>CM070713.1:67924608-68524608 GCA_036346275.1 Otatea glauca | reverse complement strand
CAGCTCCCCAGGCTTTGGGATGGAGATGGTCGTCAACGACTTGTACCCACCGGCGCCGATGTCGGCCGCCACGCCAGTATCAGTGACAGCCGGCGCATCGATCGAGTCGTGCCTCAACGTAGGTGGCTGGAAATCAGTCTTCCTTGACAGGCTGTGGTTCTAGTAAATGCCATTCTGAACAAGGTTTTTTTTTTGGCAGGTGAATGGAGCTGCTGCTTGGGACATTGGGTCTCAGAATTTGTTCACGGGATTTGATGCACAGTTTCAGTCAGTACAAAGTGAGTAACTGATTCTGTGTGGCCAAGCTTGCAGGTTACTCTGGGCAGATTACTCTCGAGTGAAAGAACACAAATACTAGTTAGTTTAGGGAAAATAAGATCAGGTTTACAGTTCAGACTACAGAGTAATTACCATCCAGGGTTTTCAAATTGACAGCCGATTGAAGAACTCTAGCAAAAATGAGCAGCTCAAACAATAAATTGATTTTTTTGTGCAAATTTGGGTAAACTGAAATATGTATGGGTATAATTATCGAGCACAGGTAGCATATGCAAGGAACACGATGAGACATGAATAAACTATGCCGCTGCTCATGCGATGCAGTGTTAAGAGTCTCTATTTTATATTTAACTTCATATCTATTTTATATTCAACTTCATAACGAGCCATTGAATCTGCTACTTTCCTCTGCAGGTGATTGTTTACTAGACAACCTCAAAATGGAAATGTAAGAGGAATTAATCCTCATTCCTGCAGTTTTAACCACGGCAATATTTGTGGCTGAAGATTCTTTATTCATAGTAACTGTACTAATGCAGTATTCTGTCAGCAATGGCAATACAAGAACATTTGTGTGTTCTAATTTTGTCTTGCTAGTCTACCGATTTCCAAACAACCCGTCATTCTTCACCACTGAGCTATACCAAGGGTTCAGATTACAGACAAAGCACTTGCAACATATTCCCACAACAAATCTATAACAATATACAACGCTCTATCTCATCAAATTACATTAAATTGAAAGCAAAACACCATACCAATAATGCACCACTGTCTCCTACTTATCTTTCTCCCTTTAAAGCACAGACTGCTCACCAGCTTCTGCAAAGACAGAATTTCAACCTTGTACTGAAAATAAAGACAGATAATTCGTTTGCACGGTATACACTAACAAAAACGTCTACATAGTATACTCTGACAATAAATTCAGAATAAGATAGTGCATTCAGATCCAGTCGAGCAAGCTATCTTGTTTCAGGATTTTCATGAGCACCACTAAAATTAAATTTCTTTTGAATTATCAAATGTGTTTTGTTGTGAAAAGGCAACAATATAAGATTAATTTTACTCTCATTGTGACTCGATCAACAAAACTGCGATGAAAAATTGTTTATCATGTCGATATTTGTCCATCAGCGAAACTACAATGTCCAAAGAAAATAAGCTGTTCTTTCTTGTGCACAGATTTGCTATATGGAAGATCAGAAATGACTCTCTTATTTAACATGAGGCAGACTAGTAAAGACAAAACTATTTCCTTGTGATTGAACATAAGTAGATGCTTCTTGAACTTATCCACAGCCATTCCATTGCGTGTCAATATGGGCATACACAAATCACATGATAAGCTTGGCACTAGCACCTCGCTCTTGTAACAGTCTTTTATTTCATGAAATGTTCATGAACAATAAGAGTTAAGAACTAGAACTAACCTTTGCCTGGGACAATGATAATTGGTGCTGCTTTACAGTTGTGCAAGCAATACTCACTGACACTTCCCTGCAACACACTACAGTAGAAATGCAAACTTAGATATGGACTCGGAAATGCCATCTTCAACTTATGTGCAGCAATAAAATATGACTGCATCAAAAGGTGGAAAGAAAAAACAATAAAGAACATTTTTTTACAGAAATTTGTATTAGTGTCAAGTGTTTGTTGTAATTTCATATCAACTCACGAAATTATTACATATTCGCTCAAAGGGCACTCTAGTCTATGCTCTTTTCATGCATTAGTTGAAGCACACATTACCATAACTCCTAAGAAGGCAATATGTTGTTCCTTCACTAGACAAACAGGTCTGCCTTCTTGTATCATTGAATTCGGACATGAGCTTAGCACTGGGCATTTCATAGCAAACTTGAAAACTAGAACATCCAGACACAGAATTATGAGCACTCAGAGTTGCCTTACATCAAAAGGAAAAAGCTTGCAAGATTTAGTTGCCAGTTGTTGCAAGATCTTTTTCTTCAAATAGTACATGTAATGCTTACTTTTTTCGAATAAAACAACCATACGCATCCTTAATTTCACCCACAATACAACTAGAGGTGTTCATTACAAAAATACTCAGTAGATTGTTCCAACTCCCAAGTGAGGCCAATCAACCATTCCATAGCATCGAGGTATCTCTTCCATTAATGTTGGTGGTGTTTATAATGATGGTATGACATTGGAATTGGAAAGATATAAGTATGATCTGCAGTGTAGGAACGTAATTAACTAATTATGCCAATATTCCAAAAGACATGTAGATTGAACAGCAAGAAAAAAAGGATCTTTGGCATGACATGTTCATGGACTGCCCGTGATATGCAAAATCTTATCTTGATGGGATGACAGTAGAATTATGAGTTCAAATGACCAGAAAATTTGCTACTTCCAAAAGTTAGCCAAGAACATGAACTACAAAGCTAATATACCTGGTCCCAAGATTATCTAAATTTACCACAGTTGGAATTGAACTGCGGTTTAAGAGTCAGATACCTCTGAATGAGGCTTCTACCACGTGTGCCAAGAATAACTGCTGCTGGCTTCAATCGCTCTGCTTCTCGGCAAATAACCTTTCCAGCATCCCCTTCAACAATTCGTGCCTTGGTACGGACCTTGTAGAACTCACAATTGAAGTCACATGTATCAATCCAATGTGGAAAATATGGAAAAGAAACAAAACATAGGATTTTACATATATACACATAACACAAAAACATATATACACGTAACACAAGAAAAAGACTACATAATTTTCACTAAAAGGTGTTCATATAATCCTCATAGCATTGTGTTTCTAGCTTATCAGGTAGCAACCAAGGCATGCAAATGAACCTTGTACATAAAGATCAACATAAATTGCTTCTTTGCACAGCAACATAATTATATGCACGGAGGAACAGAGCATACCAGTAACGTCTTGAATGCCTCAATGGATAAATCTTCCATTAGTTCCCGGCTTTTCTCATATACCAGCTCATTATGCACACCTACACAAATTGAACATCACATTCAGCCCCCATTTTCAGTTGACCACAAAATTTGAAGGGGAAACGTGTTTCAATAAGTAAAAAAAAAATCAATTTCCTTGAAAATGTAGACTAATCTTCTGCCTGTTCATCTTATATAGTTCAGATGCTTGAGTGGTCTCAAAACAAATTCAAATGCCACTAGATTATTCAAGACTTGAACTGGTTCTGTTATAATATCATATCCTTTCTATCAACCTATAGCAAAATCAATCCACTGTGGCCAGAACATGAACCCACAATCTTCCTAGTTGTAACTTCCCGAGATGGTAATATCAGTACAATGAACAGATAGGCCAATTGATCTTTGTTTTTCCTGGAAACATCTAAGCCGATGGGGACCAGTGTGTTCACAGTTACGATACCCCCAGCGCTCCTATTCCCTTCAATGACTTAAGGCATAAGAGATTGTTATTTTCACTTTTTCCTGATACAATATTACACTTGTAGATTTTCTTCCCAAAAATTAGTAATATACGCTTCTAGGTCACCTTGTGGCTTTTTCACAGTTGAAAATCCATTACTAGGACCAGAATAGAACTAGCATAATATATTGTGTTCAGATAGCTAAGAGTCCACACAGGCTCATCTAACAGCAAAGAAGAACACAACATGGTGATGACAGTTTGTGTCACAATTAACTGGCCTACTGAAAATTATATAGACATACTGATTGGGCTACTACTATCACATCCAACATATGTATACTAGTATGGCGATTCATAGTTGGAGTAAAGTACACGAACAAGCAGCCAACTGGAGGCAAAAAAAAAAGTATCACATCCAACATATATATACTAGTATGGCGATTCATAGTTGGGTAAAGTACACCAACAAGCCGCCAAATGGAGGCAAAAAAATAATAATTAATTAGTCCATACTAAACAAATCGGGTTGCTAATGTGCTCCAACAAATAATTACCAGCCTAGGACATCATTTAAAATCTCCGCGAAGCTGATAACGTGGAAATAAATATACTAGAAACTAGAAAGGTAGGTTTGGAGGCGAGGCGACGGGATGCACTCAACTGGAGACAGCGTGGACGATGTGGAGGGTGTCGGCGATGCGGGCGAAGTGCGCGAGCGCCCAGTCGAAGGCGTGCTTGGAGTTGGGCCCGAAGTCGACGGCGACGAGGAGGTCCCGCCCCCGGCGGCGCTCGCCCGTCTCCCGCTCGAGCTCCGGCAGCGCGTCCGGCACCACCGGGACGAGGTGCGGCAGCACCACCTCCCTCCAGCTGTACTCCTCCACCTCCTCCTCCACCGTCTCCATCGATCCCCTTCCTCCTCCACCCAAACAACCTGATTGCCCTGAGTTTTTGTGCCGCTGACAGCAATGCATATCACGGCGCCTCGTGTGGCATATATGCGTGGTTTGTTGGGCGGACGCATTAATTCCCGGGGGTTCCGTGTAAGTGTGACTCGTAGACTAATCTTTTTCTTCTCTCCCTCCGTTTGAATATTCCAAAATTCGTGCGCGAATAAGAAAGACAATTCTAATTTATGTTGTGCTGGTGCAGATTTTCTGTTTTTTTTCTACGACTTGAAGCAATTAAGTTATCACGGACTAATCACAATAGGTATACTTGCCCCGTTTGGGGAGCCGTAATTTTTTCGAAAAGCTACATTTTTAATCTTTTTGGTTAAAAAACAGTTGTAGTTTTGTATAAGAGATCATTAGATAAATAGCTAATTTTTCTTAGCAATACATTGTAAAAGTAGGTCCAGTTTTCAACTTTTGACTTTTGCTAGTTATATATAACTTCTAATTTATACCAAAAACCACTTAAAAGTTAAGTTGTTTGAGAGGAGGCCTTACTAGCTTTTTCGGAAGCTGAAGTTAACTTAAAACTCCCCCAAACCAGGCCTAGATTACTAGTTGCAGAAGATATATATTACTCCCTCCACCCAAGTTTACTTCTCTGATCAAATAGATCAAGGATATATTGAAAATGACTAGACTATCTTTAATTATTATCTCTAAGCACTATATTCAATATATACATTAGAGAATATAAATGTCGGCGTTTCGAGCACCGGCAAGTAAATTTGTAAGTCAGAAGGGCCACGCGTTCCCTGTCCCTGAATGGTTAGACTCGAGAGCCCAAGGTGTATACTGGTTCGGCCGAAAGTCCCTACTCTAGTTCGTTCGGTGGTGTTGTATTGCCTTAGGTGCAGATGACTGCACAATGTTTACAAGTGAGGGTTGAGGGCTTGAACACAAAAGTGTTCGTAAAGACCTAGCGAGAGGAGGAGATCTCAAAGACGTGCGCGCATATACTCTCACACTCTTCCTCGCACTCGCCACCCTTCTCCCAGAGGCCCCTGCCTCCCTTTATACAGTTGGAGGGGGCAGGTTACACGGGAAGTTGGGAGAGGGAAGGACGAGAAAACCTATGCCGGGAGCATTAGTCCTTCGCTTCGGTGATTGGTCGTCGCCCGGTTTGCCCACGCCGGGTCGGTAGTCCTGGTGTGCAGGCGATTAGTCGCTACGCGTCGGAAAATGGGGCACCTGCCTTCTGTGAGCCTGACGATAGTTGGCGTTGCAGTGTATGACGTTGGTGCTGCGTCGGGAGGGAACGTGCCTTTGTATTGTACGTGACTGGTTGATGGGACCGGAAGCTTGACTTCAGCAGCCATTATACCATCTCGGGAAGAGCCACTGCTCGTCACGATCCTTGATCGATCCTTCCGTAGGGCACGTGGCCAATGGTCGGTGGAGGTTCGTCGTGCGGCTTTTTGGCGGAGGTTGCCTTAGCTTGGTCGGGATTGGGGATCCCGACTGCCGGGTCGAGCCCTACTTGGTCGGGAACGCTTGTCCCGACGGTCGGGACAAAGCGCCCTTGTGGCCCCGCAGTACTTTGGTCGATGAGGACACGTGAAGCTCGCTAGGTCGGAGTGGGCTTGAGGCGACCCGCTTGTCACCCTGGGCCGTTGGGGTACCCCTGGTATAAGTATTCGTCAATAAAGTAAGCGTAGATATTTATTATAGATATAAAGAAAAATTACAATGATTTTTACACTGTAACATATACTCATGAACAAGATCTATTATATATTAAAAGCTCACGAGAGTTGTTAAGAAAAAAAGATAAATAGGCAAAAATTTTAATAAAAAAGCAAAACATCTAGCCCTTAATATGGTGGATCCTAATTAAAACCATCGTCGGTTCTTTCTAACAAAAATAGGAGCATGCTATAAATTCTCACAAAAAAGCAAAATATCCGGCCCTTAATCTGATGAACTCTAACTAAGTTAAACTATATTAGCCGTTGGATGTTATAATTTAAAGAAAAACATCTAAGTTAGAATCTAGCGAACCCGAGCTATAACCAATGATCTTTCTCAAAGCATAGCCAATAATTTAAATGAACTAATCCCTTTGTTAGAATTTGCACTAGAGATATTGATATATTTGATCTATACATGCACACATTTGTACCCCAAATCAGTTTAGATTGAGTTAAGAGATTAATGTGGTATATATAGTTATCGTGTCTTAGCATGCGTGGCGTGAACAAGCCTTATCATTAACGAATTGGAAATTTGAAAGAAAAAAAAGGACGATCAAAAGACCCGAGCAACTATTGAAACACAAAGTGGCAAATACTAATACGATACCTTTATTCCGTACGTAGTACGTGCAAAAGGAGGATGGGTAAGGCAGTTGAATCAAGCACGGTGGCAAATAGCTAGCTCTACCGCGTATGACTTGACAAAAAACATTAAGCCTTTGACACAAAGATCAATACAAAACCTGGAGTTAATTAGAAACCTAAGCCGCACTCGAAAATTGAATTCTTCAATATTAAACATCTGAGACGGTTTCAATGTCCGAGTAGAACAAAGCTGAGAGGAAGCTCAGTGAGGAAAAGAAAGAATTGAATTCTTCAATATTAAACATCTGAGACGGTTTCAATGGCTGAGCAGAACAACACTGAGAGGAAGCTCAGTGAGGAAAAAAAAGAACCAAACTAAGACAAAGCACATAGAAAAACCAAGGGAGATAATTTTCGAGAAAGATATGTTGTAGAAGAGAATTTAGGATCTAATTTGTAGAAAAGTAAATTAGTAGTTGGATTTGTATATGAATTCTAACCTAAAATTAATATACAAAATTAAAAATAACATTGCAAAAATTCAGAATAAACAATAAAAGGAAATTAGCCATTTGATTTTAACTCTAAATAAAAACATGAAATTCAAAATTAAATAAAAATAACAACAAAATAACAAAAGAATGAAAATAAAAGGAAATTAGGGATTTTTTAATTCCATGCTACATAAAAATAAAATTTTGGTTTTATTCAGAATTAAAATTCCATAAATACGCTAATTCGCGAAAAAAATAATATGAGATAAGGAATTTGATTTGTATGTGTGTGTATATATTATTATTAACTATTATGTAATAAAAGTCGATGACGGGTTTTTTTACGGCCGTTAAGAAAATGTAGAATAAGCTAAAAATTCTGAAAAAAACTTTCTAACTCTTTATTCGGTGGACCTCAATGGGATGAAAAGATTAAGAGAATGATACGTCAACACGTATTCACTATACCGGTATAAGCAATATGATGTGCACTAAAAGAAGTACCGAAAGAAAGAGATAAATATTGCAATAATGAAATTAAGAGATGATGGTATAAATAGAAAATATTATGTTATGCTCTACTATTTTATTATTTAAGTATTTGGAGAAGAAAGTTTTGATTACATTTGACAAGTATTGTGAAACAGAGTGAATATATTTTCTCCTATAATATATAATATCAAAATATCACAAGTGGAGTTCTGCAATAATCTATTTTTCAAAAATCGAAATCACATATATATATATATAAAAATATACTTTAAGAATGATAGAGAGGATAGCTTGCCAACCTGCGCGCGTACTTCCTTCTAGAAGGCTGGGCTGGTTCAGGCAGGGATCTCTTGTTACCCTCTGACGGCATGGATTTCATTTCCAAGATGTGTGTACGCTAAGCTAGTCAGCCAGCTAGTGTGGCAGTAGACGTAAGCGTCGGTAGGTGTCAGTGCTGCCAGACGCACGGTCAAAAAGTTAAACGTCGCCGCGTGAACAGAAGAAAGCTGCTGCTGCTGCCGCCGCCACATACGTACGGCCGCTGCCGCCGCGGGTCCAATGTGGCGCGCCGCCCCCACCTTGCAGTCACCCGTCGTCCCCCGTGGCCTTCGCGGACCATGCCACGCCGTGGGCCTTTCCAGAAGAACTTGCTTGGAAGCGGAGGAAGATTCAACCTCTCGGGCTCGGCTACCTTAGCCACCGAGCCACGCAACGCAAGCGAGGACGAAGCAGGCGGCGGTTAGGGTTTCGCGGTCTCTCTCGCCAGAGGAAGAACACTGTCGGATCATTCGTGAGTAGCGCAGTGATCACTCGTGAAAGAGTGTTTGGTTTGGTTAGTTGCCCTACTTCGCCAAACAGGCACTTGGTCCGATTATGCGTGTATTGATGACTCGTATGGTTGTGCCTTCTCTGTTGTTACGATTCAGAAATACCGGACTAAAGCAGGAGAATTACATTCGATCTATGTTCATTATGTCATCGTAATTTCTCCAAGCGTCTTCCGCTTTTAGATTTGTCATGATCATATTATTTCACGCCAAAACGGTGCAAGAACGAAGCGGCACATGCCGAGCATGATTTGAGCCATGCTCAGAGTGATCTCTGTTCCCCTCAGAGATCGCAGATCATGTTATGTATGCACGCGATTACCGAGATCACGAGGACATGAAAGATGTTAGAGAAGCAGGTATGCACGATACGATGCTCAGAGTATTCGGAAGCAATTCACGCGCCGAGTGCCACAATACTGTCCCATTTCAAAGGAGAGCAGGCGAGATGAACAATTGCCCATATTATCCATAAGGCAGTGATATTTCACCGCTCGCTAAACATTCCAAGAACCATAATGCATAGCAGTTGATTACGACAGGTCACTCAAATCTTCCCGGGGTTTGCCAAGATAGAGATGTCATTGGCCCATGTTGATCTGACAAAACTACCATTTTCCCCAGGAAGCGTCCCGACATAGCAGTACTGAGAATTTACAGCATCCGGGGGTAGATACTGTGTGAGCTAAATAGAAACAAGACCCAGGTGATACCTTCTTCGGTCATTCGCAGGCTGGCTTGGTGTCAAAGCTAGTCAGGCAGATTGCAAAGGCCTGGAACGCCGAGAGTGGGTACCTGTAATCCATTGTAAACATATCCTTCCCAATTTTCCCAAACTGGAGGATGACTCTCTCCTGCTCCGCTGCAGGGATACCAAGGGAAGGATCAACGGAGGCAACAAGCTGGAAGTTTTTGACTGATGCTACGGTCACACGCCCTCGGAAGTTGAGGCACCAGCACTGCAGCTGCTCGTGCCAACGTGGAGCTTTGTTCTTCAAAACCAGAGGTACTTCGTTAGTACAAACCGGTCCAGACAAATCAGCGCTGAGGCTTGTTGACGAAAATTCTATGGCTGGTTCCTTTCCTTTGCTAGTTGATAAGGTGGACACTTGTTCATCAAGTGAGTGGATGATGCCAGTGCCAGTAGGGGTTGGGGCCTTCCCACCTTCCTGAATACACGAGGCTGGTATTGAGTGCATGGCACACTGCATTCTCCTTGGTCCTCGATTGCGTAGGACAGTGAGCTCATAGGAGATGGTAGCAACATTGTAATTGCCTAGTGGCAATCTTGGTGATACTTGTTTGGAATGTCGTTTGCTTGGCCGATTGTTTGGCAACACCGCAGCATCACAAGGAGGCTGGCTGTCAAAGATTGTGAATTTTGTGCCGAGGAAGTTCGGTCTGATTCAGGGAAATAAAATCTAGTGAGCATACTAAGACAAGTTAGAGCTTTAGTGAGATTACTAAAACTAAAATAAACATATAACAAGAAAACAGGCTTACTTCAGTTTCCCAACATAGGTGCTACTAGAATGAGAAAAATCATCAGAGACCAGCGAGATCACAAAATAAGTCCTGGTAGCACGTCTGATCTTGCGCGCCGCAAGCAAAAGCTTGTCGTTTTCCCCATGCAGAGCTGCATTTATAAACAGACAACAGTTAGTGATGTGGTGGTCGACATTAGTTGAGCGCATCTAATCTGTAGTATTAGGATTAGCTCTCTGTTTAAATTTCCATAATTGTACAGATCTCAAGTAGGAGATGGGGTGCTTAACCATTCTGAATGCATCCTACTCAACGGGGTACGGAGTTTATTGTGGGCTGCACAACATCCTGGTTGATAAAGGAGGCAGGGAGTAGATATTTATGCATGTAGAGAGGATAGGGCATATGCAAAAAGGCATGCATACCATGGATAGTCTGCAGAGTGTCTAGCCTATTCCAGGGAAGGTAACGGACTGCACTTTCAACAGTTGGATTTAACTTTGGGCCCTGCTACGTTTGCTATGCTACAAGGAACCCAAGTTTAATGTAGTAAGGCAGGTGTGCTACAATAGTCTATAAATAATGCTCTGGGCTAACTCTAGTTACAGTTGGCTTCTTTCTCAATCTGCACTAGCAATCAGTTCAGCTCTTGCAGTGAAAAAAAATCATTGTTTAGTTGTTTTCCATTGTTCCGGTATACGTCTTAAGTCTTAATTGAATGTTGCATAATGTACAGCTCAAACAGACGGGCAGGATAAACAAACTCTCCATGTGCGCACTGGAAAACGGATGCTCTTGTGTAAAGAAGGAAAGTTTGTGATACATATAAGACAACTGAACCAGAATGCCATCCCCCTAAGATGCAATCCCATTATATCAAACAAGATTCCACTAAATAGAATTAACCATGCAATTGACTTCCCTTGCATAGGAGAATGTAAAGTCGTGAGTCCCAAGGGAATAACTTATTCTGGGATTTCATTCTTGCAGATGGTAGTAGAACAAGAAAGCTATGACTGAAACAATGCATCTTGATGCAAATGAACCGATGATAAATGGAACAGGAATGTTAAATCATATGTTCCAACAACCAGACATGATTAACTTACATGGGCTGAGCCCCAGGTAGAGGAGATAGGTGGACGCCGCCCTGTCCCTCCTCACAAAGCACTGCACCGGATGCTCCCGAGGCCCCGGCTGCGCCAAACCACCAAGTTAAGCATCCAGACACACATCTTCATGAGCAAACAAATCATGGTGGAAGCAGGCGTTGATGTAGGGAGACGGGAGATATCGGATACCTGCTTGAGGGAGATGGGGAAGGTGATCCTGCCGCACTCCTCAAGCGTCTTGACAACCTCCTTGGTGACCTCGCGCCACGACCGGCAGACGGCGGCGCACGCCACGACCTGGCGACGCGCCGGCCACGTCGCCTGGCTGGCCTCCACCCTCTGTATCACGTCCAGCAGCAGCTCTGGCGGCAGGTTCGCCCACCGCCCCTGCTGCGGCGGCTCCTGGCACTGCCGCTGCGGCTGCGAGTGCGGCTCCGGCCACAGGCCATGCCAAGAATGCCGTGACCCCCCGCGGCCGTGGCCGTGGCCGGCGCGCCCGTCGGAACCGCCGGCTCGCCTCGACTTGCTCCCGATGCCGTCCCTCAGCTCCCGCACAATACTCTTCAGAGACATTGCAACCTATGGCCGGTACCTATCCCTCCCGCTGAAAGAGCCCCCTACTGCTCCATGGCAAGATCCGCCATGACCGACAAATCTACCCTAAAATGGCAGCAGACAACTCATAAAGTAGTCGGTAATCACTCACACATCAACCACCAACTAAAAAAATGAACATTCTGAAAGGATTGGAAGCACGGTGCTAGCAAGAACACCTCAAGAGCCCAAGTTTTTTGCGGATTTGAGAAGATGGCAAGCAAAGATCCGACTTCTCCCAGCACAGCAGCCCAGATCTGGGGGAAGGAGGCAATGCAGCAACAGGACACAAGAAAACTCGAGGCTTTTCACTGTGATGGCCTCAAGATCCAAAATATTCCAGTTTCCACAGCTCGAAAGATCAAAATTTTCGGCTCGACAACGGATCGAGCCATCAAAGAGCCTCTTCTTCTCCCCATTCCTTCACCGCTTCCATGGGATTTCCCCCAGCTACTTTCCCCACAAGAGCTAAAGGCCTTAAGGCTAAGCCATCAAGGAGCCTTTGCGCTCTCTCTCTCTCTACTGCAGCTCCTGTGAATTCTGTGTGTGGATTTGTACGAGGCAAAGGATAAAAAGGAATGAAAAAAAAACAACAACTACACCTTAAAATAAAAACAGATTTTTTTTATCGTACCATAGAACTCAAGACAGTTTATCTCATAATCAGAATCAACATACTATATAAAATCAGAAGCAGACTCTAACCTGATTCTGACCGATTCTCGTCACGCGGCTTCGCTCCCTCAACCCGAAGCCCTTGCGATCGATGCCTCTCCGCCCTGCTGTCCTCTGCCTAGCGCCCCGCCGTCCTCTATCAGCCACCCCACCGCACCTCCACTCGACGTCCCGCCGTCCTCCGCTCGAAGCTGTCGTCCTCTGCATGCCTCCTCCTTCGCTCCGCTGTCCTCCTCTTGCGTCGTCACTTCCCTCCTTCTCGTGCGCCGCCGGCACGATCCTCTGCAAGCAGCCCGAGGTTGTCTACCGTCAGTCCAAAGCTTCACTAAAGCTAGCTATAATCTGGATTACCGAACGGGAAGATTCTCCAGCCAACAGATTTTTCAGATAGTCGCTTCTCCAAATAGTTGGCTATAATCCAGAATCTCCATAATCTAAAGCTGTTCCGAACTGGGCCTTAGCCTTTTTAGCTCTTGACATATATTTTTTAAAATATAGTCTTGGTGTGAATAAATTTACAAAAACAGTCTTTTTCTCAACACTTGTCACTTACTGTGCCTGTGTACTATGTTAGAAAGCTAAGGCCACGGCAAGACAGCGACCGTGGTAGGTCCCCCCACTGCATTGCTCTGTCGCCCTGCTGCCACTCCTGAGCTAAGAGACACAACAACAAGCCTGCCGCGGTTGACTGGCTTACCACGGCCCCAGACTCATATTGTAGTACACATAAATGATTGATGACATGTGTCACTTGTCGACGCTTTCTCGTTGAAAAGAATATCATTTTTGTAAGAGAGGTGCTTCCATACTTTTCTTTTTGACAGTTGTACAAATATTAAAGCATAAATAAATGGTAGATGTTAATTACTTACCCCTTCGCTTACTTTAAGATTTGTGTAACCTGTATTAAGAGAAAAAACATTGAAGCACTGCTCTTTATGTAACTATGCTAGCACATGGCTGATTTGCAGACAAAAAATGGCAGCGGAGCTGGTTACGCCCAGCCTTCGAAAAAAAGGGGAGGCGATTTTTTTTAAGCACGGCGTCGGTGGGGCAGCCTTTTGGTTTCTCTCTCCCTCTCGCCGTTTTCACTTTTCAAGGTGTTTATTTCTCCAGTGCGGTATTCGTACTACTACTACTTGCTATTCCCAGAACGCACAACAGCCCAAGAAGAATCCTATGCAAGATTCAAGAACAAGGCCATGAGTACTCATGAGTATACACAAACACAAGAACCACCACCTCGTGGTTGTTCCGGTTCTGTAGTTGAGCTGCTCTGGTGAGGTTGATGGCCAAAGCTTACATGGTAAAGGCACTTTATGTCAGAAAGACGAATTTTTTTTAAATAATACTGCTTTTATTCTATTTTACAAAAATAATACGCCGAATTTTTTTTTACAAAACTACCCAGTTATCGCCATTTCAAAAAGCGACAGAGAGTCTGTCGCCATTTGAAATGGCGACAGACAGACTGTCGCCGTTTCAGATAGGGACAGACTCTCTGTCGCCATGTGAAATGGCGACAGAGAGCAAGCGTCACCTCTGTCGCCTATTTAAATAGCGACAGCCTGTCTGTCGCCATTTCAAACGGCGACAAAGAGTCTGTCGCCATTTGAAATGGCGACAGACAGCGCCTATATAAAGCCGCGCGCGGCCTCTGCCCTCACTCGAGCCAGCCACCGCGCAGAGAAAAAAAAACAGAAAAGAGAGGAGAAGGAGAAGAAGGGGGAGGGAGAGGGACTTCGAAGATCTGCATTTCGTCAGGTACTAATTTTTTTTAAGTATTTAAATGTTGAATATGTAATATAGTAATCAGTTAAATAGAGTAATGATAGTTATTTAGGTAGATGACTTAGTTAGGAATGAGAACTGATGCAAGTTGTTTAGCTAGTTGACTTAGTTAGAAATTTATAATTATTTGGTAAGAATAGATGTTTAGTTAGATGAATTAGTCAGAATTTATAGTTATGTCGGTATGGACGGATGTTTAGTTATCGACTTAGTTAGTAATTAATTTTCGATGTAGGGATGACCTAGAGGTAGGGATTAAAATTTTGATTGTAATAATAGTTTTTGATTACGAGATCATGGATAAATTTTAAATAACTGGAAATGTAGAATCCAAATTCGGTTATTTGTGTATCGAGAATTCGGAGATGTCATGTAGAGTTGGGTGGCTAAAATTGTCGGGATCGAAATATAACTCAATCTGTAGAGGTTCTGACACATTAGTTTAGTTATGTTCTCATAGAAATTTGAAAATGATCACGAATCAAGAATTTGTAAGAATTGAAATATTGCAATCAGATTATTAAACGGCCGACAAGTATGGACCAAAGCGAGAATGAATTAAACTACGTTCTTAGAATTAAAATTTGTGATCATTATTAGTCGTACAATGTAGAGTTAAATTGTGCAAATGTTAAGAATTCGATGAATTTGCATGATGATATGGATGATAGAGTGCAATTTAAAATATATTATGGAGAAGGAGTTCGCACATGGGTGTTGAAGGGTAGATCTAAGTTATTTCGCAAGTGTAGAGGCTAGCACATCACTTGTGAGGGGAGCGTTCATGGGCTACGGTTATGAGATGGTTGTACCACATGTTCTCTTTGGACCGTGAATTGCATGATCTGAAGTTACATGGAGTAGTTTGTCAAGAATAGATTGCACGTCTTTGGGAGTTAATGGAAATGAGAGGCGAAATCTTGGAGTTAAATGCGTAAGAATTGCAATTGAGAAAGAATGGCCATTAGTGTTATTGGCACAAGTATTTGAGAAAGTCAATATCGGGCATGCGGCGCAGCAAGAGGTTGTTGATGAAGAACCGGAGGAAGTTGGGGAGAGCGTTAGAAGTAGAGAAGGCTTAGTAGAGCGGGATGTAGGTTGGTCGACTGAAGTGCAAGGTGGGAGAGCGATGTTGCAGCGGAGAGGTTCAAGAAGCAATGGGCATGGCGACGAGGGCAAAAACATTGAGTCGATGGTCGAGCGATGGACACAGAGAATGAGGACTATGAGGCTTTAAGTAATGATGAAACCGTGAAGATGTATTCCTGCGATGGGATGAGTATCCGTTCGACAGTGGTGGTGAGCGATGACGAGCAGATTCCTTCGCGATATGATCGAATGAGGTGAGACAAGATGCAATTTACAAGAATAAAAGTGAGGTTCAAGAAGCGTAATAGTATGGTCGTCGTTGCGCGAGCCTTCAAGGTTGTAAAGTCCGATCGGCGGTGTATGATGTAAGATGCGAGACGGAGGGTTGCCCGTGGCGCGTCCATGCGTACCCGGCCTAAGCGGGACACCATTTGGAAGTGTTCTATAGTCGTTCCACATACATGTGTACTAACGCAGTCTGCGATCACATCGGAACATATCATCGAGCTTTATTGCCAATGCAATGTACGGAGAGATTGTAGGCAACTAGATTTAGAGCCACGGGCCATCGTACTCGCAATACAACAGAGGTTCCAGTATACAATAAGCTACGCGAAGGCATGGAGAGCAAAGCAGAAGGCATTGGAAACACGGTTCGACGCATAAAGACTCCTACCAGAACTTGCCAGGTTTGCTTCAGGTGATAAAGGACCGAAATCCTGGAACTTATGTGGACATTTGTGAGCATCCTTCGCAGCGCTTCTCTAGGAAGATGGTTTTGAAGCGAGCATTCTTCGCTTTAGGTCCATGCATCAATGCGTTCAGGCATTGTCGTCCTTTGTTATGTGTCGATGGGACATTTTTGACTGGTAAATACAAAGGCGGATATTGATCGCCATAGGAGTGGATGGCAATAATCAAGTTCTCCCGTGGCGCTCGCATTTGTAGAGGTGAAAACACGATAGCGCCATTGGTTCCTACGAATGTCAAAGCGGTGTCGTTCATCGGTGGCACGGAGTGTGTATCATACACGATCGGCATTCCGGCTTTGAGGGCAATTATTCGATTGCGACAAGGTGTGGATGAGACTCATCCATGGCACGATTTGCGTAGTAGGTGGTGCAAGCGTCATATGGGTGCCAACTTCTACAAGCGGTTCAGAACAAGGAGCTAACAAAGCTTTCCAAGAGGCTCTACGACCGAACCAGAGAGAAAGTTTGATGTACTGGAAGAAATTGGATGAGTGACATCGAGGCACACGGATGAGGCAACGAAGAGGCAGCCCACCTTAGGGAGGCCCAGTCGCTACTGGAGGAGTTACCCACCCCCTCCCCACCGGTTGAAGGAATGAAAGGGCTCAAACTTCTCGAATGGATAAAGCATGAGCCTAGGGAGAAATGGGCTCGCTACGACACCGATGGTGCGATGTATGGTGTCATGACAACAAACCTTGCGGAGGTTTACAAGCTGGGTGATGCGAGGTTGAGACCCTTCCCTTGGTTGGTATTGTTGAGGGTGTTCTTCGTGGCATCACAAAGTACTTCGTTGATCGCCATGCAAGGCGATTACGCGCATGAACGATCTGCTATGAAGTACTCGGAGATGATTTACGCATACATGGAGGACAAAGGCAAGAAGGGGAGATGCACGAGCAACGAAGATGGGTGCGAGGGAGCTCCGTTTGAGGTGATGTGCAAGGAGAAAGTCGGTCGTGGGACGAACCGACGGAAAGTTGCTCACGAATGCATCATACACAGGCAAACTTGTGTCTGCACCTACAATAAGCCTCGTCTATTACACAGGCCATGCTCCCATATTATGGCTGCCTGCTCGATGATTCATATGGATCCAGGTATATTCATGTCTCAATTCTTTAGTAAGAAAGTCGTGTGTTTGCAACTTTGAGCGCGAAATGTACGGTTTCAGTGGTGGGTTTATTCACGGAGCACAAAAGTCGGGAGGATACACGTTGGGTCCCAGACATGAGCAGGCTAAAGGGAGTGGGAAGAAGGCAATCCAGGCGTATAAGGAATGATATGGACGCCGCCGAAAGTGGCCGCCGCGTAAAAAAATGTTCTGCTTGCAAGGAGATAGGACACTCTTTCAAGAGTTGCCCGAAGATTCAGAAGCCGTGAAGTGTTATATGTTCTTTTCGTACTGAACTATGGTTTACTTCGATGCACTAGAATTTCATTTTGCTTGTATTGAATTCGTACGTGTGGTCAAAATATGTAATATGAATGTTATTGTACTTGATTAAATGAGAGTGTAGTATGTTGTATTCATTTTGTATCTTTTTAACGCTTTGCACATAGATAAACATTTTTACTTCCATGTATTACGTGTGCTCTAAATTATGACAGTACTTGTTCCATTCATATTCTATTTGTATTTGTTGTATTTATTTTGCACCTTTTTTACACCGTATGTAACATAAACATTTTTATTTGCAGGCATGGCGGGCGGACAGTTGTACGAGTTGCTTGACCCGTCGGTCGACGCGACTCACCGAGCCGTTTAGCGACGTTGCCCCGCGAGGATGGGAGGCGGCCTTGGAGCTTGGGGCCTGGCTTGCGCACCCCATGAGGGCGTGGCGTCTCGATCCGCGATGGATCGAGGTTAGTTCAATTTCGTCGCGATGTTGTACTCATGTCCCTTCGACACCACAATAATACTTCTCACATTCTTTTGCGAGTTGAGGCGGTGGCCTACTACTACCTGCTGCCCGTATGGTCGAGACGACCGCCGCGGATGCGCAGGACCGACGGAGTGCCTCTAGGCGGTTCCCTTACGACAGGAGCTTGCTGACTGCTCTAGTGGACCGGTGGCGGCCTGAGACCCACACCTTTCACCTGCCGTGTGGTGAGATGGCGTCGACACTAGCGGACGTCAGTTACCTCCTGGGCCTGCCCTGCTCAGGAGATGCGGTGGTTCCTGCAGACGTCCACCCAGAGTGGCAGGCAGATATCCTCCGCCGGTTCTAGGGGGTGCTACCCCAGCCACAGTACACGACTTTCGTAGCTGCGCACGGTCCAACGCAGCGGTGGCTTGTGCAGTTCTACGTAAGCACGATTTTTCCTTGTCGTATCTGATTTAACTCACCGTGTGTGATTTTCATTGCATTTAACAACCTAGCCATTACTTTCTGCAGCCCGAGAGGATGGTAGCCGGAGCTGGGGAGCAGGCCGTCGCCCGGCACTTGGAGGCGTACCTTCTGTGGCTCTTCGGGTGGGTCTTGTTCTGCTCGTCGCACGGGGACACTGTCGACAGGCACATGATCCAGTTTGCGAGGACGATCGCCGACGCCGACTTGGAGGAGATCCTGCAGCTGGCTTGGGGACCTGCGGTACTTGCCGCGACATACCGTGCTTTGTGCGACGGGTGTCGTCGCGTGTCCGACTCGTCCACTCTCGCCGGCTGCCCTTTGCTACTGCAGCTGTGGTCGTTCGAGAGGTTCGGATCGGACGACCAGCGATAGACCTCGCCACCACGCGAGACTTCTCGGGGTTCCGGGGACGAGGTTGATCGTCCGACGATGGGGACATTGTGGTGTCGCCGACAGTCGATTTACTTATCGTGGCCGTATGTTTTTTTAATTCTCCACGTGTTGTACTAACGTTCATCGCCGGTGTTTTTTTGCGTACCGGTTCACCCGATTCGACCCACGCCGTACCCTCGATGCGTGGCGATGTTGGACCAACTCACGACGATCGCGTCATATGGCGCCCCTACGCTCTGAGCTTGTGCGCAGCGCGTCGCGCTTGTCGTCATTGCGATGCACGTGGCCGACGCGCGCTTGGTTGACCCGCGTCACTTGGTGTTCGACGTGTTCGTCGAGCCGTACGCCGCCCACCGCGTCTTGAGGCAGTTTGGTCTACGGCAGGCGTTCCCAGTACCCACAGGCGCAGTCGTTCCAGCAGCCGTGCACTCATTCGTATTCCTACATTTTTTCCCTTCTGCTAGTACTTACGATCTCGGTGGCTTGCGAATTAATGTTGCGCTTTCATTTTTGCAGGTACACACGCAAAGGCTTCGTCGACGCAGAAATGGGCGACACGCATGGTACCTCATGCGCGGCGATGGCACGGCTCTTGCGGATGTGATCGATGAGGCGCGCCTCTACGACCACGACACGTACGACGCATATATTGAGTGGTACAGCACGCGCACCCGCGTTTGAGTTGTGCGTGTCGTGGAGTCACCTCCCAGGCACGATCCGACCACTTCCGACACGTACCCCACCCAGCCAGACTCTGCTTTCCACCGCGCGGTTCATACTCCCTCCATTTGTCATCCAACGTAACATCTTGAAAATTATGCCAACTAACTAGCCTCTTTTCGTTTTCGCAGAGCGACCTTGCCAGGGAGGCACACGAGGCGACGTCGGCGTTGATCTGAGCGGTCGGTGCCACCCATACGATAGAGTCACAATGACGGCCTTCGAGGGCGCCGCGCCATATTCGAGACTTGACTTACCGTGCGTACACGGCGTCGTGTAGACGGCCCGGCGAACGGCGTGGTACATATCCCCTCGTTAAATGCTGCATGCGACGAGGTCGACACAGCGGACCCGATCGCCTCGTCCGGACACGCTTGGGGGCTCCACTGTCACCGGACCGGCGTCATCCCGATGACCGCGGTACATCAGTGGTCTCTTTTTCATATATTTTGTTGTTTACATAGCGTGTCGTTCTAACTTGAAAAGTTTGTCAGCGGCCCGATCCGCCTCGACGGTCGAGCACCTCGGGGACTACGGTACTTTCGGGACGAGGACTTGACTTTCGTGGATCCTTATCGGCCATCCGGGTGTGGTACTTGGTTCGTCGCACTCGCATCGGCCCCGATCCATCGGCCCCGGCCCATCTCGGTAAACACAGGCGCCTTCGCTACTCGGCCACCGGTCCGGCCTCCTAGGAGTACTCGTGGGCGGGCCCGACCGGCTCACATATCCGTCTGGACATGTGCGTCGTCGTAGGAGGCACTGGGACCACGAAGTGTTGCACCGCCATGCAGGCCCTAGCTAGTTTGTTTCTTTTACACATGATGTACCGTAAACAATCTCGTCTTTTACTTCCTTAGCTCATGTAATATCACATATGTTAGTTTTATTTATGAAGTTTTGTGCTATATATAATCTTTTACTTACGTGATGCTATTTGTAAATATGCTACCAGTACCTTTGTCACATCGATAGGACAGCACACACGTAGCTACTTTGTCGGTCGCGATCACGACGACCTTACGCTCTGGCGACTATCCCACTAAATTGTTTCCTTTCATATATTTTATCTTGAACACAAAATGATGCTTTATTTCCTCATATTACGTCAAATTCAGCTATAGAATTTTGTTTACATAAGTTATGTTTCATTACGGTATGATCACTATAGCTTTTCGTGGATTCCGTAAAATAACAGGTTTACATGATAAATTATGGAGTAATAGCCCTGAAACAACATTCGACATATGTACGACCTTGTAGCAGCTTTCCACGCGCGATTAGACAACTCACGGGCGCAATCAGGCCGATTTGACCACACGCTGACAGACCTCTACTGTT
This sequence comes from Otatea glauca, assembly GCA_036346275.1. NCBI lineage: Eukaryota > Viridiplantae > Streptophyta > Magnoliopsida > Poales > Poaceae > Otatea > Otatea glauca. Next base: position 68,503,590 of record CM070713.1, on the reverse strand, counting down.
TCGCACACAGGCTTTGTCACACATGCAGGCACAGTTCAAAGTGACCACTCACTGCCTACTTTTGTTCGTGATGACAGGTCGTGTGGCTTTTCTTAGATGGTGACAAATCGTGCAGCCTTTCGCAAAAGGTGATAGGCGGTGCAGCTTTGATGATGGGTGACCACTCACCACCACTATAAAACCGGCCTAGGGTTACACATCCAACACCGCCAAACAAGCAATACACGCCATCTGAATCTACACAAATTAGGGCACGATGTCGTTCTACCGTCGCCTCTTGACAAGCGAAGTCATCCCACCCGAATACCGGATACGATGGCGTGCATGCCCGATTCTGCGGAGTTGCCTGGACCAAATGCGACTGCAACCTTCCGGCGAAGATGACGCAATCTACCCACGGAGAGACGGTCGCCCGCGCTCACTACTGTTGTGCCCGCCCCTACCAGGTAAACCTACTTGTATCCATAAAATACAGGCTAACAGTACCATTTCATGCATCGTTCTTTCCTTTCTCAGCACAAGGACCGGTGTTGCTTCTTCCAATGGATCGACGGCCCGGAACGACGTGACTACGAATTTGTCTACAACTATCACGACGCCGAACCCGCTTCGCTCGAGAACTTCAACCGGTGGGAGAGGCCGCCAGGATACGTCCCCGTTCTAGAGCGACCAGAGTTCAGTGCCGGTGGGCAAGAGGCCAACCAATCGGTGAGTTTCATGCGACGAACCCATGCTTCACTCACAAAGTAGTAATTCTAAACCAGTTCATCGCATACAGGAGTTCAAAAAGAAAATTGCGAAATTGCTCGAGTCAAAGGAGAAACCTCCCCAGGGGCCACCCGAAAGCCCTGACTTTTGCGAACACGGCCTTCAGGCGGTGGTTGATACCTACCACGATGATTTAGCGGACCGGAGATTCTACCGGTGCCCCTTGGCCGAGGATGAATGGTGCGGCTACTTCAATCAGGTGGACCGGAGACGTACCACCCACATCTCAAACTTCCGTATGGGATAACCGGGGAGCAACCCTCCCGTGGTGCTACTACCGCCCAGAAAAGCTAGACCCCGAGTACGCCTACGGTGTTATTCAACGGCCAACGCGGGCATCTGCATTGATCGCAAGGCATGCTTCGGTTGTACAACGATAAGCCCAACACACACCTCCCGCACCATACGGTGGAGTGCGAGCCAAAAGCAGGCGGCGTCTCGGCAAGTGTCCGCTAACGCCAACACACCGAGGTGCAAGAGGGTACCTCCTCTCGAAGAGGAAGGGACAAGGGAAGCGGTGGCGAGGTCCGCACCACGCAACAAATCCTTGACGTTACGCGGACCATCCGGAACCAGTGGTAATAACATAAGGGCGCCGGGGTGGGATGACATGCCCATGTGGGAGGCGAAATCCACATCAAAAAGACCAAAAATTTCTGTCTTACACACCCGAGACGTACGGCATAGGCCACCCATTCGGCGACACCTAGGAGCACTGCGAATCCCCATGGAGTTCTTTCATAGTAGGGATTGAGCGGTGTCCGAGGACAAATCTCCAAATTTACACGGATCAGGTAATATGCAGAAAATGTGGGACATCATTCTGGCTGTACCCAGATAGGCGGAACGATCATTTGTTCCACCATGACAACCAGTGCTTTCGTTAGTTAGTTCGACAAGCAATTTCGTCACTGTTGTAATGCCCTTGCAATATAAACTATCTATTGCTTATTTTATCATCTGAACTTTCGATGTATGTGCCCTTATATATATGTTCAACAAATAATTTAAGTGCTTCGTGGGAACTATTTATAACATGCGTTGTTGTCAACTATAATACTTAGGGTTGTTGCACTAGTGAAAATTAGATGCAAAGCAAGGTGTAAATTAAATATTTTCCCAGAATATGGTAGTGCACATATCAAAGAGCAAATCTGGTCTACTCTTCCTAAAAATTACATTTAAACATTAAATTTTACGGTTTGCGAAAAGGCTAAAAATCATTCTCCCGGATCTCGATTCGCACTCTTTTAATCTCCTCTCGTAAAACATCACAACAACTAATCTCGACTTTTTATTAACTACACTCTGACTCATAATTTACATACATTGCAATTCGAATAAAAAATGGGCTAAACCTCTCTATCGCCGTTTCAAGCGGCGACAGAGAGTCCTTCGCTATTTCAAATGGCGACACAAAGTCTGTCGGTTTTTCAATCGTGACAGACTCTTTGTCGCCATTTGAAATGGCAGACAAGTCTGTCCCTATCGAAGCGGCGACAGTATGCGTCGCCATTTCAAATGGCGACAGACTCTCTGTCGCTTTTTGAAATGGCGACAACAGGGTAGTTTTGTAAAAAAAAATTCGGCATATTATTTTTGTAAAATAGAATAAAAATAGTATTATTTAAAAAAAATTCCCAGAAAGACTGCATGGATGGCCAAAATACAAGGAATGAAAAGGTGCCAAGGGATTTATGTCATGGAAAACAGTTCTCTGTCCATTAGAAAGAAAATTGTGTAGATTCCAAAGTAAACTGAGAGGTATAAGCAGACTGCGCAGTAACCACAGCCCACAGGTGTGCCATTTTTTTTCCTCCCATGGGAAGTGGAGAAATACTCCTCTTCACTAAAAGAACATGCATGCTTCATAAGCTGCTGGTGGGTAAGTTACATAAAAAGGAACTGGAACTTGTGGTTGTGGGTTACCAAAGGCATATATGGCCTTAAAGTGCATTACACATTTCCAAACATGGAGTGCTGGAGTAAATTACCTCCTAATCTCCTGGCATATATCCTGGACAAAGAAACTTCCTAGCAGTTTCACACCATAAAAAATCCATCGACCAATGCATGCTTGGCGGTCTTGGTGGCTCAAGTCACTGGAACTTTAGATATAGCTATGTTCAATGAATTTCTCTTTTAAAAAATCTTGCTCATAAAATAATTTTTGCTCCAACATAATTCTTAGGCCTCGTTTGAAACACGGATTTTTTTTCTCCAATTCTTGCGATAATTGAACTGTTTCCTGTGAAATGCTTGCAAAAATCCTATGACATTTATGCGTTCCAAACGGGCCTAAGTCATAATATATTCTGCTCTAGCGCTGGTCATCACTTTCATAGATTGAGCAAGGTACATACCCCATGTGACCAAACTTCCTCAGATTTATGGCAAATAAACAATGGGAATGGTCGATACAAGAGGGATTTTCTCCTACACAGAACAAAAATCAAACGATTAACAACACTGATCCTACACATATAATGCATGGCAGGTATATATACTTGCACCCTTCATGAGGATGACAGCTTGTTGGTTGCCATTGGTCTCATTGGCATCATTGCATCGCTTGCTAATGCATTCAAGGGATCAACATGGCCGAGAAGAGAGGGGAAGGCATTCATTTCCTTTCGTTTCGTTCATAATATGGGGGCGTGGAGACCACACCTATACCATTTTCTTGCATGCCTCCGTCTGGATGCCAGGGGGCCAACCCTCCATGTTCAGGCGTCATCTTTGTGAAATGTTTTGCAAAAAATCAATGATAAAGTATATATGGTGCTGGTGTCTAATCTAATCATCAACTGGACAAACTGCAGCGGCAGTATGAACAGGAAAGTTCGTCAAAAGGGACCCCAGTTACCCTCATTTTTTGACGAAATCCATCATGGTCCATGATCTCAAATATATTTTGCAGTTTGCACATCATGAGGATCTCAATCATAGGTTATGCAACGCGAGATTCTTTTTTTCTCGCCCTTTTTGACCGAGCAACGTATACATCAGAGGTTGGTGCCACGTGAACATTTCGATCTAGAATTTTCCTGCAATAGTAGCGGTTTTGGAAAACTGGGAGCACAGTTTCAGCGAACAAATTTTCACATAAGAGTCCCTAAAAAACGAGCGATTATTTCCAGTTTCGCCAATGAAGGCCTTGATTTTTACTCGTATGTCGTCGTAGTTCATCAAGAAAAGTGTGGACTTTAACTTTGAAAAGTCCAAATTTGTATAAAGGGGTAAGATGGGTTATGCACAAACACCATTTCCAAAAGATGGAACAACAAATGGATGTTACACCAGCAATGAGCTTTCTATATCTGTTTGCACCAAAATTTAACAAGTATGGTCAAAATCGGCAAGAAAGTCAAACATGCGGTAACTAACAGGCGATTTGGAAAGACTTGAAAATATTTGACAACAGCAAGATCTTTGAGGGAAATCTATCCGAATAAAGACCGATACGGATCAGGTTTTGTAACGTGGTGTAATAGGACACGGGCCAAAGTGAGCTGCGAGGAGGAGACAACACAATCAAACACCAATCTACATTACTTTTTCCTATCGACTAGGAGTAGTTCTTGTAATTTAGTCTTTGTAATTCGATCTTGATCAATAAAGTTGCGCATCGTCGATTATTGATCTTCTTCAAATTAAGCCCTAGGTTCGATTTATTCTGATTTTGTTGCGCATCGTCTTCTTCAGAATCGATCTACTTTTATCCTCTGATTAACCTTAATCGGCTAGTTAGATTTACCCTTTTATCTCGACTTAATCGGCTTCAAGCTGATTGAGTCTAAGCCGATTGATCTTCACGATCGGTTTTAAGTGAATTTCATATTTTTACCTTGTCGATTGCAAGTCAAATCGACTGGCATGCTCTGAACCAGATGTTTGTCTGGAGTGCTGTTGTTAGAAACCCTACTTCAAGTTTTTAACGCCAACAATATCAAAACAACGCATTGGAAACACACATCAGTTGCTGTCAGAAAAAAGAAACATACATCGAAGCATCAAATCACCTAGAACCGTCGAATGCTTAATTTGAGATCAGATTACATGCTGATGGCCTTTTCCCCTTTGGAACATTCTTCCCTTCTCATTGTCTTCACCCCCAAACACCCATTATTCTTGTATCTGTTCTTTCTGTCGCTCGGATCGTGACTATAGCACTGTTCTTGATATTCCATAAGTCGGCATCATTTCACCTCCTCTCTTAATAACTCCGCATATAAGTTCACGCATGCGACACTCAGGGCATGTTCAGACGGCTACCAGAGGTGATCATAAAAACCAAAAGTTGTCTAATTTAAGTGCGGCAATGCGAGACACAGTCACAAATACATATTGTTTTGGATAGATGTGTAGTCAAACTTTGAGACTTCCATTACCAATATCTTTTAAAATATTTAAATTAGATACATGAAAATCATATAGGTAGATTTGTTTCGAAAAGTATTTTCATAACATTATAATTTTATTGGTTTTTATAAATATATTATAATAAAAATTAGTGATCAAAGTTATGTTTTTGACAATGTGTCGATGTCTAAATCGATATGTATTTGTGACCGGAGAGAGTACTACTCAATCCCATTCATAGGACGATGAAGATACAGGAGAGATTGAGTTACACTTCACGAATAATGGAATATACAGCTTCGCTTGCTTCAAGTTCTACGATCAAAGCCGTATTAACTATTATTCGAGGTCCTTTGCTTGCAGTTGATGGGACGATTTACCTAATTCAGCGATGACTAATCGTCAGGAGCTAATCCATTTAGCACTGGGCCAAATCAAGCGAGGACCTTCGGCCCTCCCAATTCCTCTTTAGGAGGTCGCAGACAACAAGTTGCCGTACTTCAACCACACACCCTCTAATCGATGCTTTTCTTTTGTTCAGTATGAGAGGTTGCAAGCAAAAGGGCTCTCGCAGGAGGACTCCAAGACTTGATATAATAAACCCACTAGATAATACTCCCTCCGTTGATAAATATAAAGGTATGTACAATAAGGCCACATCAGTTAGCTCTTAACCTATACACATCAGCTTTGGTCTATGTGAAGGAGTAAGAAAAGAGGAGAGAGAAGAGAGCTGAGTCTTATTTAGTAGCCAGTTTTGCACGTGAGTATAGGTAGATCATTTATGTACAAGAGAGAAAAGATAATTATTGCACAATATTTAGAGATAACCTTTACAGACAGTTATTGTACAAACTGGCTTTTAGCTTACTACTCCATCCGTTCATTTTTATAAGGCGTATTTTGACTTGGCACAAGAATTAAGATTGCGTTGAAATTGATAAAGGTATGAGAGAAAATGACTTAGATACCCCCAATTAATTGTCTTGAAAGATTAAAGATATATTTTGTGTGAGCGGTAATAAATAAATACATATTGTTGAGAGAGAATAAATAGGATATAGAAGGAAATACCTCATTAAATCTACATGTAAGCCTTATATTTGTGAACAAGACCATTTAAAAAAATAAACCTTATAAAAATGAACGGAGAGAGTATTAGCCAGTAGTTGGCTTTGCTATTGTACTTGCTCTAAGGCGTATTTTGACTTGGCACAAGAATTAAGGTTGTGGTGAAATTGAGGAAGATATGAGAGGAAATAACTTACATATCCCTTTTAATTGTCTTGGAAGATGAGAGATAATATTTTGTGTAGATGGTAATGAATAAATGCATATGGTTGAGAGAGAATAAATAAGGGTATACGTGAAAAAACTCATTAAATCTACATACACGCTTTATATTTTTCAACAAGATCATTCAAACTATAGGTCTTATATTTATCAACGGAGGGAGTACTGCGTACTACTGTCTCTGTTAACGCCACCGCTGTGCCTGACAGGTTGGCCCGGATGTACTGTGGGCCCAAAGGTAAGTAGTTGGACCCGGTTAGCCTTGCTGTGCGTTATCTTCGCTGCAAGTGGAGTACGTAGAGCTCGTTTTGAAATCAGGCTAATCGACGTGCGCTCGCAGGTCCATGCGGCCATGCCCGTGCCGATGCATAAACTAATGAAGCAGCGGCTTCGCGTTTAGCCCTTAATTCCCCTCCTTTTCAAGCCCCAGCTACTAAAACTAATCATGACCACGAGCACAACGCCTGGAGATTCTGAACTGGTAGTAGTCGTATTTTTCAAAGTTAGGGGTTGCTTAGTACGGGCTGTTTTTATTCAGTGCGTATCGTTTATTTTTTACAATCTAATATATCATATTAGCTAGTTTTTTTATACTTATGTCAGCACCAAAATTTGGTTAAGTGACCGGTTTGTCAGGCTAAGAACGAAATTAGGTATTTTTGGTTGAATCGGTTCGATAAGGGAAAGATGAGTTAAATTTGGATGTTTAGCCGATATCGGTCCATATAAGGAATTTTATCCGAATAAGATAAAAACCGATATGAGTCACGGTTGTAACGCGTCAGAAATGGATGCGATCGACATATACACTATAAAAAGGGTCCAAGGCGAGCTGAAAAACGAAAATCAATAAAAAAAATAACTCGCATCTACTTTTTTTATCTATTTCTTCCTGTCAACTAGGAGTAATCTTGTAATTTAGATCTCTTATAATTCATCATTGATCAATAAAGTTGCGCATCGCCGATTGTTGAACTTCTCCGATTACGTCAGGTTTGTTTTTTCCCTGATCTTGTTGCGCATCGCCTTTTTCGAGGAAATCTACCTTTATCAACCATCTAATCATCCCTAATGGGTTGTTTAGACTTATTGTTACTTTTGATTTAATCAGCTTTGAATAGTTGTTTAGATCCTTACCGATTTATCACATTAGATTGGCTTTGAGCGTAATTTCAATCTATCTTGCCGATTGCAGAATCAAATCAGTAGGCACGTCTCGAACCTTTTGAACCCAGCGTTCGCGTGTATTTGAGCCGATCAATCCATCGTCATATTTTTCAGTGCCAACAACTTCTTTCGGTAGTATAATAGTAAAAATACCCTTAACAAATCAATAACTAGATTTAATTTTTACTACCCACTATATACTAATAGTATAATGTATTGTAAAATTTTTCTTTAGTATACCTGGTGGTAGTAGTAGGGATGAAAACGGGTCGGATATCTCCCGTCCGATCTGAGACCGGATTTTATTATCCGGTCGGATTCGGGACCAGATCCGGATACTTGAATCCGGATTCGGAATCGGATCCGGAGCATCCAATATCCGGTAAATACAGGACTGGATCCGGATATTCGAATTTTTTCTATTCGGATATCCGAATTTTTCCTATTCGGATATTCGGATATCAGCAAGGCCCAGCCCATTTTCATCATTTTTTCCATATCAGCCCATTTATATTAATAATTAGTTGGTTCTATTGATCCTCAAATAGCATATTCTTTCTACAATGTTTGTTGAATTTAATTGATATATAATTTGTTACTATAGTCATGTACTCGTATAGTTTTAATTCAATATATATTACTCTATATATGCGCATTATCCGTATATCTTTATCCGTTTTCAATCCGAATCCGTCACATATTCGTCCCGTATCCGTATCTTGAATAACCCGAATCCGTATTCGGTTAGCCCGTATTCGGTTCCAAATCCGAAAAAAAATATGGGTTAGGATACGAAAAGAGCAATATCCGCCCATATCCGACCCGTTTTCACCCCTAGGTAGTAGGCCTTGCTTGTTCTTTTTGGCCTATAGCTTAAAGTCAGATTTTGAGCTTAAACGGTTTAAAAGCAATTGGCTTTTATACGTGGTAGAGATATGTATATAAAGGCTTATTACTTTTAAAAGTTAGATAAAAAGCTACCTAATTATTTAGGATTTAGATTTTTAGCTTATAAAAAAGCCCAAACAAACCTCCGGAGTCCGGCTTCTCCGGAACCGATTTTATATGGAGAAATCGAAGCATTGTTTCCCTAGCTTTTACTGGCTCTGAACACCCGATATATGACAAATGACGACCTTACTCTCGTTGACGTTCATCCTACCGCCGCTCGATCCGCCGCACCATTTCCTCGATCTCCTCTTGATTCTCGCCGTCGTCGTCCAGATTAGTGCTGGGCTGCAGTCGTGTAGAGAAGTGAAGAGGGAGCGGGAGATGGGGATGCCGGATGCCAGGAGGAAGTAAGAAAAGCACCGAACTTACGCCTATATAGGAATTCAAGTGTGTCTTAACTTTTGTGCAGACGTGGCAACACACTGGAATAGCATTTGAGAAATTTTACAGTAAATTATAACGATAGTATAAAGTGAGTAGTAGAAATCAGATCTAATTATTAATTTATTTAAGATATTTTTACTGTGAAAAAAGTATAAATAAATACTCGCTAATTTGATCTATTAAATAAAAAGAATAAACGTCAATATTACCTCTCGTCTAGGATTTAGCTCCAACTAAACAAAACCCGGCCGGTGAGCCCAGATTCCACACACAACTAATCGTGAGGAGAGATATTTCATCGCAGACTGCACGGGCCCTGCTCTGTCTGCTCGTGGGCCTCGCTATGTCAGTGAGTCGCCTCCATCGGTCTTCTCCCTTTCAAACTTCTGGCCTGGACGCTGCCACGGCTGCCCGTTTCCCCGCCACCCACGTAACACAAGCGCAGCAAACCTACAAGTAAACCACTCCATGTTCAGCTTGTCTCCACAAATTACCGAGCTCTCGTCTTCTCCAGAAGCGTTGGCCACAGCAGCTACTCTGCCAATGTCCGTCGCGTCCGTGGCTGCCCTCCGGGCCGCGTCCGGGCGCCGCTGCGGCGGCGTCGGTTCCTGGCAAATTGGCCGCAACGGTACGTTGGTTCTGGCAAAGTAGCCCGGCCAGTTCTTAATTTGCTTCTTATATTGTCTTCATGCTTGGATAAGCTAGCTAGGGGCCTAATGCTTTTACGTGCTTGCCGATCGATTCTTTCAATTCTTGGCAGGAGGCAAGTTTCTGATGATGCAGAGGAGGGACTTCGTGACCAAGGGGATCACGCTCTCCGTCTCGTGCTCGGTGCTCTCCTCCTCCAACGGCTCTGCCCAAGGTACGAAACACTACACCTGAGCCTCTTCGTTGTACACTTGTACGTACATTTAGCTAGTTGTAAGACACGGGATATGAAAGTAGCAACATTCTTGCTCTGTATCATTGTTATCGTCGATAGTTGTTGCTGCCGATGGAAAATTCCTTGACAGTAACATCGTTTCTGTATGGAGGGTGCTATTTAGTAGCGTATACGAAGTGCCAGTCGATTTTTCAGTAAATCGGTAAAGTAGATAAATAGGTAAACCCGGACGAAATCGATCTTAAACGAAAAGTTGATACGAAGCAATAACGAATATGAACGATATCTTGAAATAGTGGATAACTCACAGATTGATCAACACAAATTGATGTGTGCACGTTCCTTATCAACCGTTATAGGGTATTTATATCCTAAAACAACCAACTCGATCATGAACTGTGCTTCAAGTCTCCCTCTTCCAGTTGGCTCAATCTTTCCTTAGATAGTCCCTGTCCATCTTCAAATCTTGTCTATTCTATTCTCCTATTGATGATTTCTTTTCTTGCATCTACCTTTCTGTAGTCGACATCTTCTGGAGGTTTTTTAGTGTGACCAATGCTTGATTCTTATTTTTAGCAAATCCTGATATTTTCTTAAAATCGTATCAATTGCCAAAAATACTTTTGCTAACTATTTTGCATGTCAAAATTTGGCGGCAACACATGCCCCTCTATTTTTTTGCTAATATGGAATATTTACAAAAATGTCAAGTGTCACTTGTCTGTAGCAAAAGCCTATTTTTCGAAAACCAGCTTCTCGAGAAATGCTAGCAATGTTGTGTTAAGTCTCAGCAAATATTTTGTCATGCAATATTTTATACCTTTTACTGTGAGACCTCGATTTCTAATCTGATGAATCTATAGATACCGAACCACCCTTTCGATAGACAACCCTCGTTTTTGCCTTACTTGATCCTTGGTCTTTGTGATCGGCTTCCGATAATGGATTATCAAGTATCTTCCAGCTCTACACCTCTCGAACATTTAGTCAGCCTAATCTCCCTCTATTTCTACTATTGATCATGCTTAGCATCGATAATCAAGCAGTCTTATCTCTTTGTTCCGCTGACCCAAATTTTCCTGATAAGAGCATAATACTGATACTGAGGCGTCTCAAACACGTTATTAATCCTTCAGAAAAATTTGTCATTGCATGCCATAAACATCGTTTTCATCGCTGACGATCCCATTTGATGTATCATCTTTATAAATAAAACACCGATTTGCGACGTGAAGATAATTTCTACCATTCTTGCATCGATAGATTATCAGAAGCAATATTATCTCTCCCTCATCTCCGGTCTAAAATCATTTTCGAGCAGATCTAGTAGTACTTAAGAGTTAAGATTTCACCGGATGCTACAAGCACAATCGGCTTAACGAGAATCGCCCAGAAGGAAGAGCAACTCCAGCTCGAAAAAGATTCTCTCAAAGCAATGAAGAGTCGGAAATTCGAATGCAAATTATTTGGAGACAACTCATTTAAGAACAAGGAGAGATTAACCGACGAAATCACCCAATTGGAGGGAGAACTGAAGCATCTGCCAATAGACGCCTACAATCCTCAAGTCGATGACATCATCATCAATCAGTCATTACCATCTTTGAAGATTGTAGGGCCAAGATCTTATAAGCAGACATTATCCTTGTAATATGATACAAACGGATTATATCTTCACTTTGTCTGTTTAACTTCTGTCAACTGTGTCGTGTCCTTAGCCACAAAAGGGTAATAGCGCTATTCCAACTCCTGGTGCATCTATTGAATTAACATTGCGACATCCTTTAGGCTTTATAAACAGCAGAAATTTCAGAATAACTTTCATCTCTGCAATCGTAAACTCCTCCGAGAAGCCAATATTCTTTTATGAAAAGATAGTAAAAAATGATGTTCTCTTTCATGGCGATCATTAGTAAAAAATGATGTTCTCTTTCATGGCGATCATTCTCTCCTTCCTTTCTTTCTGCATTCTGAGCTGTCTGGCCGAAATCTCACTCAAGCGATCGACGATTCCCGCTTGGAAAATCTCCTCAAGTCCTATCCTGCTCCTCTTACTCAGGCAATCATTTTGGCTATCCGCCGCCTGGACCTCATCATCCGCCAATCATGGAAGATGCTCTTCGCCACTCGAGAGGATACATAGTTCTCAACCTCGCCGTCAACCTCGCCGCTTGCCAAGCCAAAGAAGCACTATTAGAAATAGATGTACAATTAGAAGAATTCATCGAACAAGCTGGGAAAATTGATTCAGACGAAGCTCAATATGATATGATGTTCATTGTTGTTGATCTAAGTCGTGAAGCGGCCAGAATGTCCAAGAAAGCCAAAGAGGCAAATCGACTTCTGAAAATTTTTGAAGACACTGAAGGATCGAGGTGCACAAGAGAGGGTGAATTGGTGCAAATTAATACCTAAAACTATTTTTTTATTAATTCTAGAAATTAATAAATTATTGATCAAACCTAAAAGATCAATCTAGAATAATTAATCTAAAATCATGAAACAAAACTAGATTAAACATGCAAACTATAAATCAATTATACGTAAACATAAATTAGTAGATCAGAATCCATACTCACTGTTTTTCATTAAAAAACACACATATAGATCTTTTACATGAAAGCATAAACCTCAATTAATCTCTCAAAACTTTCTTCCCTTTCTTCTCCCTGTCCTCTCCAATCTCTTCTGATTTCTTCTCTGTGCAGCACCGCCGAGAGCTTCACTTTTCTCTCTGTGCAGCACTGTAGCATCACTCTGGTAGCGCGGCACTGTGACGAATCACTGTAGCACCGAAAAATCGCTTTTCCCCTGTGCCGCAGCGGGAGGTGCTCTTCCTGTTGTTCTTTTTCGTGCAAGGCCGGCTAGAGGCTTCTCTGCTTGCACAGCCTCAGCACATCCTTCTGTGGTGCAGCCCGAGACTTTTCTTCCTGCTGCTCACGAGCCGTACACGGACGCCGCCTCCCTCTGCTTCTTATTTTTCTTTTCTGCGGCTCCAGCTGCTTCTATTTTCTTTTCTGCGGTTCAATAAAGTCAGGAGGTACCTCCTCCTAACTATGCTTAGCAAACCCTAACTTCTTATCTCTAATCAAATGCATGCGTACATATCTACCTGATCCAATTACACATGGTCCAATACATACACATACAGTCCAAAACTTATACACGCACACGCGCGCGCGGCCCACCCGCCGCTATCACATGACACACTCGTTTGCACGACCCGTTGACCGCTACACTGTGTCGTCCATCTATGTAGATCTCTATGCGTCCCGTCTCACTGCACCTGTGACCCTCGCATGCTATGCCTCCTACATGTGTGACTTCGCGTTCCACCTGCACCTCTGCGACCTCGCGTGCTACATCTACACCTACGACCCTCGTGTGTGCTGCTCTCGTGTTACGCGCCACCTGTGCGGATTCTCCTCGACCTGCAGTGTGCATCCATCTTATATCCCTGCGCTGCAGCTCCGGTTACAAATAGAAAACAAACCCTCATAGTACCTTGTTCCATAACAAATATTGTTGACACATAAATCATCACACACACACATATATATATATATATATATATATATATATATATATATATATACAAATAGCACATAAAATTACACACACTGTTGCCGATACACCTACGCTGAAGGCCAACGAGGAAGCTTATGAAACCCAGAAGCAGCAAATCTAGGATTTTTCTTTCTTTTTTTTAACTTTGACATAAAGCCCAAAGTTCTCTCGTAAAAATGACTGGACACATTACTTGGTTATTGCGAATGGAAAAACCTTTTGATTTCCTTTGATTTGATTTGTGTTTATATCAGCAAATGGTAGCAAGATATCCACATAATCCAAACCTTTTTTTGAAGACTAATAGGCTTTTAAGCCTCATATTTTCTTATCAGAACAATAAATGATCCATAAACAAATTTACTTTTAAAAAAATACTATTATCGGCTCGACCCAATCCAATTTTGTCTTCTATTCTTTTCTACTTCTCAATGTATCGTATGATGGTCATAAAAACGCACTACACCAAAAACGTCATCGGTGGCGGTTCATAATCGCCATCGATGGCGATTATTGAACCGCCATTGATATAGTGCCATCGATAATCGAGATTATCGGTGGCGGTTTTCTAACCGTCACAGATAAGTGTTATACGTGGCGGTTCTACATACTAACCGCCACAGATAACAATGCTATACGTGGCGGTTCTATCCACCAACCGCCACGAATAACAATACTATACGTGGCGGTTCTATCCACCAACCGCCACAGATAACTACACTATCTGCGGCGGTTCTTTCTACAACCGCCACAGATAAAAATATTATACGTGGCGGTTCTTCCCACCAACCGCCACAGATAACTATATTATACGTGGCGGTTCTCTACATCAACCGCCACAGATCTATATTATACGTGGCGGTTCTATCCACCAACCGCCACAGATAGTGCCTGACCGAAAAAATATAAAAGCGCATTTTGGGCTAGCCTCGAGTCTTGCTAGCCATGCCCTACGAAACATATAATACATCAATCACAGATTTTGCATACACACAGCTACAATGTACAACAATCACAGTTTCGCATATACACAACTACAATATAATACATCAATCACAATTGCAATTTTGCATATGCACAATTATAATGTACAACAATCACAGATTTTGCATATACACAACTACAATATAATACATCAATCACAATTACATATAATACATCAATCACAATTACAATCACAGATTTTGCATATCACAATTACAATATACACAATTACAATGTACAATTAAAGTGTCTCATGCATGAGGTGCTCGATCATGGTGATGGTGTAGGGCATGCCTCCCATTGGACCTGCTCCCTTCTCCTCCATTCAGTCATCTTTGCATCAATATTTCTCAGTATGTAAATGAAGTCATTATATATCATACTATGGAAGCTAAATAGATCACTTTTGTTGTATCACAAATCTAGCCGATCCATTGCCGTCTTATTCCATGTGAATGCCGTGGCATCCTCCGGATATTGTACATGCATTAGCTAGTTTATACTCCCTCTATTTTTGAATATGTGACATTCTATTTTTCAATTTTTATTCCTAAATACATATCATTCTACAATTTTGATCCTACTTTTACTATTTTCCTTCTATAATCTCCATTTAGCTATTTTTAATGGCATTTACTATCATACATTAGAGTAAAACACACCATCTAAAAATATAAGGACCATGTAATCAAATATCTTATGAATGGAAGGTAAAGATGCAAAAGGAAACTTGACAACTAAATCAAGCAATCAAATAAACCTCTTTGTAATGGTGCGTTTTGAAATGAGCTCTTTCCGTATTCATCCATCACCCACGTCTATAAAAGCTCTACTAGCCATCATGAAAGGGCACAGAGAAAAGCAATAGAGGAGAGCTCCTCGTCTAGAGCGCACGCACGCACGCACACACACCACCCATCAACACACACACACACGGGAGAAGGGCAACAACACAAGCGCGGATCAATCACAACTTCTTAAATGAAATGACAAAATTAGAACATATGCAAGCCATGCCATCCAATACTAAACTTGACATTCAATGAAACATCAATTTACACCACCGCATCTAAAAAAATTAACTAGTTTTGTGAACTATAAGCCTCTGAGTCTTCACTGTTGGTAGGGGCCTCGGAGGTGGTAGATGAGTATGGAAGACTTCATCGTTATTATCTGGGTCATGAAACTCGCGTTCTTGTTGAGTACTTCCTTCATAATGAAGTAGGCGAGCTGTCCCTGAATGCCTTGGATTTCATTTGGAACCAGTCCTCCATAGGCAACTTCAAACGCTATAGATAGAAAAAGTTTGTCTTAAGAGCTTATATAGAGAATGAGATGTGCAAATCAATGTGTGATGTTAGCGTGACAAACCTCTACGTCATTGTTTACTATTGTAGAGCCTAAGATTTCGCGCATGTATTGGCACACGAAGTACCCACATAAATTTGTTCTGGCGGTACGCTTGTAATCGCAAAAATTGAATAAACTTATCGACATTGAAGGAGTTATTGACTACAGGTGCGATATAGACAAATTGTTTTTGTGCGTCTGGAAATTTAGTACGGATTGTCGTGATTTATGGAAAGGGCGGTGTCTTGAGCACTTTTACAATATGCTTTGAAGGCCCTATTCACTAGACTTGTCATATCTTTGTAGTCTTTTGGATCTTTGTCCCGCGGGTCCAAGATCGACATCTTGCTTTTATCCGGATGAATTACTACGAGAATCCGATGGAAACTACGTACACATGTATGATCAGTAGTCATTAGTCCTAACTTTGAGCAAAGAACGAGATCAACAAGTAATTGAACTAGCTAGTGAGCCACTTACTTGAAATTGTATGGTAAAAGTATGAACTCCTTGTCTTGGAGTTTGATGAGGCGTTATATCGTAGTCCTCGACCTCCTTTGGTACTCTTTTGATTTCCGGTGGCAAACCGTTCCGGATCGAGGCATGCCATCGCCCTTTGGTTCTTTTAGTTCGATCAACTCGTATCTACATAACAAATGATTTAGACATCACATTTATCGGTATTACATGAATGTAGACAATGATTTTTATATTGGACACTTACGGTGACGACATCTCATAAGAGACACGTCGAGGGCATCTTGATAGTACATGTTGTGCAACTCATTGAATTCTATCATGAAGCGGCCAGTCCCTCATGGTGGAAATGTTCCTCTCTGAAAATGGCGGTGATCACCTTGGAGTACATGGTGGTTCGATCGCTCCATATACCATTCATGTAATCGCCTTAGCTGCCTTTGTTAGACTATGAAGCTTGAAGGGTGACAAGCGGCTTCCCAATTCGTATTTGATCTTTCTTGACTTGTCCTTTGGAGACCGCTTTACCCTTACTTTTCTCGCACACAACATCATACTCCGTTAAGCCGCTGACCTCGTGATATGGCTTGTCTATTCGCCATGCCTTGAGAGGAGGTTTTAAGTCGGTCAACCTGAAGTTGTCGCACTAACTTTCATCTGCTGATGTGTTGGTGGCGGTATGCGAGGTTTCTTGTAGGAGAGGCCGCGAGTTCAGCATGGGGAGGCCGCGGTTCACCTGCGGAGAGGTGGCGAGTTCACCTCGGGAGAGGTGGCGAGTTCACCTCGGGAGAACAGGCACTTCATGATGGTCCAAGGTGATGTCACGTTTGCGCCCTTTGGATGAATGTGTGGGCGGCACTTCCTAGAGTTGTAACCTCGTCGTTCGGGGCATTTCTAGCCCGAGGTTGGCGAACGGGGATTAACCGTGTCCACTGAACCTTTGCATATCCGGCGCTATCGCGAGTTGTGCAATACACCTCCTTCTTGGCATGGATGCGCTATGCATGTACGGCTGAATGAATATGTTCATGGCGGGCAAAGTGGTGGCACGGTGTGGGGTCATGTATGTCGTCCACGTGGATAATGACCCATGTCTGTTCAACAATTGGGCGGATCTTGGCTAACTGCGACGATTGGAGGGCTGGTCGTAATAATGTTCTCGGCTTGTGGTAGCTCATGGCTTGTTGTACTTGTCGTTGTACTTGTTGTTCAATTGTGCCTTGTAATTCTCGAAGCATCTTTTCCTTCATCATTTCTATTTCGCAAGCGCTTCTCTAGCTCTCTTTCGGCTCTTGTAAGTGTGAAGGTGCTCAGGGAATCTGTCTTCCACGGAACCTTAACCCCGACACCTCTTGTTCGTCCGGGATGCTCCTTGTTTCCCGAGGCACGTGTTAGTTAAATCGTTCTCCCTATCTGGTTGGAATGTTCCTTGGGAAGACTCGGCGTCTGACTCCTGGACCCTTTGTGACATTGCCGTCGTCGCTATTTACGAAGGATAAGCCCCACCAGACGTGACACTTGCCTCGCTAGCACGTAGTGCTTGACTCGATCTGTAGTCCGGCCAATTGACTTGTACCCGGTCATTGTAGTGATTACGCTTCTGCCTCTCCCGTTGAGGATTTTACGGCGTACCCACCCGTACCAAGTCCGTGTGGATGGATGTTCCTTCTTCGATGTTTATGTGGTCCTCATTGGACTTCTTTCTTTGCTTCACTTTGCTTCATCGACACGAAATCATCCCAATATGGTTCTAAGTTTGGGTAGTCCCGATGGCGATCGGTTTTCTTTACATAAGTAGTATTCACTGGCCTTGAAGTTCCTCCATGCCGCATCCATGGTCATCAACGCATCCGATGCGCGGTGTTCATCTTCTTGAGGAATTGAAGGTTTGTTTCATTTCAGATCCATAGATCCGTTTTGATGGTATCGGGCACTTTGTGCCAATCCAAAAGGTGATTGGCACTCTCTCCTGCGATATACCCGCAGTTGTTACGTGCTTTGCTACGAACTTTGGCGGTGCACTAGGGGCCCGACCTCGAGACCTCAGAGATGGTATACCGCCTTGGGCTTCTTATTTCTTCCTCGCCACGAGGTCTTGCCATGAGTATGTCGGCATCGGCAGCAACACCGGTGGTTGGGTGGAGGTTGAGGAACTGGTAGGGCTAGGGCTCGGGCTCGGGGTGGATTGCTCCTCCATATCGACCTTGGATGTGCGAATGAAAGAGGTAAAGTATGGGCATTCAATTGATGGGCTGAAGTACCGAATTGTCTACAAGAAGGGTAAGGAGAATGTGGTTGCCAACGCATTGTCATGGGTTTGGACAACTCATGAATTTGTCAATGTGAAACTTTTCACTAGCAACTCATTGCGCCACATAAACAATACCATCTTGTGAAACCGGATCAAGATGTTATTTGAACAGATTATAAAGTTTGATAGAGTCAAATGTCGATTTCATAGTTTGAAGTGCTATATGGACTTTCGTTCAAAGTTCAGGTGTCTTATGGACCATCTAGAATACTCATATGAACATTACATGAGCAGTTTGTCTAAAAACAAACATTAGCAATATTACAACATCACTAGATTTTATAAATATATTGTAATGCAAATTTTGTGGTCAAAGATACATTTTAGAAACCGTGCCTAATGCGAAACATCACTTTTTTTAGAGAGGAGGAACATGCGGTGGTAGATCATTAGTAGTTCATTAGTAATCTGAAGTTTGTTGGTGAGGGTTGCGGAAGAACGTACTTGGCATGAGAATTCAAACCAAAACAACTTCCATTTCGTGCATTCAATGCGATAGTACAAATCTCCTCACCACCAACACCAACTCAAAGCCAAGAACTAGTTATTCCAGTTCTCTTAACTTTTCACTGGTGATTTGATTTTGACCCAACCTTTACATTCTTCCTCTCTTTCCTACACAAATCCCACCACAACATGCACACACACGTTGAGGTCACCTATGCATCGACACCCAAACAACAAGAAGAACAGCCTTACTCTCTCTTTTTGAAGGAACTCATGTGTGTAGAATGAAGGTAGAACATACCTAGGAATCGCGGCGTCGTGCGAGTCGGGCGTCGTTCTCGAGGGCGCGGCGCGTCGAAGCGGGCGCGTCGAGCGCGTCGGTGGAAAGCCTTGGCGCGGCGTCGGAGTGTCGAGGCGTCGGGGCGGGCACGGCGTCGGACGGCGTCGGGCGCGGCGCGGCGTCGGACGGCGTCGAGGCGATAACCGTGGCGGCATCGGGCTCGAGGCGAAGAGTGAAGCGGCGGGAGTTTAGGGTTAGAACAGCGGTGAGAAGAAGAATGAGTATATCGACTTTTATATGGGGGCCTTATCGTGGCGGTTCTTAACAAGAACCGCCATCGATATTTATCTGTGGCGGTTCTTCAAAAGAACCGCCATGATATATATTATCTGTGGCGGTTCTTTATACGAACCGCCATCATACTACTATCTGTGGCGGTTCTTCACAAGAACCGCCATCGATCTATAATTATCTGTGGCGGTTCTTTATACGAACATACAGTTCACTGCTCTGTGGCGGTTCTTCACAAGAACCGCCATCGATCCTATATAATCCGTGGCGGTTCTTTATACGAACCGCCATCGATAATAATATCTGTGGCGGTTGCTTTAAGAACCGCCATCGATAAAGTTATCTAACATAGCTTTTGCGCGGACTACTTCAAGTGGTCCGCGTGAACAACTTTTTGCGGACTACTTCCAAGTGGTCGGCGTGAATAAAAACAGTAATGACCATATATATTTCTAATATAGTAATATACCCTATATAATCTCTCTTTTTTATTTTCATATCTTCTAGGATGTATACCGAGAATAGAATATTATTTCTAAATATGTTCTAATATCATAAATGCCTTATGTACTATGTACAATATATTTGGTTTTAATTCATACTGGAGGAGAAACCATTAAAACTTGTGTAATCGGAATATAGTAATTACCTATATAATCCTAATATAGTAATATATTAATGACCCACATTTCCATTACTCCACACAAATGCATAACACCATATTTCCATTACTCCATACAAATGCATATTGTTTACATCACATTGCCATTACTCGTATATAGCTAATTATTTTCTTTCACAATTTGCCCTTCTTCATGATCGTCGCGATGATAGGTAGTTTCTTGAGTGGTTTCTTCCTCGAGCTGATGTTGCCATCTACGAAAGGAGGCAACTCGTCAAACTGGTTGTACTCATCCTCATCCACGACATTCTCAACTCCGACGATCCTTCTTTTTCCTGAAGAACTACATGCGCTTCTTATCTGTCGGGTCGATTACATAGAAGACTTGTGCTACTTGCTTCGCAAATCAGAATGGTTAAATCTCTGTATCAGACATGTTCGATGTCCAAAGTAGTGAAGCCGTACTTGTCCACCTTGACACCATTTGGGAGTTGTACCCAGCGACACGAAACATCGGGATCTTAAAAATACAATAGTCGAGCTCCCAAATCTCTTCTATGAACCCATAGAAGCTAGTCTTCTTCTTTTGTGTTGTCATAGGCATCTATCGCGACACCACTATTTTGGTAAGTGCTTTTGCTATCCCGAGATCTCGTGTAAAAGGTATATCCATTTATGTCGATCCTTGCCATGTCAAGATTGTACCGATGGCCCTTTTGCCAACCACCTCAACATAACACTCGTTTCTTTCCAGTCATATGCTCTTTGAACCAATGATTGAACAAGCGGTTATGCTCTTTTGTTACCCAAGCCTCGATCGTCCACGATTTTCCTCTCGTAGCTTATCCTTGTGCATGTCCATATGCGAGGACACCTCAACCGATTGCAAGACTGTGAAATGAGCTTTTTCGAACAATCCATGATCGTAAGAATTTGTTGATTTCCTTCCAATCGTCCCTTTTCGGCTAGCCTACCCTCATGGCGAGATCTGAGCACTCCTACCGGTTCCACCCCTCCATGTAATCCACGCAAAACTTCGATAACCTCCTCGGTTGCATAACCTTCCACAATGCAACCCTCCGTGAGATCGATTGCGTACATACTTCTTCGGGATACCCATGTACCTTTGAGCGGGTACATCGATGCGAGAATACGGGGCCACATACATTTATCTCATTCACAAGGTGAACAATGAGATGAACCATTATATCGAAAAATGATGGAGGGAAATACATCTCTAGTGGCATAGTGTCTTCACCACATCATTACGTAGTTCGAAAGTCCGATGGGATCGATGACCTTCGTGAAATCGTGTTGAAGAAGAAACACAACCTCATGATTGCTTCTCGGACCTTTTCGGGCAAAATACCTCTAATTGCAATAGGAAGCATTTGTGTCATCATCACATGACAATCATGAGACTTCATGCGATTAACTTCAAATCTTTCATGGACACGGTTTCTTGATGCTTGCGAGTAGCCGGATGGAACTTTCACACCATGCAAGCATTTGCAGTCTGTTCTCTCTTTCTTGGATAGAGTGTAGCAAGTGGGGAAGGTAAAGTCGGCCTTTCCCGTTGTCTCGAGGATGTAGCTCACTCGATTTTCATATCTTCGGGTCCTTTCGTGCCTTGATCAGTCCTTAGTTTTGCTAGGAATATTGACAAAATACCAATCAAGTATCACATACATTTTCTCTACATGCATGACGCGTCTATGCGATGTCGAACTTCTAAGTCCTTCCAATAGGGCAAGTTCCAAAATATCGATCTCTTCTTCCATGTGATCTTCTCGATCTGAGACCTCGATTTATTATTACTCTCTCCTTTCCAAGTACAACATTAATATCCTTAACCATATCATATACCTCTTCCCCACGAGGAGGCCTTGGAGCTATACCATCCTCTTTTGTCCCGTCGAATTGTTTCTTCATATTGCGGTAGGGGTGATTCTGCGAAGGAACTGCGGTGATGCATGTACAGTTTTCCTTGAGTTATTGAGCCACACACTTGCGGTTTCATCCATGCAATGGGGGCATGCTTTGGCCCCTTTACTGATCTGACCGGATAGGTTACCAAGGCGGGAAATCATTGATGGTGCAAAACAACAATGCGCGTAGGGTGAAGTACTCTCGCTTGTACTCATCCCATACACAGCACACCTTCGTTCCACAGATATCACAAGATCTTCCACCAATGGTTGTAGGTATACATCAATATCATTGCCAGTTGTCTCGGCCCTTGGATAAGCAAATGACATCATAATGTACTTTCGTTTCATACACAACCAAGGAGGAAGGTTGTAGATCTGAGAGTCACAGCCAAGTGCTATGAATACTACTCATGTTACCGAAAGGATTCATTCCATCCGTACTCAACCCAAACCTTACATTCCTCGGTTCATTCCGAAGTCCATCCTAAAGAGCCTATCGATGGTTCTCCACCGCGAGAATCGGCAGGTGTCTCGACTTTCCATCCTTTTACGCTCTTAGGTGCCATCGCATCGATTGGGCATGCTTTTGTTTCAAATAAGCGCTTCAACCGAGGTATTACGGTAAATACCACACCACTTTAGCGGAGCTCCTTTCTTCACCACGGTGCCCTCATTGTCATGGTCTTTACGCTTGTATCGCGATGATTTGCACACGGACATACATGCATGTCTCAGATACTCTTTGCGATAGAGTATACAATCGTTTGGACATGCATGTATTCTTTCTACTTCAATCCCAATGGACATACAACCTTCTTAGCTAAATAAGTGGTTATCGGCAATACGTTTCCATCTGGAAGCATGTCCGCTAAGAGATGTAATAGCGCGTGAAACTTTATCGGACCAACCATTGCTTGCCTTCAATTTTAGAAGTGAAAGCACGGTGTGCAACTTTGTGTATTCCTCCTTGCAACCGGGAACAAAGGTGTGTCAAGTCGTCCAACAAACCCTTGAATTGATTAAACTCTCTCGACTAGTGTAGTTCCTTCTACGCATCGCGCAACATCCGAGCAAGATTATTATCGTCATCAATGTCCAACCTATCCTCATCGGATCCATAAGCGATGTCACCGCCATAATGCCTTCTCCATCATCCAATACGTTATCACCTTCATGTACGTTTTCCTCTTCACGTGACTTGTCCAACGTGTATAGCCAAGTACAAAACCTCTTGAATCAAGTGCAAGTGGATGTGCTCTTTGTCCAAAACATTTTCTCATTCTTGCAATCAATGCATGGACAATGTATGTACTCAGTCTTCTTATGCAATTTGTTCTCCTCGTGCTCTTAAAAAGCGAGATACCCGTCGATGTAATCTCTACCATAACAGTTCGCATTGTACATCCATCTCCGGTCCATCTAAAATTAATTAACATATAAAAATTGATTAAAAACTAATCTAATTACTTATCATCTAAATGAGCTAGATAATAAATTCATCATCTAAAATGATGAGCATCCACCTACCAAATTAGCTTAAATTTCATGTATATCAATATCCAATAATCTTAATTAAATAAATTTAATATATGTCCACACTAATGGAACCAAATTAATAGTAATTAAAAAACTAATCTGAATACTTTTCCTGTAAAGAAGCTAGATAATAAATTCATCATCTAAAAATGATGAGCACCCACCTACCAAATTAACTAAAATTTCATTTATATTAATACCCAATAATCTTAATTAAATAAATTTATTATATGCAAGATGTATATGTTAGTACACTAATGGAACCAAATTAATAGTAATTAAAAACTAATCTAATAACTTATCATCTAAAGGAGCTAGATAATAAATTCATATATATGCAAGATGTACATGTCAGTACACTAATAGAACCCAATTAATAGTAATTAAAAAACCAATCTAATTACTTATCATCTAAAGGAGCTAGATAATAAATTCATCATGTATCAAATTAACTTAAAATGCAATTAATATTAAATATATGCTTAATCATAATTCATCATCTATAAAAGGAACACAACATCATCTAATGAACCTAGCTAGGAAATAAATTCATCAACTACAAAATGGTACCTAAATAAAAATAAACAAAATCTAAACTTTTCATCTCATCTACATATAAACCCTAATTAAACTTGGTTTAAAAATTAAATTGCAACAAGATTAACACAAATCAAGAGAGGAAAAAATAACTCACCAAGGAACAACTAGAGGAAGTACAAGCACAAGAATTGGAGAAAGCGAAATCGAAATTTAGAAGTTTTGGTTTGCTCTCGGGAGGAAGAAGACCAAGGTCTTGCTCTTGACCACCTATTTATAGGCAATATTATCGATGGCGGTTTTAATTAGAACCGCCACTAATAACATTATCCGTGGCGGTTCTATCCTCGAACCGCCATCGATAATCATTATCGATGGCGGTTCGAGGATAGAACCGCCACGGATAATCAATAAATCGATGGCGGTTGGAGGATAGCACCGCCATCGATAACCTAGTTATCGATGACGGTTCTAGCCTCCAGCCGCCATCGATAATGTATTTATTATCGATGGCGGTTCTACCTCGAACCGCCAGATAATCGATATCGATGGCGGTTCGAGGATAGAACCGCCACCGATATTTTTCCGCCATTTATGAAATTGAACCGCCATCGATAATTATCTTTGTGGCGGTTGGCGCTTTCGCCACAAATAGACCATCACCTATTGCAGGTTTTGGCGTAGTGTGTGCCCTTTCATTTCCAAACGCAATTCTTCACCCTTCGTCTTCACACGACAACTAGATTATTTAAAGGAAAAGAACCCATTGAAACAATCATTGCAAACTCAATTTTCTCTCTTTCTTTCTCAAGCCAGAAAACCCACTTCTCTTCTTCAGAAACTACTTCCAAAGGTGTAATCCGCATCTTCTTAATTATGCTTCGGCCATATACACTGATGAAATCCTCACATTTTTTAGAACTCCTTTGGATAGAGATTGCTGATCGGAGTTTCATGCAAGTAGAAAGTTGTTAGGAAGCACTGGATATGATAGAAAACCCACCAATAAATTTATCGAGCAATTTGGACACAATCATCTAGGATCTTCACCAAATTCACTCAGGTAGAGTTGCAGGAGATATCTGCCGCGCTCATCAAGTCGATGCAGCGGCGTATGCTGATCTAGAGAATCGCTTCGCAAACGCTACGGAGGCAGCAAACAATGACGACAAGAACACGCATATTCTTCATGGATACCTCGACAACAAAGAATCGGCTATCGAAGCCCTCGAGCATCAGTCTGACCGTCTTGGTGAAAGGATTTCTAGATCTAGGACGCGCTTGCGTTTCAAATGCCACCGACTAGCCATTTTGAAATTCGAAAGAGTTTAAGTTGGCCAAGGCTCCAATCCTTTTTCTCCAAAAGAGCGAAGCTAATGGATACAATCGAAGATGCAAAGCAGCAAGAAAAATGACTTTAACGAACTAATAAAGTAGAAGACGAGTTGGAACCAGTCACCATGTAATAAACTTAATAAGTGGCTTAAAATAAAGCAGTTAGACAAAGAATTTGTATTTTTATTCTTAGGATGATCAATTGATTGGCCTTTCACCAGCAATAAACCAGATGCTACGGTTGAATTTGCTTTCTAAGAACTCAATTGTAACTCAAGTACCAGACTTCTATATTGGCTTAGAAAAAGCCTAATATTCCTTGTGACGTTCCAGGCTTCACCAAGCATCCGACGCCGAATGACCTCTTCTGTCCGATGAATTGTGCCTAACTGCATACTTATCAGTGTAAACCCACTTTTGGAGAATTAAGGAAATCACAATCTTCAAGCTTTTGCCCTTACAAACACTTTGCATTCTCATGGTTCCAATTAGCATCTGGACTTGCCAAAGCGATATGAGATGTATCAGCCAGGATAGTCTCCGCTTCTTGCTTGTTCACTAAATCAACACTTGGACGCAGACCTCTAACGACAGACCTCTAACACTCTATCACTTGGACGCAAACCTCTAACTGCATCTACTCAGCAGCCTCTGTGTATCGCATGCAGTTCTACGGGTGTACCCGCAAATCTTTTGTCCTTACCACCTGGTCTGCATGGAGTCCGCTTCGATGCAAGATCTTCTTCTGGCTGGTGCAACAGAATCGTCTTTGAACGGCACAACGACTGTAGCTCAGAGGATGGCCTAATCAATATTTCTACCAGATGTGCTGTCAGAACCTAGAAACGGTTTTCCACCTTTTCGTAGACTATAACCAAGTCTGGTGCATGAGATCCTCCATTGCGCACTGGACTGGGGTTCTGTCCTTGCAACCGTGCCGGTGGACACCAGTGCGGACCTTGAGCAATGGTGCCTTCATCGCATAAACGCCCAGTCCACCTCGCGGAAAGGTGTTAAGTCTCTCATAATCCTAGCATGCTGGCAATGATGAAAAGAGCGCAACAATAGGATCTTCCAGGAATTGGGCAACACGCGAACAAATCCTCCAATCTGTCAAAAGATGAGGCAACCAACTGGGTCTCCGCGGGAGCGACACACCTCGGCAAGATCCTACAGCGGCATCCTTAATATACTGTCCCCTTCTTTTACCTTTTCTCTCTCTCTTTTCTCCCTCTCTTCTTTCATCCTTCTTCCTCCTGTTGCTTGGTGCCTCTCTGCACCTATGTATCCTGAAAATCTACCCCTTTAGTATAATCACGGTGCGCCGTTTCAAAAAAAATCACTTGGTCAAGAGTTGGTGGAATACAACGGTTAGCATGAATCCAATCTCTTCCTAGCAGAACATTGTAATTTCCTCGAGCCTGCACCACAAGAAGCCATGAGCAATGTTTTATTGCCAGCAGTAAGCTCAGCCATCAACACCCCTTTAGCTTCATAGAATCTCGAGTAAACACATTGAGCATCATGTTGGTCTTAACTCATCTTCAATTTTCCCAAGCTTCTTGAAAATCTTGTGGGGTGTTAAATTGACGATAGCTCCCCGATCGACCAACATCTTAGATATCGGCTTGACATTGATTAATCCCTTTAAGTATAATGTCATAAGGTGCCGACAATCTTTATCTGGCTTTGAGAAAATAGCATCCTTGGGTCCAATACATAACTTAGCTATAGCTAGTTCTATTCACTTATCTGGATGCTTGCAATCTATTGGACCAGGGTTAACAATTTCGTTTTCGAACTGAATTTCGAGAATTGCTCGGCACCGGTTTTTCGCGAAAACCGGTCGAAATTTGGTAAAAACCGATCGGTTTGCGAAAGTCAAACAGGTGGTCAAACCAATTCAAAAAAACGAAAACCGGTCGAAAAGCTCGAAAACCGGTCGGTTTTCGTCGAAAACCGACGACAGAAGGAAAAATGGTGGAAATGAAAGGAAAAATTGAAAAAAATGCAATTTTTTTTTGAAAAAATTACAAAAAATCCCAATTAATCTATAAAACACCTCAGAGAAATTTAAATAATTTTTTAAATCATTTGTTACTTCTAAAAAATCCAAAACAGCAATTAAAGAAAAGGAACAAAGATATTGTCAGATTTTTATAAATATTTAAAAAAAAAATTATATCCTGAAAATTTAATGTAACCATAAATAGTTCCAAATTATTATGCAATAAAATTTTCAAAAATATTAGACTTCATTTAGTACCTATATAAAATCAAAAATAGAAGAGCATATACAATGATAATATCACTTTCAGAATTTTTAAAAAATACACATATCTGATCATCTTCTGAAAATTTTACATAATCATTGTAAATAAGTTATAACATCACAAAAAAAGTTTGAGAAATATTATACTTCATTTTGTGCCCCTAGAAAATAAAAACTAAAGAGCATATATTGTGACATATCACCATTGTCGAATTTTTAAAAGCTATGCGTGTCGATAATAATCTGAAAATTTTATACAATCATTAGGATGCCCTCAGGACCGTACAAAAAAAATTTCAAATGTTTTTGACACATTTTGCGAAATTTCTTCAAATTTTTTATATTTACTATTCATTTGAACGGTTTTCCGAACGGTTTTACTTGCCGAACCGGCTCGGCACGGCAGTTTTCGAAAACCGACCGGTTTTCGCCGGCATTTTAAACCCTGTATTGGACAATAAAAACCATATTGATGTCGCTCTGCATCCCAAACCTAACTTTTTCACCACAATCATCTGGCAACACAGTATCACCATTTGAGTCAGATACCTCCTCTTCATTGTCCAATGTTGCTTGGACTATGGACTTTGGACACCACTGCTTTAAGCTTATTTCCAAGTCTTTGTTTCATTTAAAGGTTTGTCTCGTAACTTTTCAGTCTTGGCTTCATATTCTTCCTATTTTCTGAGTTTGTGCGGCCAACGTCTTTACGACTTAGGCTTTGTTTGGTAGAGTTTCAGATTTTAGCTCCACCTTAGATCTGAAACTTGTATACTAAAATAAAGTGAGTTAAATTTATTTTTTAGTCTAAAATGTAAATAAGATGACTCACCTAAACACTCTTAATATACCCATAGCTCCACGGATCTGGTGGAGCTGAAGCTGTACCAAATACAGCCTTAGTGAGCCTAAATGGCATCCATTGTGGCTTTTGTTCTGGCTTGTTTCTTACTGGTAGATCAATTGGCTTTTTTCCTCTTATAATGCTTAAAGTTTTTGCCAGATTGAAGCTCAGTACCAGTATCAAAAGATTCATCCTTCTTCCTTTTGGTATAGCAATCAGTACTAGAAGAAGAACTCTCTTTTACCTTTCGAAAAAAAACAGACGCTCATGCACAGATCGTCAGTTGTTACGTATTTATTATTCATGAAAGAACTGGCCATAATCCATGGTGGAAACCACATCTATGGTGGATATGCGCTCATAGGATAATTCATTGCCGATCTTTGCCACCTGCTAGCTTGTTCTTGTCAAACCAACCACATGGAGGCACATAGTGATAATCCTGGTGATTTGATCCATATAGTTTTTCTTCTCTTAATTGAGAAGTATGCTGCTAATTAGCCTAATTAGTCTATTTAGGATCGGTTTTTCCTTCACTCTGAACCTGCTAGCTTTTGCGCTGATACTTAGCCAACAAATCTTTCAACTTCGGCTTTTCTTTAAACAATATTGAAGGCAAAGGCGCCAATTCTTCCCCCTCATACCAACATTGGCTTTGTTTCTTTTAAGTTTTTCAATTACCCCTGTGCTGGTAGAAAAGTCATCACATTTTTTTTTTGAAAACACCAAAAGCTGTGATTAGATTAGATTAGAATAGAAAGAAAAGAAGCTGAATACAAAGTTTGGAAGAAGAAATAAAACAAGGTGCGATGGGGTACACCCGAAAGAAGGCCGCAGAGGGCGCGGACCCAGCGGGAAAAGACGAAAAAACACATAAAATTTAAGGCTGGCGGTAAAGAAGCCTCCTAAGCTGCGAAGCTCCGGCTAGGGTCCAGCTGGCAGCCTCACCTTTGATCGACTAGAAGATTTGGTCGTGGGACGACCAACTTTTTGGAAGACTCTATTGTTTCTCTCTTTCCACCATTCCCAGCAGAACAGTATAATCAGTGTTTTTACACCTTTCTGGAGGCTCAGTTGGCAGTTAATGCGGTGTAGATTTGATTGCTCGAGGTGTGTCGCCGGCTCCCATCGGTCCGAATGGAGCGTCAGAATGCGGACCCATTGTGCGATGGACGACCAGAGAAGCCGAACTTGAGGGCAGTCAACAAAAAGGTGGAAGACAGTTTCTAGGTTTCGATTGCCCATTTGGCAGAAGTATTGGTCCGGCCATCCCCTAAGTTGCAATCACTGCATTGTCCATAGCCGATTCTGCAGTGCTAGCCAAAGAAAGATCTTAGAGCGTAACGGAGCCCATGCGGTCCAGATCGTTGCCGGGAAAGATTTCTGAGTGCACCCACTGAATTGGATGTTATATGCTGTAACATCCCAAAAATTGAAGTTTTGGAATGTTTGAAATAAAAAATAAACCATTTGCATTTCTTTGAATTAATTCTAGCTTAATTTGAATTTTCCATAAATGAAAGGATTTAATTTGGCTAAACCATTCATCAAACTAAAGAATTTCAGTTTTAGTCGGGTTCCTTGTGCTCCAAGGAATTTTTCTGTATTTTTGGGGATTTTCTGAATTTATTTGATATTTATTTGAATTTATTTGATTTTATTCGAATTTACGGATATTTCTTAAATCGAAAAGGATTTTATTTTCAAAAAGCCCTCGGGCCAAATCCTTTGCGGCCCATTCCTCCCGCGTTGCCTCGGCCCGATCCGGCCGCTTCCCTTCGCTTCGCCCATGACCCAGTAGCCCAATGCGCCGCCAATAGAAACCCTAGCCGCGGCTGGAGTCCTCGCGCGCTTGTCGCGGCTCTCGGTTCCGGTCGAGCCGCGCCTCCGAGGACTATAAAGCCAGTACACACCGAGGATCGCCTCCTCGCGCCGCCTTTTGCCCCACTCTCGCTGCCTAGCACTAGCTGCCGCCGTTGCCAGCGAGCTTCATGCTGAGTCCTCGCCGCGCTGAGCCCTTTCGCCGTCTTTTCGTCGCCGCGGTGCCCGCCCGCATCCGTTGGTCTTCCCGAGCTGCCCACGTCGCCCTCTCCCGGTTCGCCTTGGCCGGTCCGATCCGCCGCGTCTCCTCCGGTTCTTGTGCCTTTTTCTTCATCTCCGGTGAGTGGCGCCGCCCCTTCGCCGTCGACCTCCGGCCGCCGCGCTCGCCGTTGGATCTCTAGCCGACGCTCCGATCGCGCCACGCCTCCTTCCGCCGCAGCTCCATGCAGCCGTCGATCGGCCTCGCGGATCTTGCGCCAGCGTGGCCGCCGACGTCACCGCCGCGCGTCGGCCAGCTGCGTCGGCGATAGCGTCGGCCGTCGCCGGCGCCGCGGTGGACCGAGCCAGCGCCGTGGACCTTGTCCACCGTGAGCGGCTGGCGTCGGCGTTGCGCAATAAATCCTTTTCGATACAAAAATAAATCCAAAAATTACGATTTTACGATTTTCTGTATTTTCTCTGAATTTAATCTTTGGAGGCCCGTTCTCGCTCATACGAACTCCGATTGAGGCGATTCAAGTTTCTAAATTTTTATAAAATCAAGATCTATCTTCCAGAGCCATTTATTTTCAGTTTTGAGCTTGTTTGAGTCTCTGTTTGGTATTTATTTGGTTTCGTTGCTTTCTTTTCCGGTGAGCGCTAATTTGAGAGAGCGACGAAGACTTCGAAGACCAAGATTCAGCACTAGATCAGCAAGGCAAGTCGTAATCCTTTGATCATATTGATCCTATGTTTACAAAAGTAATTTACTTTATTACAATTGCATGCTATTTGGTGTATCAATGCTTATTTAATGGGAGTAGATGTATACCTAGTTGACATTATACCACCTTGATTCGTTGTATGCCATGTATCCATTGTTAAACCTAGGTTGGGACATTACTAGTTGGACATAATCATTATACCAACATTGGGTTATCGTAGCTATGCTTAGACATGCTTAGATATACGTTGGGATTCATACCACAGGTGAATAATGTTAATCTTGACTTAATGAGATATTGAATCGTGGCCGTTAGCCACTGTTGTAAAATTTGTTGTACCATGGCGGGGTTTGCCATTGGTCTTGGTTGAACAATTGTTTTCCCTCGGGCAAGTGATCGTGAAGTAAAGGGGGTGCTTTCTAGCACATTGGGATGTGGATGTCTTGCGAGACAACTTAAGGACTTAATCTTGTGCGCCATTGAACTGGGCCTAACCGTACTACCACATATCAGGAATGGGACAGACCTAGTGATTAATTTGTAATGTCTAGCCTTGAGTCTTGCCAGGTTGGTGGTGTGGGTTCGGGATGGGCGGGTAGATTCGCAAAGCGCAGAGAGGGCCCTAAAGGCGAAACCTTAGCGAGCGATCTGAGTTTAGGCGATTGCATTGTAAAGGCTTTGTCATGATATCTCTGCGACACACCAAAGGAAATGTGTTAAGATCGATTGCACAAAGAGATGTTCATGTCTTGTGGGTAAAGTTGTACAACCTCTGCAGAGTGTAAAACTATTCGAATAGCCGCGTCCGCGGTCATGGATATAGCCCGGGAATTTCACACGGGGTATAGAATGTTTCATAAAAAGTGGAATGTGGAATTGTTTGGATGTGAACGGGGAGTTCACTGTTGTTTTGTTGTCTATCATTGATCTATCAGTTATTTATTTATGTTTTCATAAATATGCTTTCAATCTATTTATTGTATTTCAATTCAAGTTATTGCTTTCTGCAAATGAAACATATAGCCATCCTTGTCAAGCCGTGCATGAAAATATTGCATCAATTCTCTACGGCTTGCTGAGTACCTTTGTACTCACGGCTTTATGCCCTTGTTGATCAGTTGCTGAAGGAGATGATGAATATCATGAGGAGGAATTCTATGAAGACTACGTGGATTAGGAATGCGTTCCCCAGACGATTGCTTGTGGCATGTCGAATAGTTCAAGTTATCTTTTCCGCTGTAATAGTATTTGTTTCCTAAGACCTTAAGGCATAATGGTGTAAACATTGACCATAAGGTCGTTTGCTTTATTTAATAATAATTTGCTTCTTCTTAGTTAATTCATTGTATGGAATGGTATTTCACCTATGTTTCCACTGTGTGCACTAGCGTGATCCTGGACTAGTGCAGTATACACAGAGGGTTTCGGATTTGCAAATCCGGGTCCTGACATATGCCGAGGAAGTTGAGTAGGCGTCGTGAGAGGTTTGCGTCCATATGAAGTCATCCTCCATGTCCGGGCTAAGCGGTACTTATTGTACTTTGGACCACAGACAGACGTATTCTGTTAGCAACTGAGGGTTTAAGTGGTGGAGAATGTCTCGCATCCAGTTATTGTTTTGCAGGGCGTTAGCAACTGATCTTGCTTTTCTCTTGAAGTGTTTGTAAAGGCTTGGCGCAATTTGAGATGGTGCTTGACCGTGCAACCACCTGGAGTTCCAGAAATTGGCTCTTTGCCCGTTTCCAATGGCGACTTTTGTGGTAGCCATGAAGAGCTGCTGGTCAGTCCGGTCGCACGACGTTGGCAATCCATTCCATGGCCTATCGGAGTCCACATGCTTGAGCCAGAGCCATCGGAGTCGGAGTGCTCGTGCAAGCCTTTCCAACTCCAGAACACCTAGGCCTCCATATGTGAGCGGTCGGCAAACGGTTGTCCATCGTACTTTGCAATTCCCACCATGCAAAGCCGCGCTGCCTGCCCATAGGAATTTCCTTCGTATCTTGTCAATGTCCGCAATAAATCTCTTCAGCACCTTCAGTGCGGTCAATAGATAGATTGGAATCGATGTGAGGACTGATTTAACCAAGATCAGGTGGCCTCCCATTGTGGGATGCGTTGTCTGCCAGGCGGCCAGACTCGGGCCACTTTATCATGAACGGGCTGCAGGTGGACGTGTCGTAGCCGACCAAGCGTGAGGAGCATTCCTAGATATGTCATGGGGAATTCGGAGATAGCACCTGGGAATGGCTGCAGGACGGTCTAGAGGTCAAGATGGCGGCACTGGATCACAACTATGGAGCTTTTTTGTAGGTTTGACCTGAAGGCCAGAGGCCTGTCCAAAGTGGTACAGGATGCTAATTACGTTTTGCATACATGGACAACAGGGAGGAGGTTGCAGAGCCTTTGAGGGGAGATAGGACACCGTCGGTCGTTGCCTTTTTGAGAATGTAGTGAAGCGAGTCTATGGCTAATATGAATAGATAAGGCGATAACGGGTCACCTTGCCGTAGGCCACGCCGGTGCGTGATTTGAGGACCTGGCACCCCATTGAGAAGGACAGATGAGGTTGATGTCACAAAAAGGGTGGACAGACACTCTCGCCATCGGGGCCCAAACCCACGCGCTTGCAGAAGGTCTAGGAGGTACTCCCAAGATACAGAGTCAAAAGCTTTCTGTATGTCCAACTTCAGCATGAGGACAGGGGATCACGTTCAGTGATATGCTCTGGACCGATTATGGACGCACAGAAAATTCTCCTAGATACTTTGCCCTGTGATGAAGGCACTATGCGAGGGTGAGATTAGTGAGTCTAAATGGTTGGATAGGTGCAAGGCCAACAACTTGGATAACAGCTTCGCTATGGAGTGGATGAGACTAATTGGTCGATAGTCCGCGGCCCTGCTCGAGCCATCCTTCTTGGGAATCAAAGTCATCACATTTTAAGGGTGATTCCACAATAACCTTTAGAATTTTGGCACCATCAGATTTCATCTCCTCGGTGATTTTTCTTATGATCCTTTCCCCAGTCAATTCTTATATGGTAACCTTGTTATTGCCTTTATCATCTTCAGCACTCTTAGTTCTGACCAGGATTCTCTTTCCATGTAGATGTTGCAGTCGTTGGTATTGTGCAATCAAGAGTGATGCCACTTGTAATAAGATGTCTTCTTTAGCTCTCCAATTAGTGGAATAGAATATCCCTCTGGAAGCTTGATTTGTTTTCCCAACAAGAGCAAATCAAAGACATGGTCACACTTCATAACATGAAAAGAGAGCTTAACTTTTTCTGCCCGATTCCTCTTCGCAAATGGCATCAATAGCGGACAGATAAACAGTTTGGCCATGGGTTATCTTGTCCATTCAGCAAAGGCAATGTCTAGTTCTCCTTCAACTTTTGATTCTTCTTCAAAATAGACTACCAAAAACGCATCAGTCTTGTCACCTTTGTGTCTTTGAACTTGTTTATAGCAGTCCTGACTTCCTTGAATCGGCTTTATTGGATAGAGGCTCTCTGAAGGAGATGATTGAGGTCCAAGAACTCCGGTCCTTCAACCCAATCTCTAAAAGGATTCAACAATCCATTGTAAGCTAAATCGGCCCAATATCTTTCTAAGATAGCCAAATTAAAGCATCTACTCTGTGCTTCCTAGAAACTTTTGAGGTAATTAGCAACCGGCTTATTAAATAGCTCCCTGACTACCGTCAAATCACTTAAGTGTAGCTCCACGGATCCGGAGTATAAGTACTCATGAAATCTTCGCACCATATCGACCCATGTAAGGAGTTAGGCACCAGTGTGGTAAACTAGGTGGATGTTGTACATGACAAAGATAATGGAAACAACTGAAGTCGTAATCCATTATCATTAACGGCTTCTCCACATTGTGCCACAAATTAACCGATATGCCCATGAGTTGATTTTGAACTATCCCCCACAAATTTAGTAAGAGAGGTGCTTCCATGCTTTTCTTTTTTACAATTGCACAAATATTAAAGCATGAATAAAAGGTAGATGGTGATTACTTACCCTTTCGCTTACTTCAAGATTTGTGCAACTTATATTGGGAGGGAAAGCATTGAAGCACTGCTCTTTAGGAGTTCTAAACCATGTGGGAACTAGATAGTATCTATGTAGTTAGCATACAACTCATGGAAAATTGTAGTCCGTCCTCTGGGCTCCATGTCGAATCTTTCTTCGAAAGCATTTACGAGTTAGTCAATCCTTAGATCTTGATTGGGTGGTTGATCAATCTGACGATGTTGTATCTGCTAATGGTAGACTTGTTCGGGACCATGATCTTCTTGTCGATTATTGACCACAAGTTGCTGAACAGGTTTTAGCTGAAGTAGTGGCTGTTGATGAATCGGTTGCCCCCCGAGCATTGGGTGATCCTCATGGATAACGTGCCTATCGAGTCTAAATCCTAGTAACTTTGGCGTTGCTAGTCGAGGAGTCGCACAAGGCAAGTTACCTTGTGAACCAACGAAAATAGGGGCATTATAGCTGGATGGAACTTGATCAACTGATGAAACCACCAAAGTTGGTGCTGTCTGATTAGATGAACCCCTAATTAGCTGTTGCGGATGCTGATTTGCTATGATAGGTGGCGTCGATATATTAGCATTGGCTGATGAATAAGTTTCATATTCAGCTAGAATTACATCAGTATGTCCATATATTTGCTCAGTAGTCGGGCGAGTTGGCACCATTGGTGGTATGGCTAATGTAACCTAATGTAGATTGGATGTAGAAGCTGCCCTACTATTTCTGAAGAGATTCCTCACAAAATTTGACGTATTCGGAGAAACCGCAAGATGTCGTGGTAATTCTTGAACCAGTGTAAAATAGTTTTTGGCAAAGCTGCGAGTTCCTGTTACAGACCTTTCATACAAGCATAAAAGAGAGGATCAAAGGTACTCATGAACGTCGAAGAGTTGTTGATAAGAGCCTGATGCATAGATTGATTGACAAGATCACTAAACTCGTTCTGGATAACTTAATATATAATCATTGAACTCGTCGAAGTCAATACTGGAATCGACGAATTCTATGAAGTCGGCAGAATCAGCTAAGCGGCAATCAGTATCGGATCCTTCGCACTAGGTAGAGTTTCTCCACCAGAAATGATTTGACAGTCATGTTTCTTGACAAAACAACACCGAAATCTTCTTATCAATTCCTTCGTCTTGTGAGTAAACTTGGCTTGCACTTCCTCAGAAATTTCGCCAATCTCCAGAAGAATTAATTTTTCTTCGGTGACAATGAAATTATTTAACGGCTTTCCTGGAGTTGATGGATCTTCATTAAGCTCTGGTCATATCTTGATCTTGATCAGATGATTTGGGTTTCACTGGGCGTGCCAAGAGTGTGTTGCCGTCGAAAAATTCCTGACAGCAGCACCATATCCTTAACTTTGGCGTTGCTAGTCGAGGAGTCGCACGAGGCAAGTTACCTTGTGAACCAACGAAAATAGGGGCGTTATAGCTGGATGGAACTTGATCAACTGATGAAACCACCAAAGTTGGTGCTGACTGATTAGATGAACCCCTAATTGGCAGTTGCGGATGCTGATTTGCTATGACAGGTGGCATCGATGTATTAGCATTGGCTGGTGAATTAGCTTCATATTCAGCTAGAATTACATCAGTATGTCCATATATTTGCTCAGTAGTCGGGCGAGTTGGCACCATCGGTGGTATGGCTAATGCAACCTAATGTAGATTGGATGCAGAAGCTGCCCTACTATTTCTGAAGAGATTCCTCACAAAATCTGACGTATTCGGAGAAACCGCAAGATGTCGTGGTAATTCTTGAACCAGTGTAAAATAGTTTTTTGGCAAAGCTGCGAGTTCCTGTTACAACCTTTCATACAAGCATAAAAGAGAGGATCAAAGGTACTCATGAACGTCGAAGAGTTGTTGATAAGAGCCTGATGCATAGATTGATTGACAAGATCACTAAACTCGTTCTGGATAACTTAATATATAATCATTGAACTCGTCAAAGTCAATACTGGAATCGACAAATTCTATGAAGTCGGCAGAATCAGCTAAGCGGCAATCAGTATCGGATCCTTCGCACTAGGTAGAGTTTCTCCACCAGAAATGATTTGACAGTCATGTTTCTTGACAAAACAACACCGAAATCTTCTTATCAATTCCTTCACTTGTGAGTAAACTTGGCTTGCACTTCCTCAGAAATTTCGCCAATCTCCAGAAGAATTAATTTTGAGCAGTGCTTCAATGCTTTCCCTTCTAATACAAGTTGTACAAATCTTGAAGCAAGCGAAGGGGTAAGTAATATTCATCTACCCTTCATTCATGCTTTAATATTTGTGCAACTGTAAAAAAGAAAAGCATTGAAGCACCTCTCATAATTTTTCTTCGGTGACAATGAAATTATTTAATGGCTTTCCTGGAGTTGATGGATCTTCATTACGCTCTGGTCGTATCTTGATCTTGATCAGATGATTTGGGTTTCACTGGGCGTGCCAAAAGTGTGTTGCCACCGAAAAATTCTTGACAGCAGCACCATATCCTTATAGAGGATGCTCTCTAGAAACATATGGGATGTGCCAGCCGATTTTCTAGCAAATCGGCGAAGTCGACGATAGGGAAACCTGAACGAAAGTCGATCCTGATTGAAATGTCGATGTGAAGCAATAACGAATATGAACAAAATCTCGAAATATGTGATATGTGTAACTCATAGATAGATCAAAACGTCAACACGAAGCAATGTTGATCAAAGTTGAATTAAGAAGGTAACATTCTACTAGCTACGGACTACTCCTAAGGTATAAAAAAAGTAGATGGAAAAAAGGTAGTAAAGTTTAGCATGTGCATGTTTTTCCGTCAGCCCGTACATGATATTTATATCCTAAAATAGTCGACTCAATCTTGGATTGTGCTTCAAGTCTCCCTCTCCTTTGATAGTCGTTCCGTCCTCAAATCTTGTCGTTTCTAATCTCCCGTTGACGATTTCCTTTCTTGTATCTATCTTTTGTTAGTCGGTATCTTTTGAAGGCTTCTTAGCATGATTGATGCTTGATCCTTGTTTTTTTGGCAAATCTTGATTTTTCCTTAGAATATATCAACTACCAAAAATACTTTTCGCCGACTATTTTACCTATCAAAATCTGGCAGCAATAGTTGTGCAAAACAATTTGTTGTGTTCGTTGATTTTGCGCAAATGCGTTTGCGCGCGGTTTCGTTCTGCTTGATGGCAGGATTGGAGAGGCTGCCGTTCAAACCGGACGGGTACAGCTTCTGGACATGGAGGGGCCGCAGGATACATTACGTCGAGCAAGGGGCCGGGCAGCCCATCGTGCTGATACACGGATTCGGCGCGTCTGCCTTCCATTGGAGGTCAGCTTTTCTTACCCTTGCCTCTCTATAAGCAATGGTATATGTGAAGTGCTGCATATAGCTGCCTTCGAAACATGTTGATTTGGAGGTGTTGTCTGAACTTGATCAGGTACAATATCCCCGAGCTGGCCAAGAAGTACAAGGTGTACGCCATAGACCTGCTCGGCTTCGGGTGGAGCGAGAAGGCGCTGGTGGAGTACGAGGCCACCATCTGGATGGAGCAGGTCTCCGACTTCCTGAGGGAGGTCGTCAAGGAGCCGGCCATCCTTGTCGGCAACAGCCTAGGGGGCTTCACGACGCTGTTCACGGCGACCGAGCTGCCGGAGCTGATCAGGGGCGTCGTGCTGCTCAACTCTGCGGGCCAGTTTGGGGACCCCAGCAGGCCGCCCAAGGCGGACGAGGAGGAGGAGAGCGCTGTGAGCAGACTCATCGTCAGGCCGCTCAAGGAGGCCATCCAGAGGGTCGTGCTCGGGTTCCTCTTCTGGCAGGCCAAGCAGCCGGCCAGGGTCGAGAAAGTCTTGAAAAGCGTAACGTAACTGAAACTGATGCAACGATCAGTAGTGATTGATACCTCGTGCTGCCATGTTCCTCACAGAGCGTCCATCGATCGTTTGCTCGTTGCTGCGTGCAGGTGTACGTAGATCCCAGCAACGTCGACGATTACCTCATCAACTCCATCACGGCGCCGGCGGCTGACCCCAACGCCTGGGAGGTGTACTACAGGTGGGAATCCCGAGTCTTGTGAACTCCATGATATGAACATTATTGTGCTCAAGCATGCATGTTTCTTGATGTGATTGTGCCAATCTGTGCAGGCTGATGTCGCGTTTCATGTCGAACCAGAGTCGGTACACGCTGGACAAGCTGTTGAGCAAGCTGTCGTGTCCGCTGCTGCTGCTGTGGGGGGACCTAGACCCATGGGTCGGGCCGGCCAAGGCCGCGCGGATCAAGGAGTTCTACCCCAACACGACCGTCGTCAACCTGCAGGCCGGACACTGTCCGCACGATGAGGCGCCGGAGCAGGTCAACAAGGCGCTGCTCGAGTGGCTCGCCTCCCTGGAAACCAGCGCCAAACCGGCGGAGCCCAGTCTCCAAGCCGTGTGATTCTGGGTTAACAGCAATCAGTTTTCTTTGAGAAGCTACGCAGCGATACTGCAATATCTAACCTGCATTCCATATGTCATTACGTTGATGTTTACGGTACGAGCTAGCTACAACATGCATTCCATATGGCATTACCGGAGCACTACATAGCATTGTGTACCTTCTCTCTTAGTCATCTTCCTCTCCTCATTTGATGTCTTGCTGCTTTTCACAAGGGCAGCAGCTTCATTTTTATTAAACGAAACCGTAGTAGCAATTCAGCGCATCAGCGTTTTACAGTTCCAACCGACAAACCTGCCTCCGCAGCAGGTATTGCCAAACACAAAAGCAAAGCAGGTCCTTTCCTAACCAAAACTATTACATCCACACCGGCGTTTTCATTTCACTCAAGCTGTCACCTTCAGCTAACTGTTTCAGCTCCTCCAGGTAAGCTTCTGGCGATTCAACATCGTCTTTTCCAGCACTGCAATCAACTGAACAAACTAGAGCAAATCTGAATCTTTGGACAGCAAACTCCACCTCCTCAGAACTGCAATCACTCTCTTCCAGATAACCTGCATACCAGACCACTCAAATTTTCTAAAGCGTAGATCATTTCCCACATTCCAAACGCTCCAAAGTATAGCAACACAAGTTGGATTCAACTCTTTAGCCTTTTTGTTACTAAGTCACCAATAAGAAATTGATTCAAAATTATTACCAAGGTCTATACGAAAAATCTTAAAAATCTCTTTTCAAAGCACTAGCTACCACACACTTGAAAAGAGGTGATTTACAAACTCATGACCACAGCAAAATAAGCAAGCTGAATATCTACTTTGACCCTTTTACTAAAGTTATCTCTAGTTAACAATTTGTTGTAAGACAAGAACCAAAGGAAAACATGGATTATAAGAGGAACTAGCAAATTCCACACAGGAGGAGGACAAACAGAAACAAAGCCACGAAAATTCGCCCCCAACCTTTTGGAATCAAACTAGTCAGCACATGATATGGTGTAGAGTGTAGACATGAATCATATGATGTGTTTTAAAGAGAGAAGCTGATGTGAAGTCCCCCCAAGCATCATACATGCTCTCTATATATTCTATTAATTGCGAATATGTCTTCCTGCAGGCACACCGCAATACATATGTTCCTCTAATTCTGAATCTTCTAGTTTGATAGCACTCCAAATTGGGTTCATTATTTTTGTACCTATAATGCATCTAAGCTGCCAACAGTTGCTTCACAATGAGTACTTTTCAGTAGCTATAAGTACAATAATAGATACTGAACATATTTGAACAAAAAAAAATACATCTTAAGGAAACACAAATGTGTCAGTTGCATGTTTTAAAAGTGTCAAAAGTGACAAAAGGCAAATAATTGACAAACATAAACAGTAGTTGCAATATTAAAGGAAAAAAGTTTACTAAATGATAATATCCTGAACCGATCATTGTATATACCATGTTGTTCTTCACAGTGAGTGTTTTTAGCATCTAGAAGTACATTAATAGATATTGAACATATTTGAACCAAAAAAATACAGCTTAAGGAAACATAAAAATGACAGCTGCTTATGGCTCACATGTTTTAAGTTGCAGTCCCAGTAGGAATTGCACCGGATCCTTGTCCGTGTGTAGGTAGCCCGTCTTTACACTTTTTTTTTACTTTTTCCCCAAAAAAATTCAAATCTAGTCATCTTGTAAAGCATCACCGTTAGTTTTTGGTATGTGACCGTGCTCTTTGAACAGTGTGGATTCTTTTGCAAGTATTTTGTATTATATATTTAGTAATATTATTTCAGTAGGGCTCTCCTATACTGTTCCCCTAAAAAAAGGTATATCTTGCTAGTAACTAAAAAGTAATTCAACATCATGAACGTCAGCTGGCATGATTCTTAATCAGTGATTGACTAATTATTGGAGATTAATGATAATTCCAAAAGGTGTTCCAAACAGGCATGATTTTGTCTCTTTTTCCCCTTCACATGAGTCAATTTGCCGATTCAAGTTGGTAACTAATGGAAGTCTTCAGCTTAAGTTACTAATCAGCGAAGAAAACTCTGTTGGATCAAATCTACTCTATAATGTACTGATGATGGATAAAATCTGATCTTGCACACGAGATATGGTTTTTTTAGCACGTGTAAATCAGTAAAGACCCATACTCCACCGAACAAGTTACTTACAAATGAAAGTTTGTGAAGATTTAGCAGATATCTCACACGCTGCTTATCAAGTCAGTAAAGATTAACATAATGCAAAAATGTGGAGAAAGGATCAACATGGTTATTATGTCATATGTGAGCCATAATGCAAAATTCTACAGCTTCTGGGTCCCACATATGCTGGCTCCTTTTAGAGTTTTAGGGATATGTTTAGTGTTCCTAGGAATATATGATGATTTTTAGAATAAGCAGCCTAGGAAACGGAGAAGA
Organism: Otatea glauca; assembly: GCA_036346275.1. Lineage (NCBI taxonomy): Eukaryota > Viridiplantae > Streptophyta > Magnoliopsida > Poales > Poaceae > Otatea > Otatea glauca. The sequence goes on along the minus strand of CM070713.1, from coordinate 68,461,357 downwards.
GTGACTGCTTCCTCTCTTCTGCTTTGGTTTCTTCTTTCCTTGGTGGAGTAGAAGAGGACAAGAATGCCAACAGCCAAGGAAAATCTGTGTTTCTTGTCTTTTTCCTTTATTTGTCTCTTTATATCTCTTGCTTTTGTCCTCCTTTTGGCCTTCCAACTGTGGTGTCGGAAGAAAGTCATACTGCTCTTGTTCCTTCAGGTAACAACTCTCCTGATTCATCTTTGATCTGTTTGGTTATTTGATTCAGAATTTGCATTACACATTTCCTTTGTCTGAAAACTGCAACGTCTTAAGAACGAGATGGGATGCGGTCAGTAAAAGTTGTCAGTGAAATATTTTATTCTGGTTTCTTTGTACGGTTAAATTTCACGAACTAAGGTATGTGCTTATCCATCATCCAATTCAATAAACCTACCTTATACATCTATACATTAACATGTATATCATGAATTTGTGGAAATGATAAGAGTTACATCCAATCTTAGGAAGTATTCATTTACTTTGAAGTTCCAACTAAACACAGAACAATACGCTTATCCTTGCTTTATCCTTCTTTCAACCGTTGGCAATCCAATTAGTAAGGCACATATCTTTTCCTGGTCAATGTCATGGTTCAAATCCCACCACCTGCGTTTTAAGGAATAGACTTGTCTGGAAATGCTTCTACATGAACAATCAAGAGATGAGTAAAATCTGTGCAAAACTATATTACTGAATTGACTGGGTCTGTGGAGTCTGAATAAAATGTTTCAAAGAGTACACTTGTCTGGGAATGTATCTACGAGAAGAATCAAGGGATGAGTAACATCTGTGCAAAACCATATTAGTGAATTGACTGTGGTCTGTGGAGTCCGAATAAAATGAAATTGGGTTCATGTTTGCTCAGTTTGCACTTTGCACCATGCAGTAAGTTTATGTTTTACATTTATCGTACAAGTTGTGCTGGAATGCTGTCAGGCCAAATTATTTAGCAGCGACTTACCGTTGTGTTAGTTGCATAATTGCATCGTGAACTAATTATTGCTATCTTATTATCATCCAATAGAAGAAGAAACAAAAGTGAATTTGGATTTGTTGGAACTGCAAGCTAGGCCATAATGAATCTTGGTTCGTTTTAATAATTTAACTAATGTTGACATTTTGAATTTGGATATTTCTAATTCTTTTTTAATTTATTCTGTTGGTATCACAAGATTGCAAATTTTCTGAAACAAACAAACTTTGAAATTTGGGCGATCAAGTATGCCAGCTGCAGAGAACAACTCAGGGCACAATAGATATTCTCGCAATGATTCTTCCACGAGGCACAAAAGTGACTATGAACCTTCAGACACAGAAACTGAGTGGCATGAAAACCCTTGGAATTATGCAGTATTGACATCAGAGAGGACTCGGCTGCCTAAAGATCCTGATAGGAGTCCCCATGTTGGTGCTAGAACGCAAAACACATCTCCTAACCGTACAAGAGAGTATCCTGATGAGAAAATTTCAAACTTGAGAGACAATCGTCCTCCTCCCAGGGTCACAGAACAAAGACGCCGAACTTCTCCATACGCTAGTGGAAAGAATGAATCACGCAAGAAGAGCAACCGAACGCCTCCCAGATTTCGGACTTCTATCGGAAGCTTTAGCAGATCATCAACCAAGGAGAAGATTTACCATAACAGGTCAATTTCTACAACGAAACTACGACCACATGAGAAGGAACGTCCTGCTAGAGCTCCTGCATTCCCTGGCACTAGTCCTGTCTCAACACAGGCAGAAAGAGACTCAGCTGATGCAGATCATATAAAAGAGGATTCACATGCAGAAAATTGTTTCCAGGAGATCAATGAGCTGTTTCTGAAGGGAATTTATGCTAGCATAAAGAGGGAAGTTTATTATTGGCATGCCTACTATGTGAGTTTGCTCTACCATGTTTCTGTTTTACACGCACTTCCCCAATGAACTATGATAACCATGTATGACAATAACAAATTTCAGGATAAGAGATTGCCAGTTGGTGCAAGTGCACTGCTGAAATTGGAAGGTAATTTTCCATTTGTTCTGTATTTCAGCATCTGTCACCTTGTTCAGTATTCCAATATCTAGTGGATTTGTTTCACAAAGTTGCTTCTAAATTTTGGGCATGTATCGTGTGATACAAACCTAGATGGTGCGAAATGCCTAGACTTGATTCTGGATCTCTTTTTTTTTTCCAAATTGTTCTTAAAAATATATTTTCAGTATGAACTCCAATATTAGATTTCAGACAATTCAGCTTATTGCATATAATAATTATGGTTACTTGGAAAATCATTTACAGTTCCGTTTTCTAGAATACTACTACAGCACTACTCCATTTCATGTTGAAAGGGCACATCTTTCTTTTTAGAATTGCATAGTGTCATCTGAATCACTTTTTCATACCATCTGCGCCGTCTTCGAGAAATGTTATCTGAGGCCTCTAATTTGCGGTCGACCGCACCAATCCTTCTTCACGCCCGCACCGTGGTGTTGACACGTGTCAGTTCCCCCACATCCTAACGGAAGCAAATTGTGAGAGACTTTCCCTTTTTCTAATCTGAGAGACCCTCTTTCTTTATTTGACACGTGAAACTGTACTAATCTTAAAGCAACTGGTGGGTATCTCAAAGCAATCTGAGAGATTTAAATGGGAGAAGAGAGGACCCACTAGTTGCTTTGAGATTGGTACAATTTCACGTGTCAAATAAAAAAAGAGGGTCTTTCAGATTAGAAAAAGGAAGGTCTCTTAAAATTTGCTTCCCATCCTAACACTGCTTGGCACGAGCTTCCCCACTTGCACGCCATGGCTGAGGGCTTCCAACTTGATTTGGGAATTTCAAGTCGGTTTCGAGAAATTTCAACTGGGTTCAAAACGAGAGAACATCAAAATAGGGTTACCTCCTGGGCGACGGTGGCGCGGGATCCCGGCGGCAGCAAGCTAGGCGAGCTCGTGGCGGCGCAGCGCCCGGTCCCGGTGACGGTGGCGGCGGCGAGCAGGTGGCGAGCGAGCTCCCAGCGGCGGAGTGCGCGAGCTCCGCGAGCTCAAGGGAGAGGCGATTGTAGGAGGTAGTTTCAGCGGCGGCGGCGGGCGGGCGGGCGGCGCAAGCTCCTCGGTGGTGAGTCGCTGTGCGCTTTCGTAGCCTTCGCACCCCATCGCCCTCGACGTGTTGGCCACCATGCACTTCGTTGCCTTCGTACGCATCACCATCCACGTGTCCCTTCGACCACGTGTTGCAACGGCGCGTGAGAAACGCGATATTTCTTCCGTGCGGCCGAAAATAAATAAATAAATATATATATATATTTGTAATTTTTCTAAAAATTAGCTTTTAGCTAGACTTTATGGCTGAAAATCTGTACGGCGGAACGATTGGATGTTTGGCAATTTGGATTTTAGATGTGAAGGGTGCGGGTCAAGAATGACGGTGAGAGGAGTGGGATTTAGGATTTTATACTTAGCAGGAGAATGTAATTTTTTTAACTTTAGTGGTAAAGTTAGAACCTAATCCACTGAAGCCATGAAAAGCTACCATAGTCAGTTTTCAGCTTTTAGCTTCTTCTAGTATAAATGGATTGTTGGTTTTTAGATTCCAACTATAAAGAAGCTAGCTATTTGGAACAGCTTCTGACTTCTAGAGGAAAAAAACTGAAACTGAATCCATTCTAAATAGAGCCAAATATTGATAGCTAAAAATGTCCAAAATCATATCTTCTTATTGTATTTCTGCGTGTTCTTTGGCTATTTGCACGGTAGATTGCTGACTTAAATTTACCATTTTTCTCAGAATTTGTTGCCAAATTCATGAGCATCCAGCCTAAGAATGCTGAGATGGTGCAATGATAGAAGAAGCAAGGGGAACATGGTTGCAATGTGGTCCAGTTGTGGTAGGAACATGGATAAAAATCTCACTGAAAACTGGCGAAATATCGTTGAAATCTCGGATTTCGGACCCTCACGAGACTCAAAATCCCATCCGATTAGAAAAATTCAAAAACATTTAAATTGCTACAGTAATATCAGAAATTTTACCAAAATCTCAGGATTTTTGACTGGTTTTTAAACTTTTATGGTCGGATTTGACCGCATTTGGTCCAATAACCCTTAAGAAAGTCATCTTCCATGAAAATTTGTTAAAAAATTGAATTTTTGAGACATTTTAAAATTTTGGTACAAAGAGTGTCAGATTTTTATAAAACTGTAAAAGATTTATAATGATCTAAAAATTTTATGGTACTATATTTAATAGTGTAGGATCATACATAAATTTTTTCAAAATAATTGAACTTCATTTGTTATCTTTAAAAAATAAAAAACATAATGAACATAATTAGGACAATAAACCTTGTCAGAATTTTATAAATTCGCTTGAGTGTGATCATTATACAAATTTTTTTATGAGAGATTAATAATTTCCTCAGTACCATTTTATAAAAGTTTAAAAAAAATAGTTTTTTTGTTTGCTCAATCAAATCTATGTATGCATTGAACTTCATTTGTTATATTTTAAAAATCAAAAAGAGAAAGAACATAAATGATACAGTGCTTTGTAAGAATTTTATAAATTCACTGGAGTGTGATCATGATTAACAAAATTTTATGAGATCTTAAAAAATTTTATGATTAACAAAATTTTATGAGATCTTAAAAAACTATTAGAAAATCCTTTGAAAGCATTTGTATACATTTTTAAACTAGTTTTTCAAAAGATTACTAATAGATACTCAAATTTTTGAGTTTTGGCTAAAGGGCTTGATTTTGAAAGTATATATATATTTGCACTTATGTAAATATGGGCACACATAGGGATGTAATATACATGACTATGATTTAGCCCTCTCCCTTAATGTGCCAGTACCCCAAACTTGCTCAAGATTTCAATCAATACAATCAACAAGCATGAGCAAGAATCATAAGCAAGCAATTTAAATTTATTTTCATTAATAACGTAGCTTAACTTACACAAGGCTAGAAGCTATAAAAATCAATTTAAATACTTGTTACCCGAGATGGCATTGGTTCATGATTGAAGTGAATGTCTTCAAAATTGGCTTCTTTTTGCACATGATGGAATCATTCTCTTGATCAAGCCAAAGCTTCCAATGCATCTCCAAGCACCTAAAATTCTTTTAGGCGCTTTTTGGTACCCAATTTTTGTTGGGTCCAAGAATATTAGTCACAATAGATTTAGGAACCCAAATGGCCCTAACATTTATAGTATTGAGTGAACTAACATGACTAGCAATTGGTTTGAGGTTATTATTCCTCCTAAGCGAATTATTTGCATTGTAATGAGAAGGCTTAGGAGGTCTAGTAAAATTCACAAACCCATTTCTAGTTTGATCATTTCTAAGCATATGATGATCATTATAATGAGAATGCTTAGAGGATCTAGCATATCTAGCAAATATTTTGCTATTGTTTTTTTATAAGCACATGATCAACATGGTTTTTCATAGTCTTAGAAAATCTAGCATGTTGAGCAAACACATTTCTAGATTTATTTCTCCTAGGCAAATGATTATCATTATTTTGCAAGTACTTGGGAGAATCGACAAACTTGGCAAACACATTGCCATTTTTGTTCTTCCTAAGCAAATAATGATCATTGATAATAATAGGCTTAGGAGTATTACCTAAGGGACAACCCTTACCGAAATGTCCCCTTTACCGGCAATTGAAGCATGTCACACTATTTGGCCCTCTCTTGACCGTCTTGACTTGCTCCTTGACGGTTTGCCTCCTGATTGATGCTTGTGGCTTGAATTCCACTTTGTTAGGGCACACGGAGGCGAGGTGTCCTTTCTTGTTGCAATCCAAGCACTTGATGGTCTTCGAGTGTCTTGCGTTGTGCCTTGTCTTGCTATTCTCCTTCTTGGAGATGTAGCCGATCCCTCTCTTGTCAACCAACTTTCGTTGATTGCTTAGAATGTTGTCGAGGGCGGCCTTTCCTTTGTAGCACTTCTCTAAGTCACTTCTCAATTGAGTGACTTGTTCCTTGAGCTCTTTATTTTCCTCTACAAGATTAGTCTCTAAACACATAGAGGAACATGATACATTTTCATTTGAGCAACAAGGTATATCAATTAAATCATCACAAGAGGTGGACATATTTACTTTAGATGAAATGCTAGAATTTGAAATTAAGCATGGCATATCATCAATTAAATCACATGTAATTCCTATGTCCATCCTAGGCCTAGTGAGTTCTTTGAGAAGGAGAGATTCATGATTCTCTTTAAGCACATTATAATCATTTTGAAGAGAATCATGTTCAAGCTTTAAAATTTTATATTTTGCTTTCTCCTTCCCAAGATAACTATTGAGCTCCTCTAACATATTCATAAGTTCATCATAAGAGGGCTCATCATCATCATCGTCACTCACCTCAATTTTACCTTTAGCCATGAAGCAACGAATTAATGATGAAAGAATTTGATGCTCATCATCGCTTGAGGTGGAGGTTGAGGTTTCTTCATCACTTGAGGTAGAAGTGGAGGTTTCTTCTACTGATGTTCAATCCTCAATGCAATCATTGTTTGTTGATGTGGATAATTCAAATAATTCTTGAAGCTTGATCCACATTTCATGGGCGTTCTTGAGATTGCAAATTGAATTAGAGACATCTACGCTCACAAAACTAAATAAAGCATTAGTAGCTTGAGCGTCGAGATGTAGGCATTTCTCTTCTCCTTTAGTTAAAGCAAATTCATTCAACCGAAGAGAAAAGCCCACATCTACGATCCACCATATTTTGGGGCTCATGGATTTAAAATGAGATATCATAAATAATTTTCATGAAGTATAATTTGAGCCATCAAAGATATGTGAATCGGTGTAGTGCACTAGTCCACTAGTAGCCATCCTTTACTCTCTAGACGGTTAAGTCTAATAAAATGAGAGATCAAGCTCTGATACCACTTGTAAGGTCGAGGATGTCGACTAGAGGGGGGTGAATAGGCGGCTTTTAAAATTCTCTCGCTAATTTCTACAAAGCAATTCACCCCTAATTATCCTTATGCCAAAACATTAACAATTATTAATGCGGAAGCGATAAACTAAGGTTTTGACAATTAAAGCCTAAAACAACTAGGCTCACTATGTGCACTAACTAATTATATCTCTAACAAGAATATGCAATTATAAAGACAAGCAATCAATCAATTTAATTCTATGAATGTAAATTGCTTCAACATTAATAACAAACACAATGCAAGCACAAGAGACACGATACTTTTTACCGTGGTGTTCGGAGATTTGCCGGTCTCCCCTAGTCCACGTTGAGGTTAGCCCAAACGAATTGGACCGGCTCCACGAATTGAGCATCCACCTCGAATCCACTAGTGGTAGCTCCTTTTCCCTCCCGGGTAGGCGAGCTCCAACCTTCACAAACTTCGCCGGGACTTCTCACAACCTCCGTTGAGAAGCTCACCACGCACGACGCTCTACGCCGTCTAGGAGGCGGCAACCTCCAAGAGTAACAAGTCAAGCCCTTCCGCTTGAACTTCACCTAGTGCAACACATGCACTCCGGTGACCTACGTGCAACACATGCACTAGGATCCTCCTCAAGTGCAACACATGCACAAGAGGCTCTCAATCTTCTCCTAATTGCAACACATGCAATTAGAGGCTCACATTAGCTCAAGAAGCAAATGGAAGAGGGTAACACATGCACACAACTCCTACAAACACCCAAATGCTCTAGCACACAGCCACACCACCGCCCTTGCTCCCCAAGACCTCCTTTTATAGCCTCCAAGCCAAAACTAGCCGTTGGGGGCGAATTGGGCAAAGTGCCCAGCAAACCCGGTGCTACCGCCCAACTGGGACCTGTAGCACCGGCCTCCTCGCCAACGGCTACAAAACTAGCCGTTGCAGGATTTTCGGTAGCACCGGCCAACTGGGAGCGGTGCTACCGCTCAGGCGGTAGCACCGGTTTTCACCCCGATAGCACCGGACCCAAGCCGATCACAAAAACACCATCTTTGGATTTTTTACACCGGCCAGAGGAGCGGTAGCACCGGACCTCCGGTGCTACCGGCCTACCATGGGTGGTAGCACCGGACCGCCAAACCGCCCAAAAACATCCCTCTCTGGAATTTCCACACGGCGGAGGCGGTAGCACCGGACCTTCGGTGCTACCGGGTTACCATGGGCGGTACGACCGGCCATAAGGAGAAAACACGGTTTTTCACAAAAACTTTTCTCCAAACCATTAAGATTTATTCTTTGAGCTATATGAGGATCAACACATGATCACAACATTATGCAAAACACATTTGCACATGTTAATCACATACTCCAAAGAATCTCATTAAGCACAACTTATTTGCAAAACACATTTGCCAATAAACTAAGAACTTATGAGATCAATCCTCTTAGCCATGTGATGATCAACACATGATCAAGTCAATTTGTAAACTCTATTCACATGCTCTAGGATCGAAACCCATAATCTCAAGTTCATTTGCAAAACACATTTGCAAATAACAACTCCAACTTATTTTCAAAACACATTCGCAAATAAACCACGAACCTATAAGATCAATCCTCTTAGCCATGTAAGAATCAACACATGATCCCGACACTTTGCAAAACACATTTGCAAATGCCAACACATGCTCTAGGATCGAACCTCATAATTTCCAGCTTATTTGCAAAACACATTTGCAAATAACAAGTCAATATTTTGCAACTAAACCAAGCTTAGCCTTGTGATGATCAACACTTGACCCAATCACAAGCTAAAACACTAAAGCATGAGCTCTCTATTTGCAACACATACAAATCTCTAGCACCATGCAAACAACCACAACAAATTCAAGTGCATGAGCTCTCTATTTGCAACACATGCAAATCTCTAGCTCCATGCAATCACTTTAAACCAAATTGCTTGAGCTCTCTCCTTTTGCAATACATGCAAAACTTAGCTCCAAGCAATGACCACATAAACAATATTGCATAAGCTATTTTCCATTTTGCAACACATGCAAATCTCTAGCACCATGCAAAAACCAAACCAAGAGAGTGAGCTAGAGTGAACCGGATTGAGTTCATCAACACATGATGAAGCTCAAGCTAAAAGACTCAACCCCTCTTAATAGTACGGCAACCTAACTAGCAACCTGGTCTCCCATCCAAACACCGAGATCGGTAAAAGACTAGGAACACATCCTTAGCCCTAGCTAGTTATACCTTTGCCTCTAGCGATCCACTTGGAGCTTTTATGATTTCCAATCATCTTCTCTCCAGGATCACCTCTTCTTCTTCTTGGTCATCAACACATGATGAACCTTTTAGCTCTTCTCTTTACTTCGGGATCACCTCTTGAAGCTCATCAACACATGATGACTTCTTCTTCTTCCCGAATCTTCATTATCTTGGACTCAACCTACTTCACAACTTGTAGAAGATTGTTAGTCCAACAAATACGGTTGTCTCAATCATCACCGCACTCCATTAACACATAATGGATTCCTCCAAGATCGATTGTGCACAACCCAAATCAATTTGAATGATTAATTGTTGTCTTGAGTACTTTGATGCAACTAATGCTTTATTATACTCAAGAACTTTTCGCTTGTCTTTAATCAACAAGGAACATCATCAACACATGATGAAATGTCCTTTTATTGATTGAAAGACAATCGAACTCAATTTAAATTTCATTTAAATTGATATGAGTATATATATATATACTACACAAGTTTCATATACTCAAATGATTGTTTCAAAGTCTTGATCCTTTATATGTTATTTAGCAATAAGACATGGATCAATACTTTTGAAACAACAAGTTAAATTATAAACTCCCCCTAGATGTGTGCATTCATGTAATATATGAATTAGGAACATAATGCACATATTTGGACTAAAGCAATGGAAGAGTTCATACTTTAACTTGAATGCTAAGTATGCATTAAGTCAATAGAGTGAATACAAGTGCATACCTTAGGTTTTTCATTTTCCATCCAAATATGAGACTAATAAGAATAAGGCTCAATTAAACATGTTAGTCTCATAATGATTAGATTTGTCATTAAACAATGATTAAACATTAATATTAAACCAATCACCAAAACTAATGGAGTTTGAACTTACATCGGCGAAATTTCATCCAAAACGAAATTTGAATCCTTCGGCAGGAACTGGAAGGATGTCTCGCAGGATGGTTTCTCTCTGGGTTATCAGTCATGGAGCATGTGGTCTATATTTCAGAATTACGGAAACCAACACAAAGCCAACATAAAAGTCGGTTTGTTGTACCGTGGAAAGTGCACTTAGAGAACACACACACACACACACACACATATATATATATATACGGTGGCGCTATTCTACTCCCGAGCGTAGAATAGCTATTCTGCGCTCTGGCCGGAGAATTAAATTCCACGCGCTAGCCAAAACGTAGTGAGTTAATGCATTGCAAACAACACTAGTAAATGCACCCTACTAGTAAATCATGAAATAGTTTACTACAGAACAACTGATGAATTTACTGTCGAAGCGCATGCAAAGCACACCTGAATCTAATTCGGTAGTAAATCACAAATACATTTTACTATAATTACTGTACACAGCAGCCAAGTAGTATAAAGTCTACGAAAATCATATGTATAAGTTTTGAAAAATTCTCAAAAAAATACCATACGTAGGGGAGGTGAGATTCTACAATCGTTTAAAATTTGAAATCAAAATTCAATCTCATTTGAAAGTTATGGCTAAATCAAAGAAAGAAAGATTCATATACAAACTAGAAGTAGCATTTATTAGTTATTTGCTGGTTGGTTGCCACGGATCGTTTTATTGCACAGATTGGCTCGATCGGATTGGATTAAATGGCTGAGGAGTAGAATAGGCTATTCTACATGCAGCCAAAGAATAGCGCATGTATATATATATAGTATAATTACCTAGGGCACCATGATCTAAAAAGGATATTTTCTCTATGTATTTTCATGCGAATTTTTTTGAAATTTTTAGGATACTGAGTTTAACCACTTTACTAACTAGTTCAAACAAATTTGAACTAAAATTTAAACTAGAGTTTCCCTTTTTATGATAGTTTGGTTGTAGGTATGTGCTGATTTTATATATAAATCAGCAAAGCATGTGATCAAAACTCGTTCAAAATCTTTGAATTCGAGTATATTTTTTTAAAGTTATGTGTTTTATTTGAATTGTTATTGATGGGAATATACCCTAAAACTGAATTTTTTGAAAAATATACTCGAATATGGCTTGAATTCGCGCATTTAAAATCATGGTGCCTGAGCACCATTGTGCCCCATTTCGGCTTCCTATATATATATATATATATATATATATATATATATATATATATATATATATATATATATATATATATATATATATATATATATATATATATATATATATATATATATATATATATAGTATAGACAGTGGTTATTTGTAAGATAACTCTATATCATTTTTATAGACAGAATTGAAGATAACTCATACAATGTATTGTCTATATAACTATTTGTAATAATCTCTCATACAATTAATAAATTATCTATATAATAATATACAAAATATAAAATCGTAATAAAGACCGTCTATTAAATAGTAGACATCCTGCATCTTTCTCCTCTTTCTCTCTTATTCACATCAACATAAATCCTACGTGACATAGGCTTACAAGCAGCTGACGTGTACTATTATACATGCCATTAGCCTGTGCTATATACTTCTTGTGCATTTGGTCATAGGACTCGACGAACCGACTATACTACGAAATGTAAAAGAATAGAGGGAATAGGTTCCTACTAGATAAGTGACCGCGGCGTGCCACGTCGCAACCGCCGCTTCCCACACGAGCAAATCGAGAAAACGCGCGACTGCCGTCCCTACGCGAGAAAATCGAGGAAACACGCGAAACGGTTGAAATGATATAGACGCATTTGTGTTTTTTTCGCATTTATTCGGCGGAACAATTGAAAGGATATAAATGTATCTGTATTTTTTTGCATTTATTCGGGGTCCTCTCACGAAGGATCTGTGATTTCGCTGAAACGAAAGGTCTTTTTTGCAAAAAAAAGGTAAAACGATCTATGCAAGCAAATCGAGGAAGCACGCGAAACGGTTAAAAGGATACAAACGTATCTGCGTTTTTTTGTATTTATTCGGGGTCCTCTCACGAAGGATTGGTGATTTCACTGAAACGAAAGGTCCTTTTCGAAAAAAATGGTAAAACAATCTAAACGAAACTATTTTTTTGGTATTTAGTTGGGGTCCTATTTCGGTATATTTTTTTCGGCACGGGTCCTATTTTTCGTGAAAAATGGATAAAAGGATCTAAACGTAATATTTTTTTTTCTCGAAAAAAGGACCTAAACGTAATTTTTTCAGCTCAGCTCAAGCCGCAAGCCGAGCCGGCTCAAAGCGCTGGCAGCCCCAGAAGTCTTCGAGAAATAACATAGGTATGATACCTCCCGTGTTATGAAACGTGTTGTCTCAGATGATACGAAAGGAAGTGTATAATCTATGGTCTATGAGCTGTACGTGCGGGGTGGGTGAGGTCCTTGTGTTGTCATCTGATTGCTAGGACCAAGGATTAAAATCTCGTTGAGATCTCGTTTACCGGATGTGAATGTGTTTTGAAATATCGGCTGGAGTAAAAAAATTTAAATTTCTACAATAATCTCGAGTTTTTGAATTGTTTTTATCTTTTTTTACCGAATTTAGTCCAATAACCCTTAAGAAAGTTATGTTCTATGAAAATTTGTTGAAAAACCGAATTTTTAAGATATTTTTAAAATTGTAGAAACACTGTCGGATTTTTATAAAATTTTACATACTTTATAATGATGTACAAAATTTATGGTACCATTCTAAGAAGCGTAGGATCATACATAAATTGTTTAAGAATAATTGAACCTCATTTTGTATCTTTAAAAAAATTCAAAAACCGAATGAACATAATTGGGGCAGTAATCTTTTCAGAATTTTATAATTTTCCCCAAGTGTGATCATGATCCAAAATTTTTATGAGAGATTAATAATTGCCTCAGTACCATTCTATAAAAGTTTCAACTTTTTTTGTTTGCTCAATCAAATCACCATTCTATAAAATTTTCAACTTTTTTTGTTTGCTCAATCAAATCTATATATGCATTGAACTTCATTTGTTATATTTCAAAAATCAAAAACAGAAAGAACATAATTTTTTTATGAGATCTAAAGAATTTCCTTAGAACCCTTCTGCAAAATTTTCAAAAATTTTAAATCTTTTTTGATTATTAAAGGAAATCTATGTATTGATCGTTAGGCCTTTATTAGGATGTAGTATTGTCAGAATTTTTTAAAAAATTTGAAGATTGATCATCATTTGAAAATTTTATAGAAACATTAAAGATACATTAGGAACATCCACAAAAATGTTCGAAATTTTTGGACATGGTTTGTAATATTTTTCATTTGGTTGGAGTTTGCCGGTATGGCTTTTATTAGGATAGTAGCACTGTATGAATTTTAAAAACTTCATGAAGCTTGATAATTATCTGAAAATTTTATGGGAATATTAGTGATGCATCATAACTATGTAATTTTTGTTAAAAAAAATTCTAACGTGGTTTGTTTCATTTTTCATTCGGTTCAAACTTATTGGTCAGCGTTTTATCAGGACAGTAGTAATATTTGAATTTTTAAAAAACTTTCAAATTTTATAATCATATGAAATTTTTATGGGAATCAAGATGTTTCATGAACCTACAAAAAAATTTCAAAAACTTTTGACATGGTTTGTGCTATTTTTCACTCAGTGCAATTTTGCCGAGATCTCAGCAAAACTGGCTGGAATTTCAGTTTTCTAGGTAGAAAAAGATCCGGATCCGGATTTGAATTTTTATTTTTGTATTTCATCTAGAATTTATCCAAAATGTATAAATCTCACAGAGATTTCATTCTTCGGTCACGGACGAGATTTGGAGAGAAAACGAGATTTCAATTCTTGACTAGGATGTTGATGCGATTTCTTATCCTCCTGCTGAAACTGAAACCCTTTTTTAACCAGGCCAAGATGGGTGGCGGCGGCAACGAAGGGGCCGAGACTTCGAACGGTGCAAATTCCGTGGGGGGGGGATATGGTGGAGTTGAAACATTGGACCGAGAATCGAATGTTTTACGGTTGAACACAAAGTTTTCTGAGCAAAAATTTTTAATCAAAAATTTTGATTTATCTGAAAGTTTCTGGTCATTTTTTTTCTGTTGGAGAAGAATAAAGAGGTGGAAAAGAGGAAGAGAAGAGCAAAAGAAGGGACATTACCTGCTAACATCTAACATGTCCTTACTAAAGAATTAGCGAGATAATAATCTCATAAAAACAATAACCTGCGTCTTTTGGTTGGACGAAGTGTAGGCAGATACAATTTTTTTAAAATAATACATTCTTTAAATTTTTTACGAAAATAATATGCCGAAACAAAAATTTTCAAAAAATACAGCTTTGTCTCGCTGAAAGTTCAAGCTCCATTAAGTTGGTTTTGGTGTTAATGACAAATCTAATATTGAGACTAACTCTTTTGATAATCATAATATTGATTAGTCTCAATGTTAAGTAATGACAAATCTTTTATAAGACTAACTCTTTTGTTGAGCTTAACTCTCATTAGTCTCTTTTGGATGAAAAGATGAAAATATCAAAGGTATGCATTCGAGTTCATATTATCATATTTTGTTGCATTCTTTGATGTCAAATATGTTATGATCTTATTGATAAATCTAAATGTGAGACTAACGTATTTATTGAGTATATTTTTTAATAGTCTCATGAAAAAGAAAAATAGAAATTCAAAAGGTATGTATCCAATGCAACTTTATTATTTCTATATACATTCCTTGGATTCAAGACAAAGGGTGAACTCCACCATATTTTTTACCTTAATATGTGCATTTTATTTCCAATTCCATATATACATGAATGCACACATTTAGAGGGAGTTCATGCTTTACCTTGATATTTCAATAGTATTGATCTAATTCATCTTTTTATATCAATGATCATTACTTTGAAACAACCCCTTGATTATTTTTAACTTGTGTAGTTGTAGTATACTCATGGCAATATAGGATAAACTCTAAAGCAATAAAAAATTGAATATGTGCATATTGATTCAAGTCCAAATATTTGCATGCACACATCTAACGGAGTTTATTCTATAATTAATGGTCTTAAGAGTATTGATTCCTTTCCACCACTCCATATAAATTGGATCATTACTTTTAGATTCCATTGAATTGAGTATATGAAACTTGTGTAGTTAATATATACTCATGACAATTTAAATTGTGTTCGGTTGACATTCAATCAACAAAGAACTAGTCATGTGTTGATGGTTCACTTGGTTGATCCTAGGGCAATCGAAAGTTCTTGTGTAAATGAAGCATCAGTTGCATTAGTATACTCAAGACACAATTAATCTTTCAATCATTTGTCTTTGGGTTGTGATCAATCATCAAAGGAAAAGATCAAAGGATCTTGGGAGCATCCGTTATGTGTCAATGGAGTGTAATGATGATTGAGACAACCATGTATTTTGGACTAACACTTTCAATGAGTTTGAAATAGGTTAAGTCCAAGGTTGAGATGGATAAACGGGACAAGTACGTCATCATGTGTTGATGAGTATCAAGAGAGGATCTCGAAGCTAAGATAAAAGGAGTTCATCATGTGTTGATCAACAAGACAAAGATCCCGACTTGGAGAGAAGATGAAAATTATAAAAGCTCCAAGTGGATGTGCTAGAGACAAAGGTATAACTAGCTAGGGCTAAGGGTGTGTTCCTAGTCTTTTACCGGTCTCGGTGTTTGGATGGAAGACCGGGTTGCTAGTTAGGTGCCGTACTATTAAGAGGGGTTAAGTATTTTAGCTTGAGCTTCATCATGTGTTGATGAACTCAATCCGGTTCACTTTAGCTCACTCTCTTGGTTGGTTCTTGTATGAGCTAAGTATTTGCATGTGTTGCAAATAAGGGAGCTCATGCTTGCTTCTTATTGAATCTTGATTTGGTTTTTGCATAGAGCTAAGTTTTGAATGTGTTGCAAAAGGTGAGAGCTCATGCATCGGTGTTTTAGCTTGTGATTTGATCATGCGTTGATCATCACAAGGCTAAGTAAAGTTTATGATTTTTCTATTTGCAAATGTATTTTGCAAATAATCTAGAGGTTATGGTTTTGATCCTAGAGCATGTGTTGGTATTTGTAAATGTGTTTTGTAAAGTGTCGGGATCATGTGTTGATCCTTACATGGCTAGAGGATTGATCTCATGGGTTCTCAATTTATTTGCAAATGTGTTTTGCAAATTGTTTTGATCATGAGTTGATCACAAAATGGCATAAGATTTGATCTTATTGACTCTTACTAGCTTGTAGTTACACTCTTGATCAAGTCTATGTGAGGGATTTCGAGAAATCAGGTTTTAGACTTGAATGACTACATTAGAGTCTTTATTTTTGTGATATTTAAAAATATCTATGGTTGCTTAAATCTTAAAAATGGGTGACGATTGTAGCCCTCGTGATAAACTTCGTATAGAATCAAAAATCACCTAAATCAGAGTTCGGAGTAAAAAGTTATGAGCGTTTTAGTGGCTGAAACAGAGGTAGCACCGCCTCTACATGGGCGGGGTAGCACTGCCTGGGGCGATACTACCGGCCCAGAGGCGGTGTAACAACTCCAGAGAAGGGTTTTTTTGGTGGAAATGGCCGGTGCTACCGGTCCTAGATGGGCGGTAGCACCGGGGGTACTGTAGCAACAGCTAGTTTTTTTGTGTTTTTAATGCACGAAAGTGACCATTGGCCTAGAGGCCGGTGCTACCGGCCCTAGTAGGGCGGTAGCACCGGGTTTGCTACGTTTTTACCCCATTCTACCCTCCAACGGCTAGTTTTCTTGAGGGGCTATAAAAGAGGACGAGCTAGGAGGTTTTTGTTGCTGCTCCAGCACCCATTTGAGGTATTCTTGTGAGAGCAAAACCCCAAGAGCTCATAGAGCCATATTTGAGTGATTTGAGATGAATTTGATTTAGAGTTTCTTGTGTAGAATCTCTTTGGTGTTGATTTGCTTTCTCTTGAGCTAGTGTAAGCCTCTCCTCTATATTGTGCATGTGTTGCACTTTGTGAGCAAGAAGAGAAGTCTCTAGTTGCATGTGTTGCATCTAGAGAAGGATTGAGCATCCTTGTGCATGTGTTGCACTTGGTGAGGTTCAAGCTAGAAGGCTTGACTTATTACTCTTGGTGTTTGCCGACACCTAGACGGCGTGTGGAGGCGTCGTGCACGGTGACCTTCTCAAGGAGATTGTGAGAATGCCCGGCAAAGTTGTGAAGGTCGAAGCTCGCCACCCGGAGGGGGAAAGAGCTACCACTAGTGGAATCGAGGCGGATGCTCAATTCGTGGAACCGGTCCAAAGTGGTTTGGGCTTGCCTCAACGTGGATTAGGGGAGACCGACAAGTCTCCGAACACCTTGGTAAAACATCAGTGTGTCTCTTTATGTTTGCTTGCAATTCTCTATTTACATTGTTGCAATTTACATTTCTAGAATTAAATTGCTTGATTGAGTAGAGACATAATTAGCGAGTGCCTTAGTAAGCCTAGTTGATTTAGGCTATTATTTGTCAAAACCTTAGTTTATCGCTTCTGCATTGATTATTGTTTAGGTTTTGACATAGAGATCAATAGAGCGTGTATTTAGTGAGAAGAATTTTTAAAACCACCTATTCATACCCCCTCTAGTCGGCATCCTCGATCTTACATTCGTCATTTTAAAAGACGACATAGATCTGTTTAGTCACGGATTAAACTGGCGGACGGATTATTTTATCGTTTATTCATTTCGTTAACTAGCCTAAGACTTCTGTCGCTATTTGAAATAACGAGAGAAGTGTATGTTTGTCGCTATTTGAAATAATGAGAGAAGTGTATGTTTGTAAAGTCTCACTGTCTGTCGGCGGCCAGATTGGCTCAGCGGCTGTGCTGTTGATGGCCATGCTGGGTTGCCGTCGAGCACAAGCGCACACAGGCACACAGCCCTGTATGGATGGAATCCACGCTAAGTCGCCTCGTACGTAGAAATCAGCAATACCATACGTATGGATGGAATCCACAGTACTGTACCGTACGGACACGATGCAATGGTGCGATGGCCGTGGTCCACAGTGGACGAGGTCTACCGGTCTACGTCAGGGTCCCGATTCCCAGTATATTCTCTCTCGTGCTCGTGGGAATCTGGTGCGCCTGGCCCCAGCCTACATCCCACGCTGCTTCCACAAAAGCGCTATCTCACTCGTGGTTCGATCCCCACCGTCCGTGGCCGAATCAGACGGCCACCGGAAGGCCGCCAAAGCGGGAGCGCCTGGCCCCGGACGCTTTACCCATCAATCTTCGCGTCGCCAAAAAGGCCTGGGCTGAAACATCGCGTCGAGAGTGGAGTCTGCACACGACAGCCGCCTCTTCTTCCGCTTCGCCTCTCCTATCCTCGCATTTGCCATCACGAGATCTCTTGATCAACTCCGGTGAGAAACCCCTCTCTCTTTCGCTCCTCTAGTCGCATCGGATCGGTTGTTTCTTGGATGCTCGCCCTTGTTTCTGACAGTGTTGGTTTCTTGAGATGCGGTGCTGTATGAGTGAGCATTTCTTGGTTCTTGTTGCTTCCCGTGTGTTCTTCTGCAGCTTCTGTTCAGTTTTCTGCTATTTTTTTTTATATTGGTTTCTGAGTCGTTCTAGTTTGGTGTTTTTGTAAGATCCTTTCCTGTGCTTCATCTGACGGTGGTGTATTTTGTGATCAGATAGATGGTTGTGGTATAGTTTGTGTGATCTTTTTCTTTTTTGCTTCTTTTTATCTTTCTTTTGCTCCACAGGATCAACCCCGCGCTCCCCGCTCGCGTTGTTTCTCTGACCCCTTTTCTTCTTCGTTTGTGTACATTTCGGTGTTCTTGAGTGCCCTTTCTACTGCGACTGAAGCATTTGAATCTCCATTTCTACTATGACGACCTCTTCTCATCGGTATTTGGAGAACTCGCGATACTTTTTTTGTTGGCGAGTTCTTGTTTGTTCTCTGGATTTAGTTCGATTTGTTCTGCAGTTGCAGGGGTATGGCCGTATCCCGTATGGTTATTTTCTCGTGTTCCTCGTTTCGAGGTGTTTCTTTCCTTGCCTTTTGAGCAACTTTTCTTGTGTTGAGTTTTCCCAAACATATAGCACCATTCTTTTGTTTACAAAGCCTCGTTGGTTTCCCCATCTGCTCGTTGGGATGATTGTTTCCCCTTTGAGATACAGTAATGTTCATCCGCATTTGTTCTTTGTCGCACCTATGCTTGTGGATGATTCTTCTATTGACAGGATGTGGTGATGCATTAGTTGTTCAGGAGTCAGGACAAGGTTCTTCATCTCGTCTGATGTTGAGTTATTTAGGACATCATGTCATCTTCTCATATTTTTTTGGGACTAAGAGCATGCTAGATTTGATTAATATATTACAATCCTTCTGACTAGCGCCCGTAACTTGCATAGATTACTGGTCTTACCGCATCTCTTGGCTCTTGCCAATCGCTTAAATTAATCACACTTGCTATTGTTTATTGATACATTTCTTAGTGTTGTTTTGAAGTTACTTAGAAGGGCACTCTCCATTTGCCTTTTGCGTGTGGCTTTGAAGTTACTCGGAAAGGGGAGCTTTTCTGCCTTTTCAGTTTGTTGAATGCCAATGAAGCTACTTAGATCAGACAACCGTACCGGTTATCAGATGCTTTCTAGATTTTCGATATTTCCCCCCTTCTTGCAACCGTTTTCATTTTGTATGTAAATTGTTTTTGGCTAACAAGAGGACACAAACGTCTAAGTTCACTTGGTCATTGAGGTCGTGGATATTGTAATAGTCACTGTGACTGGAAAAGTGCATGGTTTCTTTTCTAGTATATGCTCGTAGATCATCATGCAGTAGATTTTGAAGTGATCCGTGTTCAGGAAACGTAGAAATTGCATAAGCATGGATGACTGCACGGAGCTTAGGGACATTCGCCAAAACCAGGGTGTTTTGAGATGGGCAAAGTTGGATATAGTGTTGCACTGTTAGTTGATAATTTGCACTTTCCTGTAGGTGCCAATGTTGATACTCCCTCCGTTCTTGAATACATGTTATTCTAGCTTTCAAATTTTGTTTGTAAATACATGCCATTCTATAATTTCGAGACAACTTTTTTTTTCCTTTTGCATACCCCTATAATTCATTATTCCTAATGTTATTTATTACTGTGAAATAGAGTAACACACAATCCAAAAGCAATTAGTTAATAAAGGAGGACGATTCGGTCATTTCTACATGTGCCTTGGTTGAAATGCAAAATCTTAAAATGTCATCTATTCTGGAACAGAGGGAGTATATCATTGTGGAAAAAGATAATGTTGAGGATCAGCAACTCATGCACAAACATGTGAATTTGGGGGCAGGTTTTTCTTTTTGTGTATCTGTTTGTAGATACGAAAATGATGTATATAGTAAATAGTTCCACTATATGCATTGGCTCATTTAGTGTAATATATCGAACAGTGTTGGTAGGAACAAATCTTGTACATTTAATGAAGCAAAATATTGAAGGCCCGGAACATTGTTCACAATCTAGCAACAATATAAGTATTCAGTAGCACTGGTACTAGTTCAAATGTAGGCATACAATGCATTCGTGAATTTTGTTCATCACTATAGGTATTATCGCTGTATATTTATAACACATTTTGTTTTTCATAATTCATATGTTGAATATTAATCCTTGATTGTCAAACCTCAGGTTGGAATTTATTTTCCTGTAAAATTACTTTGACGGTCCAACATATAGTAGAGCATTATTCAGATTAAACATGCGGAGGATAACATTGTCAGCTTTCCTAATAATGATATTACTTTTGAAACTTCTGTAATGTTTTGTGTACCCTATGGTTGGGGCCAGGGGTGGAGCCACCTCCTGACAAGCGCGGGCAGCTGCTCGGGCTCACCGGCAACGAGCGTGGAAGTCCAGCCGTGGAAGTTAATAATAATATTTTGGTATTAGCGATTGGAGGCTGGACTGGAAATCCCAAATTCCCTTTTGAACTCAATTCAAATTTGGAAATTGAATTAGAATATTGGAATGGATAGTTCATTAACTTGTTAATTCATAGCTGTAAACTTGTAATTGCTCATTTGCTCTATCGGTTCTATCACTTAGTTAGAGATAGAGAGGGAGACGGATGAAGTGATTTAGACTTTGGCTTTCGTATTGATTCAAATTTGTAAATTTCAAAATGAGAAGGTTTTTGGTAGATAAGAAAACTCTAGAAAGCAATAGAACCGATGGAAATACAACTACCACAAAGCACAAGTTGCATACCAGTTACAAGAAATTTGCTACATATCAGCCATATGCCTAAGTTAGAAATTTGTCCCGTGTCTACCATTGTATAGTGATATACTGATATGTAAGGTGATTTCCGTCATTTCCATCCCTGTTCTACCACTGGTCATGTGTATATGGACTTATACGTGCTTATTAATCGTAATTAGGCTTGCCCAGGCTCCGAAAAATTCCTGGCTCTGCCACTGGTTGGGGCTCTTTCTTAACCTGTCTTTATAAAAGTATTTCTGTTTTGCTTGTCAATGTCCTCGGTTTAGAGAATATGTTAATTTGTCGATGACATTTTTTTAATTATATAGCCATGGCTGGAGAAGCTGATGGAAACACCGGACAGGGATCAAGATTCCC
Organism: Otatea glauca; assembly: GCA_036346275.1. NCBI lineage: Eukaryota > Viridiplantae > Streptophyta > Magnoliopsida > Poales > Poaceae > Otatea > Otatea glauca. The sequence goes on along the minus strand of CM070713.1, from coordinate 68,439,594 downwards.
ACCTGCTGCTCTCAACGAGCGTATCCTTTCTTCCATGTCTCAAAAGCATGTTGCTGCTCACCCATGGCATGATTTGGAGATAGGTATTGACGTATTATACACCCTCATCAAGGATATTGTCACCTTGCTATGTTTTGCTTAGATTATAATTTTGTATGCTTTATCTTTTTCCTTATGTTCTATAGGATATCAACATGCACGAGTTATATTGTGTTTTAAGTTACTTGTTTTATATTTGTCTTACTGTATGTGCTTTTAAATGCAGGACCAGGTGCTCCTGCAGTTTTCAACTGCGTAAGTTTACCTTTTACTACTAAAAGTTGTAAATATGTTCTGATCGTATTGATTGATAGCAAATTGGAGCTTTACCTTCGTACTTGCATTGAGTCCCAAATGGTATCATAGGGACTGAATTTCTTCTCCTGGTTCCCAGTCTTGAAGTCTTCAATTTGAAACTTCTATACTTGCATTAAATCTATTAAAACTTTTTTAGGGCTAATTCTATTGCAACTTTGTGGGACAATGCAGAGCTACATTAAACCGAGATAATACTCATGTTTTTCCAATTTCTGGTATTAGTTTGGCCTTAATAAGATGTTACTCAAAGATCTTGGAAACCAGCCAAGACTAGATTATATTTGTTGTAGTCTAGATTCCTTGTTTATTTAACTGTTTTTAGCTGGCATGTTGCTATTCTATGAGTGAAGTTACATGCGCTTGTTATTTTTTGAAATTTCAGGTGGTTGAAATTCCTAGAGGCAGCAAGGTTAAGTATGAGTTGGACAAAGCGACTGGTCTAATCAAGGTGAGGTTCGAATTGATGTACTCAGAGTACATGAATATTGTTTAAACGTGTTGGCTAGGTGCAAATCATTTGGTTTTCGTGTGCACCATGCTTGTACTCCCTGTTGAACTCTAAACAGTATCACCAAATCTAGCTGTTGTGCTCAAATGTAAAAGGAGGTTAAACATCAGTACATCACTGCCAATTAACACTGATCAGTACAAATTGGGGCTTTATTTCAATAAAAAAAAGGACATAGGAATGTGGAGGACTTGCATGCTACAACGACTTCTTTTTCGCATTGACAGAAGAAAACTTGAATATTTTACCTGTGTTTCAGGTTGATCGTGTTCTTTACTCCTCTGTTGTTTACCCACACAACTATGGTTTTATTCCACGCACACTCTGTGAAGATAGTGACCCCATGGACGTCCTCGTCCTGATGCAGGTATATGATGGATGCAATGTCTACATTTTTTACATTACCAGCTTTGCTCTAACATCACATGCTCTTTCTCTCCAACAGGAACAAGTTGTTCCTGGCTGTTTCCTTCGAGCTCGTGCTATTGGGCTTATGCCTATGATTGATCAGGTTAAATTTCTCCATCCCTTGATTGCATTTAAGTTTTCTTTTTCGCTTGGATATGGATTAGACTTGCACGCTTCATTTCATTGTATTCTACACGCAATTTTAAGATCACTTGATTCTTGTGATTTTACAAAGATGGCAAGAACGAATTATAGTACTCCATACAAAGTGGACTCTAGCTGAACACTGAATACTGAGTTCATCTTGTTAATCATTTGATGTCACTAGGGTGAGAAAGATGATAAGATCATAGCAGTCTGTGCTGATGACCCTGAATTCCGTCACTACACGGACATCAAGGACCTTCCCCCGCATCGCCTTCAAGAGATTCGTCGCTTCTTTGAAGATTGTATATTCCTGCACTATATCCATAGTTTTCCTTTCCAAATGTTATATTTAAGATCATCGACTGCAGTAACTGGATTCTGATAACTAAACTTCTGTGTTGACAGATAAGAAGAATGAAAACAAAGAGGTTGCAGTGGATGAGTTCCTCCCAGCAGAAGATGCCATCAAAGCTATCAAGTACTCAATGTGAGTTTGCTTGTTCATACTTCTGCAAAACATGATACTATTACTTTATACTAACTTTCTGCTGTCTAGTCTCATTCATTCACAAAACCATTTCAAATGTTATACCACAGGGACCTTTATGGCTCTTACATCATTGAGGGCCTAAGGAAGTAATCTCCAGCTGCTCAATTGCAGAGGCTACATGATTCACTCAACGGCTTATCAATAGTATGACATGTTAACATACATGATCGAAAACCAAACTCAGGGATATACCTTCTGTTCATGTTGAGACAAGAAGCATTACCTTTCTCCTTTCATATATGCTATGTCAGGTCCAAGTACTTGACCACTTGCTGAAATCTTTGCCGTCGAACCGACACTTGACAGAACGGTTGCCTAATAGAAATATCACTATTACATCAAGGCCCATTTGCATATTCCTCTATTGAACATCCTGATTCTTACCTTCCATTTATTCTGTTGATATTGTTGTGTTGCTGTCGACATGTGTGTTTGCCAGGAGCTTAGTATCCGGGTATCTGCTACTTCATCCTTTTTTTTATGGGGGTACATGACGCTGAGCTCAGTGATGTGTTAGATCCTGACGCAGATGAGTTTTTTTTCTGCGAACATCCTCAGCCACTATCTAGTATCCACGTTTGCAGCCATGGCTGCAGCTCGGCTTGGAGAAGCTCGTATCGCTATCATGGACTAGCTCGCACTCTTGACACTGGATCTATAGAATTTCAGTATTGGTTAAACCAGTTCATCAACTCATGAATGAGCCAACGAAAAAAGTTTCAAGTATGGAAGTCAGGTAAAAAATGAATAAAGCTTTCAAAGAAAGAAAATATCCTGATCTGAACAATACTGAGTTGTCACAACTTGAAAAATGGATCATATAGTTGCGGTATTTACTCAGAATTACCAACCTCTTACAGTACTACATGCAAAGCATCTGAATACAATCAGATGTTCCAAAATCTCTACTCTCACACCTTCAAAGAAAACTTGTGAAAACCGAAAGAACCTCAATTCCTCAGTAATGCTCTTCAGATTTAAAGCTCGATGTAACAGTAGTATGCAATAGGGTAATTAAGTCCCAAGCACATGAAGCATGATTGCATTCTGAGCGTGCATTCTGTTTTCTGCCTGTGGGAATACGATTGAATTGGGAGCCTCAATGACACCGTCTGTCACCTCCACCCCTCGCTCGGCAGGCAAACAATGCATAAGGTAGGCTTTTGGACCAGCCATCTCCATCAGGGCTTCATCCACCTGCAAGCACAAAGAATTACAGAAGTATTAGCTAAGGGCCATCCCATGTGCAGACTACTGGGAAACTAAAAACAAGACATACAGCGCAAGTATTCACACACCTCGGTGCTTTTCTGTTTTCATTATCACTAGGGCATCATAATGAATTCTCATGTGCTAAATTTTAGCATTATACTTACATCTTCTAAAAGTTGAACATAAAAAACAAGTTCTTTGGTTTCTAGTAAATCATCGTTGAACCTTTCCAAGTAGACGTGATTAACATCTAGCAAAACGAGAATAATAGGTATCTACATTCCAGTCATGTATAAACGACATGTACATAGATTGAAATGAGTGTAAAACGAAAGGCAGACGAACCGTGAATCTCAGGAATACTTGCTTTCTATATTCAGCTTCCTTCTTTTGGCCCATGCTGGCCCAAACATCTGTATATACAACATCTGCTCCCTTAACTGCTTCCTTGGGATCATTTGTTATTTCAATCTTACTGATCCCAGCACTCCTGGCAATCTCCACAGTCTTCGCATCTGGCTCAAAGCCCTTAGGGCAAGCACATACAAAGTGCAAAGGAAGTACAGCAGCCAATAGAAGCCATGAGTGCACGATATTGTTACCATCTCCAACATAGACAACCTAGATAACAACAAAAGAAAAGGAGAGAACTAGTCACAGTATAAAAAAACGACCATATATTGTACTCTAAGGGTGAACCAAGCCACTGAATGATCTACCTTGGTGTTTTCAATACGACCAATGTGTTCAAGCATAGTAAGTGCATCAGCCATTATCTGGCATGGATGGTTATAGTCCGTGAGGCCATTTATGACAGGTACAGATGCATATTTTGCCAAGTCCAAAATATCCTGCCAAAATCATGTGAGATGTAAGGAAGATAAGATAGTGTTTGGATGGAACCAAACTGGAAACAGATTAATTGAAACTTTCTAGGATCAATGCATGAAGGCAGAATGAGAATAGCTTAGAAAGATCAATCTCATTAATAAGTATTAGGAATAGCACTTGTATTCATCTTGAGGCCAATGGGCCATAATATATACATGTACATGAGGTACAAAAGGAAAGCCTATACAAGACAATACATGATATTAGCAATCTCTATATAAGGTAATACAAGATACTATCTAACATCCCCCCTCAAACTCATGATGGATCAACAACATTGAGTTTGGAGAGATAAAAACTGTGCTAAGCTCTAGTTTGTGTCTTTGTGAAGAAGTCTGCCAATTGAGGCTTTAAAGGCACATAGTGAAGAGCCACGACCTGATCCTGTACCTGTGATCACATGTAGGAAGCATCAACACTGATATGCTTGGTAAGCTCATACCTCATTAGATCTCAAGCAATGCTAATAGCACCTGTACTGTCAGATAGAAGAGGAGACGGTGTAGAAAAAGAAACACCAAAAATCCTCAAGTAACCACCAGAGCCAAGTAACCTCTGCTGTTAAAAAAGCTATAGCCGGCAACTCAGCCTCAGCACTCGAACGAGAAACTGCTTTCTGCTTTTTAGTCTTCCAAGCAATGAGAAAACCACCAAGAAAAACACAGTAAGCAGAAATAGACCGACGACCAGAGTGATCACTAGATCAAGTAGCATCAGAGTATGCCTGGAGCTGTAAAGAGCTGGAGCGTGGAAAGAAAAGACGGCGAGAGATAGTTCCACGAAGATATCGTAGAATACAAAGAAGATGACTATAGTGGAGCTGAGTGGGAGCAAAAATGAATGACTCAAGATATGAACTGGATACGAAATGTCAAGACGAGTGACACCAAGGTAAACAAGACTCCCAACAAGATGACGATAGCGAGTAGGATCCTCAAGAGGTGAAAATTGAGCTCTATGGGAGTCTCGGCTGTATGTTGATCAGTAAGGGAAGCACGATCAGGAAGATCTTGAATATACTTCTCTTGAGATAGAAAGAAGCCCTCAGGTGTAGAAGAAACTTCAATCCCAAGGAAGTAGCAGAGGGGACCCATATCAGACATGAGAAACTGCTCACTGAGACGTGCCTTCACAAAGGCAATATACTGAGAATCATCTCCAGTAATGATCATGTCATCAACATATAGAAGAAGAAGAGTCCGATTACGAGGTGAAGTGTGAACAAAGAGCGCAGGATCATGAGCGCTAACAAAAAAGTTAGCCGCAGTGACCACAGAAGAAAAACGTTCAAACCAAGCATGAGGGGCTTGCTTAAGCCCATGAAGAGAGCGACGAAGTCGACAAACTATGCCCTTAGGAACATAATACCCCGGTGGTGGCTGCATATAGACCTCCTCACGCAGCTCACCATTAAGAAAGGCATTCTTGACATCAAACTGAGAGATGAACCATTCACAAACAGATGCCACAACAAGAAGAGTGCGAACAGTGGTCATGTGAGCCAACATCATAATCACGACCATGCTCATGTTGAAAACCATGCGCTACAAGACGAGCCTTGTAGCGCTCAAGAGAACCATCAGAACTAGTCTTAACCATATAAACCCACTTGCATGTAATAGGACGAACACGTGGAGGAAGGGGTATAAGATCCCATGGCAGGATAAGAGGGAACTATATAAGGAGAAACCTCGGGAGGATGCACTAGTGGTGAAGAAGATGTCCATAGATTGTTGACTCCAGTGCTTCTTTTCATATGACATCTGATCCCACGAGTCTCCATTCCATTAGTCATCTTCCTGCTCCTATCACTGTTCAGACCGCAGATGATACCTCTCTTTCTGTTGTAGGATGAGACACTCTTTTATCTTCCCCTTTTCATGTTCCTATTGTTTCTCATGTTCCTAAACTGATCATGCAGCTCATATCCGCTGGCCAGCTCAATGACCATAGCTGTCGTGTCATCCTTGATTCTGACTCTTGTTGTGTTCAGGATCGCCGCAAAGGTTTTCTAATTAGTACTGGCCCTCGCTGCCGTGACTCTCAGCGTTATTGGGAGCTAGATTGGCTTCGTCTTCCTTCCGCTGCCCCTGCCAGTCTCTATCTCCTCCACTGCGTCCGCCTCTATTGCATCTTCTACCGGGTCATTTGCTCGGTGGTATCACCGTTTGGGACATCTTTGTGGTTCACGTCTGTCTTCTTTAGTTCGTCGTGACCTTTTAGGATCTGTGTCTGGTGATGCCTCTTTAGACTGTGCGGGTTGTAAGCTTCGTAAACAGGTACAACTCCCCTATCCTTCCAGGGAGTCTGTATCCCAACGTCCCTTTGATCTTGTTCATTCTGATGTTTGGGGTCTGCCTCCTTTTGTTTCAAAAGAGAGTCATAGATATTGTATTATTTTTATAGATGATTTCTCTTATCACACATGGGTACATTTTGTCTTCTCGTAGTGAGGTTTTATCCATCTATAAGAATTGTGCCACCATGATCCGTACTCAATTTGATTCTCTTATTCGTGTTCTTTGCGCTGACTCGGCAGGAGAGTATCTGTCAGGAGCCCTTCGTGCTTTTCTTGCCACGTAGGGCACTCTTTCTCAGTTTTCTTATCCTGGTGCTCATGCTCATAATGGTGTGGCTGAACGCAAGCATCGCCATCTTTTTGAGACAGCTCGTGCTCTTTTACTTGCTTCTGCTGTTCCACCTCACTTCTGGGCTGAGGCTGTTTCCACTGCCACTTGATTAATATTCAGCCTTCTTCTGCTCTCTAGGGTGGGATTCCAGTGGAGCGTCTTTGAGGCATGCCTCCCGATTATTCTAGTCTTCGCCTTTTTGGGTGTGTGTACTTTGTTCTTCTTGCACCTCGTGAACGCACCAAGCTAACCACTTAGTCTGTTGAGTGCGTTTTTCTGGGATATAGTGCTGAGCATAAGGGATATCGTTGGGATCCTGTTGGCCAACGGATGCGGATCTCTCGGGATGTTACTTTTGATAAGTCTCGCCCCTTCTACCCTCGTCATTCTTCCACTCCAGCATCTCTTGTCGAACTGCTTTCCTACCTGACTTTTCCAGATACTCCAGTTGCTACTTTTCTCTTTCCACGGTTGGGGTCTCCTTCATCGCCGGCCTCTCTTTTGGTGTCTTCTTCACCACCTGTGCCTCCTCCCAAGGTTTCTCCTGATATAGTTCCCTCTTATCCTTTATACTACACTCATCGTCCGGGTTGAGGATTCTCCTACTGAGCCACCTTCTTCGTGTCTCCTCGCTATGCTCTTCACGATCGCCGGTCTATTTGACCTCCTGAGCGTCTTAGGCTTTGCTGGTGCAATTCTTACCGAGCCAACTTCTTACCGTGATGCTGTTATGCATCAGGAATGGCAGCATACGATGGCGGAGGAGCTTGCTGCTCTTAAGCGCACTGGCACGTAGGATCTTGTACCCCTTCCTCCACGTGTCCGTCCCATTACATGAAAGTGGATCTATAAGGTTAAGACTTGCTCTGATACCATGTTAGGAATAACACTTGTACTCATCTTGAGGCTAATGGGCCAGAATATATACATGTACATGAGATACAAAAGGAAAGCCTATACAAGGCAATACATGATATTAGCGATCTCTATATAAGGTAACGTAAGGTACTGTCTAACAATAAGCATGCCAACAAAGCAAGATGGTGTGTAATTGAGTAAATGCCTAATCCCAAACGTGAGGTAGATGTTAAATAGATTTTTTAAAAGTAAAAAATGAACAAACCAAGAAGCCACCGCAGAAAACTACTGTAGCAATGTTATTTGTCATAACAATCATCCATCCAAAAAATTCCGGGTTGGCAGTTAGATGGTTAGAATGAAACAAACTTACTGTTTCAGTTACAACTACACATTATCAAAGTTGATGCTTCATCTTAATAGGTTTCAGCTTGGGAAAATCTTGCTTTAATTGCCTTTCTAATGCTTATGGTTTCAAAGTAGATATCTAACCGTGCTCAAGGACCATAGAAATGGTAAGATAATACTTTTGTCTTGATTTTAATAATCAAGCAGAATGGAGTAGACATATTGAATATGTAGGAATTTGATTTAGAATCTGTGTACATTCAGATTGTGCTGGTAAACAGGTCAAACAGAAAAGTCATAATCATCTAACTCATGATCAGACCTGGTGAGCAAAAACCCTGGCCATTATGATGTCATTATAGCCAGAAAGTACTCGAGCGACATCACGAGTCTCCTCACGCTTGCCCATCTGGATATCATCAGGGCCCAAATAAATGGCATGCCCACCAAGCAAGACGAATCCTGTCTCAAATGAAACACGGGTCCTCATCGATGGCTTGGCAAGGATCATTGCCATTGACTTTCCTTCGAAAGGTCGGAAGCTCCTGTCTCCTGACTTTAACATTGCCTTCACCTCAATCGCCTGGTTTAGGATCTTCATGATTGTATCCTTGTCAAAATCATTGATATGAAGAAAATCCTTAGGAACCTGTTTGGCTGCAAGAAATGACTACAGTTAATAAACACAGAGTACTATATGTGAAATTTTACATCTTTAGTAATGAATGCTTTCTTTCATGCCCAAAACAATTAAATTGCATATCATAGTTTCAGATGATCATATTCTAAATTAAAACACAAAGTTAGATGGTTATACATTTACATTTTAATGAACTCATATGTACAATAAGTTAAGAACAAAACCAAAAATCTTTACCACAAAAAGTTCTAGCTCAATGGTGATTAGAAAAAAAAATCAAGCAAGCAAAATATCACGGTAACAGGAGGTCAACGAAAAATGCAAGCTTTGTTTTGCATTTTCAAACAAGAAAATTCAGTCCAATTCTTGCTTGATCATTCATACAATCAGTGTGATATCTTGACATGGAACCTTACGACAGATCATTGCTCATCCAGTAGGCACATAAAAGGAATATGATCGCCCGAAGTTTTGCCAGAGCTGATGATGCATCATAGTTGCGTTCCACGTTTTGCACCACCTTTTGTTCTAGTTCAAAACCCACATGAGACGTAAGTCTTGAGCACTATCGGTAACTAGTCCCTGAGGAAGCGAGGATACAACATAGCAACTAAAAAACCACTCATATTATATTATTCTAAATCGCACAATAATAAAAAAAAAATACTTCAATGCGGCGTTAGAAACCCTAACCATCTTTCCCCGTGGAGGAGGCCACTGCGGGGCTAGACACCTCGGCGGCTGCGACCCCGCGGAGGGCGCCAGAGGAGGCGGCGGCGATTGGCCGCGCCGTGCGCGGAGGGAGTAGGAGACGGCGGGAGGAGGCGGGGGAGGAGAGAACGAGGTGGCCGCCGGAGATCGCCGCCGCCATCGTGGTGAGCTTGTGATTGGGACGCTGATGAAGCGGACGGTGGATGGGTGGCTGTGTGAGTGGAAACTGGGAAGTTCCACGCCCTTCACCTCGGGGAAGCCCGCACAGCGCCACCCCCCCTGCCTCGCGCGCTCCGCCTCTACCTCGCGCCGGCTGTCTCTCGCTCCTCGCACCCTCCCCCGGTTCACTTCTCCCCGCCTCGCTCGCTCCGCCCGTTCCCCGCCCCGGAAGCTCCGCCCGTACCCTCGTCCGCTTCCCTGTATCGCGTCCTCCGCCGTTTTGTAATGGATGGCAGAGATTAAATGGGGAGTGATCTGATGGCTGAGTTTGTTTTGGTGATAGTGAAAGTATTTTTGAGAAGTTAGCAGTAATCTGTTCTCGCCGAGTGTACAGGCTGTAGTTACCGGTGAGCCGGGGGAAAGTGAATCTCTGCTTCAACTTTGCTTCAGCTTTGGGCTAAAAACTCCTCCAAACAAAGATGGTCAGAAAGCATCTGGGAAGCTAAGCGCAGGAAGACTCTCAAAAGTTGCAGCTGCTGAGGAGGAGCTTTTCAGCTGTGGCTTCGCTTGAACTCCTCCTAACTCGCTCGCTCCATCTTCCCAACCTTTGTCACCCCGCCTCGCCGCCTCCACATCACCTCCCTCACTCTTCTTGTCACAGACTTCACTATGTTGCTACCTTCCATTTCAATTAGCCCTCAAAAGCTACAATACAATGGCGGTTGCCAAACAAAGATAACAAGAAAAGCCACACCGCCACTCAAACGCTTTACAACCCAAAGAAACTAAAAGCGACTTTTTCAAATTACCATTAGCTCCAAATGAAATTTCCTTTGGGCTGTTTGACTTTGAGGTGCTTGACTTTGGACCCAAAGCCCTCCCAAACAGTATGGCTGCAAAGCAGCTTGAAAGCTAAGACACAGTAAAAGCACTCTCAAAAGTTGCAGCCACTGGGGAGGAGCTTTTTAGCTGTGGCTTCGCTCGACCATCTCCCACCTCGCTCGCTCTGCCTCCCCACTCGCTCCACCTCCCTCCTCGCCCCACCTCGTCGCCCGTCTTGGTCAGCCGTTGCTTCCTTGCTATCTCCACGGCCCCGCCTCGTTGACTTCGCCCTAAAAGCTATAGCTGCAGCAGCAAATTTGCCAAACGACATAACAAGAAAAATCATAGCCGACAGCTACAGCTGCTTTACAGCCCAACATGCCAAAAGCGACTTTTCAGTCCAGCCACAGCTCCCCCAAACAGGGCCAAAACCTTTTGTAATCAGCGAGTAAGATGATATTAGAAAAATGGAATGAAATCCTATGTTCCTGTTCTTGGCGCTGTTCTCCTCTGTTTTCCTCTTTTCTGCCATTTCATCTTGGTCGATCTCACGCCCAGTCGTTCGGCGACAAGGGGATGAACCTGTGACGTAGCATTTGGTGTCAAAGCTATGTGCGATCGGGAAAAATCGTCGGTCTTGAGCTGTAAAATTTTTTTGGAGGAGGGTTGGAGAACTTGAGGTGAGATTCTGGTCCGCTTCAACGATCCCTGTGAAATCCCCAAATCCGATTGGTTTGACTTGACAATTGGTCAGCACGGCTCCCCCTAAACCCTCGGTCCAAACCTAGTTCGTCCTGGAGGTGATGGGAGAGGCGGCTAGACGGGCGGAGGAGCAGCAGGCTGGCATTAAGGAGAGCCTTGATCTGTTATTTGCGCGGGTGGAGATGATTGATTCAACGAAACAGCAATTGATGATGAGATCCGAGCTCACAACCAAGGCGGTGGAGTAGAGTTCAAAAGACCAGCAGCTTCTAGCGAAGCAGCTAGAGGCGACTGCGCAGGCGGTGTCACGAATCACTATAGGCGGGCAGTGGAGATGCAAGGAATGACGGAGAGATCAACATTGGCAGTGGGAAAAGTTTTACTCACACCAGCACCACTGAAGCCATGGGGAAGGGCTAAGGAGGAACCATCTTCATCGGCAGGAGGAACGCATACAGGTATTCGGCTAGGGCCCGCAAGAAGCATCTAGTATGGCTGTGCAACCGCCGAGGGAACCAAGTGGAGCGATGAGAAATCCTTTGCCCAAGTTATCGTTCCCCAGGTTCGATGGAGAAAGCCCCCGACTCTAGCGTGACAAATGCATGGATTATTTTAGGATCTTCAACATTCCTGAAGCTTTGTGGGTGATAGCTACAACAATGCACATGGATGGCAACACTGCACGATGATTGCAGGTATACAAGGCTCGGAATGATTTGGGAGATTGGGGGTAGTTTGTGCACGTAGTGGAGATGAAGTTTGGGGCCTTTAATCATAGAAGATTGTTAGAAGAGTTGGTGGAAATCAAGCAAATTGGCACGGTAACCGAATATAAAAATCAATTTGATGAATTGATGTTCAAAATCTCAATGCACAACCCCCACTATGGCGAAGAATTGTTTGTGTCAGAGTTTGTTAAGGGCTTGAAAGCAGACTTAGGGGCTCTATGCAGAGTTAGATTCCTGAATCGGTAGACCGAGTAGCCCTACTAGCTAAAGTACAACAAGATGTGTTGGATCGTAATAAGGCTTGGAAGTCGAAGTTAGGAGGGTTGGTAAGATTAGAGAGTCAACCGGGCAACATTAAGGTGGTGTAAGTTCAAGATCTATTGGTTTTGGTGGTTGGTTTTAGATTAATACTTAATCATTGTTTAATGACAAATCTAATCATTATGAGACTAATATGATTATTGAGCTCTTTTCTTAATAGTCTCGAATTTGGATGGAAAATGGAAAACCTAAGGTATGCACTCGTATTCACTCTATTAGTTTAATGAATACTTAGGAATCAAGTTAAAGGATGAACTCTTCCATTGCTTATACATTAAAAATGTGCATTATGTTTTCAATTCTATATATTACATGGATGCACACATCTAGAGAGAGTTCGTACTTTTACTTGATGTCTCAGTAGTATTGATCTATTTCATCTTGCCACATAAACCAAGGATCAATACATTGAAACAATACCTTGAGTATATATTTGACTTGCATAGTTGTAGTATACTCATGGTAATATAGGATAACTCCGATGCAATCAAATTGAATATGTGCATATTGTTTCCAATTAAATTATATGTATACACACATCTATGTGAAGTTTATTCTATGATAAATGGTCTAAATACGTATTGACCCTTTCCATTCCACTCCAATATTTTGATCATTATTAGAAACCATCGAAATGAGTATATAAAAACTTGTGTAGTTAATATATATTCATATCAATTTAAATAAAATTTAAATTGAGATTCGGTTGTCTTTCAATCAATCAAAGAACGCTTCATCATGTGATCATGGTGTTTCTTTATTGATTAAGGACAAACGAATAGTTCTTGAGTATAATGAAGCATTAGTTGCATCAAAATACTCAAGACACAATTAATCATTCAAATTGATTCGGGTTGTGCTCAATCGATCTTGGGGGAATCCATTATGTGTTAATGGAGTACAATTGATGATTGAGGCAACCGTGTTTGTTGGACTAATAATCTTTCATGAGTTGTGAAGTAGGTTGAGTCCAAGATAATAAAGAATCGGGAATGAGAAGTCATCATGTGTTGATGAGCTTCAAGAGGAGATCCCAAAGAGAAAAGCAAAGCTAGAGAAGATTCATCATGTGTTGATGAACAAGAAGGAGACTTAATTCTGGAGAGAAGATGATTGGAAATCATAAAAGCTCTAAGTGGATCGCTAGAGGCAAATGTATAACTAGATAGGCTAAGGATGTGTTCCTAGTCTTTCACCGGTCTCGGTGTTTGGATAAGAGACTGGGCTTCTAGTTAGGTGCCGTACTATTAAGAGGGGTTGAATCTTTTAGCTTGAGTTTCATCATGTGTTGATGAACTCAATCCGGTTCACTCTAGCTCACTCTTTTGATCAGTTTTTGCATAGAGCTAACCATTTGGCATGTGTTGCGAATGGGTGAAACTCGTGCATTGATTTTTGCATGATGCTTTGATTTGCATGTGTTGCAAATAGGAGAAGCTCATACTCACTTCTTATTGAATCTTAATTGTTTTGGTATTGTTTGGGGCTAAGTTTTGCATGTGTTGCAAAAGGAGAGAGCTCAAGCAATTTGGTTTAAAGTGGTTGCATGGGGCTAGAGATTTGCATGTATTGCAAATAGAGAGCTCATGTGCTTGAGTTTGATTTGTGGTTTACTTGGAGCTAAGATTTGCGTGAGTTGCAAATAGAGAGCTCAAACATTTGAGTTAATAGTTGTTGTTTGCATGGAGCTAAGTTTTGCATGTGTTGCAAAAGGAGAGAGCTAATGCAACTTGATTGTCATGTTATTGTTTGCATGGAGTTAGGTATTTGCATGTGTTGTAAATGGAGAGCTCATGCATTGGAGACTTAGCTTGTGACTTGATCATCACAAGGCTAAGAAAGGATTATGTTTTGTGTTTGCAAAATGAGTTTTTACAAAATATGATTTTATTGGTTCTTATCTTGGAGCATGAGATAATTATTTGCAAATGTGTTTTGCAAAGTGTTGGGATCATGTGTTGATCATCTCATGGCTCAAGATTTGATTTTAATCGAATGGATTTGTTATTTGCAAATATGTTTTGCAAATAGGCTAGAGGTTATGGGTTTCGATCCTAGAGCATATGTTGGCATTTGCAAATATGTTTTGCAAAGTGTCGGGATCATGTGTTGATCCTTACAAGGCTAGAGGATTGATCTCATAGGTTCTCGGTTTATTTGCAAATATGTTTTGCAAATAACTTGTGCTTAATGCGATTCTTTGAAACATGTGAATAGGGTTTGCAAATGTGTTTTGCAAATTGACTTGATCATGTGTTGATCATCACATGTGTCAAAGAATCAATCTTTGATAATTTGGAGAAAAGTTTTTGTGAAAAAAATGGTTTTCTCCATGTGGCCGACACTACCGCCTATGGTAGGGCGATATTGCCGCTTGGTCGACAGTACCGACCCTAGGGCCAGTAGTTATATAACAGAGAGGTGTGTTTTGGGTATTGCATGGTCGGCAATACTGGCCTATGTGGGCGGTATTGCAGCTCGGCCAACAGTACCAGCCCCAGATGGGCAATACTGCCGATCGACTATAGTAACAATTAGTTTTTTAGCCGTTGGCATGTAGGCCAGCACTATCGGCCCTAGCACTACACAAGCATCATAACAATATATTAAAATAAATTCCAATAATTTATAAAGCAACAAAACTCATAATGACATACAACTTGCTTACAACTAGGTAAAAAATAGAGTACATACAACACACATTACATCAATAAAATATGAATTTGATATATAGCATATGATAGTTCAAATAGCTTCTCCGGTAGTATGATGACATCGTCCACCACGCCTTGCAGACGACGATCCCTCCCTCGCTGTCGGGTTGCCATCTCCTCCTTCATCATTTTCGTTTTATGGCTGGCAGTTCTTGAACGTATGTCCTGTTTGCTTGCATAATGAACATTTCTTCATGCTCTTACCAGCTTCAGACTCATCCATGTCATTTCTGATACGCCTTGTTTTGTGATGCCCTGCTTTGCATGTTCTTGCATCAAAATCAGGAACCCAGAACCTTTTATTGACACTAGAAGTTGTGGTGAAAGAACCGACAATACCATAACCATAAAGCTCATCGCTCTAAGTTGCTATCACCTTTTCTTTTGTAAAATATTCAGATAGATATGTATCGGGTCGCATTCCAAATAAGGCACATGCGGCTATCAAATGAGAACATGGCCTATACAAAAGGTGAGGTTTGTTACACGAGCATTTGCAGTCAGTCTGCAAGATGCACTCTTGGGTGATAACCTTCTGGTTTGTTCCACGTCGTCCTTTATCCCTGCATATCACCTCAAAGCGCAGTGTTCGTGCACCTACTTTGATAGCTCTATGCTTGGCCGTCTTCTTACTCTTCTCATCCATGTATTTAGTGATCATGCTTGAGTACAATAGATTCTTATCTCTCATTACTACTTCAGCAGCTTGATGCTTATCCACAAAGTACTTGGTTGTGCCTCGCAACACTCCCTCAACAATTCCTACCAACGGGAGACACCTCATCCCTCTCATTACCCAGTTGTACACCTTCGCCAAGTTGGTCGTCATGACAATTCGGTCATTCCACCCATTTAACCTGATTTTCAACTTGATCCATGACCGTATCTAGTACCATATGTATCATGTAATAATGACCACTTCTCTTTCGGCTCGTGCTTTATCCAGTCCGAGAAACATTTGATTGGCCTTTGCCTTCGACGACGACTCGTCGCCTCATCTTCTGTTGGTAGAGGGAATAGAGGCTCCGTCTGCTCCTGTGTTTCACTGCTATTAGCCTTATTCGTCTGCTCCTCCTTGTGTTTTCTTGTTAGCTCATCAAGATTCTTCCATAGAGTACGAAATTTACTCTATTAGTTTTGCTTACATAGTCTCTTGAACATGTTCATCAGTTTCTTGTTCTTAAATCGCTTATAGAAATTCGCACCCAAATGCCTCATGCACCATCAGCTCTGCAAGCCAGGCCATGGAAATGGATCCTCTTCCCTTGTTTGCAACTTCTTGATAGCACTAAGCAGACCAACATGCCTGTCATGCAGTATGCACATATCTTGACGAGTTTTCACCACCCTGATCTTCAAGTTCCGTAGGAACTACAACCAACTCTCTTAGTTCTCGCTTTCTACAAAGGTGAAAGCAATAAGCAGAATCTGGTTGTTTCCATCAACGTCTACAGCTGTCATTATTTACCCTTTGTATTTCCCGATAAAGAATGTGTCGTCCACGCATAACAATGGACGACAGTGATAGAACGCCTTAATGTAAGCTCCAAATGCGAATAAAACTCTCTTTAGATGCCTCTTGATCGACCACCTGCTTGACGGACAGTCCTGATAATCATAATAAGTGTCAGGATTTCTTCCCTGAATGCAACTGAGCAATGCGGGTAGATTATGGTATGAGTCTTCAAATTTCCTAAACCTCATTTCTAAGGCCTTCTGCTTCGCCCTCCATGCCATCCTGTAGCTAATTATGTACTGATATATATTCTCGATTGCTCAGATAATAGCACGGGGCTCAAAATTGAGGTTCTCCACTCTCTCTGGGTACATGATATTCGCGATATACCCGAATGACAGTTTTCTGTGAGCCATCAGAGTTTTCTCAGTCATACAACTATGCTGCTCAACCTTCGAACATAGCCAGTGGGTGCCCCATTTGGGCTTGTATGTGTGCACTCTCCAGAGGCACCCATGAATCTCGCACACCACGTCGTAGTAGGTTGGGGTGGATTTTTAACCCTGAATGTCCTTCTTAATGATAAGGCCTAATCTTTCACAGCATTCTGCACTGCTCTTTTGTCGGGTATATACTGTTAGGCCTAACCTCATTGTCACTATACTACCACGGTGTACCATTGCTTTTATTCACAACCAGCTTATTAAATTGATGTGTGCTCCAATCTGTTGGCACAAGCGGCTCCGTACCTCCATCTTTCTCATCCGAGTCATTGTCATCTTCCACTTCTGCTCTGGTGTATTCACGGTCTTCCTCTTCTATCCTTGCTGTTATTTCATCAATTTCCTTACCTTTGTCTACTTATCCCCGCGCCTCTTGTGCAATGTTTCCGTCATCCTCCCCAACCTCAACTTGTTCACCACTCTGGTAAATGATGTCCTCGTTGCATTTCTGAACATGCTGCTCAAGGCTATATTCTCTAATTTTGGTGTCACCATAACTTAACTCATTTTGAGGCTTACTACACTCATTAGCGTCCAACTGCTGCTATGGGGCAACAGCCCTTTCATATGTTTGCACTAAAAGCACACGAAACCATCCATGTTGCTTCGCCCCCATCACATATGACCTCCACGATGCAGTTCCCTTCACCTCAACTAACTCCCAATAAATAGGATCGTTTCGTATAGTACAAAGGCAAAATAACTTCAGCTGACACTTCTTTGGTTCCATCCGAAAAGTGTAACACAACCAATTCAACATAGCAGAAAATGTACGCTCTTCCTACTTAAACTTTTGTCCACATACTGAAAGTTACTCAGATCTACACCCTCTAAACCATACATGACAACCCCTCCTCCATAATAGATTCTAAATAGAACTCGTTCTGACATATCTGCGAATCGATTCTTTAACTCACCAATTAATTACTTTTTGTAAGAAAATACTATATCTATTTGATCAAAAAATCTAAATCTATCTATATCTACACTTCAATATATATATATATATCTGCATTCCTAAAAATATACATCTCTCTACTTCTATTTGTAAAAAACATCTACACTCCTAAAAATATATATCTATGTACTTCTATCTGTAAAAAAAATGTACACTCCTAAAAAAACATATCTACATCTATATGTAAAAAACATCTAAATTCCTAAAAATATAATATTATTCCTAAAAACATCTACGTACATGTATTTCTACGAACCAACTAAATTATTAAAAATATACAAAATCTATTTGTAATCTCTAAATCTAACTTGATTTAAAAAATTCTATCCTAGCATGGTTTATTGCTAAACAAAATAAATAGAAATTTTTTTTACCTGCACTAATCTCGCATGGCTACAAATTTCTTCTCCTCCCCCTTTCCTTCTCTCCCTCCCTTCCTTTTTCTCTCCTCTCCCTCCCACTCCTCTCTGTTCTCTCGGCTTGGCTGGCTGAAATGAGCTCGCGTGGCTACAGTGCCCGTGGCGCGATTAAATAGCCATCCTGCGTCGCTTGTTAGTTTGGCGACAGAGACCTACACCCCCTGTCACCAAACCAACGGTCCATTATTACCTATTATCGCCTTATGGTTGAGCGACAGGGAAAGCCGAAGCGTTTCTCGCTTACGTGGCGTCGACGTGGCCGTCAGTTGCCCATTCAAAGGGTGATACGTACCTTAGTCGCCCTTTGAACGGGCGATATTTCCCTCTCGCTTTCTCAAAGGGTGACAGAAGTATATTTTTGTATTTTTTCAGATCGAGGTATATTTCTGCAATTTGAATAAAAAAATATGTTATTTTAAAAAAAATTCCCTCCTGGTTCGTGGCAATAGCAATTTTTTTGCTCCCTCAGCATGGCATGAGGTAGAGGTGGCCAAACGGCCAAAGACGTGGCACGCAATCAGGCCCGACTGGGCACGACATGACCAGAGCTAAGCGGGCCGTCGCGCACGCCAACCCAATGTGTCGTGCTTGGGCGGAGGAGGCGGCACGGCGGGCCAAGACGCAGCACGCCCGTTATGCTGGGCTTCTAAGACGCGCGGCGACGCCCGACAAGTCAACGGCCCGGCCTAAGATCGCCAGCAATCCAGACAGCACGGCCCGCTTAAAAGCGAAATCTTCAGGTGGGATGGGGCACTTGAAGAGGCATGCTGACAGCTGTAGAAAAAAAGCGGGAATGGCTTTCAGGCAGACGCAATGCAGACAACCCCGACGATGCATGCGTGAATCGACTACAATCCTGAGGTAGCTCGTGAATCAAGATCTTCCTTTAAACTTTGGTGAGTCAGTTGTGTTTGAAAGCTATATTAAGACCGCTCATAATCCTAGGTTTTCTGCAGTTTCTAGACAGACAACAACTAGAGATTTGATTAAATATTATAATAATTGTTGCAATAACCTAAAAGAAAATTTTAGTACCTGTACTTTTTCTGTGTCTTTGACATCTGATATATGGAGTGGTAGAGCTAAAGAGGATTACCTTAGTGTAGTTGCTCATTATGTAAACGATGATTGGCAACTAGAAAAGAGAATTATAGGATTCAAATTAATTGATGTAGCACATACTGGTGAAAATATTGCTGATTGTATTGTAAAAGTTGTGGAAGATTTTGGCCTTAATGATAAGATTTTTGCAATAAAATTAGATAATGCTTCCGCAAATACTTCTGCCATGAACATACTTACTCCGCTTTTCAATTCATATGTTGAATCTTTCTTATTACATCAGCGTTGTGCTTGCCATATTATTAATCTTATAGTTAAATCTGGTTTAAAGAGGTTAAATCAGTATATTGAACCTTTTCGCATTGCAATATCTTTCTTAAGTCATTCTAATCAACGAGTAGCAGCATATAAAACTTATTGTATTGCAATGAATGTACGTCCGCGTAAGTTTGGTTTGGATATGCCTATTAGATGGAACTATACTTACTTGATGCTTAAGAATGTCATACCATATGAGAGCATATTTTCTGTTTTTATTAACACGCACTGTTGTACACGGGGTGGTCAACCGGTACTCACAGAGCAACATTGGTATGTTGCTAAATACTTGCTTTCATTTTTAGAACTTATTTTTGATTCTACTGTTGCTTTATCTGGAGTTTATTATTCAACCTCTCCTTTAATTGTGCATCATATTTTAGAAATTGCTACCCACTTAAAGAGCCACGAAAATGTGAAAGTGCATCTAGGCCCCTTAAGAAGTTTTGGTGATAGATGGCAACACAATTGAAGAACTAATGTCTAAATGAGAATTTGTGCAGAGGTTGAAGCAATATCATCCTAGAAAAGGCAAATTAAATATCACAGAAGAGTCTAAAATTTGTGAAGACGGCATCAAGTCTCGTTGTAAAGTTTTCTATTTTATTTGAGTCTAAGGATAGCCATACTATTAAGAGGGATACAATGAGAAATCACTTTTAGGATATACGTGTGCTCAAGGATAAAAATTGCATTGCATAAATACTCCAAAACACTTCTTTTGGTCAAAATGCACACATCTGGCCGAATGGGCCAACCCGAGTATCCGGACTTTTATCCGAACTCTCCAGGTTGGGACTCTCGGTTGCGACCTGATAGTCCGAGTATCCGACTCTCCGTGTTGGGACTCTCGTTGCAGCACTGATAGTCCGGACTATCCGGATATTTGGTCCGACACTCGGGTTAATTAGTCCGAGTCTCCGGTTTTTATCCGAGTCTCCGGTTAGCCGCCTCGGTTTGTTCTAATTCTTCCCAATCCGGAGTCTCCGGGTTGAGCGCAGCTCACCCCCAACGGCTGGATTTTGGAGTACCTATATAAGCCATCACTCTCCACCTAACTTGAGAGCTCCATTTTTTCACTTGCTCATTCAAAAACACTCATTCTCTCTCTTGAGCTAAAATCCCCTTTCTCCACTTGAAGCTTTTGATAGATTTGATTCTTTTGAGAGAAAGGAGTGGATTTGAGTAACTAGTTCTTGCATCTTTCATACTTGAGCACAAGTTTCATCCTCCAAGTCGATTTCGCGAAGTATTTGTTACTCTTGGAGTTTGAAGGGCTCCTAGACGGCAAGGAGTTACCGGGAGCTTCCAAATCTTGGTGTGGTAAGCCCCGGAAGTTTGTGAAGGCAAGTCTCGCCTCAGAAAGGAAAGAGGCAAGAAGTGAAGACCGGCGAGTGCTTTGTGCAACACCGGGAGGAAAGTGGTCAAGAGGGACCCGGGCTTTGTGCCTCCTCAACGGAGACGTAGGATTCCCTTCAAGAATCCGAACTTCGGGTAAATATCTTTGTCTTCGTGTTCTTGATTGTGTTCTTGCTTGAGTTTGTTGTGATAGACCTTTGGAAGACCCGATTTACTATCTTGTTGTTTGTGGCTCCAGATCTACTATACCCTCAGGTACCTAACATCTTTAAGAACTTTTGTATTCAAGTAGATTGTCGAAACATTGCAGAGATTTAAAATCCCTCTTCGAGATCCTCAATCCGGAGTATCCGACTCTGAACCCGACAATCGATAATCCGAGTATCCGGTTATATACTTTGGACATTCCGGGTTGAGACCCTCGGGAGTTTTTATTTAACTGCAAAAATTTTATCCGCCTATTCACCCCCCCTCTAGGCTACATCTCAGGTCCTTTCAAAATGATAATATATTGCGGGAAGCTGTTTATGCTATGAAAACTAAAATTTTGAAATATTGGCAAGAAATTCCTATGTTATATGCATTTGCATTTATTTTAGATCCTAGAGCTAAAGTTCGAGGATTCTCTAATGTTCTCTCACTTTTAAGTGATGCGGTAGGTACTGATTATTCCAGTTATTTTTCAAATGTCCGTGCTAACTTATCTGAAGTTTATGATAAGTACGATCGGAAGTTTGCTGGAGTTCACATGCAATGACCTCCACCAAAGACTCCACAATGTAAGAAGAAAACCGCATGGGAAAGATATGGGGTACAGGTGGCTCTTCCTCAAGGATTTCAACTACATCAACGACAAGTGTGGACACATCAAGTGGTGGAGAGCTAGCTGCTTATCTCAACAGCGACACTGTCAACTACCAAGAGAAGCAAAAGGGGGACTTCAACATTTTGCAGTGGTGGCACGAGCATAAGATAACATGTCCGGTGCTTTCCATACTAGCACGAGATGTGTTAACAGTTCTTGTCTCCACGGTTTCTTCGGAGTCTGCTTTCAGTCTATCCGGAAGAATAATCGAGGAGAGAAGAACAAGTCTGACTAGTGAGATGGTGGAAATACTTCTCAATGTGAAAGATTGGGAACAAGCTGATCAACAAGCTCAACATACTGCAGAAAATACTGAGCTGGCGGAGATGTTCAAAAATCTTTATCTAGATAATGAGGAAGAATAATTGTAATCTTCACTTTTTTGTTGTATCACTGAGCTATAGGCCGTACTTTTTTTTCTTTGCTAGGGTTTTCTCGTGTTGAGTTTTTGCTTGGCAAAGTTTTTAACGAGGCAACCTAACATCAATAAAGCTCATTATTTAATTCAAATTATTTGTCTCATTTTAGAATTTATCTCGTATTTCAGCTTTTTCTTAATTTATATATATATTTAAAAAGTTTTTGTTCATCCTTCGAGTTTTTCTAATTATTCTAAATTTTCCCATTTTTCTGAATTTTTTCATATTTTTTTGCATTTTTTACCCTACTTTATCTATTTTTCTATTTTTTCATATTTTTTGATTTTTTTTTTCAAATTTTCTGACGCTAAACGGGTTACCGGGCCGACCCGACACGTTGGACCGCTGAAGACCGGACCGACGCAAGACGGCCGAGAGGCCAACAGCCGTGCACAGGCCGCCACCCCAAGATAGGGCGGCACGACGACACGCCCGTTTACTAGCCGTGCCTAAACGGGTTGTGTCGTGCCGGACGGCTCGTTTGGCCACCTTTAGCATGAGGCTATTCCTGCAAATACGCTATTAGAAGAGCTAAAATTAGAAAGAAAAAAAATCAAAGCAGGCAAATACATCAAATCTTCGTCAACTGATCTCGCCCAGCGGCTCGGTGCGGGAGCCAGAGCCCAGCAGCCAACCTTCTGCGCCGTCCGTTCGTTCCCCAACCCAACCCAACCCAACCGATGAACCGATCCATCCAAAGGACCAAAGCGCACCGCGGCCGCGCGCCAACCAAACACAAATCTGCGCGAAATCGCGAGGCTTCCTCCGTCCGCACCCGAGCCGACGGCCTCTTCCTTTTCCACGGCCGTCCCGCCCTTTCTTCCTTTCCAAGAATAGAGGAGCCGCCGCGCACCCCCGCGCGCGCGCCGTGGTGAGTACGCAAGGGACAGGGTGCGAAGCGGCAGCCTTTCTCTTTCCTTTCGTGCTTTCCAGGCAGTAAAATTCCCGAATAAAAACCGCGGCTCTCTTTCCTTCCCTGCGAGGAAGTGCATTTTGCCAAGCTGTGTGTTGTTGTGTCTGGCTGGCTGGTTCGTCTCTATTTTGCCCCCGTCCTCCCGTACGATAAATTCGAAACGCGAGTGAGCTGCGGGGGCCTTGGAAAAGAAAGGCCAACGCCGTGAGCATCCCTCGGGAGACGGACGAGAGCTGGCTAAGGTTTCCTCGGACCCCGCGCGAGGTGGAGGCGCGCCCCCGGCCGGGGACGGATACAGGTGACTATTTCTCCGACGAATCCTTTTTTTTTTGCCGGATGTATTGGTTCCGAGGGGGAGTCTTGTTTCCGGAGCAGGGCTTCCGTTCGAGTGGCGCGGGTTTTGAGCCGGGGATGGAGTCTCGTCTGATCTGGAGGTGGATTTCGGTGGGGATGTGGGATGTATTGGGCTCTTGCGTGGTGGATGATTTGGTCGGGGGTTTGGTCAAAATTTCGAAATGGAACTGTTCGATTTGGGACTCGTCTGATTCGGGTGTTCGCTTTCGCGATTCCTCCTCGGCGATTCTTGTAAATTTAGGTGGAAGAATATTTCGCGTTTCTCCTTTTTTTTGGGGATGATTTCAGCTGCTTTTCGTCGGCATCTTATGCTTCAATCTTCTTCGAAGGCTGGGGTGGGGTGCCTACGTGTTCCGTTCTTGGTGTTTCCGAATAATTTGGATCGGAATCTCCTAATCTTGGTGCTCTATCTCTTTTTCCATCCTAACCTCCTCTGGTTTTGTCAATTGCGATTCAGGGCCTCGTTGATGCCGGCAAGGTGCAATCTCCGGTGATTCCCCTCCGATTCCGGCAGCCGCATCCCCATGCCGACCATCACGCACTACGTGCTGGACCCCTTCCTGGAGACCGGATCGCCGACGCAGACCCAGAAGCTTGTTTCCAAGCCGCCGCTGGTGCCTCCGCTGCCTCAGGAGAAGGTCACCGAGGAGCCGATACCTGTGCTGGCGGCTCCTGCCAGGGGGCACACGTCGCCGACTCTCTACACCACGCCTGAGAGCACGCCACTGCCGGGCTCGCCTTCGTCGTTCCCCGGAACCTGGTCGCCGTATCTCATCAATCATAAGCGGCGGGGGCCCTGCCTGGTCAAGACACTTTCCCAGGGTGATGTTGGGAGTGAGGGTAGCCGGCCGAAGCTCCCCATGACGCGGCCTGCTTTGCCGAAAAGGAGTGAAGCCTTGGCAGTGCAGGAGCCTGAGTTTGCGTTTCTGCAAGAGAGCAATGGCGTGTCTGAAGGTGACAATGGTGCGGAGGAGACCTTGGATGGGCAAAATGGAATGTCCCGTAAGGGCAAGGGCGCCATTTTTGGCGAACATGAGCAGGATCAGCCCGAGTTTGAGTTTCAGCATGGAAGTCTTGACGCGTTAGTAAGGCCTGTCAATGTTGGAAGGCCTGTGAATGGTGGAACACCAAGAAATAGCGAGAATGATGCCTTCTTTGAGCTTCAGGACTCGCTGAGTGTGGCTAGTAACTCCGAGGCTGAGGATGCTGGTGGGCATGAGCGGTGGTGGAAGCCGAGTTCCCCTCTTGGGACGTCTGTTGGCACACCTGGTGCAGAATTTTACGACGCATTCGAAGGTACCAATCGGTTCTAATGTTATGTTTTACTTGATTGGTTTTATATCTGTATAGGCTCCTTGTTTGGATCATCTTAGATTGTTACGGTAATATCAAAGATTAGCCAATTGATTAGTGTAATGTATTTCGAATCATGATTCAAACTGATCCACGGTCGCACTGTTCCTGGTTGCTTATAGTAATTTTTTTTTGTTTATCATTTAAAGGGTAGAAAAGAGTAAAAAAAATATCAAATCGAAGAAGCAACTCTATAGGAGAGAATATCCCAATCTATGGTTTAGTTTCCTAACCATGTTCTGCTTTTTGGTTGCAAATTGCTGTAACGGTGTACTTTAAAATGGAATTTATCATAGCAGTGTAGTACGTGACATTCCTGAACTTTCTAGTAGGTCAGTCCACTCTCATGATTTTAAGGGACATGTTGACTGGTCTTTTCATTTGGGTGCAGAATAATCTCCTCACAGCTTAGTTTGGTTATATGGGCATTCCTAGGTTTCAGGTGCATCTTAGTTCCTAAACTTGACATGACGTAATCGCAGGTTACGTAAGTGTTCAATCTCTTTTTGCATTTGGAATTTGAACCATGATTATATTTTGAGCAATGCTTCAATGCTTTCCTCCTAATACAAATTGCACAAATCTTGAAGCAGGCGAAGAGGTAAGTAATCACCATCTACCATTCATTCATGCTTTAATATTTATGCAACTGTCAAAAGGAAAAGCATGGAAACACCTCTCTTATATTTTTGCAACTATAAGGCTTCCAATAAAGCTGAGGCCTATACCAATGTAATCTACTCAAATCTTTTTTGGGGTATCGTAGTCTGTCTTTTATTATTGAACCGTGTGAACCAATCATCTATTGTATTGTAATAACTAATTAGTATGGGGCTATGTGCTATTTCTTTGCCCCTCGAGCGATGAATATCTTTGTATCATTCTGCATATAGATTATGGGTAATCTGTCAGTCCATTCTTTTGGTAATGTGATCAGCTCTACCCTATTCTCCAAGAACAAATTTGGATGCTTGTTTTATCTACTGAGTAGTGGCAATTCTTCTGTTTCCACACTAAAGTCCAATTTGTATGAAATTCAGAAATATCCAGTGATGGTGCAACTCGATCTTCACGATGCATTGATGATGACCTTCGTGAAATGAGATTAAGTCTGTTGATGGAAATTGAGATGAGGAAACAGGCTGAGGAAGCACTTGATAACTGGCAAAAGGAGTGGAATAAGCTGAGTCATCACCTATCACTTGTTGCTTTGACAGTTCCATCTCCAAGTGTAACTGAGAAGACTGATGATTCAAGCATGGATCCTGGAGCTGAGTTGTGCCAGCAAATAACTGTTTCACAACTTGTAGCTGCTGCTATTGCACGGGCGTATGCTCGTGCAGAAGATGAATCAGAGGTGGAAACTGTGATCGCAGCAAAGAACTTTGAGATTGCAAGGCTATCAGATAGGGTCCAGTACTACGAAGCTGCAAACAGAGAGATGTCTCAAAGAAACCAAGAAGCTATCGGTACTTATGCTGAACTTAAATATTTTGTCTTCGTAATTAGCACAATTGTTTCAGTGATATACTTGTGAACCTTGCTGCTTTGCTGGTGTCAACTTCAACCTACTAATACTATAGAAAGTTAGAAACTAGCTTCTTTGCTGGTGGCGACCTGAAATCTAGAATAAACCATTCTTATTGCATAGAAGTTTCTGGTGTTTGATACATTAGGTGAGATAAATAAGATACGAAAAACAAGTATGAAAAAAGGAGAAAAATTCTTTTATGCCACTGAAAGTTACCCGATATTCCTCATTTGCTACTAAAAAAGTTACGATTCCTTCTACGCCACTGCGTTTCAACTTTCATCCCTTGTATGCCACTTCCATCACCTTACCGTGACCTCGCGGTTAAGTTGCAGCGGAAAAGACTATATCGCCCTTCCTCCTCCTTTTGCTCTCCCCTTTCTTCTCTCTATTCATGTCTTTCTCTGCTCAAACTAACTAGCCAGATCCAAATCGGGATCGAAGAAATCAACCAAAAGAAATTGATTGAAACAGAAGTAGCGGACATGAGAGGCTACTACCATAGACACGACCGTGGCCAGAAACGCCGACCCTAGCAGCAACCTCAGCGGCTACCTCGGTGTGACAGTGGCATCGGTGGCCTGGACGTGGTCGCCGCCGCGAAGGTCAACCACTTCGCTGCTGCGGAACTTCCAGTGCAGGCGGCGGATGTGGAGCAGGCTCGGAGGGTCGCGTCGCTGCCCTTCGGTAGGTTGCCACCGGCAAGCATGAACCCGGTTGTGTCCGCCTCACCCTTGTGTGCTCTTGCTGTGGCCGCCCTGCCCCGTGTGTCACCCTTTTCTCCCTTCTCCTTCCCTCTGTACTTCATGAGAATATGCAGCCGTGACCACTAGGGGCACGAGCACAGAGAGAGAGAGAGATGCTAGTAGAAGATGACTTCTCCGATTGAATTGATCAATCTGTCCTGTGCACTTTGCTCTCCTAGTTGATTTTTGCTGTATTATCAAGATTTATTCGTTGCAAGCTGCGAATCTTTGCTTTCTCTGGTTTTCCAATTCGATTTACTTTGTTGTTCTTTGCCTTCTTTTTTTCCTAATTGATCTCCGATCATGATGGGTAAATCAGAATTTCCATTCTTCTAAACTTTGCAATGTGCAAGAACAAGTTAGATGGAGATGAGGACCACGTGGCCTTTGTTGCTCCTCCAGTAGCTTCCCATGCTACTGACGAGGACAATAGCTCTACTGACGAGGACAATAGCTCTAGGTAGTGGCGATCCGGTAGAGGCCGGCAAGCTGCGACGGTGGAGCACATGGGCGGAAGACGTCATTAAGGGAGTGCCATGGAGGCAAGTGGCTGGCCCACAGCAAGAGTACACAAGGGCGAGCTGGACACAACGGCATGGCCAGTGGTGGAGGATGGGAAGTTGTGCGGCGGTGGGTGTTCAGAGGGTAGGAGGAAGGGAAGGAGCTTGCAATGACATGTGAGCCATCGACCATTGACTGTTACTGGCATTTGTTGAAAAATCTGACAGGCTACAATGACTTGACGGCAACTCGAACTAACAGATCTAATGGGAGTGGCACCGAAAGGATGAAAGTTGAAACTCGGTGGCATAGGAAGAATGTAACTTTCTAGGTGGCAAATAAGGGATTGGGGTCATTTTCGCATACAAGGAATTTTCTCTAAAAAAAAAAAACTTACATGTTAGATGTCTAGAAGATTTATACGTCTCCTGGCTATGAAGTCTGAAGTCTGAACTGTCCAAATTCGGGCTAACACGAAATATGTTTGTAGTTGTATTGATATTTAAACATCTTGTTATTGGCTGCTTTGTATCAGAAACATTGAATAGAAGATTGCAAATGAGCAAGCGCTGTGGATTGATCCTTGAATTCTTTTTTCGTACGTCTTGCAGAGATGTCCAGGCAACAAGGGAACAAGCGTAAGAAGAGACAGAAGTGGTTCTGGGGTTCAATTGGGCTTGCAGTTACCCTTGGCGCAGTAGCCATTGCATGGTCCTACCTACCTGCCTTGCAGCTCCAAGCCAGTCCAGACTCAAATAGCACCAACAGCGACTAGAGCTAGATGAAGATGCATCATCTCCACCTTTCAGAAGTCCTAACAAGATCTAACTATACTTCCTTGAGGAAAAATCCGGTATCAAGTTTTATTTTGATGATCGGCTATGATCACTAGAAATGCTTGTTTGCCGCTTCCTCTGTAAAATGTTGAATGGGCCATCTCCGTTTAGGATTGGCTCCATTCCTCTATACCGTAAACCCCTCCTTGCATAGTTGGTTTGAGCAAATAATACGAGGAATGTGGATATGAGTAATCCATGCCCAACTCAAGTGGAGTTGATTTTGATAATCTCATTTTAGTCTGGTCTTCTGTGGTGTTGTCGAACTAAGAGATGGAAACTTTTCTGTTTCTGTGTTTCATCGTGGCGTCCCATTTCGTCCGAGAAACATTGTAAGGCACATACAGTCCCCTAATTTTGCTCTTGCTCTTTTCAATTGATGAAATCTCATGTATCACTTCACAGCTTTGTAAAGGTTGTTAGGGCCTGTTTGTTATAGCTTTTGATTCCGGATTCTAGCCCCAAAAGCAGAATAAAAAACAAACAGTCTAATTCTAGAATTCAATTCTCACAATCCAACGTACTCATATACACTAAAATCCACAATCCTCATACGTGCTTTTGGATTTCAGCTAACCACAATCCAGAATCAGCTTTTAGAGAATCTAAAACAAAAACAGTCTCTTCCGTCAGGATCCCTGGCCAAATGCACTATGATCTCACAACATCACAGCTCTGTAAGGCACAGGCTGTGAGACGAGAAAAATAGCATTTCTTTAAGTTAGCGAGGACCAATTGTATACATACAGGATAACATTATATCTTCAAACAAGGACATTCGATGCTTTCTTTTAGTAGTACCATCTTGTTTTCGGACTGGCATGGAAGCAACAAAGCACGAGCAGTACTTCTATGCATGGTCTTCCAATACAAGTTGCATAAATTTTGACGCAAAAGGGTAAGTAATCACTGTTTACCTTTCATTTATGTTTTAATATTTGTTTAACTTTTAAAAGGGATACGTAGAAACAGCATATCACGTGATTTCTTACATGAACGGTGATGTAACTATCCTACAGTGGTTAAAGCTAAAGAAATGCCAGATTGCAACTGAAGTTGCTGTCTATTCGGTAGGCTTCATGTGAATTCCCTTCCAAATAATTTCTAGTGTGATCATCCACAATGTCCTGAGAAAACCTCCCGTGACCTAACCTCCTTAGTGTCTTATCAATCTCCAATTGCAGCTATATGCATCACTATTCATCCTTCAGCCAGTGACGAATGATGTAGATGACAAAGCCGACACAAAATACTACTGAGACAAGGATGACTATATTTCGGACCCACAGTGAAGAGGCGAATGCTTCCTGCACGAGCAAATGCCAGAGCACAAACCATAGAGCACCGAAGGCTGATCCTACAGTAGCACCCACAAGAACCTGGTTCAGTGTATGGAGCCGTTGTGACACTCGTAGCCACGACTGCACATAAGTAGGATGATAGTTAGATTGCACCGGCTGAAGAACTTGAAATTACAACCTAAAGAAAAAAGTGTGGTGCTTCTGTTCTCCAAATGTATGGTGCTTCTACAATAGAGATGACTAAAGACGTAGATAAAAGTTTGCAAGGAACCGTTCACCAATGGAGCAACTGTGATATGGCCAAATTTACTTGGTCAGATAGAATTCTTACTAGATAGGAGGCCAATGCTAGAGTTGCAGCCCCAAAAATCATCGCCAAATAATTTGTCCCAAGCCAGTAGAACACTGCATTGCAAAGGAGCCACATAAGATGTCACACATTCCATTTCACTGGAGAAGCGAGTATTTGATTGCTAAAGTACATGGAGGTACTGTTATATCCCAATGTTTTAAAGTGATAAGTTTCTTTCTCTTAAATTTAATTGTCCTAAAAATCTAGAGCACAAAATAAATATAATATGTCTAATTTAGTTTTCACTCATGTCTCTTAATGGAATAGAAAAGCCATATAGAAAAACAATAGAATTTAATAGAAAGGAAATCTAACTTTCAATCGAGTTCGATCTTACTAGCTTGCATACCTTAGTAATATTAATTACACTGAAAACAGCTAACGAGCTGTAACCAGAATTTATGTTTTTAATGTTGGCAGGAGAGTAGACTGACATACTGTGTCATGATTGAAGTACATTTGAAAGTGCTTACATGAAAGAACTAGAAACGTTGCAGCATAGAAAATGGATTGCGCATGGGATGACGGCATTCCAGGATCAGACCGTAGAGCCGGCGCAGGCCTTTCATGGTTGAACATCTGTTTAAGAACCGACGAAAGCAGTGTGTTCACAACCGCACCCATCAAAGCCCACATAATTTCGGCATCATGCTTCCAAAGAGCTGCAAAAGCAAAAGAACCAGACACCAGCCATTTACTCTGGCGTACAGTCTTAACAATTTCAGTACAAGGTCCAGAGTTCGAAGTGAATAGCATGAAGTTTAAGCTCAAGTGAAAAGGTCATTTCAAATATAATGGTCAACAACAGTTCAGTAGAAAGCTATAACATTATAAATTTATCTCTCAAAACTTACCAGATATAACTGTACAAAATCAGGCATTAGATACGGAAAGATTCCACATTTTATTAACCAAAACTGAATTGTATGAAAACAGTCTAGCTCGTAATAGTATATTGCAAATTTGGATCAAGACATCTAATGGCTTTTGAACAAAAAGATGACATCTACCATGATATATACTAAAGCAATGTTCAATGGATATTCCGTACAGATCGAATCAGAATATCCTGGTGCTTTATTTAGTGCCTTTTGGTAAGCTAACTTTTTTGAGCTTGGCATGCAAGTTTCAAGCATGGGAGCTCACTTGAATGGCATTAACAGAGGCGAATCAATTATAAGTACAAGTCTATAGCAAGGCTCATGTTTCTCGAACTGAGAAGCACAAAATATACTACTAAGCTTGTAGCCACTAAGATCAACATTGGAGTCACAACTCAACCAGACTTATCAAGAACGTCCTAGTTCCATACCAACAAGCACTAACCATCCGATTCAGCGCCACCTCAACGGGCGCCCACCCGGTGGCCGCCTCCCGCCTCGGGCCGGGCAACTTGTCACCTCCAAGAATCGCATCCCCCTCCCCGGAAAACCCGACCTCCCGCGAGGACCCGCTCCCGACCCTGGCCATCTCAAGCCGCGGTGTTCTCGGCCGCCTACGGGGCAGCAAGAACCGACCCTTGCACTCCGGTAGTCGATTCAGGCGGACGTGCTTGATGCGCGGCCATGGGGCTGGAGGCGACAAGAGCATGGTTCTTGGGGTGCTGGCCGCCAGCGAGGGAGGGCGGGAGAAGCGGTGCTAATGGAGGACAGCATCTTGAGGATTTGAGAAGAGGGGATTTTGGGGGGAGCTTGGGTTTGGATGGATCGTGATGCTTCCTTGGCGGAATGGGTTTTTTGGTTAGAAAATGGGCAAATTGCTGTGAAATGATTGGAGAGGATGGGGAGAAGACCAAGACAGACTTGGTTGTTTGCAATCGCTGACAAGGATGATAGGGTTGGTGAGGCTAAATGGGCGGGCCCGGCACGCCTTATTAAACGGGTGGCGTAACTCGTTTAGGCTCGGTTAATAAACAGGTCGTGCCATGCTGACCTACGTACTGAGATGCCGGTCTAAGCACGTCTTGATAGCCTCACGGGCCGTGTCGGTCCGGTATCCTCGCAGGCCGACGGAGTCAAAACGGGTCGAGCCGGCCCATTAACGTAAAAAAAATCCAAATTTTTTAGAAAAATTAGAAAATAGAAAAAGTATGAAACAATATAGAATTTTTTTTTGAAAAATTTCAAAAAATCGAAAAAATTAGAATAATTAGAAAAAGTTAAGGGATGTAGAAAAACTTTTTAAAAATATATGTAAATTAATAAAAAGCAAAAATATGAAATAAATTCTAAAATGAGACAAATAATTGGAATTTAATAATGAGCTTTATTGATGTTTGGCTACCTCCTAAAAACTTTGCCAAGTAAAAACTCAACACGAGAAAACCTTGGCAAAGAGAAAAAAAGTGCAGCCTATAGCTCAGTGATACATGAAAAAAGTGAAGATTACAATTATTCTTCCTGATTATCTAGATAAAGATTTTCAAACGCCTCCACCAGCTCAACATTTTCTGTGGTATGTTGAGCTCGTTGATCAGCTTGTTCCCAATCTTTCACAGTGAGAAGTATTTTCACCATCTCACTTGTCAGATTTGTTCTTCTCTCCTCGATTATTCTTTCGAATAGACTGAAAGCAGATTTCGAAGAAACCGTGGAGACAGGAACTGTTAACACATCCCGTGCTAATATGGAAAGTACCAGATATTTTATCTTGTGCTCGTGCCACCACTACAAAATGTTGAAGTCCTTCTCTTGCTGCTCTTGGTAGTTGATAGTGTCACTGTTGAGATAGACAGCTAGCTCCCCACCACTTGTTGTGTCCGCACTTGACGTTGTTGTAGTCGAAATCCTTGAGGAAGAGCCACCTGCACCCCATATTTTTCCCATGCAGTTTTCTTCTTACCTATTGTGGGTGCTAGTGGAGGTCACTGCATGCGAACTCCAGCAAACTTCTGATCGTACTTAGCATGAAGTGAGAGAACATTAGAAAATTCAAGAACTTTAGCTCTAGGATCTAAAATAAATGCAAATGCATATAACATAGAAATTCCTTGCCAATATTTCAAAAATTTAGCTTTCATAGCATAAACATATGTACGCAAAATATTATCATTTTCGTGGTTCGTTAATTAGGTAGCAATTTCTAGAATATGATGCACAATTAAAGGAGAAATTGAGTAATAAACTCCAGATAAAGCAACAGTGGAATCATAAAAAAGTTCTAAAAATGACAGCAAGTATTCAGCAACATACCAATATTGCTCTGTAAGTAGCAGTTGATCTCCTGGCTACGAAATGCGTGTTAATAAAAACAGAAAATGTGCTCTAATAGGGTATAAGATAATTAAGTATTAAGTAAGTAGAGCTCCATCTAACATGCATATCCAAACCAAACTTACGTGGATGTACCTCCATTGCAATACAATAAGTATTATATGCTGCTACTCGTTGATTAGAATTATTTAAGAAAGATATTGTAGTGCGAAAAGGTTCAACATATGAGTCTAACCTCTTCAAACCAGATTTAACTATAAGATTAATAATATGGCAAGCACAACGCTGATGTAATAAGAATGATTCAACATACGAATTAAAAAGCGGAGTAAAAATATTCATGGCAGAAGTGTTTGCTGAAACATTATCTAATGTTATTGCAAAAATTTCTCTGTAAGGCCAAAATCTTCCACAACTTTTACAATACAATCAACAATATTTTCACCAGTATGTGCTACATCAATTAATTTGAATCTTATAATTCTCTTCTCTAGTTGCC
The DNA here is from genome assembly GCA_036346275.1 of Otatea glauca. Lineage (NCBI taxonomy): Eukaryota > Viridiplantae > Streptophyta > Magnoliopsida > Poales > Poaceae > Otatea > Otatea glauca. Next base: position 68,405,931 of record CM070713.1, on the reverse strand, counting down.
GATCATTGTTTACATACTGAGCAACTATACTAAGGTAATCCTCTTTAGCCTTACCACTCCATATGTCTGATGTCAAAGACATGAAAAAAGTACAAGTATTAAATTGCTCTTTTAGCTTACTATGACAATTATTATAGTATTTAATCAAATCTCTAGTTGTTGTCTATCTAGAAACTTCAGAAAATCTAGGATTATGAGCAGTCCTAATATAGTTTTCAAATGCAGGTGACTCACCAAAGTTTAAAGGGAGATCTCAAGAAGCGATTAAACGACAAAGAGATTCATGAGCTACCTTGAGATTGTAGTCCCGCCACGTATCGCATCGCTGTGGTTGTCCGAATCGCGTCTGCCTCAAGCCACCCCGCTTTTCTTTTGCAGCTCTCAGCATGTCTCTTGAAGTGCCCCATTTCACATGTAGATTTCGCAGTTAATTTGCGCTTACAATATTTACAAATAGCATACCTATTCTGAACGCCGTTTGATATCTCGAAAATCTGCTCGAAATCTTCCTAAACTCCCGATGTACTGCATCTTGATCTTTTTATCCCGGTGCTTGCCGATGCATTAGCACTTGTAGAGCCTGAGAGTGGTACAGATACTGCAGCTTCTTAAGTTTCATAGGATGCAAGAAGCTCCTAGGGTGAAATCCCAAAATCAGAAGCTGAGAAGGACGAAAAATCATGTGCTCCATAAAGAAAACTACAAGAAATAATAATGATATTAGTACTTAAATATGATTTAAAATACTAAAAAAATTAAAAATTAAATCACAATTATTACCTTGATTTCTTGACAGAAGCCGAAAGCCGAATGTCAGATTTTTTTTTTGGCAAAACTATTTTGAATTTTGCCAAATTACCACCAAGAGCAAGAGAATTTTCACAAGAGAATGAAGAGAATAGAATGCAAGTTTGCTGGTGTGAAAATGAGGGGGGTAGCCACCCTATTTATAGGAAAAAACTTGGGATTTTTTGGAAGTTTTTTGGATATTTTTGAGTTTTTTAAAGCCTCCAACGGCTATAAAAAGGCTATTTTTCAAATAAATGGGCCGTGTCGAGCCTAATTGTGCTGGGCCATTAGCGGGCCATGCCGTGCAGGGGTACAAACGGAGCGGATAATTCCCGACCGTCCCTCCGTCTGTATAAATTCGGATACTATTCGGAGCGTAATTTTAGATATCCGGGGTTTTTTTTCGGATATCGGATATGGATTCAGATAATTTTTTCGGATACGAAAATGGATTCGAAACAAAAGTATTCGTCGGATTCTAATATAACCATAATTTTACTAGGATATATCCGGTTATTATCCGGTGAATATCCGACCATACGGTGAAAACCTTAACACAACTCCCTAATTCCCCAGTTCGGCCACCCATTCGCATTCAGCCGAATGCCCAAATCCCTCATCGTGGGGCCGCTGGTCGGTCGCCTCGCCCTTGCGTCGCTCAGAGTCGTGGAGCCGGCCGCCATCGCGAAGAGTGTCCCTCTAGAGCGGCCCCGCCTCGCCCTCGTGTCGCTCAGAGTCACAGAGCCGATGTCTCCTTGTCACCGGACCACCTGTAAGCAAGCCCCCAACCCTGCTCAAAACCCTTCTCCCCCAACAACCGCTTCACCACCACGACCTCGGGCATCGCTCTTGCAGGGCGTGGGGAAGACGAAGCTGGTCACACAGGTGTTCGAAGCCCTCAGGGAATCCCACCCGTACCTCACCATTCGCGGCTTCTACACCCGTATTGGCTTATCTTGCCCTGTCCAACTCTGATTCATTCTCCTGTGCAGTTCGCAACCGAAATTTTTCACTCCTTTTCGTGTTATCTACTTACAGGGGAGGTAAGGGAGAGTGGGGAAAGGTTCGGGTTCAAGGTCGTCACGCTCGACGAGAGAAGCGGGCCATTCGCCTCCTCCAAGATTTCCAGGTAGGGTTCAGTTTCCAGGTAGGAGTGCATATGTAAACTATATATGTTGCAGGAATCAAGATGTACTCGTCGTTGTGTTTCTCAAATCTCCATCAGATTGAGAAGAAGAACCATTAGTACCAGGAGCACCTATTTAATAAGTTCACTAGACGAACTGAATAAGTGTTAAGATAAAAGAAAATGATGAATTGAACATGTATTCAGATGTGTGGATAACGTTATCAGTAAACATTTTGAATGGAAAAAATAGAAGAGATGGCCAAAACAGTATTTAGCACTAAATCGCTTATGTATACATATATTGTCATATAGCTCGCACTACATAGTAAAGTAGCAGCTAGATTCACAATAGAGTTATAATCATATAGATGATTAGTTGGAATGACCCTTTTCTAATAAAGCTCCTAAGTGTCGAACAAAATCAATGAGATAAAATAAAACATTCAAGGGGACTTGAAATGATAGTTTGCTTCATCTTGGACTTGAAACGACGGTATGTTTGATAGACTGCTGAAATGATTAATGTAACAATGCCCGCGCAAAAAATAGTATGACAAGATGGAGGCTAGAACTACAGAGATATGTTTAACACATTGTTTATCAAATCATTTGAGAACAAAAGAGAACTGAATGAAATCAGAAAGCTAAATGATGCTCAATTTAACCTAAAAGATTGGTCAGTATTTGGCATTACATAACCAACAAAATCTTGAAGTACCTTTTCAGTTGCAGCACGGGTGTGGAACTCTACAAAACTGTATCCTTATGATTGTCCAGATAGTTTTGCTTGGCATGGATTTTGTTGTGTTTATCATTCAGTTTTTTTATTGGGTGTTAGGAGTGTCCTTTAGGAATAATCGCATTGTGCAACAAATAGCCTTTATTATAAGGATATGAAGGAACGAAAATGGCCTAAAAGGATGAGAGCTACTAGTATGTGCTAAGGATAAATTTAGCTAGAAAATCATTACAGACCATCACTAAAATGACGCATAGATATGATTTGGCAGGGTTGTCTATTAGCGACTGTTTATAGCTATTTTATATTCTACCTTTTAGTGGACATTCAATCCGCAAAAGAATGGAAGTAAAAACAAACAAATGGGCAATCATACTGTGCTACTGGTGAATCTGACAACGAAGTCTTTCATGCATGCATATGCCTATGCAGTTGGTATTTTGCAACCTTGCTACTAAAGCTAATAACTATCTTCTACATCCTACTCTGTTCCGTCGGTATGTAGTCTGACATTTGCAATGTGCAGAAATGGTAGAAGAAATAACAATTCCTTCAACAGTATTATTGAAAACTGCATGGTGTTCATATTTTTTTAACATTTTTTGTCACTATTTCCCATTGTTAAGGATAATAAGAAATTCTCAAACTCTGATTTATGTATTTTATTGAATTATGTACCCTTTATCATAATACTTCTGTTTGTTCCGTTCCAGGAAGCACATTTGGGATAACTACTGCCTCACACTTCTCAGATAACAATTCTGCACTTTCTTCTTAGGTAGCAAGTGAAGATCAGTTGTGTTATTTTGTTCTTCTCTGTAATGGATCTCACTGTTTCAGCAAGTATAGAAGAATGAATTTTGGACGGTTTAAGGTGTGAGGATTGTGATTTGCTACAATGCTACTTGCCATATACTACTGGCTTAACTAGCCCCAGTCGTATGCTTGCTTAACTAGTCCTTGTTATCGAGTGATGTACTTAAATCTACTTGCTAACGTACTAATGTAGTTGTATTTTGGACATATAGTATTGTTGATTGATTTTAATATATGCGATATATATGGTTTTTATTTTCACGCATTATCCGACTAAATATTCGTGACTGAGACTAACCGTATTCAGAACAATCTATATTCGCTCCATATTTGGACCGAGGTAATTTGCATTCGTATTCAAATCCGGTATTGTCCGTATCCGACTCTGTATCTGAGAAAAAAATTAGAATAGGACACGGGATGAGTGAAATCCGTCTGTATCCACTCCGTTTGCACCACTAGTGCTGTGTTGGCCCATCGTGCTGGGGCGCCGGCTCAAGCATGGCATGGGCTAGTGGGCCATGCTGGCACGACCCATTTACAGCCAGGCCGGGTCGTGCCTACAGTGGCGTGCCTCGGGTCGGCCTATTAGGCACGACCCAATTGGCCACCTCTAGGTGAATGGTGAGTGTCCTACTTTCTTATTTAGGGCAGGTTTATATTGCAGAAAATACAATATTTTAGAAATTTCAAGAAAAATACTTCAGTTTTTATAAAACCTTGAAAAAATTATCACGTTACAAGCGAAGCCTTTGGATGTGAAGTACATTGTCTAATGAGAATATTTGTGCGCTCAAATTTTTTTATTAGAGAAAATTTATCCATAGCATAAGTTTTTCCCCGATACCAATTAATACTACAAACAAAGCCTGATTCCAAACTATAGCACATTCGTGTTGCAATCCTTACGTCTATAACATATTTGTTAACTCCCGTTAGCCATTTCCATCGATTATTTGTTTTATTTTTGAACCTAAGGCCTAAGCGGACGAAAATACCCTCCGGGCCATGTCTACATGGCCCGACCCTATCATATTTTGCTCTCACCATTGATACTCTGTCTCATTACTCCTGTTCTTGCGACTGTGGCGGTAGAAAAGGTTGGCAGCAGCGGTGGCAAAGGAATTTGGTGACGGCTGCAAACTTGTGACCTATGGGATCATGGTATGTGGATGTAGCTTTGGATTGCATGTTGGTGTCCTTTCCCGTAGATGTGTAATGCATTTCGGGCTTCTAAACCCTAAGCCTTTGTTGGTTGTTAGGCAAATGTGAGATTGGGAGACATACACTCGAATGTGGAGGATGATGGATCAAAGTGAAGACCCAAAGTGTAAGTTCTCCAAAATCCTCAATCTCCAATAGACATGTCATATCTGGTATTTGGGAGATGAAGTTGCCTCCATATATCTGTGAGCCAAGTAGCCTTTTGACGTAGGGCAAATGTGCTAACTGTATATATGAACATTGCTATTACAGGGTGGATCCTGGTACAACATATCGTGTTAACATTCAAATGCAATCATACATATGACAAGATAGTATGAAGATGTACTAAAAAGGGAAAACAAGGGTCACCAGTTGTAGCATCCAAGAATTTTCCTTATAAAAATAAATGAGTTGTTATTAAAAATTTTAAATTTTTTTTGGCTTTTGTGTAATTTTCTAAGGATAATTCATTTTTTTGTTTTTTCTAATAATTTTCATTGAATTTCCTGAATTTTAAAACGCTTTTTCCTATTTTCAAAAATTTAAAAGTAGTTTAAATAAGAAAATAAAAATAAAAATTTATTTTTTTAAAAATAAGTTCAAAATCTCTCCGGTAATTTCTGTGAATCTTTTTCTTCAAAATTTTGAACTATATTTGCTATTTTCTAAAAATCTTTTCGGATTTTAGAAATTATTTTAAACAAAAGTTAGTTAAATATAAAGTTCAAATAATTTTAGTAAGTTCAAAAGTCCCTAATTAAATTATTCGCATTTTTCTAGAAATTTTGGAGCAGTTCTATTATTTTTCCATTGTAAAAAGATTTTTTTACATTAAAAAATAAATTACTATATTAGAAATTAAAAAAAATATATGATTTATTAATTTTTATTCATGCTTTTATTGCTGAAACCGATATTTCTTCAATTTCCCATATTTAATAGAATTTATTTGCTAATTTTTGGATTTAATATGAATTTAAGTAGTAAAATAATTGTTTTCTGAATTAATTAATTCGGAAATAAAAAAAAAACTGTTCACATGACCTGATCCACTTCTTTGGCCCACCCGTCAAGTACAGTAAACCCGAAAACGTCTAACCCGCATTGAAAATCCACCTGTTTCATCATTTAAATTCCAGCGAGTCTGTTATTATTCCGGATATAACTCCGGCGAGCGTTTCCAGACTATCCGGTGGTCCGATGGACCTATAAATTAAACCCCAGATCCATCTCCTCATTAGTCCCATCCTCAGCTTTGACTAGCCATTCTTTTCGAACTCCGGCGAACTTTCGGCGAGCTCTCCCGACCACTCCTAACCTCCATTCGGCCTCAAATTTTTACTGGAGCTTCCTCTCTGTGTCTTCTACATCATGTAAAATCATATTTTTGAAATTCCTAACGGACCACCGCCGGCAACCATTTCTTCTCCAAGTCCGGCGAGATATCATTTTTAGATTTTCAGCATTTTATCTTAGATTCAAAAGGTTCGATCTCCTTCATTCTAAGTCCGATTGGCCTCATTTTTCTTCCTAAATTTATGTAAAATTATAATCTATCTATTTATACCAATTTTTTATTTTATTTGAATTTGGTTGATGTGAAATATATGAAACCAGGTGTCTTCATAACCGGCCCAGCATCGCCTGAGGGGAAGAAAAGGCCGAGAGGAAGGCCCAAAGGATGAAGCTCCGCGCCAAGTCTTGCTGTTGTGCGGAAGGGGATACATCCTATAGACAGTTGAACATGTATTTAGATATAAAAGATACGATTGTAATCCGAGTCGTTAACAGGGTAGATAATGATGTAAACTCTATCCTGTAACCGATTAAAATCATATACCCGATCGGAATCCTTTAACCGATCGGGACTTTGTAAATCGCCCCACCCCCACTATATAAGGGAGAAGGCGAGCAACAACAGGGGCATCGCATCATCGAGCTCACGAGCAATCTTAGATCCAAGAGATTCATATAATCCCAGCACACAGGACTAGGGTATTACCTCCTCCGTCGAGGGCCTTAACCTATCTAAACCTTTGTCTTGTGTGACCTTCGAGTTTGAGATTTAGCGCCTGCCTCATAAATTTATTGCCGACCACAAAAGTCGACAGTTGGCGCGCCAAATAGGGGAAGCGCTATAATCTTTTTCTACAGACTCGATGGCAGCAACCAGCGGGATCATCGCCACCTTCATCTTCGGCCAGGCTTTCTGCTTTGGAAGCTTGGACTTCGTCGCAGATGCGCGCGGAGAACTTGTTTGCCTGGACTTAAACCAGATCCAATCTGGTAAAGATCAGGCCGAACCATCTCAGGTATGCCACTCTGACTTATCCAAAGAAACCGATCGTCGCGAGGAGTTGCTACGATCTTCGAGGCATCTACGCAATAGAAGAGCAGAAGACTGATCTCCAGCGCCAGCAAGAGATTCAAGAAGCTGTGGAGGAAGATCATCTTCTTCGTAAGGGTAAGGAGGCACAAGCGCGATCGCTTCGATCTCGCAGTCGCAATGTCCGCGAGGACATCCTACAATCCAAATTGGGAGACCAAGCTGTCTTCCATACGCCACAGCAGAACGTCGTCGCCTCCAAGACGCTCCTCGACACGCTGGACCCGATGATTGCATCTGATAGCCCGGTGACATGGATCGTGGCCCAGATCAAGGCCATGGTGACGGCGGCGGCCATTCAGCAGAATAAGGAAAAGCCGATAGGAGAAGCGCACTCGCGCTCCCACGCGGCTACCTACGTCGCTAGCAGTCGGACTGCTACCAGTCGAAGTACCGGCAGTCGGCGCCCCATACAACTAGTCGGAGACGTCCGCCGGAATCTCAACCGCGACCTCCGCCAAGACATCACCGCTAGACGGCAAGAGCGGGACGAAGAAGATCGACGCTGGCGCCACGACGACTACGAACGCTTCGGTACCGGCCACGGTCCACGAAGCGATCAAAGGTACGACGACTGTAACGACTATAGAGACCATCATCGCCGGGGTCGGAACGACAACAACGATCGTCGAGTCATGGACTCACCGCGCCGAACGCCACCCCGACGCGTTGATGACAATCGCAGAGCCAGAGGCTCGCCATGCCGGACTCTCCCTCATCATGACGACAGATCTATCGACGGAATCCGAGCGTTCACTTCTCGGTTTCGCCGAGTGGTATGGCCCGAAGGCTTCAATCCCAAGGGCATCGTTAAGTTTGATGGGGAACGAGATCCGGAAGCTTGGCTGCAGGTTTATGCTCAGGTGGTCAAAGCGGCTGGGGGCAATCAAAACGTTATGGCAAATTATCTGCCGGTCAATCTCACCCCTTCAACTCAAGCATGGCTCACAGGACTTCCTGCGAACTCGGTGGATTCCTGGAGTGATCTTTGCGATCAATTTATCTCGAACTTTCAGGGAACCTATGAAAGACCTGGCACCCCATGTGACCTATATTAGCTTCACCAGAAGAAGGACGAAACGCTGAGGGATTTCATCTGGCGTTTCATGCAGAAGAAGAACACTATCAGAGATGTATCTGATGCAGTGGTGGTGGCAACCTTTCAGAAAGGGGTAAGTGATCCTGATCTAATCAAGAAAATATCCAGAAAAACACCGGCCTCCGTAAAGGAGATGTTTGCGTTGGCCGACCGCTACGCCACAGCCTCAAATGCCCTAGCCGAGCGCCAAGAAGATCGCCCGCGACAGAGGAACAAAGGCGACAGGGCCGAGTCCTCCAAACACAAAGACAAAAAGCGGAAAGACGAGGAGCTACTCGCGGTAGCAGAACGCAGCCGGCCCCGAGCCACACGGAGGGAGGCACCCGATTACAGTACCGTCATGGAAGCAATCTGCCCTTTCCACCCTAAAGGTAAGCACGCCGCTAAAGACTGCTTTACTCTGAAGCGTTTTGCGCGCGAAAGCAACAAGCAGCCGACTCCAGCGAAGGAAGAGGCGGCCAAGAAGAAGGACCCTCCTAGCGAGGACGATTATCAGGAACCCGAGTACGAGTTGAACTACATATACGGGGGCTCCACCGAATACGAGTCCAAGCGAAAGCAAAAGCTTACCGCTCGGGAGATCAATGCGGTGGAATCAGCAACCCCGCAGTATCTAAAGTGGTCTGAAGTCCCGATCACCTTCGATTGCACGGATCACCCCAATCGAGTTCTACATCCGGGTAAGTACCCTCTAGTGCTCGACCCTGTTATTCGTAGTGTAAAGCTCAAGAAAGTCTTGATTGATGGAGGGAGTGGACTCAACGTCTTGTTAGCCAAAACCCTCGACGACATGAACACCCCTTGCTCCGAGCTAAGGCCGAGCTCACAGCCGTTCCACGGGTGATCCTCGGGCGCCTTCGCTTCCTCTCGGCGCATTTCTTTGCTCGCCACGCTCGGTACCAAAAGCAACTATCGGACCGAGTATGTAAATTTTGAGGTAGCGAATTTCAAGACAGCGTATCACGCTATCTTGGGAAGACTCGGTCTGGCTCGGTTCATGGCCGTCCCGCACTACACCTATTTGATGATGAAGATGCCGGGACCCGAAGGCGTCATCACGATTCGCAGCGACATCAAGCGATCTCTGGAATACGACCGCGAGAATTGTGAACTTGATGAGCTGTAGGAGGCAACCGCTGAGGGGAAGAATACCCAGGCAGAGGCAGCCACGTTGAAGGAAGAAGACGACGTCCCATCCAAGAAGCAGGCCACATCAGGGATAAAGCCTAGCGAAGGAACCAAGAGAATTATCCTCGACCCATCCGACTCGTCCAAAATGACTCTGATCGGGATAGGGCTCGGGATAAATAGGAAGACGTGCTCGTCACCTTCCTCCGGGCTAACAAGGACATCTTTGCCTGGAAAACATCCGACATGCTGGGTGTTCCTAAGGAGGTGATCGAGCATTCTCTACACATCGACGAAAAGGCAAAGCCGCCAAGCGAGACTCGGTGGTTCACCTGCATCGTTTAACGCCATCAAGCAGGAGATCACCAAGCTATTAGCTGCAGGTTTTATCAAAGAAGTGTATCATCCCATTGGTTGGCAAACCCAGTACTAATTCAAAAGAAGAATAAAACTTGGCGCATGTGCGTTGATTATACTGATCTCAACAAGGCATGTCCGAAGGATCCCTTCGGACTACCTCGAATTGATCAGGTGGTTGACTCGATCGCCGAGTGTGAAATCCTAAGTTTCCTCGATGCCTACTCAGGTTATCACCAGATTCGCCTAAAGACGGAAGATCACATCAAGACTTCATTCATCATGCCCTTTGGGGCCTTTTGCTATACCACGATATCGTTCGGGTTAAAAAATGCTAGTGCAACTTATCAGCGCGCAATACAACGGTGGTTTCATGCCCAACTCGGACGCAATGTGGAGGCATATGTGGATGATGTCGTGGTAAAGACTCGGGAGAGGAAGGACCTTATCGCCGACCTAACCGAAACGTTCGAAAGTCTAAGGGCCTTCAGCATGAAGCTTAATCCCAAGAAGTATGTTTTCGGAGTATCTTCGAGAAAACTGCTCGGGTTTATCGTCTTCCAACGAGGCATTGAGGCCAATCCAGAGAAGATCAAGGCCATATCAAATATGGAACCGCCGACTTGCCAAAAGGACGTCCAGAAGCTTACAGGTTGCATGGCCGCACTCAGCTGGTTTATTTCTCGACTGGGTATGCGAGATATGCCATTCTTTAAACTCCTCAAGAAGCAGGACAAATTCCAATGGACGCCTGAGGCGCAGCAAGCGTTTGAAGATCTGAAGACCTTCTTGATGACACCACCGGTCTTGGTTTCGCCGATGCCAGCGGAACCTCTGTTACTTTACATCGTGGCGACGACTCACGTAGTCAGCGCTGCAATCATCGTAGGAAGGGAGGAGCCGGGGCATGTGCAGAAGATCCAACATCCGGTCTACTTTATCAGCGAGGTCCTAAGTGAGTCTAAGAGCACACCGTTTCGGTGGTCACCTCCTTCCCGATAGGAGATATACTTCACAACCAGGAGACCACCGGGAGAATTGCAAAGTGGGCAGTCGAGTTTGGAGCTTTTGACATCTTATTCAAGCCTCGCACATCCATCAAGTCTCAAGCGCTCACCGACTTCACTGTCGAGTGGACAGAACTTCAAAATCTAGCGGTTGTCAAGGAACTCAAGCATTGGACGATGTACTTCGATGGTTCTCTCATGCTCAGCGCGGGGGCTGGTATAGTGCTCATATCACCAAGTGGAGAACGGTTAAGGTACGTTCTGCAAATACTTTTTCCCGCGTCAAATAACGCCGCCGAGTACAAGGCACTCATCCATGGGCTCCGTATCGCCATATCGCTCGGTATCCGACGTCTGATGGTTCGTGGAGATTCAATGCTCGTGGTCAATCAAGTGCAAAAAGAATGGTCCTGCATCGAAGACAACATGGCTGCCTATTGCCAGGAGGTACGCAAGCTAGAAGGCAATTTTGACGGTTTGAAACTTGTTCATGTGCTCCGTCGGGACAATGAAGCGGCTGATGAGCTAGCAAAGATGGGGTCTGGCCGGACCACAGTGCCCGTGGGAGTATTCGTCGAAGAAATTCATAAGCCCATAATGAGCACTCGGCCAAAGTCGGACATCCCAGTGGAGAAGAACGTAGAGGCAGAAGTCCTAATCATTACCCCCGATTGGACAGCTCCGTATCTGGAATATTTGACGAAGGACGAGCTACCTGAAGATCGCACGCAGGCCGAGCGAATAATGCGCCGAAGCAAGAGCTATGTGGTGATCAGGGAAGAACACTATCGCAAGAGCTCCTCTGGTGTACTACGATGGTGCATATCAGAACAAGAAGGAAGAGATCTTCTCAAGGAAATCCACTCGGGAGTTTGTGGGAATCACGCGGCGTCATCAACCCTAGTTAGCAAGGCTTATCGTCAGGGATTTTTCTGGCCGACTGCTGTCACCGATGCAGAGGACATCGTCCGGACATGTGAAGGATATCAGTTCTTTGCGCGACAGGTGAACAAACCATCACAGGAACCGCAGACCATCTCAATCACCGGCGTTTGAGGTATGGGGGTTTGACATGGTAGGACCTTTGAAGAAGGCTTAAGGTGGTTACACTCATCTCTTCGTGGTCGTCGATAAATTCACCAAATGGATTGAGGCCAAGCCAGTCGCGACAATCACAGCCGCTAAGGCCAAAGAATTCTTCCATGAAATCGTGGTTAGGTTCGGCGTACCAAACCGAATCATCACGGATAACGGCACCCAATTCAGAGGTGGCATATTTCAAGACTGGTGCGACAAACTCGGCATAAAGATTTGCTTCGCATCAGTAGCACACCCCCGAAGCAATGGGCAGGTCGAGCGAGCCAACGGCATGGTGCTACAAGGCCTAAAGGCAAGAATTTTTTATCATCTCAAACCATACGCCACTCGGTGGGTCAAAGAATTGCCTTCGGTACTCTGGGGGCTGCGAACCACCCCCAGCAGAGCAACTGGGTAGTCACCTTTTTTCCTAGTGTATGGCTCAGAGGCGGTCCTCCCCTCTGAGTTAGAGTTCGGACCCCCGCGGGTTCAGAGCTACGAAGAGGTCGCTTCGGAAGAAAGCCGGCTAGAAGACCTCGACCGACTGGAAGAAGCTAGAGACATTGCAACAATTCAGTCGGCAAAATACCTTCAGGGCTTACGTCGCTATCACGGTCGCAATGTAAGGAGCCACGCGTTCTCCAAAGGAGATCTGGTCCTTAGAAGGAATCAGAAATGCGAGCATAAGCTCTCCCCAAGCTGGGAAGGCCCTTACATCATCGATGAGGTGATACGTCCTCGGGTTTATAAGCTCAAGCATGAAGACGGCACAATTATCAACAACGCATGGAACATAGAACAGCTACGTCGTTTTTTCACTTGAACTTTGTAATTCAGTTGTTTCTTTATGAATAAATGTTTGTTCTAAAAGTTGTTCTCGTATAGTCTTCTCGAAAATTATGCTTATGAGTGCTTTGCTCCTATAAATTTTAAGACTCTGAGATATGCGTCTTGAACCATGCCTCAGAGTCTGGGGGCTGGACTAGTCGAACATGATATGTCAAAACCACTCGGACAAAGCAGCATATTTAAAGACAAAATGCAAGAACAAAAGAAGTACTTTCAATTATTTGTTTACAGGTCCAAGGTTTCCGCGACAGTCGAAGAAGCATCCTTAACTTCCTCCCAAAGTTCGGCTGCCCGGTCTTCATCCACGTTACAAGCATAGCCATCTTTAATAGCCTTAAGATCCACTCGGGGATAAAGCGACTTGGTGATCGCTAGAGCCTGGCTAGCGCCATTGGTCGCCGTTTCCTTCAAGAGTATCTTGAGCTCCTTGGGGGCTTCTTCCAGTTAGGAGATGGCTTGGTCCCTGCTGAGCGGCCTCTCGCCTCCGGGATGAAGCAACCTCAGCAGCGGCTCAGAGGCCTTGCGAAGCTTGGAGCAAGACGTTTCAAGGGCCTCAACCCTCTCGTTATAAGCGGCGTATTGCGCCTGCGTCTTGAACTTGTAGTCTGCAAGTAAAACTGATTATCAAGAAATGCCAAGAAGGCAACGAAGACAAAGGAGGGCCAAGCTGCCGAGCGTACCTTCTAACTCCTTCTCCGACTTCAATTTAGAGGCTTCCGAGACCTTGAGTTGCTTTTGAAGCTTTACAACAGTGGAATCCCGAGCTGACACGGATATAAGGAAATCAAAAGACCGAACGATTGAACAAGAGCACGGGGTGGTCAAGGAAATATTTACCTCGAAGGGAGCCAACGACGTCTAGCTTCTCCTGCCGTAGGGATTTCCACTCTTCCCGCAACGCCTGGACCTCTGACCGAAGAGCTCGCAGCTCGGCTGCATGTCCAGCCTTGATCTGCTCCAAGTCGGCCAAATATTCCTGGCGTGTCCTGACCTCTGGGAGCATCTTCTGGAGGTACTCAGACTTCTTTTCAGAGCGTTCTCCCAATTTCTGTAACCATCGCAGGGGAAGGTGAGAACATGTTAACCAGCACAAGCACGAAGGTGATAAGAGTAGTGAAAGTATTACCCGGGCTAGGCGAGTACAAGCGATGGCATGACTGTAAAAGTCGTTCCTTTCTCTCTCCTCCTCCGAGTCGTCCTGGAACTTCAGACCGTCCTCCTCATCAACCCACGCGGTTTTCATTATGAGTTGAGGATGGGCAAGAGTCGGCGAAACTCTGGAGATCTCTTCAACCTCGGGGGAGGGACGGGAGATGGGCTCTTGAGCAGCAGGACCCGACGCCGAAGCATGGGGTGTCGGTGAAGGCAACTGGGGCTCGGTGGGCGCTCCTGTGCCCCCGGGCGAGGCCTCATCAACCAAGACATGAACGTCTTGGGGCTCAGTTTCTTCAGGGGCCCCGGACGACGTTGCGACAGGAACATCGTACGAAGGATTCCTATAAGAAGAACGATCAGTAAATAAACCGGCAAAACGCATCGAATAAGAGTCGATGGGGCATCAAACTTGTTGGACTTCTTTATCCTCATTTGTGACTTCTTCGGGTGGCAGAGCCACTCTCGGAGGGACCACTCGGGGCGCTACAAACTGGAACCCTGGGCTCCTCCCGACTGCCCGAGTCTCTCAGAAGTGGACTCGGCTGTACCACGGGCTCGTGGGGAAGGGGCGCCGAAGGCACTGGGGCTCGTGCTAGCGGTTCCTGAATTTTGGGACCACCAGTCGAGCGCCAGGGCTTCGCAAGGTCCTTGGCAATCGCTTTCTTCCCCTTCTTGGCGGCAGGGTCTCCAGTTGGGGAGCTCGCAGGCCGTTCAAAGGGAGCGCTATTATGGACGGGCATCTCCGGGAGAGGCGCATCACTAAAGAAGGCCAACCGATCCTTAAAAGGAGTACTACAACTGTTAAAAATATTCAGAGACCAATGTGGGAGTCTATCAGCTAAACTTTCTTACCTCAGGAGGGGGATTTGATGTAGTGAAGGACTTCGGGCATTTGGCGGTGGACATCTCTACGCTCGGGATAAAAAAAGTCACCTACCCGAGTATATACCTGCTCCTTCGACACTGCTTCGGGCAGTTCCCGGGTTGCATCATCCTTTCCTTCAAATGCGTATCCCAGATGGACTCGCTCCTTCAGAGGTTGTATCCGGCGAGCAACAAAATGAAGAGCCAGACCAACTCCCGTGAGACCATCTTCCTTTAATTTGTCGATCAGCGCCAAGAGGTCTTGCACCTGATCCATGCCGCTGGCGTTGGGAGCAGATACCCAAGAAAGGGTCACCTTAGGCCAGTGCCCGACAAAGGAGGGGAGAGTAGGATCAGGATTGGCACAGTAGAACCACTCCTGGTGCCAGCCTTTATTGGAAGTTTTGAAGGGAATAGCAAAGTAATTTTTCTTTAACCCCTCTCGCAGCTGAAATCCGGCTCCCCCAATTACCTTGGGGTCGCTCTTTGAGGGATAAGGTTTCAAAAGGTAGAAATAGCTAAAGAGATCGAAATGGGGGCGGATGCCCAAGAAAGCCTCACAGAGGTGAACAAAGAGAGAGATCTGCAAAATGGAATTGGGATTCAAGTTCACCAATTCAATGCCGTAAAAGAAGAGAAGACCGCGAAGAAAGGCGCAGTGTGAAGGCCCACCAGCGTTGGAAGAAGGATTCAAAAACCACAATCTCTTCGGAACGGGGGGTAGGGATGGATTCACCTGCGGCCGGTCATGCGGAGATCAAGGTCAGGGCTGGAAGAACCCCGTCATCCACCATAGATTGCAACCGCTCTTCCGTCGTCACCGAGGTGGTCCAATCTTGAGGCAAAGGCTGCAAAGAGGTGTCTTTGGAAGAATGAGAAGACATTTTCGGAGGAAAAGATCAACGACGGCGCAAAGATGAGAGCGCAACAGCAATTAACCCTAGCGGCGGAGAAGGCGGAGAGACAAAGGAAGCAGAAGAGGCAGGCGTATGCGATGGGAAAAATGAACCATCGGCTTAGTCCTTAAAGGGGGGAAATTAGGTTTTCGCCGAATTGGCGGGAAAGAGATTGACCCTGCTCTATGCTTCGTAATGATTTGCTAGCTCGGCGTCCTGACATACAAAGGCAGTTATGGTTTGACCAAGTCATATTTGGGACACGTTGCTCCCCACGATGGGATGCTTAACCACTTATCGAGCTAAGCGAGACGTGGGTGTCCTCTAGTTCGGATTAAAAATATCTTCTTGTGATATGCCCTATGTTGGGTCGCTAGGTGGTTACCGCATGACGGAATCATATATCACGAGTTGAGCCTGATAAGGCACGGTTCCAATGGTATACCCCAAGATGGGTCGATAAGCTGTGCATCGTAATAAATGAGTACGGATACCGTTAGGATAAACCTTAATATGTCCCAAGTCGGACCAGAGATGTATCCTGCACCAGTCGGATACAGGTATCACTCGGCCATGAGCTGAGAAAATCTCGATACGCTTCGAGTCGAGCCTAAGCTATATCCTACAGCAGTCGGATAT
Organism: Otatea glauca; assembly: GCA_036346275.1. Classification (NCBI taxonomy): domain Eukaryota; kingdom Viridiplantae; phylum Streptophyta; class Magnoliopsida; order Poales; family Poaceae; genus Otatea; species Otatea glauca. The sequence continues at coordinate 68,389,795 of CM070713.1, read as the reverse complement.
GGGTATCACTCAGCCAAGAGCCATGTATGTATGATACGCTCCAAGTTGAGCCTAAGCTATATCCTACACCAGTCGGATATAGGTATCACTCGGCCATGAGCCAAGAAAATCTTGATACGCTCCAAGTCGAGCCTAAGCTATATCCTACAGCAGTCGGATATAGGTATTACTCGGCCTAGAGCCATGAGAATATGATATGTCCCAAGTCGAACCAGAGCTATATCCTACAACAGTCGGATATGGGTATCACTCGGCCAAGAGCCGCACAAATCCTAATATATCCCAAGTCGGACCTAAGATATATCCTACGACGGTTGGATGCGAATATCACCCGACCAGAGAGCCATACAAGCTTTGATATACCCCAAGCTGGGTCTAAGCTATGTCAAGCAACAATCATGGAGAACATTCGGAAAGGTATTTCTTTATTATATATAAATTCCGCAAGCTTTATGCCTGGGAAAATATTTTTTTACAGGGGTGTTACACCTCTCCACGGCGCACGCGGCCAAGCGCTTCTATGAGAACTTCCTTGACCTCATGAAGGGCGGGGAAAATCTTGAGGAAGACGTTGACGGCGGTGCGATCGAGGGCGGTGGCTGTGTCCTTCGCCCATTCCGCCATGGCGATGTCAAAAAGCGCCCATTCTTCGGCGAGCTCTGGGTGTTGGTTGTCCATGAGCTTCTTCGGGAAGAAAGTGAAGCTTGACGTAAGAAATGGAAGACTAAGCGTGAGAGAATTCTAAAAGCGCTGGTTCGCCTTTTATAGCCGATGCGGCAAGGTTGAAGTAAGTGCGAAGATGCAACGACATCAGAAGCCGAGGAAACTTGGAGTTAATATAATTTCAGAAGCCAAAGAGGTTTTTGGAGATTGGTTTGACGCAAGAAGTCAATACGACCTCGAAGACTGCCCGGCATTAATCCTTGAAGAAGAAAGATATTAAGGTTTCGCCTCGAGCGGGAAGAGATATCAGATCTTCAAATAAGGTACGGGTCAGGTCCATGAAATTACCCATAACAGGTCTGTCAGATGGAAGATTATAATCAGTTGAAACAAAGAAAAACCGAGGGTTATGTTCAAGTCCTTCATAATCCCCTTGCTGCAAAAAGAAGCATTCAAATCGAAGAAGAAACCAGTCGGAGGTTTATGCTGGAGGTTGAGAACATTGATTCAAAGTTGAGACCCAGATGAAGATATAGCAACCGGATCATGAATCACTCAGGGGCTACTGTTGAATATATGAAACCAGGTGTCTTCATAACCGGCCCAGCATCGCCTGAGGGGAAGAAAAGACCGAGAGGAAGGCCCAAAGGATGAAGCTCCGCACCAAGCCTTGCTGCCGTGCGGAAGGGGATACATCCTATAGACAGTTGAACATGTATTTAGATATAAAAGATACGATTGTAATCCGAGTCGTTAACAGGGTAGATAAAGATGTAAACTCTATCCTGTAACCGATTAGAATCATATAACTGATCGGAATCCCTTAACCGATCGGGACTCTGTAAACCGCCCCACCCCCACTATATAAGGGAGAAGGCGGGCAACAACAGGAGCATCGCATCATCGAGCTCACGAGCAATCTTAGATCCAAGAGATCCACATAATCCCAGCACACAGGACTAGGGTATTACCTCCTCCATCGAGGGCCTGAACCTGTCTAAACCTTTGTCTTGTTTGACCTTCGAGTTTGAGATCTAGCACCTGCCCCATAAATTTATTGCCGACCACAAAAGTCGACAGTTGATTTGTAACGTATAGTTTTCGGAGAGCCAAAAGGACTTTCTACCGACGATCTTGATCACCTACCCTCGATCTAGGCAAGTTGCACGTCTTGACCATAATTGATCCCAGTTTTTAAATTATAATTTATTTTAAATGTAATTGCATGCATTAATTGTATCAAATATAGTTTTTTAAAAAAAACTTAGCCAGGAGCATTAGCATTCGTTATAGAAGAAAGAAACAACAGACGAGCTACAAACGCACACATACCCCTCTACACGCACGCACACACGCACACCCGTGCCTGCACTCGTCTCTGCGAGAAACGTCGGGTTCGAGACTCGAACCTGGGTCGGCTGGGTGCCCAACTGCCTCCCATGCCACTGAACTAAGCTCGGTCCTCTATCAAATATTGTTTAAACCCAATTTAAAATGACTAAGCTCAGTCCACATTTGTAATTTTGATTCCATTATACCATTAAAACCTTAAGATTATACTTTTAGATATATTATGATAATTAAAATAATTAGAGAAATGCTTAGACTCGCTTAGAACCAAAAACTAGGTTTTTTTGAGAATTTGTGCCAAATAATGTCTGTTAAAGTGAAACTATGCTTTGAATGCTACGAAAAGTTATGATAAATAAAAATGTGGGTTCAGATTGGGCGAGAGTGGTTAACTGGTGGTCTTTGGGTTTGCTGATAAGCTCGCTTAGTCAATTAAGGACCGGTCTGTGAGCTAATAAATGTAAAGTGCAACCGTACTTCCACAAGTCTTGTTTGGGACAGACCTGGCTGTCCTTTTAGCAACATCTCATTGATAGTTGTGCCATTGGGGTTTATGAACTGAGCTGTTTCAACCCTACCAGCGGTGGAACCTTAGCGGGTATAACTACGTGAGATGGAGCTTAATAGGGTCTTGTCGTGATTTTGTCTATCAACACACCAAAGAAAGTGTGTATTTTGGCAAAAGGAGATAATTATGTCTTGTGGGTAAAGTTGCACAACCTCTGAAAAATTAAAACTAATCGATTAGCCGAGCCCACGGTTATGGGCATGCCGAGCAAGTTTTTCAGAGATTAGATTTTGATGTTTTCAAAAATGAGTTCAGAAAAGTGAATTTCAGGTGAATTGATTTCATCATGGGAAAGTTGGTTTAGCTCTAGGACGGATTCATGTTTTAAAATTTGTTCAAAAAGAAAATATTCTTTAACTAAAAGTATGCCATTGAAAAATTACTTAGAGTATTGAAAAACTTGCTTTGTGCAAAATTCAAACATATGGCCTTCTTTTGTGAGCTCTACATTAACATGCATCTCCCGTGTAACTTGTGAGTACTTTCAGTACTCACTCTTGCTTTGTTGTTGTTTTTAGAGGAGTATCCCTACGATTGTGAGGATCATGATAACTAGGCTGCTGCCCCTGTTGATTGACTGTGGTAATTCTATTGGGCTTGTTTTATTCTGCTTTTGCTGTAATATTTTATTTGGCCTGGTGCCACCTTTATTGTAAACTCTGATTATTAATAAAGTGCGTTGGATATGTTATGTTATCATCTTTACTGTGTGTACTAGCTTTTCCTAGACTAGTACAGAATACACAGAGGATTTTGGAATTGTTTTTCGGGGTCCGACACCAGTGCTCTTCGTAGAACATTTTTCATGAGTGCGCTTATTAATGAGATTAAGGCACGTTACCATTGGGCTTGGAACCAGATAGCTAACATTATTTGCATTGACAATTTGGGCCAATAAGTGCCTTTGCTCTTTGATGATGATCTGACTCGTTTGTTTGACGCCAATGCCTTGAGGAGAGAAATAAGCATGTACGTGGTTGTGGAGAGAGCTATGAGACATTGCATGAGGTTGACCAAGTAGGCGTGGTTTCCCAAGACCAAGTAGTTGAGGTTGCTCAAGAGACCGATGCTGCTCAACAAGCTATGATTGCTCAGGTAGTTGAGAACAACAATGACATGTAGGCAATTCAAGAGTGACATGCTACGTTCTAGACTTATTTCACCTATTGGTGATCCTCAAAGGCAGTATGAGCAAGATGAACCCATCGGTGTTAATGAGGAGCACTTGTATGGAGTGGTTGATACACAACCCTAAACAATTCCTCAATGTAATGAGATAGCTACTCAAGATGTCCTAGATGACTTTGACCCTCAATTTGTATGTGAGGAGGATGTGCCATCGGATGAGAACCATAGCATTGTGCTTATGTTTGTGCACAATAGAGAGAACCCTACATTCAAGGGGGGTGAAACATTCCAAACTAGTATTGAATTCAAACTTTCTATGAGGTAGCACGCCATAAAGGGAGAATTTGAGGTGAATGTAATAACCCAGCACATCCAAGCGCTCAGAATGTCACCACCTCTATTTCTCTCTCTAAATTTAAACCACTTCACCAAGAATATTGATAGTAATTCCCTAATGATAACTTCTTCGAATAAAGTACAATGATAATTAGGAATCGAATAAAAACGAGTAGGGTACAAATTGCAGAATAATAAACTTGAAACTTCGCACCCAAGAACGCTCGAGACCACACGCTCGAGTACACCCAGAACTATGCGACCGAGAACAAACCTACCTTTGACAATGACGACAAATAAGTAAATGACATTCGAGATAAATTAAATCATTTAAACCTTGCACAGATAGATCCATATATGTAGTAACTAGCTTCCACATAACTATTATAATGCTATAAATATTCATTAGCTTCCTCTTTTTTTATGAGCTAAAACTTTAAGAATGAATGAAGAATAACTAAAAGTGATGGATAAATCCGTGATGCATGTCATATATGTGTGCTACTCTCCATCCCATGCATGATGTACTCAACGGTCACCTAAAATAACAAATAAAACAAGGGTGAGTCTTAGACTCATCAAGTACATAATAGAGTGATAAACATTAACATAACCACAAGAATAAATATTATTATGTCATCATCCACGTATCTTATCATTATCTCTTGATGTTCATTAATCATGTCATCATCCACGTATCTCATCATAATCTCTTTCTTTTCATTTATGCAATGCTTGTCTAACTACATGCTTATAATGCACATCACATGGCTTATACATGCATAGTCGAGTTCACACTCGTCAATGTTGCACTCTCTCAATCCCTCCATCCTGTGAAGGTGCCTACCGAAGTAAGTCTTTTATGCCTACACAAAGTATGCCATAGAGGCCCCACACATCTCACATCTTTCTATCATAAATGCACATTATGTAAATACAATGGTTTGTTAACATTTAACATATCTCATAGTCATTATTTAATTCATCACCGTATATGCATAATAGTAAGTAAGGGTAATCATGTAAATCAGTATAGCAAGTAATTTTCGAACATAAAACAAGGGTAACTAACCCGTTTATCGTTCTACTATGCACTTGCCTTTTTAACGACGTGAAACGGAGTAACGTGTGGTTGATGCTAAACCCGAAGTTACACCTACAATAGATGACCTAACTCAACAATGTGCCACAACAGTACATCTATAACATCCCAATTTTTAGCTCAAAATAATTTAATATCATTATTTGTGCATTTCATGAATTTTTTGAAATTTATTTGGAATTTATTTAGTACTTTTGAATTATGCTTAATATGGATATTATTAAAATATTTTAAAAGTTTAAATGAAATTTTGACAATAATATTTTATTTGAGTCCCAAATATTTTAGAAATATTTTTAAGAATTTTTATGATATTTTTACTATTTTATTTGACTTATTCTATTTTTTGGGATTAATTTAAATCGAAAAGCTTTAAAGAAAATATGTTACAATATGGGCTTGGCCCAGTACTGTGTGGTCCTATTTCCTTGGCCTGGCCCTCTTGGTCCGTTCGGCCCGGTCCGGATCAGCTGGTTCATCTTGGCCGCTGGTTAATAGATCGGACGGTTGATATCTTTCCGGAGCTGATGGAAACCCTAAGGAGTTGCGGCCGTTCAATTCTGTGTCCGGTTTGGATTTAGCCACGTCTAGGTGCATCCTGGCGGTTTATCGTGATGCGTGTGGTTCGGAGTTGAACCGCGTAGCCACACTGCTTCGACCGTTGGATCGGGCCACGCGTCACGTTTGTGGTCTTCGTTCTCGATGAGGTCTCGGATTCCGCCACCGTCACAGGTCGAGGCACCTTCGCTGTTTTGTGCGCCGACGTAGAGGCCTTTATAAGGCGCTTGGACACTCATCCGAAGTTCACCAGAGAGAGCCGCACGTTTTTCCCTAGGCAAAGTCGCCAGTGACGCTCTCAATTCGTCGTCCGAGCTCGCCGGAGTTGGAAGTCTTGCCGTCGTCATTTTTTCGCCGATTTCTCGCCGTCCGTCATCGCTCCGTCGTCATTGAGGTCATCGCCGAGTTAGTCTTGAGACACTTCAGATATTCTACTTCTTGTCGCTGGAGGTGCGTTGAAATGCAACGGGCCACTTCATCTTCTTCGAGTCCGGCTAGAACGTCGCCGCCCGACATCATCGGCGGGAGCTCAAGTGTCTTGTTGACATGGACGCCACGAAGGTGCCACGTGTATACCATGTCAACCCGTGTTGCTGCGTTGTCACATGGGTGTCAGCCGAGTCATCGGGACATGTCAGCGTTATGTGGTCCCACGCGTCAGTGGGTTCTGTGGCCATAGACCGGGTTCATGGTGGACCTGTAGAGTCCAGTGGACTAGGTCCATGGACCAAGGGCCACATGTCGGCCAGTGGTTATCTCGGTTCGGTGCTGGGATTTTTCAGTATAAAATTAATTGGGAAATTATAGATTTAATATTTTTTTGATTTTTCTGTTTCTCAAATTTTTCAAGAGCCCGTTCTTCCTCTTACGAGTTTCGATTAAGACGATTCAATTTTTTTAAATTTATAAAATTAAGATATATTTAATGGTGAATTTTATTTGATTTTTTGAATTTTTTTTGCTCTTTAGTTTAGCATTTATTTGGTATTTTATCTCGATTCACGTAGAATTTGAAGTGCTTGAAGCATTCGAGGGTGAATCATTGATCCAAGACCTAGGTCTAGAGTTGAAACTAGAGCTATTCCAAAGCAAGTTGTGCATTGATCATGTTGAACCCAGTTTATAAAATTGCTACGTTGATTTACATTATTACATGGTATTTATGTGTAGAACTACTTTGAAAATAGTTTGGGATCTAGTTATTCAACCCAATTGGAATAAATCTACCTTGTCATTTGTATGCCATAATTATTATTTACCCTAGGATGGTTTATTATTAGTTGGTTGTTAATAGATACCGACTTGGGATGGTTAGATCGTGAATATCTTGCTTAGTCATGCCAGGTATAACTCATGTCTTTCAAAATATCAAAATCAATGTTGACTAATGGACTATGGAACATATTTATGAAATAGTGTGTCAGTGTTGTCATACGATGATGTTGAGTTGTGGTGATGTGATGTCTTACAATGATGTTAACTTATTGATAGAAAGTGGTGCATGGTAATCAATTGGAGTGGTAAATAATTTAGATTAGGGCAAGTGACAAGGGGCCGTGTGCCAAGGTGGGCCAGTAGGGCGGTTGGGTTATGAAAGTCTTGCCTCGATCAATTAAGGACTTAATCTTGCAAGCCTTTGAACTGAGTCAAACATGCAACTACATGTCTGATATGAGACAGACCTAATTGAGTAAGATTTCCAATGTCTTGATAAGTGATACCTTAGGTGGTTATGGGAGGAGGATGTGGTGTATTACAGTCTCACATCAATCCAACAGTATGTCGGTCTTATACTTCATCTCCTGTGAGGGAAGGGATAATGAGGGCTTACTAGGAGGGTCAGTATTGGGATAACGATTTTCTGAAAGGTTCTGTTATGGTCGCTCAATCGCATACTCTTGTATGGCGAGTCACGGCAGACGTGGTGAGTTGATTGTATCTTATGGGTAAAGTGCATAACCTTTGTAGAGTGTAAATCTATTCGAATGGCCATATCCGCGATTATGGACAATGCTCGAAAATTACAGTCAAAGGTTAGATTTTGTAAAATAAAACTTGAAAAGGGAGGCTTGACGCTATGGGAAAGTTTGAAAGATGCTAGGGCTTGGAGCTAGTTTACTCTTGAGAAATAACTGCAAATTACTTATTAATGTTATTTGTTTTACTGTTATTTCAATCTATTTACTGTATTCATTTGTAAATGCTGCTTTACTGCAAATAACCATGTTAGCTATCCATTGGAATAAGCTTTGAATATAGTGATATTAGAATTGCATTCTGTGCAAAACTTGATGACTGCTTTAAGTACTCACCCTTGCTAATAACAAAATCATCAGTTGAGGAGGAGTATCCAGAAGAGATGAACATTTAGGGTGCGAGCTTTGTCAGTTGTCTGTGGTATACTGAAGGGTTTATCTACATTTTCTTTATGTTGCTGTTTAAACTAGTATCTTTGGTTTAGCCCTGCGTGGCAAAGTCATGTAAATAGACCATAAGGTCAATGAACAGGTTAATATTTAATATATGAAGTTTTCTATTATGTTTCCGCTGTGTATGATTTTGATATTCATCTATATTGAGCCTATGTGCACTAGAGTGATCCTGGACTAGTACGATATACACAGAGAGTCCGAATTTGCATATTCGTGTCCCAACAATATATCATAAAACATAACAATACCGCTCCTACGGATAATCCTGAACCTAACTTCCCTCCGCCGTACAACTCCCTTTCGATGTCCCAATGGCCGATCGACCATAACCCTTAACTCAAAAGGCCAAACATAGCAAACCATATAAGTTTTGGAAACTACACGAATTTTTTTCTAAAGCTTTCTAGTTGACCAAAGGTTTTGATTAATTCATTTAAACTCTCATTTTTCACCCTAAGATTGTTATATTAAGATACTGGACAACAGTTTGTCAATTTCATATCTATTTTTATACAACTCTAAAGATAGAAAACGATACAACTTCTGAAAACTATAGAAAATTATCTAGCCTTCTTTGGTTACGAGAACAATTTAATTCGGTCATCTTCCTAGCTTAATCAGCCCAATACGACAACTACGACCAGCAACGACCAATTTCTATACAGCAGCCTTCTCTTAGCCGTAACTTTTGGACCACTCAACCAAATTCAATTTTCTTGCACTCTATAGAAACTTTAGACAGTTATATACACTTTTTATAATTGTGCTATGCTATGAAACAGAACGTAAGATACCCAAAACTAACCTCGAAAAATAGACAACGAATTTGCCAATCCTGACAACTACAATTCACTCTGCCAGTGCTATCCATATGATAATATGACCATAAGGCATAGGACATAGGACCGCTCTACTACAGTACCTGACAATTCGCCGCAAACGTCGAATGTGGTGGTCCTCCACATGTTCCCTGCTTCTTCCCACTTGCCGAACCTCCTGCACCACATCACCTAATATCCTCGACAGTCGACACCTTCTGCGTACAGTGATACGTACGGATCTCAGAATCGATGCACAGTTTGGCGAGGGACGCATTTTTCTGTTTGTTTCAGGTTCGGCCAAATCCACTGGGAGCTGTAGGGGTCCTGCGTGTCAGCAGGCGCATGAATGTGGCTATTACAAGCACGCCGGCATGTCACTGTGGTATGTGATACCTCTACTATTTGTCACAGCACCTTCCTAGCCAGGCTGCTCCGTAATATCGGGCGGTATGGGCAAGTAAAACATGTTGCACCTGGTTCCTTAGATGGGGTTTCTGGCCTTGGCTTCAATCAACCCACTTTCCCGTCCTTCAGTTAGCATTCACCACAATTACTCTCTGCCTGACATCATACATATGCCCACGTGAGGATGTATGTATGCAAAGAGCTGAAGGCCGCATATATACACAAAGAACTGAAGGCTGAAAAACAGGCCGTCCGATATCTATCTGTGAAGACTGAAGAGGATACAAACAGTGAGCTGTGGATAGACATGGAAGAGCTTGGCAAAGTGCGGTTGACGTGATGCATGGCCAGTCGATCTGTTGTTGAACTTAACTGGAGGCTAGTAGGTCCTGCATCTTTGATTTGATGACGCAAAGGATCAATTCAGCAGCAGGAAGACTTCAGCTGTCCTGAGCATCTCTAACCTGTTGCTTGCCTGGTACGATGCTCTTGTTGCTGTAAAATCAAATACCATTGATGAGGATAGTAGGATACCCCAATACAGACATGTATAGTAAATTGACAATTCACAATTGAGTTGAAAAAAAATTCTGTGCATTCCATTTGGAAATTCCAGGCTTCAAGCAACGTGTCACGTTATCAATATTATTACAAACGGATTAATTGTTCGATTGCGTCCTCTAAAAAAATTTGATTTTGTGTCCCATTATTATTCAGTCTTATCATCTTTCCCTTTTTTGTGGCTGTCGAATTTTGTTTGGAAATTTCAGCTACATGTCACGTTATCGAGATTACTAGAAATTTATGCGCTGCGTGCCACGCCGCGGGCGCTGCTTTCCACGCGAGAAAATTGATAAAACGCGCGACTGACGCTCCACACATGAGTAAATCGAGAAAACGCGCGAAAATGATCAAAAAATAAGACTTTGCTTTTCGCAAAAGGGTTTAAACGTAATGCTCGAAAACCGGAAAAAGGATATAAATGCGATGCATATTTTTTTTAAAAAAAAGAAGCGGGTTTTTTTCTTACAAAAAGGACCTAAACGTAATTTTGATTTTTCTGAAAAGGACCCGAGCGCTACTCTTAAAAACGCTAAAAGGGCATGGACGTAATATATAATCTTTTTTCGGAAAAAGAATTAAATTGTAATTTTTTTTCTTAAAAAAGACCTATCCGTATTTTTTTTTTGAAAAGGACCCGGATGCGAAAAAAATTTGGCCGGCTCGGCTCGAGCCGCGAGCCGAGCCGGCCCCTCCCGGTTCAAAGCGCCCAGGAGGCGCCGTTTCTTCATTGTTTAGGATAGGTATGATAAGGGATTATTAATCATTTGATTTCGTATCTCATGAGTATCCACTCCTGTCTTTCCCTTGTCATGGCTGTTGAATTTTGTGGTGTAACTTCGCAACATACAAGTTGATGAACATACGTATAGTCCTCTGTACAGGGAAAACAGGTAGAAATCAATTTCCCCTACGCAAATGAACTTTTCTATTACTACTCTTTCGTATGCAACTGCAAGTTACCTATATTTTTTTTCACTTTCTGAATCCCCACATGACAACATTGTGCTTTCCAACACTGGAGGTAAACCAACTGAACTGCATTTCTTAAAGTTCACAAGAATGGACATACAATTTAGGTATGTACATTTCGTGTGTCAACTTTTCTATACTTTTGTTTCTGTCGTATATTTCAGAGTTCGAGTCTTAAAGCTGGAACCAGCCATGTGCCTGTGCTGAAAGACGGAAGCTATTGCGGTATTGTCGAAGACTTGGTTGGCTGTCAGTGCGGCAGACAGTGTCTGGTAATTTTTTTTATTTAACGTGTGACCACCAATAAATATGTCGTTTAAAAATATTTTTATAGTATTACAGTTTGGTCAGTCTGTCTTAATATAAAATTATAAGAAGTCATGGTCAAAGTGGCATCTTGTAGGATGTAGAAACTAAAAAATGTGGAGGGAGTAGAAAGTAATAGCTCTGCCTGAAATCAAATGCATCTCCAACGATTTTTTTTAAATAATGCATTTTATGAAACTAATTGCGATATTAATACGCGGGATATTTTTTTTCAAAAATAATGCTCCGTAGCGAAAATGTAGTAATCGCCATACGGTACGGCGAAAAATGATACTTCGCCTAACGGTTTGGCGACAAAAGCTAAAGCACATGTACGTGTCAACTTCGCTGGCGACAATGAAGTGGTTGCCGAACGGTGTGGCGACAAAGGAGAAATCGCAAAATCGGTTGGCGACAAATAGATGTCGCCAAATGGCGTGGCGACAAATGCTTTTTTTTTTGTTCGGCGAGACCAAGAAAACGAGTGAGCGTCGGGCACGAGGGCAAAAAAAGGCAGCGAGGGCGCCGGCGGGCAGAGAGAGGGAGGGAGCCCGAGAGAGAGAGAGGGAGGCGCCTAGGAGCTCGGAGCTCGGGCTCGGGAGAGGGAGGGAGAGAGGGAGGCGCCCGGGAGCTCGGGAGAGAGAGAGAGAGAGGGCACTCGGGGGAGAGAGAGAGAGCAGGGAGAAAGAGGAAGAAGAACAACAACAAAAAGGTAAATTCGAATTTTTTATTTTTTTTAGTTGTGTAGAAAAATATTGTAGTTAAATATTGTATAAAAATATTAGGGTTGATGTTAGATTTAATTTAATCGGTTCTTCTTTTGTAGATTAGCGATATTAGATATGAACTTTAATAGTGTAGTATTTGTAGTGCGATAGTTAAATAGCGTTGTTTAATTTAGATTATTGATATTACATGTTAGTGGTGATCTAAAAATTTATTTTGTCTATATCGTCGCAGTAATGTCGGATCCAGTTAAATTTAGGGTATATTATGGCGATGATGAAATAAAAAGTACGAAGAATGGTGTTGATTTAAGCAACTTTTCGGTCACCATGGTTGAGCACGCCTTCCCCGAGAGTGTTAGCATTCGTGATATGAAACTTTGGTTGACCTAATATTTTTCTCTGGATCCAAGTGTTTACTCTGTTACCATCCAAGTCTTATTCACGCGAAGCAATGGTGACCCGGCCATTTGGGAGTTGAAGAAAGTAGATCGGAAATACTTGTGGCAGAAATGGTTAAGGTGGTGCAAGGGATCTCGCCTTGACTGTGTGATGCTGGTGCAGGCTTGCTCTGAAGGCGCACTTGCAATGGTGGCGTCAAAGATATGTTAGGGTGTGCGAACTAGCCGACCGCCCTTCTGCTGCAGGTGTCTCTAGAAGAACTTACAGGGTACTGATGCTGCCCGATCAGTATGCAGGGCATATTTAGGTTAGTTATTTCATATTTGGTCACCTTACTAATTTTTTAGGATTATACATAAGTTCACTATTTCGTACGTTCGTCTTGTGTATTAGTCATTCCCAGAGGATGAAGAGTTGCTGAACAAAGATATCCCAGAATTCATAGTGATATATAAGCTCTTCGGCGGTGGTGTGATGCCTGGTTGGCGCAGAAGACGTAGAAACGGATCTAACTGGATGGGTAGAGATCGACGCAATACTGCTGCATCGGCAAGTTCAAGAGGACGTTCAACCACCATCGGAGGTGGACTTGCTCCTAACTATGCAAATAATGATGACGATGATTTCGTATCACCTCTACCTCGACGTTCAAGCACTTCCACAACAGGGCGTTCAAGAAACAATGCAACAGAAGGTTCAACTAGCACTAGAGGCGGGCTAGCTCCCAACCATACAAATTACGATAACGATGATGATGACGATTTTGTATCACCTTCACCTCGACGTTCAAGCACTTCCACAACAGGCCGTTTAAGAAACAATGCAAGAGAACGTTCAACCAGCACTAGAGGCGGGCTAGCTCCCGACCGTACAAACGATGATGACGCTGATGATGACGATTTCGTATCACCTCCACCTCGACGTTCAAGCACTTCCACCAATAGATGACTTTTATCTTTGTCACCATGCCCTATACCGAAGACTACGGCCAAAGGATGTATGGTTTTGTGACTTATGTTGTATCCCAGTTTTATTAATTCTCTAAGGCATGTATGCACTAGAGGCATGTATGACTTAGCTCTGCACTTTGAAATATTAATGTTGGATTTTATTCAATAGTACTATGATTTGTTGTCAAATTTATCGCACATCGAAGGAGAATAACGAACTACGAGATTTGATTTTTTTCCTGAAAAAATTAACTGACAAATAATTTTGTAAAACACCAAATTAATTATGACCGATAAATAGAAATTTTTCTGAATTTATTGACCCTACTTTGAACTATGCAATTCTTGCAACTGTCAAACTAACACTAACTTTTCATAACTAATGCTCACAGGTTACAACGAATTTACCAAAAAAACGCAAAATACTTCTTTGTAAATTAAATTTCATCAGAAAAATGAATAAAAATATATATTGCTTAAAAGAAAATCGCTCGCGCTGACTACTCATGTCACCGTACATTCATGTAGGGCGACAGAGGTATATTCTTGCAATTTTTTGAGTTTTGCAATTTGAATAAAAATTCTACTATTTTACAAAAATTTCTACATGACTTATCACGTACATAAATTATCACCGACAAATTTGTCACACAAATGTATTATTTTGAAAAAAATCTTTGTAAATTTCGCCAGCCGATTGGCCTAATAGGTATTATTTTTGTCATATATTTTTTGGTGTATTAATGCCGTCAATATTATATATTTTAATAATAATATTTATTTTTCTAAAAGTGTGTTAACTGGTATTATTTTTTCCAAAGTATTATTTGATTAAACAATTCGAACTAAAGTTTTATTCCATGAAAAATCGAAAACGGATGTTGTCGCCATACGGTTTAGCTACAACTAGTAATAGCCAAACCGTATGGCTATAACTAATAATAGCCAAACCGTACGGCTACAACTAGTAATAGCCAAACCGTTGGGCGAAGTATCATTTTTCGCCGTACCGTATGGCGATTACTACATTTTCGTCATACGGTTTGACTACGGAGCATTTTTTTTGAAAAAAAATATCCCGCGTATTAATATCGCAATTAGTTTCATAAAATGCATTATTTAAAAAAATCCATCTCCAATCAAGGAATTTTTGCAGAAGCCTATCCATAAGTCGGTGAGTTTGTTAAAAAAAACCCACATGTATTTTAAATTTATTAAAAACCCGTCTGCAACTTCTATACGGTTGCAAATTCTACCGCTAAAGGGCAATTTACTCGTTGTGGCTCTACATGACACTTGTCAGTAATCCCAGTGGACCAATCTTGTGAACTATAGGCAAGGGAGACGTGCCAGCAATGTAGGGGCGCACGAGACAAGCATGGAAGGATAAAGCGCGACTTAAAAGCTGGAGGATAGAGGGACAAGAAAGAAGCGTGATTGTTGATGTTGCGGCCGTACGGAGGGATTCTCACATCTAAATCGACTCGGACATGATCCCCTCAAGACTCAGACAGGGGCAGAGCTTCATGCATAGTTAAGAAGCTAGTAGCTTATACTAAATATTAGGCTAAAAATTCATTAGTTTTGCCCCCTCCAGTTCATCATTTTGTAATCTCAAAGTTTAGTTTTTCAATGTTGTTGCATCTTTATAGGTGACCCTCTCTTAGATTTTCGGTGAACAACCAGGTTGGCCTCGACGAGTAAATTAGCTTCAGCCGAAGACGGCCAGGCTAGCATTTCTTGACTTCTATAGAGTTCAGCGAGTAAACTGGCTGTTTAGGACGGAGGCGGGAGTTGCAACCGCATAAAACTTATGAGTTTTCGGTGAACTTTGAGATATACATGGGTTTTTAACAAACTCCTCCATTTATAAGTGAGCTTTCGCAAATTTCTGGCAGGATTGCCAGCCTCTCAGCTGGGGCCAAATGGTTGGCGATCATCCTCTCGCCTTGGTGATTTCGTGGCACCGGATTAGCGGCCAAATGGTCTAACTGCCGTGTTATTATCATGTTTTAACGATGTTTACTTGTCTTTTCGTCATTTGACGGGAGAAACCTGGAAGAGAGACACGTATAGGCGAAGTCGATGGATCCTGGGAGATAACTAACCCGACGACTCGGATTTTTGGACTGAGTAGTACTGTTGCCTAATTCTTGGATGCTCGCAATGTTGCCCACCTGTAAACTTAACTATCAAGCACGTTCGTTCATGCTCAGAGAATGTCTGCCCGTTTAGAACGAATGAATTCTCGAGCTAGGAAATATCAATTTCCTTTTTTCTCAAAATTTATGTGAAATTAATACATTTCAAAATAGTCCCTTGGATATGGGCTCATTCCGTCCGTCTTTTTGAAGACCCTAGTTCAGTGTTCACCATGGTCTCCTCCAAGCATCAAAAGCAGGTATATACATCTCCGTTCCATGGATGGAGATCAAGTCATAGCAGCGAGTGCGCAACGAAGACTGCAAACAATTTCAACCAGTCATTTCCAGATCTAATAGCTCACATTGTTTGCTACACAGCTACCGCGACACAATATGTTTGCTATAGTACTCGAGCTACAGTACTTGCTACGCCGCCCAACGATTTTGGATCCAGCAGTGCTAACCTTGCTTCTATGAAGTGAGTAGCAACTGCACAGGAACGGGATCCTTGGCCTCTTGCTCCATTACCTAGTTGGGTTTCTGAACAAAAACCACTTCTCGGAACAGGTAACAAGAAACTGTAACATTCGTAGGAAATTGCCCGTTTCGCTAAACTTGCGGAAAAGTTACCGTTTCGGGCCAAACAGTTCAACCATTTAGAGAAAGCAGAGCTCTACTCGATGCTCAAACTCCAACAGTATCTCTTGGCTAATTCTACGTTCCAAAACGGCATGAGGTGAAGGCATTGGTGAGGCTCAGTTTTTTTAAGGGGTGAGGCTCAGTTGAATTGTTGAACTCCCAGCCAAATGTCCAAGGCATGGTGTTAATTCTATTAGTGATATTTGTATGTGATGATTAATTTGAAAATTATATTTGTGACAATAATATTTATTATGATGAATGATTTATTTGTGGAAGAACGAGGTATCGTGTTGGGTTTATTTTATTTATAATAGGAGATACAATGCAGGCAACAGAAGGTGCATCGCAAGCATACGAGATGCACATTGTAGTGTAGGCATGTGAGACGGACGCACACTGTAGGTCGAGGAGAATCCACGCAGGTGGCACGTAACCCGAGAGCAACACGCGAGGTCGCATGTGCAGGCATATCATGCGAGGATTGCAGGTGCAACACGCGATGGATACAGGTGCAGTGAGACAGGACGCGTAGAGGCATACACAGATGGATGACGCAGTGTAGCGGCAAGCGGATCATGAAGGCGAGTGAGCCACGCGAGAGTGGTATGTGAACCGTATGCGTGCATGTGTGAGTTTTAGACTGTGTGTATATGTATTGGACCATGTGTTATTAGGTTAGATGAATATATATGTATGTATTTGATTAAAGATAAGAAGTTAGGGTTAGGAGAAGAATAAAGGCAAAATTTCAAATACAGTCAACTTTGTACCCTGTAATATCAGTTTCGGGCAACTTTTTTTTCATATTTTTCGATATGACGTCAATACCCGGCATATGAGGCGACGGCAGGCAATAGCCGGCACATGAGGTGCCGGCTATGCCATAACCGGCATCCCATACGCTGGCTATGGCATAGCCGACGCCTCGTGTGCCGGCTATTGCCTGGGCCCGGTCGGTCGCGTCAGCTATGCCATATTTATCGGGCCCAAGCAATAGTCGGCACATGAGGCACCGGTTATGCCATAGCCGGCGTATGGGATGTCGGCTCTTATAGGGTACAAAGTTGACTCTATTTGAAATTTTGCTAAGAATAAATATGAGGAAGTACCTTCTACTTTGTAGCCGCAGAAGAAAAGCAAAGAAGGTCACCGGTGGCGGCGCAAGAAAAAGGAAGACGAGCGGCGGCGT
The DNA here is from genome assembly GCA_036346275.1 of Otatea glauca. Taxonomy (NCBI): domain Eukaryota; kingdom Viridiplantae; phylum Streptophyta; class Magnoliopsida; order Poales; family Poaceae; genus Otatea; species Otatea glauca. Next base: position 68,372,541 of record CM070713.1, on the reverse strand, counting down.
GACGCAAGAAAAAGACTTGATGCAGTAGAAGCTCTCGTGCAGCGCAGCAAAGAAAAAGCGTCACCTACGGCAGCAGGCGGAGCTCCCGGCGGAGGCAGGCAGGCTTGGGGCAGCGTGGCCTGGAGGCAGTCGGATCAAGTGAATGTGGCTGCAACCTGCAGTAGCATGACACCAGGAGGAGCGTGATGTGCAGTGGGTAGGTGATATGTGTGCAGGGTTATCAATACCGAACGGATATACAAATTCGAGCTTCTCTTGGTACAGAATTTTAGGTAGAAACCGAATAGTTTGTATAGTCAATTTTTTTTGGATTCAGAGATTAAAAAGCGGTGAAAAAATGAAAATCGACCAATTTAACCGATTTTTGATCGGTTTTGTTCGATTTTCAATCTAGATCGGCACACTTAAGAACCGGTTTTTTATTTTAATATTTTTATTGGTTTTCTTTGATTTTTGACCGATTTTATCCGATTTTCGAACGTTTTACACCGAAAAATCGGCACACTCAAGGAAAATTGAAAAAAAATTCAAAGAAAATTAGAACTAATTGCATAAAATCTGAAAAAAAAATCCCAATTAATCTATAAAACACTAAGAGAAATTTCAATAATTTTTGAATTCATTTAGTGCTTTTGGAAAATCACAAACATTAATTAATGAAAAAGAACACTGAAACTATCAGATTTTTATAAAAAATTACAAGCTTGATAATGCTCTAAAATTTTAGTGGTATGATAAAAAGTGCCCAAGGATCATTTATTAAAAATTTTAGAAATATTAGACTTTATTTAGTGCCCGTAGAAAATAAAAAAATGAAGAGCATATACAAAGATAGTAACACTGTCATGATTTTACAAAAATTCACAGGTCTGATTATCATCTAAAAATTTTACACCATCATTAAATTACCTCAGGACCTCACATAAAAATTTTAAAAAAATTATAACATGATTTGATAGCACAATTAAATTAGGAATTGCTCACTGATTTTGTTAGATTATTATGGGATGGCCCATAATTAATTTAATAGAAATTCCAAAAGGCCCATTAGAATACTAGGAGTTATGAAATTGGTTTAGTACCATATGGGTAATTGAGAGAAGGTTTGACCAACTTAAATAGTTGAGTTGTGTGTCTCTCAATTAGCAAGGTGGAAAAGGGTAAAGGCTGTGCACACACGCTGCCATGCCGCCGAGCCGAGCCGAGGCGAGGCGTGGCGTGTCGCGAGTCGAGTCGAGACGAGACGTGACGTGGCGTGGCGTGACGTGGCGTGCACGCACGCGCGCAGCCGCAGCCGATCCGGGCGTGATGTCTTTGAGCGGTTTGTTTTGCCGTTTCAGAGTCAATATGACCAAGAATCGCAGTGATTAATGTGACCAAGATCGCCGTCGCCACACCATAACGGACGTGGTTGATGGTCGCATAATGGTCGTCGATTCCATCGTAACGGCTACCGAGTTGATGGTCGGTAATGGCCGGCTCTGCCGCTGCATGTCGCGAGGCTATATAAGGAGAGCCACGGCGTGCTTTTCTTCACCGCAGAACTCTCCCACGCAGACTCCATTCATCCTTTGTTCTGCTGTCCTTTGCATTCCCGCCTCTGTTTTTGCGCGCACAAGTAGCGAGAGGAGCGAGCCTCGGAACCTCGCCCTTCTTGAGATCTTGCTCGAGATAGAAGGCCGATAAGGTTTTGGGGGCGACCACGCGATCGCTCGAAGGTGTTCTGAAGCGCATTCGCGCACCGCAACGCGCCTCGCACCGCATCAACCTCTTCATCGCACTAACGCTTCATCGCGACAACTGTGATCGTCTACTTCGACCGTCATGGCGAACGAGAATATTACACTGCGCTGTGCTAACGGTGGCACGGCTCAAGGGTATATTAACTTATACCGTGTTTTATTCATGATGATTTCTTGTTCATTAGTCTTTGCGTATGAGATAGATAATTTGTTATCTAGTACCTTTGGCTTTGAACAAAAATGCATCTTTGTTTAATCATGATTTACGTAATTCGTGGATTAAAATATTGAGAAAATTCCTAATATTTCCAACAATCCAAAACCTTATACTAGGAATTTTACAACTCTCGTTTATTTGCGCGCTTAAGCCAACTATATTTGACGGCGCAAATTACAAGCGTTAGCGCGCTAAGATGATTTTGTGGTTGATCGCCATGAACGTGTATCACGTTGCGCAAGGCAAACCACGGACTGAGTGGGCTCTCTCCGAGCAGAGAGTGCCTTCACGCACCGCGATAATTTGTTCAGAGGCGCCGTGATTAGTGTTCTTGGAGAAAATCTTGTTGATGTGTACATGATTTTGCCAAGTGGTAAAGAAATGTGGGATGCACTTGAGGCAAAATTCGAGTCTCCGACGCGGCGAAGAACTCTATGTCATGGAGCAGCTTTCATGACTACAAGATGGTTGATGACCACTCTGTAGTAGAACAGCTCATGAGGTTCAAGCTTTGCGAAAGAACTTGAGAATTTTACATGTGCATTACCCGACAAGTTTGTGGCGGGATGCATCATAGCTAAGCCGCCACCTTCTTGGAGGATTTTGCCACTACTCTAAAACACAAGAGACAAGAGTTCAGCGTTCTTTGGTCTCATTGGGTCTCTAAATGTTGAGGAGAAAGCGAGGGCAAAAGATATACGTGGGAAAGAAAGTTCTAGTGCCAATGTGGTACAAAAGAAAATCTTTCAATTCAACAAGAAGAATAAAAATAAGTCCAAAAGCCCGAGAACAAGAACAAGGCCGCTCAAACTACTAGCTTCAAGAAGAAGAAGAATAAAGGAAAGGGAAACTGCTTTATCAGAATGGTATCGATCATTGGGCAAAGGATTGCCCCGATCGCAAAGACAATAAGCGAAAAAGTCCGCTAACGTTGTTATTGGCAATCGAGGAGGAACATCCGGGTATGTTTCAATACCTACCGTTCTATCGGTATGTCGTTCACTTTGATTGGTGGATTGACACGGGGCCAATATACATGTTTGTCTTGACAGATCCTTATTCTCTTCTTACCGGTCGCAGGGCTACCTCGTGTTGATGGGGAATGGGTCGCAAGCATTTGTACGTGGAGTCGGCACGATTGACTTGAAGTTTACTTCGTGAAAAGTCGTCTGATCGAGGAACGTGCATCACGTGCCGTGATAAATAAAAACCTTGTCGTGGTCTCTATTGTGTAGAGATGGTTTTAAGCTAGTTTTGAATCCAATAAATGTGTTGTTTCTAAAATTGGAACTTTTATTGAAAAGGCTATGAGAGCGGAGGCTTGTTCCGCTTGTCTTTGATTTTGACATGAATAAAATTGTGAATCATGTTTGTAATCATGAGACCGATGTTTGGCATTCACGACTTTGTCATATTAATCTTGGTTGCATGATGCGGTTAGCCAAGATGAATTTAATCCCAAAATTTACCCAAGTCAAAGGTTCTAAGTGTCAAGTATGTGTGCAATCTAAGCAACCTCGCAAGCCTCACAAGGCGAGAGGCGAGAAACTTGGCACCGTTAGAACTAGTTCATACCGATTTATGCGAGATGAACGGGAGTTGACAAAGGGTGGTAAGAGGTATTTCATGACTTTGATTGATGATTCTACTAGATATTGCTATGTGTATTTATTAAAGTCAAAAGATGAGGCTTTTCACTATTTTAAGATCTATAAAGTCAAGTCGAGAACCAACTTGAGAGAAAAATCAAACGGGTTAGGTCGGATCGTGGTGGAGAATACTTTTCTAATGAGTTTAATTTATTCTGTGAGGAACATGGAATAATCCATGAGAGGACGCCTCCTATTCGCCCCAATCAAATGGGGTTGCCGAAAGAAAGAACCGTACTCTAACTGAGATGGTTAACGCCATGTTAGAAACAGCGGGACTTTCCAAGGAATGGTGGGGTGAGGCTATATTGACTTCTTGTCATGTCCTAAACAGGGTTCCTACAAAGAATAAAGAAATCACACCATTCGAGGAATGGGAGAGGAAAAGATTAAATTTCTCTTATTTACGTGCTTGAAATTTGGCTAAAGTGAATGTGCCTATCCCAAAGAAGCGTAAACTTGGACCAAAAACCGTTGATTGTGTCTTCATTGGTTATGCTTTTCACAACAGTAGGATATAGATTCTTAATAGTGAAATCTGAGTACCGATATGAATGAAGGTACAATTTTGAGTCCAATGATGCCACATTCTTTGAGGACTTATTTCCTATGAAAGAGACACTTAGCTCATCTGGCCAAGAATCTATCTTCTCTTCTAAACCTTCCACTCCTATACAAATTGAGCCCATTTTTGAGGAAAATCCAATAGATGAGGGCAATGAAGTAACTCGTAAGAGTAAGAGACTAAGGACTACAAAGTCTTTTGGTGATGACTTCATTGTATATCTAGTGGATGATACTCCAAGAACCATTGAGGAGGCTTATTCATCGCAGGACGCTGACTATTGGAAGGAAGCGGTCCAGAGTGAGATGAATTCCATCTTGAGCAATGGAACTTGGGAAGTTGTTGAACGTCCATATGGGTGTAAACACAGTAGGATGTAAGTGGGTGTTCAAGAAAAGCCGAGGCCTGATGGTACGATTGAAAAGTACAAGGCAAGGCTTGTGGCCAAGGGTTATACCGAGAAAGAAGGCGAGGACTTCTTTGATACTTACTCACTGTTGCGGATTGACCACTATTAGAGTACTCTGTCTTTGGTCGCCTCCTACGGTCTGATCATTCATCAGATGGATGTAAAGACGGCTTTCCTTAATGGAGAGTTGGAAGAGGAAATCTATATGGATCAGCCTGATGGATTTGTAGTAAAGGGTCATGAAGGAAAAGTGTGTAGGTTGTTGAAGTCTTTGTATGGCCTTAAGCAAGCACCTAAGCGATGTACGAGAAGTTCGACAGAACTTTAATATCTCGCCGCTTTGTTGTGAATGAAGTCGACAAATGTGTGTATTACCGCTATGGTGGGGGTGAAGGAGTGATTATGTGTCCGTATGTTGATGACATCTTGATCTTTGGGACGAACCTTAATGTGATTAAGGAAGTCAAGGACTTCTTGTCCAAAACTTTGAAATGAAAGATTTGGGAGTAGCGGATGTCATCTTAAACATTAAATTGTTAAGAGAAGGTGACGGTGGGATTACTCTTGAGCAGTCCCATTATGTGGAAAAGGTGTTGAGTCGCTTTGGCTATAGCGATTGCAAACTGCTCCAACGCCGTATGATCCAAGTGTGCTATTACGAAAGAACCAACGAATAGCAAAGGATCAATTGAGATATTCCCAAATCATTGGTTCATTGATGTATTTAGCTAGTGCAACAAGGCACGATATCTCGTTTCTTTGTGAGCAAACTAAGCCGGTTTGCTTCAAACCCGGGAGATAATCATTGGCATGCTCTTGAGAGAGTAATGCGCTATCTAAAAGGGACATCAAGTTATGGAATTCACTACACCGGATACCCTAGGGTACTTGAGGGTTATAGTGATTCAAACCGGATATCGATCTTGATGAAATAAAAGCCACAAGTGGATATGTGTTCACATTGGGTGGTGGAGTCATTTCTTGGAAGTCTTGCAAGCGCACCATCTTAACGAGGTCTACAATGGAAGCAGAACTCACAGCATTAGATACCGCCTCTGTGGAAGCCGACTGGCTGCGTGAACTTGTGAAGGACTTACCGGTAGTTGAGAAACCGGTGCCTGCTATTCTTTTGAACTGTGACAATCAGACGGTGATTGTCAAGGTGAATGATTCTAAGGATAACATGAAGTCATCAAGGCACGTTAAGAGGCGGTTGAAGTCTGTCGGAAAATGAGAAACTCGGAGTTATAGCGTTGGACTATGTCCGACGGCTAAAAACTTGGCGAATCCTTTTACAAAGGGATTATCACGGAATGTGATAGATGAAGCATCGAGGAGATGGGCTTGAGACCCACATAAAGTCATGTCTTAGTGGTAACTCATCCTATTTGATCGGAGATCCGTGAATTAGGATATTGAGACAAGCTAGTGATGGTGAGAGGAGAGTACATCTGTACTTGGCCCACTCCGTTTGAGATGCAATAACTCTCCTATTCTGTATGGCAGAGTTGGTTATACCTTAATGTATTCCGAGTGACTTTGATAAGCCAGAGATGTTGTCCTCTGAGAACACCTTATGAGGAATACACCTATATGAGTTCGACTGCTAGTCACAGTTTATGAGATTGGGTGATCTCTGGAGGCTCATGAAAGGCTAAGGAGTATGACTTATAAGCTCCAAACCGAGGGGATGCATTTAGCGACCTAGTATCGATAAGGACTTTGGTGAAACTTGTTCGCACAAAATGTCAATTCAAGGCATAGTCCATTGTTCGATTGTGGATGAGCGTAACCTTTGTTCTAGATGGAAGTTCAACTTAACAGTCTCCATCGAAAAACCGGTATATCAAACTACATTGGGCGAGAGTATTTCAAATGTGCCTTTGAAATTTGGTGGGATTGTTAGATTATTATGGGATGGCCCATAATTAATTTAATAGAAATTCCAAAAGGCCCATTAGAATACTAGGAGTTATGAAATTGGTTTAGTACCATATGGGTAATTGAGAGAAGGTTTGACCAACTTAAATAGTTGAGTTGTGTGTCTCTCAATTAGCAAGGTGGAAAAGGGTAAAGGTTGTGCCACACGCTGCCGCTGCCGAGCCGAGCCGAGCCGAGCCGAGGCGTGGCGTGTGCGTGTGCGTGTCGCGTCGAGCGCGTCGAGTCGAGTCGAGTCGAGTCGAGACGAGACGTGACGTGGCGTGGCGTGACGCGACGCGCGCTGCGCATGCGCAGCCGATCCGGACGTGATGTCTTTGGCGGGGCGGTTTGTTTTGCCGTTTGATGAGTCAATATGACCCGAAACGCAGTGATTAATGTGACCAAGAATCGCCGTCGATTACATAGAACGGACGTGGTTGATGGTCGCATAATGGTCGTCGATTCTTGCCATCGTAACGGCTACCGAGTTGATGGTCGGTAATGGCGGCTCTCGCCGTTGCATGTCGCGAGGCTATATAAGGAGAGCCACGGTGTGCTTTTCTTCACCGCGAAACTCTCCCACGCAGACTCCATTCATCCTTTGTTCTGCTTGTCCTTTGCATTCCCGCCTCTGTTTTTGCGCGCACAAGTAGCGAGAGGAGCGAGCCTCCGGAACCTCGCCCTTCTTGAGATCTTGCTCGAGATAGAAGGCCGATAAGGTTTTGGGAGCGACCACGCGATCGCTCAAAAGGTGTTCTGAAGCGCATCGCGACTTTAACGCGCTCAGACCGCATCAACCTCTTCATCGCACTAACGCTTCATCGCGACAACTGTGATCGTCTACTTTCGGCCGTCATGGCGAGCGAGAATATTACACTGCGCTGTGCCAACGGTGGCACCGGCTCAAGGGTATATTAACTTATATCGTGTTTTATTCATGCTGATTTCTTGTTCATTAGTCTTTGCGTATGAGATAGATAATTTGTTATCTAGTACCTTTGGCTTTGAACAAAAAATGCATCTTTGTTTAATCATGATTTACGTAATTCTGTGGATTAAAATATTGAGAAAATTCCTAATATTTCCAACAGATTTGCCCTGTTTTTTTTTCTGTTATGTATATTCGGATTTGCTAAAAAATGTCTCCCAAATTTGATTTTTTTAAAAAAAATTCATTCCAGATGTCAAAAAAACTATGAACACTAATTTAGGAAATTATTGGATAAAATTTTATGATTTTTTAAATTTAAATTTAAATTGGACCGATCTACCGATTGGTTTTAATATCCAACTGGCGTGATTTTGGTTGATTTTTGAACCCTGCGCCTGTGAGGCAGCACTAACTCCCAGGTAGCAGCAGTAACAACTCTGTGCAAGCCAAAAGATAGAGGAAAACAGAAGGAAAAAGGAGCAGAAAAAGAGAGAGAAAAGAAAAAAAAATTTGGAAGATTATTTCAGAGTTATGCTTTCATGTAAAGGGATTTTTATTTAGAATTTTTTCAGGAAAATTAGTGAGTATAGATTCTGATCTACTAATTATTATTTGCATACAATTACTTCCTTGTTTGCATGTTTAATCTAGTTTTCTTTCATGGTCTTAGATTAATTATTGTAGATTGATCTTTTCAGTTTGACCATTATTTTAGTAATTTCTAGAATTAACAGAAATAGAAAAAAAAATAGTTTTAAGTCAGACGCCATTGAATCCTTGGTGCGTCTTGATCCTTCGCATTGGCATAATTGGCATAAACGTCCGTAGTAAGGAATAATACACCTCACACAAATAATATCTGGGCTCGATTTTGAGCTCCAGAATAGCCTCCTGAAACGGGCACCGGTTATCGAATCCCAGCTCATCTTGCGCTGTTTGTGAACAATATATGCAGCATCAGGATTTTTGCAGCCTTTGGGAGCCCAGCGCGAGCAGTGATGCTTACGGACCACAGGCCATTAGGTGATTCAGAATTTCAGATAGTACACCATCATACACAGGCAGATATTGTCGCATCGCCGTCGCTGCTGTTGCTGTCTCATCAACTACCCGGTCTTATCTCCCTCTACCCCGTGAAAGTCAGACGCCATTGAGTCTGGAGACGAGCTCATTTCCCGGTTTACTCCTGCAGATTTACCACAGCCACAAACAAAACAAGCTTACTGGGATACTTATATGCTTTCTTTGGTGCGCGTAAACGATAGCGTTCTGGATTGAGTGGAAGCAAGGGCAACGCACGAGCGACTCATCCATTTCAGTGGATTACTTCCACTGGCGCGCGCGCGAATTCTGAGGGAAATGGCAGCGATGGCGTGAGTGACACCGATGTTGCTCGGCTCTGCCATCACCTCCACTCGCTTCCCATGCATGCGATCAAGCAACAGCAACAATTGCCTGCCTATCTTTTCCAAAGCCTTCTCGATCCTGTGGTCCTCCAATTCCAATGGTGTCCATCGCCGTGCATTATTGGTTTCAGATATTATCATATGTGGTACGTGACAGGTTTCCTTCAGATATGTTCATTCCAGTCAATTTTATTTGTGATATTTATGTGTGATGATTAATTTGATAATAATATTTGTTTGATGGAATAAAATATTTATTATAGAATAATTTGTTTGTGGAAGAACAAGCTACTTTGTGGGTTTATTGTTTATTGGTAACAGGAGATACAACGCAGGCAATATATTAGAGAGCATCCGTGCAAGAGGCACGTAGCCCGAGGCGCGACATACGAGGTCGTAGGTGCAGGCGTAGCACACAAGGGTCGCAGTTGCAAGTGCAACACCGGAAGGACACAGGTGCGGCAAGACGAGACGCGAAGAGGTTTTCGTGGATGGACGGAGCAGTGTATCGGCCAGCAGGCAAGCAAGTCACGCGAGAGTGGCAGATGGGCCGTATGCGTGCATGTGTGAGTTTTAGGCTGTGTGCATGTATTGGGCCACGTGTAATTGAGCCAGGTGGATATGCATACAAACAGTTAATTAGATATAAGTTGTTAGGGTTAAGAGATAAGATTATGTTTGTTAGCCTAGAGTATAAAAGGCAAGGGACCTAGGGCTGGAAGGTTTGCCACAGGATAAAATAAAAGAAGGTTATCGGCGCCCAAGATTCAAAATCCCAGTGAAATTTCGGTTTATATTTCGAATTTCGGATGGTAACGAGATTCCAAATCCAAGCGAAATAAAAAATCAAAAAATTCCAAATTGCTGCAGTGATTTCAGAAAAAATTCTACGAGATTTCGGTAAATTTCACCTAAATTTTGTTTTTCTGGACCGAGAAAGCACAAATTCGAATCGGATTTGAAATTTGCGAACCCAAGTTTGACTCATCTCGACAAAAAAGACCAACTGCCAGCCCACAAGGGCATCCTGACGTCCTGAAACCCTAGAAACCCCAGGCTCCCACGCTTCTCCATCCCCTCACTCTAACCCAGGGTTTACATTATCGTTTTGACCTGGAAAATCGCCCCCTGGCCGGTATTGATTTTCGATCGAAAATCGTCAAAAATCGAATGGTTTCGAAATCATTTTTTTTGAAAAATTCAAAAAAATTCGAGTTTCACCGATAATCGGCGATTTTTCACCAATAATAGACAGACCGATTGTGTTCTTCTCGCGGTTGATTTTTTAGCGATTTGTGTCGATAATCGCTCGATTTTCACCTATTTTCGACCAGTTTACGAAACATAAATTTTTCCAATTTTTTATTTTTTTTAATTGAACCGATTTATTGACCGATTTTGTTTATCGAGCCGGCTCGATATGGGCAAAAATCATCGATTTTTCAAACCCTGCTCTAACTTCCCTGGCACCGGTCTCTGTCTTCTACCTCCAAGCACTGACGTCGTCCTGTACCTCCAAGCATAGAAGCCCCCGGCCTCCGCCCTTTCCTCTCAACATCCGATCCGGTGTGGCACGACGTCGGCGTCTAGATCCATACAGCTTGGGCAATGGCGTACGGATCAGGTCAGTTGGGGCAACGGGTGGTGATGCCAAGGGCGACGACGTTCGGATCCAGTGTGGCACGAGCGCGAGGGGGGGTGGGAAGAGGGGGGCTCGACCGGATCTGGCGAACGTGCGAGGTGACCGCATCGCTGGTCTGTCCGCTGCCTCGATGCTTCGTCCGACGACCTGCACCGCGTCGGTTCATCGTCTGCGCCACCCCTTTCTCTGCTCGGGCCACCAGTTCGCCCGCCTTGCGTCGTGCCAACAGGGAGCACGAGATCTACTCGTCCAAGCTCCTCGACGTGCTGCGGCCATCCTCGCATCTTGTTCCCAATTTTTTTCTAACCTTAGAAGACCATTTCACATGGGTTAGAAAATGCCAAAAAATTAGAATTCTCGGTTAAAAAATACAGATTTGAAATTTAAATTTTAGATTTCGGCTGTATTTCAACCGAAATTTCAAAACATCGCTGAAATTTTGGATTTTGGTTGGCCTCGAGATGGGTCTGAAAACGATATTTCAAACCTTGCCAGTGGCAGTGCTAGAAAAAGGAAGATGAGCGGTGGCGTGACGCAAGGAAAGACTTGATGCAGTAGAAGCTCTCGGGACAAGGATCCTGTACAGTTGTAGTAGTGATTACTAAGTTTACAGTTGTCGTCCGACCGTTCGATCAAAATCAGACGCCCGAGATTGTTTCGGATACTGTAACAATTTAGCGTAGCAAAAATACTATAGCAATTTACTGTAGCAAAATCTTTTTCCCAATCCGGACTGCCGATTCGCTCGATCCAACGGTTGGATTTCCCAGCAACTGCAAACTTGGCAGTCACTATTGTGACTGTAAGGATTTGGATCCAAGCTCTCATGCGGCGCAACAAAGAAAAAAGCGTCACCTACGGCAGCAGGCAGAGCTCTTAGCGCCGGCACACAAGGTTCAAAAGATCGACGAGATTTCGGAAATCTCAGCCAAGATCTCGGATTTCGGCCAGGGACAAGATCTAAAATTCAAGCTGGCTAAAAAAAATTAAATTGGTACAACAATCTTAGAAATCTCGGGTAATTTGACCGGAATATGGCCTAATAACCCTTAAGAAAGTCAACAATTTGTTGAAAATTCCATTTTTTTAGATGTTTTAAAATTTTGGTATCAACACTATTAGATTTTTATAAAATTGTACAAGTTTGATCATACCCTGAAAAATTTCTGGTACTCTATTTGGAAGTGTAGGATCATAAAAAAATTAAAAATAATTTAACTTCATTTTTTATCTTTAAAAAATAAAAAATAGAATGAACATAACTCACACAGTAACCTTGTTAGAATTTTATAGATTTACTCGAGTGTGATCATGAAACAAAATTTTTACGAGAGCTTAAGAATTGACAAAGAACCCTTTTCTAATTTTTTTTAAAAAAAATTGAACCTTTTTTTTAATGATCCAAAATATTTACTAGAGATTAAAAATTTCCTCATAACCCTTCTATAAAAGTTTCAAAAATTCTAATCCTTTTTTCATTGATCAAGAAAATCTATGTATGATCATAAGGCTTTTATCAGGACGTAGCACTTTCAGAATTTTTGAAGCTTTATGACCATCTGAAATTTTTATGAAAACATTGATGGTAAATTAGGACCATCCACAAAAATTTTCTAACATGTTTTGAACTATTGTTTATTTGGTTGAAATTTGTTGCTAAGGCTTTGATGAGGACACTAGCACTGTCCTAATTTTTAAAAATTCCTGAAGGTTGGTCATCATCTAAAATTTTTATAGAAATATCAGTAATACATCAGAATCATGCACAAAAAATTTCAAAATTTTCTAACGTGGTTTGTTCTATTTTTGATTCAGTTTAAATTTGCGGATTAGTGCTTTATTAGGACAATAGCACTATACAAATTAAAAAAATCAACATCGTTCAATTTTACTAAATTCGGTGTATAAAAACCGGATTTTTTTTTATTTTTTATTTAGAATTTATCTAAAATTTTGAGATATCGGCAAAATTTCAGATTCCAGCCATCTCAACCTCGCGCGGCACGTACGTGGCCTTGGGGCCAGGGTTCAAAATCTCGTTTTGCTCCAAATCTCGTCCATGATCAGAGAATAAAATCTCGGTGAGATTTAAAAATTTTGGACGAAATATAAAAAGAAAAATTCAAATCCGGATTTTTTTTTCTACCGAGAAAACAGAAATTTTGGTTTGTTTTGTCGAGATTTCACCAAAATTGCACCAAACGAAAAATGGATCAAATGACGTTAAAAAACTTTGATTTTTTTTCTAGGTTCCTGACATATCAGTGATATTTCCATAAAAATTTTAGATGATTATCAGATATGAGGAATTTTTAAAAATTCAAACATTGCTACTGTCTTGATAAAACGCTGACCGACAAGTTTGAACCAAATGAAAAATGAAATAAACCACGTAAGAAAATTTTCAAATTTTTTGTGAATGGTTGTGATGAATCACTAATGTTTTCATAAAATTTTCCCTATGATGATCAAGCATCATGATTTTTTAAAAATTCGAACACTGATACTGTGCTGACAAAAGCTTTATTGGCAAACTTTAACCAAATGAAAAATGGTACAAAACATGCTAAATTTTTTTTGTTGATGGTCCTGATTTATCATCAAATTTTCTATAAAATTTCATCTGATTATCAATCTTCAACAAGTTTCAAAATTTATGAGAGTGCTACAACATCGTAAAAGCCTAATGATCAATATATATATTTGGTTTAGCAACTAAAAATATTTAAATTTTTTGAAAATTTTGCATAAGGGTTATAAGGAAATTATTAAGATCTCATAAATTTTTTGAATCATGATCACACACCAGTGAATTTATAAAATTCTTACAAGTACAGTGTACCATTTATGTTCTTTCTGTTTTTTATTTTTGAAATATAACAAATGAAGCTCAATACATACATAGATTTGATTGAGCAAACAAAAAAAATTTAATTTTTTAAAACAGTTTATATAATGGTACTGAGTCAATTATTAAGCTCCCATAAAAAATTTGGGTCATGATCACACACGAGAAAATTTATAAAATTCTGACAATGTTACTGTCCCAATTATGTTCATTCTGTTTTTGATTTTTTAAAGATAAAAAATGAAGTTAAATTATTTTGGAATTTTTTATGTATGATCCTACACTTATTATGATGGTGCCATAAATTTTTCAGATTAAGATAAATCACGTACAATTTTATAAAAATCTGATAGTGTTTCTAAAGTTTTTAAAAAATATCTCAAAAATTCGGTTTTTCAACAAAATTTCATAGAAGATGACTTTATTAAGGGTTATTGATCATTTCCGGTTAAATCCGGTGGTCAAACATCAAATTTCGGTCAAAAATAGCGAGATCTCGCTGAGATTTCCTGAGATTACTGTAGCAATTTGATTTTTTTTTAAATTTTTTTGATTCAGCAGCCATTTCAAATCTCGTCTATGTTCAAAAACCAAGATCCCGGTAAGATCTCACTAAATTTCGATAAGTTTTTATATCTTGCGGCAGCCTGGCCTGGAGGCAGTCGGATCAAGTGAATGTGGCTGCAGTAGCATGGCACAAGGAGGAGCGTGCTGTGCAATAGGTAGCTGACGTGCGTGCGGCAGCACTAACGCCCATGTAGCAGCAGTTACAACTCTGTGCAAGTTAAAAGATCGAAGAAAACACAAGGAAGAAGAGAAGAAAACGGGACAGAAAAAGGAAAAAATTGAGATATTATTTTAGAGTGTGCTTTTACATAAAGAGATTTTTCAATTATACGGCTTCAGCTCCACCAGATTCATGGATCTGGTGGAGCTAGGTATTTGTAGCTCCACAGATCCGTGAAGCTGGATCTGTGGGTATATTAAGAGTGTTTATGTATGTCATTTTATTTAATTTTAGACTAAAAATATAAATTTAATTCTATTTATTTTAATCTACAAGATTCAGATCTGAGGTGGAGTAAGGATCTGGAGCTCTACCAAACAGGGCTTTAGATTAATTATTCTAGATTAATTCTTCAAGTTTGATCATTATTTCATTAATTTTCAGAATTAATACAAACAGAAGAAAAAAAATTAGGTTTAAGTGTTAGTTTGCATCAATTCACCTCTCTTGGTACGCTGGATCCTTCAATTCCATGCTTCGGAGCATCCATTTTTAGCCTATCTAGAAGGTGATCGAGCAAGATTGCTGCTGTGAACCATTGGCGGAACTAGGGGGTCCCGGCACCCCCAAAATTTTGAATCAAGTCATTTATTGACAAACTGAATATTGCACATCCATATGTAAGAGCTTCTGTGCTAGATATTTCTTTCCTCCTTTTTATGACCAACTGACAGAGAGACCAAGTTATGTCATTTAAGAGAAATGCAACAATCTAGTATTTGATTGCATCTCATAAATTTAACTAAAACAATCTATTATTTGATTGTATCTCATTAGAGACTAGTTCTGAAATGCCGACTTCAATTCTTCCGGTGCAACTTACACAAGCTTATGATATCATCTCTTAGCAACAATACTGCCCGACAAACATTAATATGTTCATAACAAAACATCTTTCCTTTTATCCGTGTGAAGGCTCTCGATAAATACAGAATATAGAGAATCATCCGAAGTCAATCCAGCTCCCAACATATCATCATACAACTGGAAGGCCTCCTCTGATCTCCCTTTACTTCGCCAGACTTGATATCAGGGCGGTATATGCCACAACATTATGTTTGGTTTCCCTCTGCTTCATCAGTTCAAACAGCCTCAGTGCCACACCTAATTTCCCATTGACAGTGGCTATGAACTAGCA
Organism: Otatea glauca; assembly: GCA_036346275.1. NCBI lineage: Eukaryota > Viridiplantae > Streptophyta > Magnoliopsida > Poales > Poaceae > Otatea > Otatea glauca. The sequence goes on along the minus strand of CM070713.1, from coordinate 68,357,287 downwards.
CTGAATACGTGTATATGTCTAGGACAAGCCCTTTCTTATCCATCTACTTTTTGAACCGCTCGGCGGCTCCCCTTCTTGATGTACCCATCTATCATGACATTGTAGGTTACGGCACTTGATTTTTCCTCTTTTATTGTTATATCTCGAAACAGTCTTGTTCCGACACGAGATAAGAGGGCACAGCAAATGACGTGGAGACACGGGGCCAGCATGATGAACAGTAAAGACGCTAGGCGCGGCACTACGTATACCAAGCAGAGACGCCCCTGTTAAATTTTTTTTTAGTTCCGTTATTAGTGTGAACTGTGTGTTTCCTCGAGGCCACATATATGTCCTCGGATTCTTGCCATATATTAGTTGGTGGTGTGGTAATGCGTGCACGCGTTCAGCTGTACGAACTAAAACCTGACCAAAACTTCAGGATGATGCTCATCACGTTCAGCTGTACGAACAAAAACCTGACCAAAACTTGAGGACGATGCTCTGATGTGAAGCAGGTTGCGTCGCTTGCGTGAAGTTATTTGTATCTCATGTGCTGCAACTTACCATATCCATGGAGTGGACAATGCCATGTGCTTGTGTGTAGAAATCGAGCTTTTCCCTCGTACCTTAATCCACAGTGGTGTGACATGCAAGAGCAAGGGAGAAATGTCAGAAACAAAAAAAAAATATCATGGATGAGTGCTGGCTGGGGCCGAGGAGGCTTCCTTGTTGGAGTGCAAGGAATTAATAGTCGACGTAGACAGTGGGTCTCATCAAGCCACATCCAAATGGTAAAATGATAGGGAAATGTACAGGAATTTATAACTATGTCCCGTCGAACCAGCGTTTTTTTTTTGGGATAATTGCATGTACTTGCCTGTAAATTCAAAAAATTGCACGTAAGGCCTTTTCCAAAGTAACAACTCCAGAACCTTGTCGGATTTAAAAAATATACATATTTGTTAGGGACATTCTTGACAGGATTCCGCTTTAGAGAACATAAGGCCTCGTTCGAACGCATTAATTTCACATAAAATTTTGTACAGAAAAAATCGTTTCTCGCAGGATTTAGAAGAAAAAAATCGTTACGTTCGAAGCGGATAAATTTGCAGGGATATGAATACAAATTGTTCCCTTTCCTTTTACAGGGATCCAGCCACCAGTTCTAGCCTTCTAAGATTAGTATCTTCCTAGGCTTGAGCCTATTTATAGCCACAACATACAGGTAGCAAAAATTAGTAGCATGCAAATTGGCAAAATTTGCTACCCCGTAGTAACTCACCAGCTAGTATAGGAATCCGTACAGCGATACAGCCACCGATCTGCAGAGTGCAGACTGCAGAATGGAGAGCGCCCTTGTCACCTCCAACTTCTCCATGGCTGATCTCTACCCAGCCACTGCTGTTCATGCCTCAAGATCCAGGAGGCTCTCCTACATCTCCCCTGCTGCTGCACATAACCCCAACTACAGGAAGAAGAAGAGCACGTCGTCTCCGCCGCCGTCAGCCGCCGCCTCCACCACCGTCCTCACCTCGCTTCCAGCCACCAACACTCAGTACACTCCCACCCGCCCTCCGAAGCAGGTCGAGCAACAAGAGCAAGAAGAGCACTTGGTGACAAAGACCAACACTACAAGAATCGCTACTACAACTAATGCAAGAACGAGTAGGGCGTCCACTGCGGCGAGCCAGGCTCAGTCACGGCCTCGCCGCCGTCCTGCGACGGCCGCTTCGCTACCGGTGACGTTCTGCAACGCGTTGGAGGAGATGATCAACACGTTCATCGACCCGCCGGCGCTGCGGCCGTCGGTGGACCCGCGGCACGTGCTGTCCAGCAACTTCGCGCCCGTGGACGAGCTGCCGCCCACGCCGTGTCCCGTCGTGCGCGGGGCCATACCGCGCTGCCTCGCCGGCGGCGCCTACATCCGCAACGGGCCCAACCCGCAGCACCTCCCGCGCGGACCGCACCACCTCTTCGACGGCGACGGCATGCTCCACTCGCTGCTCCTCCCAGAGTGGGCCTCGTCGTCCGACCCCGTCCTCTGCTCGCGCTACGTGCAGACGTACAAGTACCTCCTGGAGCGCGACGCGGGCGAGCCGGTCATGCCGAACGTATTCTCAGGCTTCCACGGCGCGGCCGGACTGGCGCGCGGCGTTGTCATGGCAGCCAGGGTGCTGACGGGGCAAATGAACCCTGTCGAAGGCGTGGGGCTAGCCAACACCAGCCTCGCCTTCTTTGGCGGCCGCCTCTACGCGCTCGGCGAGTCGGACCTCCCGTACGGCGTGCGCGTCGACCCGGCCACAGGCGAGGTGACCACGATCGGCAGGTGCGACTTCGGCGGCCGCCTCGTCATGGGCATGACCGCGCACCCTAAGAAGGACCTCGTCACCGGCGAGCTCTTCGCGTTCCGCTACGGCCCCGTGCCGCCGTTCGTCACGTACTTCCGGTTCGACCCTGCCGGGAACAAGGGCGCCGACGTGCCCATCTTCTCCGTGCAGCAGCCGTCCTTCCTGCACGACTTCGCGGTGACGGAGCGGTACGCCATCTTCCCGGAGATACAGATCGTGATGAAGCCCATGGACATGGTGGTGGGTGGCGGCGCGCCCGTGGGGTCCGACTCCGGCAAGGTGCCCCGGCTCGGCGTGCTGCCCCGGTACGCCACGGACGAGTCGGAGATGCTGTGGTTCGAGGTCCCGGGGTTCAACATGATGCACTCCGCGAACGCGTGGGAGGAGGCCGGCGGCGAGGAGCTCGTGCTGGTGGCGCCCAACATCCTGTCCATCGAACACGCGCTGGAGCGCATGGAGCTGGTGCACGCCTGCGTCGAAAAGGTGCGCATCAACCTCCGGACCGGCGACGTCTCTCGCACGCCGCTCTCAGCGGGGAACCTCGACTTCGGTGTGATCCATCCGGGCCGCCTCGGCCAGCGCAACCGGTACGGATACTTCGGCGTGGGCGACCCCATGCCCAAGATCCGCGGGGTCGCCAAGCTCGACTTCGACCGCGCCGGGGAGGGCGACTGCACCGTGGCGCGGCGCGACTTCGGACCAGGGTGCTTCACTGGGGAGCCATTCTTCGTCCCCGACGACATTGAGGGCAACGGCAACGAGGACGACGGCTACGTGGTGTGCTACGTCCACGACGAGGGCACCGGCGACAACCGGTTCGTGGTGATGGACGCGCGGTCGCCGGAGCTGGACATCGTCGCGGAGGTGCAGCTGCCCGCCCGCGTCCCCTACGGTTTCCACGGCCTGTTCGTCACGCAGGACGAGCTCCGGTCACAGCACCAATGATCATAGCACCGTAGACACCAATTCGTCTGGTGTTTCCATACTCTCGCGTACCCGCGGACGTGACGTACACGATGGTGCATGCGATTCCAAGAGACGGAGATCCAAGACACAGGAGAATGATGGCATGGCACCTCGTAAAAATTGGACACCGCATCTTAAAACAACTAAATATTTTCTTATCTCTCCTAATATATATCATATATATTTATATCAAGAAATATGCTATAAATGCTGTAAGACACTGATGCCATAGAATTTTTTCCCTACAGGATAAGTCGTGTATAGCAATTACATGTACAATTATTGGGAAAACGTAGTAAGAAAAGGTCTGAGAAAAAAGGACTCGCGTAGTTCGATGTACAATTTCCAGAGTTGCAAACTCATACTAGACATGGTATGAACTGGACAATATGAACTGCAAGAAGTTGACAGATACTGAGATTTCTCCTGGCTCGTACATGTATCACCGCAATGGTTTCAGAGTTCACACATAAGTAGGGATTTAATGGGATACATGAAAGATCGAGCGTATCAAGAGGAGGGATGAATTGGTGCAAACTAACACTTAAAACTAATTTTTCTGTTTTTGTTAATTCTAGAAATTAATAAAATAATAACCAGATTTGAAGAATCAATCTAGAATAAACAATCTAAAACCATAAAAGAAAACTAGATTAAATGTGCATACTAGAAAGCAAGGTTCAAAATTCGGTGAAATTTTGGAAAATCTGGCGAAATCTCATATTTCGGCCAGGGACGAGATTCAAAATCCCGGCGGAATGGGAAAATTAAAAATTAGGGTTGGTACAGTGATTTTGGTAAAATTCAGCGAAATCTTGGTGATTTTGACAAAAAAAAATCGGCATTTTGGATCGGTTTGCACGGTTTTTGGACTGAATTTTGCACCAATTTTTTTGTGGAAAATTGTAATGTTTTTTATTAGAAATACATGTGAAAAGTTTGAAAAAATACATATACAAATTATGTAACCCTAATTCTAAACCCTAAATTGTATTTCAGCCTAAATCCTAACTTGGATTTCGGCCTTAAATTGCATTTTGGCTTAACCCTAACTTGAATTTAAGCCTTAAATGATGTATTTCGGACTAAACCCTAGCTTGGATTTAGGCCTTACATGATGTATTTCGGTCTATACCCTAACTTGGGATTTTATGTGCAAATACTTAGTATTTTGCATTCAAACAGATAGGAAATGTAGATAAATACTTGCATGATTTTTTCTTATTTTTTCCAATTTCTTCTAGGCTTGGAGACCATATTACAGCCAGTTGAAAATCACCAAAATTTCGGCCAAAGTTTCGATTTTTCCAGTTTCAAATTTAGCGGATTTCAAATTTGCTTTTTGAATTTCGTCCGAAATTTCGGGTTTCGGCCACCCCAAAATGTGATCCGAAAACGAAATTTAAAACCTTGCTAGAAAGCAATTGTACACAAACAATAATTAGTAGATCAAAATCCATACTGATTTTCATCAAAGAATACGCACAAAGATCCCTATGAAGACAACCCTGAAAAAATCTTCCAAAATTTTCCTTTGTACTGATCCTGTACCGACAGAGAACACTGTAGCATTGAAAAATATCTGTAGCGCTGAAACTCACTTCGGCCTGTTTGGGAGTCGTAACTTTTTGAAAAATTGCATTTTGGGTTGGAAAGAGGTTGGCTTTTTATAAGAGACAATTTTACAAATAGCTAATTTTTCTCAGCAAAAGTTGAAAAAGTAGGTCCAACTTATCTTTTACTTTTACTAATTATATATAGCTTCTAATTTATAACAAAAGTCGTTTAAAAGTTGAACTATTTTGAAAGGACTTTATATTTTTTTTAAGTTAAAACTAGTTTAAAGCCCTAAACACGGCCTCCTTTCTCCTGTGCCCCCAACCTCGGGAGCTTCTCTTTTTTTTTCGCTGCCACAACCCCAAGGAACGGTAACTGCACCTCTTTTTTTGTACTCACGGTCAAACATAATCTTATCTCATACCCCTTGACAATTTATCTCTAATTAACTGTATACATGCATATCCACCTGGTCCAATATATACATACACAACCTAAAACTCACACCTGTACGTGTATAGCCCACCTGCCGCTCTCACGTGTCTCGCTCATTCGCACGGCCTACTAGCCGTTACACTACGTCGTCTGTCCGTGTAGAACTCTTTGCGTCCTGTCTCGCTACCTACGTTTCGCGTTCTGCGCCTGCACCTACGATCTACGCTACAACATGCATCTCGTATGCAAGCGCTGCAATGTTCATCTTGCGTGCCTACGTTGTATCTCATGTTACAAATAAACAACAAACCCATACAGTTCCTTGTTCTCTCACAAATTATAAATTATTTCATCATAAATATTGTTTTCACAAATATTATTACCAAATTAATCATCACACTTAAATATCATAAATAGAATTAACAATACATACTGTTAAATTTCACTAAGCCAGTAGAGGTGGCTTTGCATTTGGTACCAGGATAGTCAATTCAGCGACCTTAGTAGTGTTGTTGCTTGTTAGTCTTACCAAACCGAACGAACATTCTTGCCTAAGAGTGCCTTTGGTTTGGGTGAACGTCCATGAATGAGATGGATGGTATAGGATAATCTTGGATGAGATGGTACATAGAGGATATTTTTGACTGAATAGGATAGTACAAGATTTTTGTTTAATTGTTTGAATGAAATGGTATGGGATAGTACAAAATGATGTTTGGTTGAAGGGATGAGGTTCGTATAGTGGTGGATGCACACGACGCCAGTGGACGAACTCATCCTTGTACCGTGTGGTTCGGCCTATTTTGCCGAATGAGTTGGTGTAAGATCTCCGTGGAATATTCCTTCAACTTGAACCAGCTCATTTCGAACAGATCCGTTCCATTCGTTCAACCAAACACTTAGAATGAGGCATATCCTGAACCATCCGATCCAGTTACCACCTGGTTCGTCCATCCGATTCAGTTACCACCTGATTCGTCCATCCAAACACACCCTAAATGAAGCTAACTGCTCGCAAGCCGCTATTGTTATCCATTACGCCGCTGTCACCGTATTCTCATCCCATCCTAATGCGATGGTGCTACCGTCATAGGAAGACCAGCGGCAGGCCCGTGAAGAGGAAATGGTGTGGGTAGGCTTCACCCATGTCAAATCCGAGGCCCGCCAATGACATGGCATTGGCTTAGAATAACCCTTGATGAGTAGTGGAGTGGCCATGTTGATGGATGTTGCATCAGTATGTTTTTGTTGTTGCAATACACTCTTTCTTTTAATGCAGCGAGAATTTATTTTTGTCACAAAGATTTATTGATTTTTGTTGAGTGTAAGCTCAACAATTTAAAATGTTACAAGAATTATCTTTGAATATTGCCAATATTTTTTTTAAAAATGTTGCAACATTGTATCATCACAAATTTATTTAATTCGGATACCTAACTCATGTTAAATGGTACCTCAGCTAACTTATTTTTTTGAGGATATTGCACTTCTTTTTTAGTAATTTATTTTGCATGTTGATTACAATTGTTGCATGCATTATCTAGCGATGTTACACCGACACTTACGATGGAAAACTTTCCATCGGATTAGCATATTTCTAATGCACGCTTTTTGTATTTATATTATCAGCAAGGGAGATACCTAAACGAAGAATGGATAACTCGGGCACCAGCCTCTCAAGATTCATGTGGCACATTCCACGGCCTAGAAAGAGATATGAAGGACCCCGAGGTCAGGTTTCCGCTCTTTACGACTTGGGAAGCACTGTCACGTGATTCCGATGCACATTTTACATATGATACTCCAATGCGAGTCAGCTTTTCTCTATGTCGGGCCCAGGTGACAAGGTATAAACCAGAGATGATTAGAAGCCCTCCAATAATACTGCAAGCAAACAAAGCAGATTATACTTTGGATCAAAAGAGATGAGAAACATTATTTTGTGAAAAAAATAAAGTTCTAGTTTATTGATCAATGTTAGAAACTTGAATTATTGAGATATCAGTTAGTCAAATAGAATAGGTCATCAATATGCAAACATATTACATGTAAGTAGGAGAGGCTCTGGAACAGTATTTTTCATATTGAAGAGAAGATCTAAAAGAAAAGGTTAAGTAAATTAAAGCATAGAACAAGTGAACTTATTCTTACCTTCCAAAGTAAATTGGACTTCCCAGAAAAAGCATTGACAACAGAGCAGAGAGCACTGGCTGAAGAGGGTTATACAGTGCCACCATAGCAGGGCCCAGAATTTTGTTGGACCATGTCAATAAACCATAATTAAGAGCAGATGCAACGACACCCTAGAATAAGGGAGAAAACAGGACTTGAGTATAAAATATTTACGTTGACATGCATCAACTATTTATTCTATGGCCTACACAGACTAGTGTAATTTGCAACCAATATCTCCTCTATAGCACCACATATAGATACAGAATCTCAATTCTTAGTCCCATGAATGGGATGCAATAACACAAACACTGTCAACGCCAACCGATAAACTATCACATACATATGAGAGAGAGAGTAGGAAGCCTTTTTTGTACTCCTGGGAGTACATACACCTTCCAATATACCACTTAAACGAACATGTTATAACTCTTATCACTTCCGGTATACTTAAATACCAATTATAAAATACTCCAATGCGACATGGTTGAAAAAATTCATCGGAGCTTTTATTTTTGGTATATACCCTTTTTCAGATATAAAAGGAGTATATACACAAATCATGCTTTAAAGAGTGGGCTTTGATAAAAATTTTCATTGAACTCACTTTGGAGTATCTTATAATCAGTATTACAGTATGATCAAAAGGATAAAGAGATATAACAGCATCAGTTAAACAGTATATTGAAAATAGCAGTACATACTACTCGTAGGTGTATATATTCTTTTTATATATGGAAAAGGGTATATACCAAAAATAAAGGGCTCCAATGAATTTTTTTCAACCATGTCACAGTGGAGTATCTTAGAATTGGTATTTAAGTATACTAAAAATGATAAAGAGGTATAATATGTTCGTTTAAGTGGTATGTTGGAAGGTGGGAATATGCACTCCTGGGAGTATGGAAAAGGCTCAACATCCAGAAAATTTCAAACTTTTCCGCATCCGATATATAGGAAAAATACCCGTTTTAAATCATGGTGCCCAGTCCCAGGTAATTTATACTATATATATAACAATGTAATATTGCAAGCCATGCAAAATGCCAACACTTCGAACATATATATGAGAACAAATTGAACATGAAGCTTACAGCATATACAACAGCAGCGAACTCAGATTGAGTCAAAGTCCAATCTTCTTTGTCATTTGTGGCAAAAACTCCTGAAATGACCATTAAAATAGCTCCAAAAAAGTATGAGTATGCTGTCAATGACAAGCTAGAAGGATACTTCAACAAAATTGGAGCCTGAAATAACAACACATGAACAGAATAAGTATAAAAAATAAGAAACATTTTTTGCAAAAGGAATTGTAGCACATTGATCTTCTACCATAAGATCTACTGAACGCGAGATACTAAAGTAAAGCCAAATACAACACAAACATAAAGTTATTCCAGGATTGCCAGACAGATGATCTCCTTGTATAAATGACTAATCTTCATCCTTAGAGTGAAGTATAATTTGCTCAGCCCATGACAAATCATACTGTAACAATACATCAAATCTCAGACAAAATTTAATCATGAATCTTGTAATAAAGCCAACCTAAGGTTCACATACTGGTACTTCAGGAGTGCCAAGAGGGCAAAAAAGGTATCAGGAAACTGTTAAGACTGAAAATTTTTATCAAAACAGAATGTTTCTCAATAGATTTGAGGCCATCTAAAGCCATCCTATTAAATTACCGATCTAACTTACAGAGGCTTGCAGGACTTGCGCTGCACATACGCTTGATCAAAATTTAAAGTTTATGCGTGCTACAACCAATAAGCATCAAAGTGCAAAAGCAAAAGGGTGTATCAACAACATGAAAATCACTAATACCTGCAAAGCAAGATAAGTGGCCATACAGAGGCAGTTCCCTATCAAGCACAGCACTCCAATGTGCCATTTTTGCATCCCAAACGCCATGAACAAAGATGATACTGGCTCCGGCTGTGACATGGCAGTGATGACAACATTACTATGAATATCGACGTCAAGCTCGCCGCTACCAAACACAACCGGACCCCTGTACAGCACCATAAGAACAGCACCAAGCACACATACAATCGTGCCACCAATCTTTACCCGGCCCTCATGTGTGACCAAGCTCGCCGTTTCAGTGCTGGAACAAACAAAATGCTTAAACTCAAGAGCAAAGAGAAGCGTGAATTTCTGAAGATTGTCGTGAGTGAGTGAAACTGACCCCATGATGAGGGCCAAGATGAAGGTGAAGACTGGTATGGATGGCTGAATGGCGGCGGCGTAGGTGGGATTGGTGTAGCTGAGGCCGACCAAGAACAGCAGCTGGTTGCCAAAGATGCTGCACGTCAAACACACAGAGGCATCAAAGCACGAAATTTGCAGGCATGGCAGCAGCATTGCTTCAACCGATGAGTGCGTCCGACTCCGGGTGAGTTAGTCGGGCTTACCCTGTGAGCCCGAGGAGGAAGAAGGAGGCGAGGAGGCGCCACGTGAGGGGAGGCCGCGCCTGAGCCGGGGAGCCGTGGTGGCGGAAGAAGGCGATGGGGGCGAGCACGGAGAGGGCGAGGAGGTCGCGGAAGACGCAGAAGACGACGCGGTTGGCGCCGGCGTTGAGCGCCTGCTTCGCGATGACGTGGTACCCTGCGTTGACGAGCTGCACGCCCACCATCGCCGCGTGCGCCCGCCTCCCCGCCCCGTCCAGCGCCGCCATCCCCGCCGATCCCCAATCTCCTTCCGCCTCCGGTCGTCGTCTGAGTACAAACCGCTTTCCCCACTGCCACTGCAGTCCATTTGCTGGGCTCCATTAGTTGGGCTTTCTGGGCTTTTTAATCAGGAAGAACTTTAGTAGGCCGGGCCGGCTAGGCTGGGCTTATCTGGTTTTCAGCCTGTAGCCACTTATGCCCGGCAGTTCGAGTTCGAACCGAAAGAATGGGACTTCCGAGTTCGGATTCGGATCGGGAAGCCACAGCTTTGCGCCTTTGCTTGAGTTGTCTACCATATTGCTCTCCCCCCATCGACTCTCAAAACTTGATGAGCACGCGCAGGCTGCCTCTGTTGGAAGTAATCTCGTTTTAATTGTTGTTTCCATGTTCTCCGGGGAATAAATATGCATGATTAGAAAGGATCAATGCATGATTAGAAAATAATACATGATTAGGAAGAATTAGTGGCGTGAGTTATGGCCAAGATTGGTTGCCAAAAATTGTATGCATGAGCTATATTTAAGTAGCACTTGATGTGAATAAAGTTTTGAGTTTTGGTGTGAGTCCATACTCCTGTACGTGTGAGTACATGTGTTTGTGAGAAACACAAGTGAGGGTGTGATTCCCTAGTGAGAAAGAGAGAAAATCAATGATTGATTTCCAACATTTGATATCAGAGCTACGGTCGATGTCAAAGATGATGTCAAAGATGATGAGACCGTGGACACGGCGGTGTCCGAAGCTCCATGAGAATCACCATTATGACAAGCGATGAGACCGTGGACAAGACGTTTGTTTTCTTTCCTTAATTCGTGTCCTTTTCCTTAATTCCGCTCCCTTGAGATGATGCTGGAGGGAGGTTGTCACCATCCAATACCCATTGCTCACAAAGAGCAGACTACACAAGAGGTTAATATGGAGGCGTTTACGGGGCGTTTCTTCAAAATGAAGGTGTACATGAAGGCACAAAAAGTGTGTGACATTATAAAGGGGTATAGATAGGCGATCAAAATGAAGGTGTACATGAAGGCACAACGTGTGGGGATTCTGTTGTGCCCGATGTCGCTAACACACGTAAGGACCAGATGGCATTGGCGGCCATCTACCATGGCATTTCGGGAGGAGACGCTCCTCCTACTTGCCGAGAAGGAGACGCCCAAGGAGGCATGGGAGGCGCTGAAGACCATGCATATGGGAGCTGAGCATGTCAAGGAGGCGAAGATCCAAACTCTAAGGCATGAGTTCGAGGGTCTCCGTATGAAAGAAACGGAGGCAGTTGATGACTTCACTGCGAGGTTGACAGTGATTGTCAACAAGATTCGTGCTTTGGGTGACAAAGTAGAGAAGACCTACGTCGTCAAGAAGCTTCTCCGTGCTGTCCCTTCAAAGTTCCTTCACATCGCATCGACGATCGAGCAGTTTGGCGACCTCAAGAACATGACCGTGGAGGAGGTCATTGGGTCTTTGAAGGCGCACGAGGAGCGGTTGTCCGGCTATGGTGATGCTGTGGAGGACGATCACTTGCTGTTGACTCATGACGAGCGAAGGAGGATGCCGAGAACTCGTCATACTCATCGCGAGGACGAGGGCATGGTCGTGGGCATAGCCGTGGCCGTGGTGAAGTTCGAGACAAATCCAAGGTGAGGTGCTACAATTGTCATGACCTTGGACACTTTGCTTATGAGTATCCGACAAAGAAGGAGGAATCACTACTCATGGAGGCTCAAAGCGAAGACGATGAACCAACGCTTCTGTGAGCAAGAGATGTCAAAATGAAGCAACAAGATTAAAGGGGTGATTGTTGGAAATAATATTGTTTTAATTGTTGTTCCCATGTTCTTCAGGGAATAAATATGCATGATTAGGAAGGATCAATGCATGATTAGGATGTAATGCATGATTAGGAAATAATACATGATCAGGAAGGATTAGTGGCGTGATTTATGGCCAAGATTGGTTGCCAAAAATTGTATGCATGAGCTATATTTAAGTAGTACTTGATGTGAGTAAAGCTTTGAGTTTTGGTGTGAGTCCATACTCCTGTACGTGTGAGTACATGTGTTTGTGAGAAACACAAGTGAGGTTGTGATTCCCTAGTGAGAAAGAGGAAATCAGTGATTGATTTACAATAGCCTCGTCGTGTGCAACATAGCGCCAACGCAGCACACGCCAAGGCCTTGGTCGGGCCTCATGGTGGATCTCACCGACACTATCCTCTGCGCCTCTGGCACCACACCGATCGTGTCCACTTCGACGTAGTCTGCTGCCTCTGGAAACACAAGCGCATTGCATTGCGTTGCATCATTAATGATAAACGATGATTATTGAGATGATGGTAACGAATAGGTTTGGAATAGAGTCGTGGACTCATCCAAAGATGTCTAATAAGGTGAATGTGATACGTGAGTATGTTATTGAGTTGTGGACTCAATCAAATTAATGAGCAATGAGATGAATGTGTTAATTGGCGGTGGCATTATTGTAATATGTTCTTGCTGAATTTTAAAGAAAATAAATGTTTATGTATTGTTTTATGATGTATTTGCTGAGTCGTGGACTCACTCTTGTTTGTTTATTGTTTTAGGTACAATGAGATCGGCATATGGGATTGGGATTTGGGAAGTAGTACATTCACGTCACTAGCTACCACAACACCAACCTAATGATATTTAATGTTTGATCATGCTTAGCTCATTGAATAATTTAGAAATTCACTGTCATGTTATAATTTTAGTGGAATCTATCTTGTGAGGAGTATTTCAGCTTTGTTAATTAATGTTGATGGCTTGCGGTTTTAACTTGAGAATGTACTTCCTTTGGTGGCTAGTTATTACTCTCATCGTCATTTATCTTGAGGATGTTTGTGGCTTATAGTTATATATTGTGACTATGCTTTAGTGGTTGATTAGTGTTTAAATGATTGACACTATTGTTGCTGAAATTTTGTCTTAAAAGACTATTTAAGTGTGAGAAAGGCTTGACGTGGTGACATTCGGGGCACTAGCGTGCCGAGGTGCTACATTTTCCCCATTTGACGTTCATGGTGCTACAGTTTGGATACATGTGTGTTAGTTTTATTACTACTAGGGTGTGCAGCTCGGAGCAAAAGAAAACGAGGTAAGGGAAAGAAGAAAGAGGAGGAAGGAAAAGAAGAGAAAAAAAGAGGGAAAAGAAAAAAGGGGGGAGGAAGAAGGAAATGGGAAGAAGAGGGGAGGACTCTGTCGCTGTGCTATTCTCATATAGGGAGCGGATCGACAGGGAAATGTGCGGGGATCATAAAGGACCGATGATTGTCGAAATTTCCAGCGAAACATCGAGACGCATGTATAAATTCTAGATTGTTGTTAGTCGTATTGGTGTTGTAGTGGAGCGATGTGATGGTCTTATTGATGGTAGATGGGAAGTTAGAAAGCACCGGGATGGAGTTTGGGAGAGGTTGATATTCATTTAAAAGTGTTCCCTATTTTTAGGGCGAGTTTTAAGGTAATTACAGTCAGTTTCATGGCAGATCCAGTTGAAAAATGTATCATGGTCTAAAGTTTCATTAGAGTATGATAACGTAAAATTTAGTTAAGTGAATTAAAAGTTATGGCTTGTAGGAGCTTGCTGTATAGAGATCGGTCGCTGTTGGGAGCAGTTGTGGTAATATGCAGATTAGGGCTAGATAATGGCTGAATTAAATTATGTCTATAATTAGAGAAAGCTAGATATTTTTTAGATTCTAGATATGCTATGGTTTGCTTTGCCTTGGTTTGGTCGGTCGGGGACCCCGTCTTCTGCTGCCAGTCGGGAGCCCGGCTCGGTGGGTCGGGGACCCGTCCATGCAGAGGTCGGGAGCCCGCCCGCCCGGTCGGGAAGAGCTCGGAGAGGTCCCGGTGGCCTCTTGAGACCTTTGGTCGGATCCGGCCGTAACGATCTGCTTTCGGCGCCCGGCGTGGATCGGAGCGTCTGCACAGGCTTAAGGCAGTCCCGGTGCGGAGGGAGCGGCCACGTGTCGAGGGGCGCGCGCCCGAGCTACCGATCCCGACAACCAGGCCCGAGGCTCAAGAAGCGGTCCGAGACTCTAGGCGCTCTTAGTCCAAAGTCTTGTTTGAAGAGGATTCCCCATCGGGACACATACTTGGACTTCGCCTTTTGTTTTCCGGACGGGCCAGAAGCCCGGGGCCTCGCGGATGGGAAGTTGAAGGAATGGGAGTCTGTAGGATGCGTGGAGGAGCGCTTTGTCTGGGGTTTGAAAGGCCCCGACGTTTAAACCACTTGGCCAGCTCTGGCGCGCTTTTGAGGTGATGGTGATGTCGGTAGATGAGGCGTCTTTTAAAACCAGGGGGTCTCATCCTTTAGGATTTCACTTCCCGTTTCTCGTGCTCTTGCCTTCTTCCTCCTCGTCCCTCTGCGTCAACGCCTTCTAGCCCTTGATTGCGACCCCGCTCTCTCCCCTCCCTCTTGACTTTGATTCTATGGCGAAGTTTGGGAGGAGCACGCTCACCGCAGAACGGATGAGGGAGATAGAGTCTTTGGGGCTCCTGGACCTATTCTCCTGGCGGCTTCCTTCCGGGGAGAAAGTGCCGCGACCTCGAGACGATGAGATCGTGAGCACGGAGCAGTACATGCTCTTTGGGCTGCGGACCCCGGAAAGTGACTTCTTGGCTGCGGTCCTTGCGCAGTGCGAGATCGAGCTCGTGAACTTGATGCCGAACTCCCTCCTTCTTCTTTACTGTTTCGCACATCTTTGCGAGTGGTTCTTGGCGGGCTCCCTACCCCCGCTTTTCTTAGTTTTACTCCTTGTCACTTGCAAAGACCCCATCGTCGGGTGCCTCTATTTCCATTGCAGGCGGAGACTCCTTGCACCTTTCTCCAAATCCGGCCGGGATTCGCTCGATCGTGGGCGGAGAAGTGGTTTTATTTAAAGAAGAGGCGAGGCGGACTTGCTTACAATGGCGTCGCAGATCGAAGGAAGCGGGAGACCCACGAGCACGAGGACTCGGTGGACGACCGAAGTGGCGCCTTCATCCACACATGCGCCATGCGGGCACGAAGAAGCGGAGCGGTCGTTCGACTACCTGCGAATCGGGTGCTCCCTCTCGGAGGAGGTTGCACCTTTCTTTGAAATCACCGGGAGGTGCAGCGCCACGGGAAAGTCACGAGGTAAGTGTCGTCCGATCTCGGATCCTTCGGACCTTGGTGGGGCTCTCTTATCTCGGACGTTTTATTCACGATCTCGCGGCAGAAATTCGGCATGGGTCGCCGAGGATGCGGAGATCTTGGGAAGGCGCCAACTCCTTCGACCTCGGCAGCGTCCCCAAGAACATCTTGAGGCGCGGCCAGGTAAAAGCCTTTCACCTTGGTCCTTACTTTGGGCGCTCGGACTCGGATGCTTATTGTGGCGAGCTCGTGTAGGCAACCAAAGAGCTGCAGAGTGCGGCCAGCGGTTGCTACCGCTTCTGGCGACCAAAGGCAAGAGGGGGCAAGAAGGCGGCCTTGGCGCCCAAAGCAAATCGCCGAAGCCCCATGTCGAGTGGGGCGGCCGTGTCGTGGTGAGCTTAGACCCCAGAGCTCGGGGTGCGAACTCGAGCTTGATGCGTCGGGCCATTTTCTTTCTTTTCTTCTTTTTGGTTCACCCACTAACCCTCGCTTTTGCCCGGCAACAAGAGCGGCCGGCCGCGAGCCCGATGCCACGCAAGAACAACGAGTTCGACAGCGAGCTCCCGAGAAGCCCTCCGCGGCTGGCGAGGCGGTCACGCCGGTCACGACCTCCGTACGCACCGTCATCCACCCCATCGTGGCGTTCGGCGTCAGAAGTGCCGACCTCTGTGGTCGAGGCGGCCGGGAGGAGGATTATGAGGCGATTCGCCTCGTGGCGTGACCGGGACGCGGCGAGATCTTGCTGCCGCGTCCTCAGGAAGGACGGCGGCGGAGGTTGGTTAAAGCGCCTCGACCAGGGCGTCGTGATTGAAGTCTTCTTGCCGAGAACACCGTGGCCGAAGGGTCGCGATCGGTGGCGTCATCGTTGCGCCCGGTGGGGCGTCCGGCGAGTCCTCGGAAGCGGAGAGCCGAATCGCCCGCAGTGAAATTTAGTAAAGAAAGCGAGGTTGCCGCGCGTCGGATTCGGCGCGTAAGTTCCCGTTTCTTAACCGTGGTGGTGGGGCGGTAGAGCATCTTTTGATAATTTGCGCGCGGCTCATATCTTGAGGCGATCGTGGCTCGGTCCATCGTCAAACCCGATGCCTCCGTCCGGGCGCTTTCGGTTGTTGAGCCGTGATCGAGGGCGGCGTTGTCGCCGTGCCGGGTGGAGCCGTCCACCTCTGGCGAGTTGAGGACCCTTCCATAATCGAGGCGGCGGTCGTCGAGCCACTTGACGGCGAAGGTCGGCGCCATTGCCGTGGTCGGGCGGATCCCCGGTCGCCGAGTCTTGCCGTTGCCATAGCGGCGGGAGGCCGTCGAGGGCCTGCTGCGAGCGTACTACCAGATTCGATGGTGTCATCGCCTTGTCTTTCTTTGGAAGACCGGCTAGTGGAGGTAAGATCGATCGTGGCGTCGGCTCCTTCTTGCCTCCCTTTTCTTAGTGGTCATGGCGGGTTTTCTCTTTGCCTTGCGAGTGCTGTTGGTTTCAGGGGTACAACATCGCGAACACGTGCTCGCCTTCCGGCCTTATCACGGTTCCTTGAGGCCAATCGGAGGACATCGCAGAGCTAAAAGCAGCCGTGGCCAGCGGTCAGAGAAATCTCGCTGAGGAGGCCCGGGCCCTCGAGCTCCAGCAGGCGATCGAGGCCGGCGGGGCGTGTGGCGGAGATATACACCATAGCGCTCTCGAAGCCATCAAGGGGAGCGGAGGAGGCGGAGGAGACCCTTGCGGGTCGTCGAGAGGCCTGATCGTCTTTGGCGAGGCGCGAGTCGTCGATGGAGATCCAGCGCCTCAAGCTCGAGATCTCGGCCTTGCGCCGAGGCGAAGTCGCCGGCGAGGGGCCTCCTCCGAGCTCGAGGCCATGGCCAGAGCTCGAGAAGATAGTCGCGAGGTTGGAGGCGAGGGCCACGAGGCGAAACCAAGGTGGTGAGGCGAGGCGAGAATGCTAGTCTTGGAGAGAAGGCGGGCGCGGTGGCTTGTCTTTGGAAAAACGCCTTGGCCCGGCTCAAAGCGGCCGCGGCCGGATTGACAAGGCCGATTAGAGGTCCTCTCATTGCGGCGGAGGGTTTCCGCCTTGAGCAGGAAAAACTACTTGAGACATGTCTCTGTAAACTTTAGAGTTAGCGGATGGGTCAGGGTGAAAGATTCCCCTTGTAAAGATAAAACAACTTTATGCTAAGTTTTATAGAGTTGTGTTTTTTGGAGAACTTAGCTTATTTGTCGGTGCGTGCGCCCTGCTGCGTGCTTTATGCGGGCCATTTCTTGGAAGAATCGAGCGATCTTGGATACGTGGCGCGTGGCGAGCACGTTCTGCGGACCTTAGCGAGGCCTCGCCTTTTGCCCGAATTACCCATTTAGGTGTGGTATCGATGCGATGTTGATTCAGCAGAGGCCTGCTTGCGAAATCACTCGGGCGGGCGCGACTCGGGTTGACATGTCTCGATAATTTGGTGCGGGGAATTAGTCGACATTGCGGCAAGCGACTTATTGCGGCCGAGATCATCCTGGTGGTAATCTTAGAATTCGCGACCTCGGGTCGGGAATGTCATCGGGCGGCGCTTCTTTGAGGCGTCCACGGTCGGTAACAGGGGAATAGCCGACTTACTCAGATAAGGATCGTTTCTTTGCGACCTCAGCCCGAGCGCGTCGGGCTCGGGACAGCATCCACGAGGCGAACCCGGAGAAGCGTGGTCCACAGAGGCCTCGCTGGCGATTACAGGTTTGGGCACAACTCGGTTGAGTCGGCTGGGATGGCTCGGTGGACAGTTACGGCCTTGAGTGCGACTCGGCGAGCTCGGGAGCGCATCGAGCTCGGCAAGACCCCCGAGGCGGTTTAAAGATTCGAACTTGGCCATCCGGCCGGGAAAGGTCGGCTTAGAACAGCGAGTCATCCGGTGGTGAATCCCAAAGCGCAACCTCGAGCCGGAAAAAGTCATCGGGCTCGGGCGCCCTCGAGCGTTCAATGGTTGGCGACGGGGATGGCGGCTTACCCGATAACGATCGCCTTACGCGGCCCCGATCACAGGAATGCCTGGCGGGTTATTCATCCGAGGCGAACCTAGAAGCGTGACCCGGTAGCGCAAGAAAGAACACGCATGGGCGCCCGAGGCCGAGCCGCGCGTGGCCTTATGGTTGCCCTTATAGCCACGCCGCGAAGTCGGGCCGCCGAGTGTCCTAAGAAGAATTTACTCGGTTAAAGGATGGGCGAGGCGCGCGTCAGGGCCTTTAAGATGGCGCGACCTTCGGCCAGAAGGATCTACAACTTAGGTCGTGTGCGGAACACCAACCCTTCTACAAATCGAAAGAGATTAGCACGAATCGGAAGGAAACTTTATTATGGCCATGAACTGGGCGGACGAGGATGGCGGCCACGAAACCTCGGGCATGTCGGCGCGCGGTGAAATCTGAGGAATGAACACGGCAACAAAGAAGGAGGCACCTTAACAAAATGAAGGGTGAAAGAGGCGCTAGGCGTAGAACTTAGGAGTGGCCTCGTTCCACGAGCTCGTGAGCTCCACGCCATTGGGGACCGCCAGCGTAAGCCCCGCGGCTTGTTGAGGCGACTCTGAAGAGCCTCCCCGTGAGACGACTTGTTGGTGTGGGAGCGGTCTTGGATCCGTCGTGGGACTAGGTCCCAGCGGAAGCCTCTCAGGTCGAGCGGCTTGGGCGATGTCTGCGGAGATCTTGCGGTGCGCGCCGAAGCGCAGCGGCCTGTGACACCTTACTTCTTCGCCAAGGCAAGGTCGAGTACGCTCTCGCTCGAGGTCGACATGGTCGGCGAGCTCGTCCTAGTGGAATGGAGCGCGACCTCGGGCGGCGGGCGACCTCGGCCCGAAGGCGAGTGAAAGGGCTTGCCCCGTTGCCGATCGGTCGAGTGCGGACGGACCAAGGGGCTGCGGGAGCTCATCCGCCCATGCCCGGCCGCGGCGGCCGAGCTCGTCGAAGACTCGCTTGATCCCTTGGATGAGCTGCCCATTAGCGCTCGGTCGCCCGTTGCTCTGGGGTGGCTTACCGAGGCATAGCGGACCTTGGTCCCCATATCCGCGCCGAACTCTTGGAGCATTTCATTGGTGAGCTGCGTTAGTTGTCGGTGATGATCTGCAAGGGACTCCGTACCTTGTGACCACGAAGAACGGAAGAACTTTACCGCACCTTAGCGGTGATAGCGGAGCGGTTACGCCGATCCATTTTGAAAAGGTGTCGATCGCCACGAATAGGAACTTCTTCCTCCGAGGCCTCGGGAAGGGCCGAGAATGTCGAGGCCCCGTCGAAATGGCGGCGAGGAATGGTGCGCAGGCGTAGGCGATTGCCTCACCTTTGGGTGTGGCCCGACGGACTAGCAAGAACGAGCGATGCCACAGGCATCTTGGCGCCGATTGGCGATAAAACCCATCTGAAGGCCTTCCGACCATAGTCTGAAAGAGGAGTGAGCGCGCCTGCAGCCGGAGTGTATGTCGTTGGCGGTATTTACCTTCTTACGGGTGATGCATTTTGAAGAACGTCCAAAGCCCCTGACGGTGGAGCTGCCGTAGATGAGCTGTCTGAGCCGCGTCGTCGCGGAGCTGCTCCTTTCGGCGAGGAGTGGCGGGAGCTCCTTGGTCGAGGAACTTGATGAATGGATCCATCCACAATATTTGGATTCATATAAAAATAGTTACCAAATTGTAAAATATGTTGTCCTCGAGATCCTCCGTAAGGCGTCTGTCTCGGACGCCAAACTTGAAGGCCTTGATGGCGGTTTAAATCGAAAATATTGGGGATCGAGTTTGGCAGGGTGAGCCGGCGCACAAAGTCCCAGATGTTCCCCCTTTCCTGGATAACACGGTCGAGTCCCTCTCCGCCAGTAGTTCGTAGCAACTCTGGAAGTTGGAGTGGAAGCGCTCCTCGGTGGCGCCACGGCCGGAAGGTCTTGGACGCTGGTTGAAGAGCCAGTCTGCGGCGGCGCCGTCTAGAACGGTGGGGAGGTAGTTGGCCATTCGGCCTCGTCCCCTCGGCCGCGAGGATGGCGGTGGAGTAAATGGAGAGAAATTCCGCGGGATTCTTGGTCTCGTCGAACCGCTCCATCATCGCCGGCCTAAGGCGGCCACAGATACCGACGGAGATCGCCTTGCAAGTACGCCGCACCGTAGTGGCGGAAGGTCGCTGCCGCGCGTTGCTAAGCGTCGGGTCGTCACCGGTAAAGCGAGGAGAACTTCGGCCGACGGCGCACCCGCGTCGTCGTGATGGTCGGCGGGCGCCATTGCGGTGGCGTCGCAAGTGGTTCTGGTCTTCGTCGCCCGAGTTGGGCGTCCGGAGAGGACTTCTGGAAATACCGTGTCGTCGAAAGCATCGTTATTACGCCGTGGCGACAGGCGAGCCACAGCCCCTTCCATGTCGGGGCGGTGAAGATGGCGTTAAGGTGCGAAACAACATATCGAGAGTGCTAATGGCTTAGCGAGATGAGTTCGATCCCCCCTACGGGGTTCTGCCTCCTTTATCTACTTGCATCGAGGAAGGAGACAAGTGGTTAAATGAATTAATTGAAAAATATGGATAACTAGAAAATTGTAGACCTTCTTGTGTAGTTTTCATAATATACTAGTATAGTGCTGGTTTGCTATATTTGGATTCATATAAAAATAGTTACCAAATTGTAAAATATGTTGTCAGGTAAAACAACATATCAGTCTTGAGGAAGGAGACAAGTGGTTAAATGAACTAGCTTCTTGTGTAGTTTTATAATATACTAGTATAGTGCACTGCTAGCATACTTACAAAGACAACCGCTTATCAATTAAATGAGAAGATAAGTATGAATACAACACTTAATAATAAAAGAGAAATTTAGAATTTTAAATGAATTTAGAAAGAAAAACGGAACTAAATGGAGATCGAATGGGCAAAAACGGGCTCCCAAAAGATTTTAAATCAAGAAAGAGAAAGAAAAAGAATTTTTGATTTTAGATTATTTTTTTGCGACTTCCACAGAGAGCATGCTCTGGCTTGGCAGTATAAGGGGAGGAAGGCCGGTGGGTGGCCGGTCGTGCATGGGTCGACAGTGCGGCGAGATCGCCGGCACCGACGCCATGGGGAGGAGTCACGGCGGTGAATTTCACGGGAAAGATGACGGTGATGGCTTGGGTTACCTCCAAAATCCGCGATCTTTACAAGAGGGAGCACTTGGGATTTACGCAATGCGATGGGGTGGAGGAGAGCTCACGCTTTTATAGCCCCAAACAAGCATATTTATGGAAACCATAATTTGGGATCAAATCAGATTGAGAGGAAATTTTGACAATAGAACACAAAATTTGGGAATTAACACCATAGATGGAAAGAGGAGATTTGGTGCGGAATTGATGGAGCTTTGGAGCTTGCTTTAATGGAGGAGGAAGAGAAGAAACTTCTGATTATTTTGTTCATTTTTTAAATATAGAAGGATTTTGAAAAGATAGCACATTAGGTTAAAAATTCTAAAAAATTCTCAAAAAACTTTCGATTATTTTGTACTTAATAAAATTATTTTCAAAAAATTAAATTATAAATTTGCCGAGACGACGACAACATGTAGGTCGTTGACCAAAGAACCTCGCCCGCGTTAGCAAAGCCACCGATGGCGACAGTGGAGCCACCGCAGGACTGCGTTCTCCGCCGCTGCCCCCCATCTCCGGCTTCCTTTTCCCAACACGTAATATATGGTCCTTTCCTTTTCCAGGACGTTTGTTTCCTTTTCCTTGTTGATCTTTGGAGGTGAGGAAGGTCATTGTGGGCCACGTGGATGATTTCGAAAAATATGGAAAATAAATCTGCGCTCAATGACCATTTGGATCCGCAAGGAAAAAGATAAAAATTAAACGATTGCTTTCATGCCATTGGTTCCATGAGAAAAATTGAAAAAATTAAGCGAAGACTCACGAATCGTTGGTTCCTTAGATAAAAATAAAACAAAAATCAGCTCTCCGTATACCAAATTAAACTCTATGGGACTAGATCCGTAAAAATTCTCGAGAAGGGTCATATTCGGAAAAATACTATCACAATGCCAAGACAATAAAAATTCAAGTCTTGTTTCCTTGCATGCGATCCTCCTGCTTATTTCCTTGTTTGATTCACCTCCTTCCAAATATGTTATACGACAATTTTGACCATAAAAATTCAAGTCTGATTTCCTTGCATGCGGATCCTCCTTATTTATTTCCTTGTTTGATTCGCTCTCTTTCCAAATATGTAGGTGGGGAGGTCTGTTGTGGGCCACAGGGATGATTAGACACACTAAATAATGGCCATCGGATGTGGGTGAGTAAAACTGAGGAAAGATCTGAGACGTTCATTTTGATGAATGCAAGTTTCCGGGGACGTTTTGTTGGGTGCACGAATATTAGGCCATCTCTAATGAGGTGCATTATTTAGGGTGGACGTAGGAAAAATTGCTTAGGTGCATTATAAAGGGGTATAGATATAGTTTACTATGTTTGGTCTCCTAAATTAGGAGTTATGATCTTCCGATCGTCGGGATAGCAAAAGATAAATTGTCCAGCAAGAGAGAAAATTAAGGCCGGGATGTGTGTAGGAGCAGCAATGCGTGACAAAATCTATTCCTTTCCTTGAGCCATCTATCTCAATGCTGATTTCTATTGCCATTGAAGGACCTTACCTTACCAACCGTGGGGACCATTAAGAAGAAGCACGTTATGTCTTGTCTGTTGACAGAAGCTGGGATAAAGGCGATGCATACTGTACCCAGCAATTAGGGATGCAAACCTGCAATCCCTAGTTTGTTGTATTGCCATCTCAAATCTTAGTGCATCCTGAGAAAGATGCAGTGTGTTGAGGTCCTTTTATTTTTCTTTAACTCGTGTTTAGGTTCTTGTATGTTCAGTCTGATGACGCATTGCTGCTGGGTGCTCACTCAGAAATCACTTATCACAAATTCAACACTCGGAACGGGCCGTTCTAATCAGCCGAAATCCGGTCATTGTCACACGCAGTGCCATCTTGGGCCGTTCTGTAGCGCAAGTTTGCAGAAAATTTCACCGGCCTATTGTTCTTTGGGTTGTGTCCTTAACAGGTGTTCTTTCCATTGGACAATGGTTAAGTTTTTCAAGGCGTTCTCTGATTCAGAAAATGGGCCTGAATTTTAAAACGAACTTGTACTTCATTTTCGGTACTAGTTACTATGGTTGACCCCAGAGATTTCTAATTAAATTGCCAAAAGAATTCAGAGTAACTGTTAGAAGGGACGCTTCCATAAACAAACAATTGAGCTTGAGCTGAGCAATGCATGTGTCAAGGGGGCATCGGAAGCTGATGGAAGCAACTAGATCATAGTTGCCACCTGTCCTAGTTATTGCCAAACTAACAATGTCCCATCGTGTAATCTCTCCCATCTTTTCAATACTGCTCACTCCGTCTAAAAATATAAGGTGTATTTTGACTTTGTATAAAGATTAAGGTTGCCTTAAAATTATAAAAGGTATAAGAGAAAATGGCTTAGATACCCCCACTTAATTGTTTTGGAAAATGAAAGATAATACTTTGTGTGGGTGATAATTAATAAATGCATATGGTTGAGAGAGAATTATTGTTCCTCAACAAAATGTCAATTTTGGATCAATTAGATTTGTATGTTTAGTAGTAGAGTATATGTGTTCAAAGAAAGGACATATACTACTTGCAATACTGTACAAGTTGACTGATATCATGTTTTTTTAACCTGATTGTTAAGAGTTAAGATGGCTCATTATTACTATGTGAGAAATCGTTGTTTCGTGATTAGTCAAAAACAAAGTTTCATGTACTGCAGAATTCTCCGGATAGCTCAGAATTGAAGGACAACCTTTTTTCGAAGTTAAGGAGAAAAACGAACCATATTGGCATTCATCAGGCTTGCATACAAGATGAGTCGTTGACCTAGCTCCGCAATTAATCAAGCGCAAAATTCCAACCCAAAATAAATGCAGGCCAAAGAAACACTTAAGTTTGACTCCGATCGATTGATGCTTCAATAACAATAAAAAAAATGCGATGGTACTGTACGTTGCGTATTCTCCACCACCTGAGAAGAAAAATATGTAAAATCAAGTGAAAATCGTCGCCCGGCACGCGCAAGCCAGAGTGATCCATCGAGTCCTTGCATGCATGCATGAGGTCGCTATTAGCATTGCTTTTCAGCTAAATTTTTAACGGAAACAATCGATCTGAGGCAGACGTACGGGTCGTCCCGTTTCTTTCACAACCAGCAAGCTAGCCACAATAATGAACAATTGTATATTTCACAAGCCTATATATATAGTCTCGTGGACTTTGCTTGCTCGAAAACCAAACGTGGAGGATATAAATTAGTACTAGCATGCAGAGGAAAATTGCCAAAGCAATGGAGGCGGCTCGTCAGTATTACTGGGGCATAATATTTTGTATTCGCCATCATGGATGTGTATGTATGTACGTGAAGCAATAATATAGTAGGTTGAATAAAATACATGGTTGAAAATTGTATTTCAGAGGCCACGTTAATTGTACACAGCCGGCAATCATACAGAGAAACGGGAACTCTTAAACTCTACCGGATGATATATATTGTATGATAGAGTCAACTCATTGTTTAAAGGTATGAGGTATGATATATGCATTCTAGCTCACTCAGACCTAACCCTCCCCACTTGACCACGTTGCCCTTGAATTTCGTTTTGACAAAATTTGCAATGTCAATTTCCAAACACGACACAATATCATGACATCAGATGACAAACCACTTGGATACATATTGAACATTTGAACTAGATGTTGGCCCTTCTTACCATTGACTTCATCCTTCCAAACCTATCCTTCCAAGTAAGTCTGAAGAAATGGGAAACTATCGTGACCAGGCGTCGCCTCAATTTCTATTGCCGTTTTCTACATCTCAATCTATCATCATGAGCACATCTGTGAGGCTGTCTCCCCTCCTTCCTCTTTCTTCCTTCTCCGCCCCCTCCCTAATGAGCCAGAGCTTCGGCAAGCCGTCGGCTAGCAGGAGATCTCCACCAGAGATGATCTCATTTCCTTCCCCACGCCTCTCTCTCTTGTCCCCAAGCCTCCACCCCTTCTACTCGTCATTCCTCCACCCACCTCCTCCATTCATCCTCCTACTCCAGCAAGTCAAAGCTTCGATGAGCTGCCGACAGCCGAAGATCGTTGCTAGACATGAATTCCTTCCCTGACGAAGCATTTAGGCCATGTGCTAGAGGAGCCGGGGCGTCGAATCTGTACAAATTGGAGGGATCCAGCGGAGTGCCGGCGATGAGCCATCAGGCTAGCCTTTGCCTCGCCCAGATCTGGGCTTATCAGCTGCGATGTTCTGAGCTAGCCGTCTCCTCCCCCTCCAACAATATACGTCATCAAAGCTACAGGCATGGCCTTCGCCTCCAGTAGGCTTTTGTTGCAGACATTTGCTCGAATAGCTGCAAACTTGTTTATCGATTGTTGTATATACTTTTGTACTTTGTTGCAGTGTGGTTTATCAAATATTACCACAAGAGGTATTTCTTGCAAGTATGTTTTTTATTTGTTGCACGAGAGTAAAGTTTTGTTTCAACATCTCTTCTCAAATGTTGCCATAAGAGATATTTGTTGAATTGTGCTTTGAATTATTGCACGGATGTAAATTATTGTTGTAGTAGGGATGTCTATTTATTGCACTAGGAATCCGTGCTGATTGCATTGAGCTGTGATAGAGGAATCCGTGCTTGTTGCTTTGAGTTGCGAATATGATGTAGTATTTCTTGCACGGGGTGGGGATTTGTTGCAGGCTTACTAAATAATTGTTGCACTTTATCAATTTTTGTTGTGCTAGATGGGATGGTTGAGATCAATCCTTCTAAGTTAGGTTTGACAATGGAAACAGACGTACGATGGGAAGCGCTAGCACATCTTGAAACTGATCTATCTCATTATCTCAGGCAAGCCCATAAATCACGAAGTCATCATCAATAATGAAATTAACTTGTGTTACTAATAAAATGTGTATTGCTTATGTGCTCTCTTAAAACTAAATTGCACTATTTCTAAAGCAATGTTGATAGGGAAAAAAATTGTAATGCCAACGGTGCAAGCGGTGTTAACGCAAACTAGTTTAGAGAAAGGGTTTTTTTCTTCTAAGAAATAATTGTAGAGTTCTTGTTCACATCAATCGCTCAATAGTTGTGTTAGAAGTTGGTTACGTTTTTCTTTGTTTCTAGAACACAAATCTAACCAAAAAAAGCAGAAAATTACTTACTATTATCTAACTCGACGGAATATATATATCAAACCCAAACAACCATTAACCTTAGGAGCAATACATATAATGATTTTTTATTATATAATTTTTAAAACCTATTTCTATTGGTGACCTCTCGCGTAACTTGTTTATAAATCTAACCTTTTTGGCCACGCTGGTGGTCGTGACGTAATCAAACAACACAGCCACGCCAGTTGATGAGGATATAATAACATATAATGAATATACCAGTTAATTAAATATTGTCCGAACACATCTGATCAGAACCCTTCGGCTGGTACCGATCGGAACACCCAACCGGTTCTCCCAATTTGACGTATGTATGCATAGGGTTTGGGCCTGTTTGTTTTTACCGTGGATTCTAGATTCTAGCCCTAAAAGTTGGATAAAAAACAAACAACACAATTTTAGGAATCAATTCTCATAATCCGGTCCACCCATATACACTAGAATCCACAATCCACTTCATATGTATGCTTCTATGGATTCTGAGGAATAGAAATATAAGAATGCCACCGAAAGTTCTAAGTAATTACCCACCAAATGCCATCTCAGAATCCAGAATCAGCTTCTCTAAAGCCACAATCTAGAATCAGCTTTTAGAAAATCCACAGCAAAAACAAACCAGCCTTAATCGTGAACCCACGTAACCACTCAATATCGATCCCTTATGAACCAAGATGTGGAAAATACGCCCAATTTGCAGGAACCACTCCTATTAAGTCACTAACAGTAACCAGCCGACGGTTACTACTCAAGAACCACCTCCGCCACATGCGTTATCTCCAGGAGATGCCTTCATCGACAATAACTGGTTGCAGTCGTCTGTCCGTCATCAACTACCGTTTCCTTATCTCTACTAATATAAAAGGGGATTTTGTTCGTTGTCTTCCCCTTCCACGAGCGGGCTTCCCACACATGGCAACAACACCTTAGAAAAACCAACTCGTGTTAAAAAAACTGAATCTCAAATAAACCAAAAAAACCAATCTACTCTGGCCATGTCCGTTGCACACTCCCCACCCGAACTCCCCCCTTACCTCTCGCACCTTCCAACTCCCAAACTCCTCTCGCCCTCCTCGCGCCCATGCCGCCCGTCTGCCTCCCCCTCTCCCATGCCGCTCCCTCTCCTCCTTGGCTCCATTTCAACCATATCCACCATGTTCTTGCTCTCCCCATGCATGCTCCCCTCGGAGCCTCAGGCCCGAGGTCGAGGTGCCAAATTCCGCCCTAGGGTTTATGTTTTGGGCCGGATCAATCAAGCTAGGGTTTGGTGGAGCAGCTCCAATGCGGGATCGAGAGGAGGAGGAGCTCCAGTTGGCGCTCCGCATGAGCCTTTAGGGCTCACCACCCACGCAACCCTAGCCAAGCGTAGCAAGCTCCCGTCGTCGGCCAGGGAGTCACCGAAGGTGGAGGCACACCGCAAGCAGTGCGAGCTCATGGCCGCTGCTACCGAGAAGCGCCTCCTTGTGACCACATCACTCGTGGGACGGTGGAACTGACCTCAGGTGGGCTTGCCGATAAGGAAGGAGGTGGCCACTCCCAATGCCTAGGGTTTTTGCTCCACTTGGCCTGCAGGCCACAGCTAGCTAGCCACCCCAAGACAACTTTGTCGGAGGTACGTCTACCATCCCAAGATCCACGATGAGCTCTCTCCCCTTTCTTCTTCCTCTCCATCCCTACTCCTTTTGTTTAATTCCCTTCTACTGTTTTGAGGATTTGGCCCCTTGGGCCGAGGCGTCCTCGTTGTGCCGCCATAGTGTCGCCAGCATTACCTTTCTACTGCTGCTACTACCCAACTCACAGATATGATGGTGTAACCAGGGGTGGTGGGCTTGGCAACGAGGGAGGAGGTGGCGCAGACCAACCCGGCGATGAGCGAGGAGGTTCCCCATTTTCCTCTCGATCTCCCTATCCTTCCGTCCATCCCCCTCCCCCACCCTTCCACATCCTCATTTAGGTCCATCATCATCTCTCCTCTCCTAACCCTCTCTCTTTCTCTCCATGTTTTTTGCCTGCTGTTTATGTCGTTCAGGTTTTGCCTCAGATCTTGTTGCTTACCATCTTTTTAGTTATGCTTCGTGTGTAGTAGGTGTTTGATGATTTATTTCTTTTGCAGAGCAAATTGCTTATTTTGGTATATAGGCTAATTTGGTTCAAAAAGCAAGAAATTTTGGTTAATTTAGTATATGATTCTCAGTTTATTTTGATTTTGCATCAGATTTTGCTGTTAGTTCCCTTCATTTAGCTAATACATTGCTACTGCGATTACAAGGATGTGACCTTTAGGATGTTGCAAGGAATTGGCAAGGGTTCACGGTCCAGGCTACAGAGCATGACACCTTCCAATGAGGTAGATCTTTCATGGTAAGGTTCAATCTTCAATGAATTGATTTAGCATCATATTCTTATTTAGTTATGCCTTAAGAAACATTTAATTTATTTATTTGGTTTCGAAGGGTCCCTAAATTTGTCAAATTAGATTAACATTTCTTCTTTTTTTTCTTTGCATATTTTTGTTTTTTCTAGGTAAAGCAATAATGTTCTTATAAAAATGGTGCACTAGAACATTTTATGTTAATTATCATTGGGTGGTGTTGATGCCTTGATGGATTGGTAATTGGTTGTTGAATGCTAATGCATTTGTGCTTCATCAATAATCCACATATAGTGGCTCAATCTCCGAAAGGAAATCAAAATTTTAGCCATTGAAGTGAGTGAGGTAAAATTGATGGACTGTGTTTGATGTTGAGTAATTAGTTATCACTATGTGTTAGGAGCAACTTTCCCTATCTACGTTTCAAAGGTACTATCATGTTTCCCTGGAGTTCTCTAAGATTTAGGCGTACTCCTACAATATTAAGTAATTTACTTTATATATAAAATATCCAGGTGCACGCACAAAATTACAAATTTACAGTACAATGAGCTTATTATATAGTTTTGATGGGACTACCCCTGCTTATGTCATAGTTTTCAGTTTTTAAACTGCTATTGATGTTGAGGTGATGTAAAATTGTAAGAATATGCTGAGCGGACTTGAATGGGTTGCACTATAATTCATTAGTTATTATTGCTATCTGATATTGTCTTATAAAAGAGATACGATGGTCTCTTGGCAGATTTAGAGCATGATTCAGTTAAATGGATAATTTCTATACCTAGTGCTATGAAGTGTCTGCTATAAGGATGGAGATTTGTTAAAGACTGTCATTTTGATTGTAAGTGAAGCATCTAGGCTCTAAATTTTGTGTTTGGTTTTAGTAATTAATGACAATCATGTTTTAAGGACTAACAATTTTTCTTGAGGTTATGAAAATTTGGTTGATCCTATGAAGAGGTGAAATCATTGAGCTTTAAGGAAATTAAAACATCAAGTTAATGCCAAGGTATAAGATGTAACGACCCTTTTCTAGTTTACTGTCGATCTAAGTGTTTGGAGAAAAGATCGGATTGCTAGTATAGGCATTGTACTATTAAGAGGGACTTTTGACTGGTAACTTGAAGGTAATTAGTGTCAATGGCTCAAATTCATGCTCATACTTTGATCATATGTAATTCTCGAAAAATCCCTTAAAATCCTCTTTGAAAAACTGCATTGTCAACAATAATGACCCGATAGTTATTTGCCACAGAGGGGTGTTTTTGGGGGTTTTGCCAGGTCGGCACTATTGACTATCTAGGAGCGGTACTGCATAACAGGTTGATCTTCCCCAAGAGTCCACATCGACGGGAAGGTTTGGCACCTCGATGTCGGCTCTTCGCCACCTAGAGCTGTAGGTGGTTCCAAGGGTTGGGCTGTTCACCCATTAATGTGGTACGTGAGCTGGGTTCAGAATGTCGTGAGACAGTTCGGTCTGTATCCGGTGTGGGCGTTAGAGCATTGAGAGGACCTTTCCTAGTACGAGAGGACCGCGAAGGATGCACCTATGAGGAAAACAAAGAAAAAAGATGAGAAGACGGAAAAAGACGCAAACGAATCGAACAACCACGACTGGGAGCCGCAACGCAAGAGCAATCGAAATCGTAAGGACCCAACCGGGGAGTGAGGAACCAGTAAAAAATGAAGATCACATTTTTTTAGTCGGAACCTTAGGTGGTTCTCGGAAGAAGATAGCGAAAAAATTATCCCTAAAGTCGAAACTAAAAGGAACGTATAAACCAATGCTTCCATAGATTCGATCAATTAGGATGAACCAAGAAGACACACGAAAACAACGATGTGGAAGCAATCGAGCCAGCGAAACGTGTGAGCCAAGGATCCCCATATCGGAAAACATGACATCTCTGAGCAAGCACAACATGGAAGTGGCGGAGCACATGAAGAGAGAGGAGCTAAGGAGAGGGGCCAAGGCGAGCAGACAACAAAGAATCACCGACAAAGGGGAGCCGACGGCGACCGTGCAAAGAACCAAACCAACCAGTAGGCGGAGCGCACAAGGCAGACCTGCGGAGTGAGTGAGGAAAGGGGAGCCGGGTGGGATGCGGCTGTGCAGTAAGGGGACCGGCACGGACGACCTCAACAGGGTGTTGTCGGCAACCGGGCAGGGAGGTATGGAGGTACGGAGGCAATGGAGAGCATAGAACCTTCGGGAGCACGAGCGTGGCAAGAATCAGAGGAGCTCGGGAGGTCCGCCGTGGCAAGAATCAGGCGGACAACGGAGGTTCTAGGCGGAGCGACGGCGTTGGTGGAGGCAAAGGGGATTCAATGGCGCAATCGATCGCGTATTGCCGAGTCGTTCACCCAAATCAGGAAGCCAACGGCTCAAACCAAGACGATCCGAAACCAGCAAGACTGACCGCCGGCTGGAATCAGGACAGGCCGCGATCGGAATCGGATGGGGGAACAAGGAAAACCAAAAGAAGCCTCACAGAGAAATAGGCGATGGAAACTCCCTCTCTACCAGCGATGAGGCGATATACGCAGAAGAAAAGCCCAGCGCTCGGTAAGAAGGAAACACGGCCTCGGGCACCGACGACAGCATGAAGAAGACGTGGCCTCAGGATAGGAGCCACGGGCGGAACGCGCGAGACAGGTTAACGGCGGATGAACCCCTGGGACGGCGCGCAATGCAGAGGCGAGGCGGGGCAACCAACGAAGAACGAGCGAGACGGAAAACAACGAGGCGTTATCAACCATCGCCATCCCAACCGACGCGAAACAGCGCACATGAATACCCCGCGCGGTACAAAAGGAACAGACGGCAACGACTCCCATCGGCGAAAACAAACGGACGAACGACGTCAACGAAGAAACGGACTGACGAACGGCTTTCAACGGCGAGGACGGAACAGACGACCGTATTTTTTTTCTGGCTAACCCGGTATGGGAAGCGCCCAGCTCTCGGCAAATCCTCCCACTATAAGATATAGTATACATTGGGATGCACCAAGTACATCTTTTTTTATTACTAGCATATATGCACTATCAAACAGACGGTGTTCCTCTTTCATCCACTGCATCTCTTGCTTGAAACTTCGGGACTGGACATGTTAGGCACAAGCCTTATTAGTTGGAACTGGTGTAGCATTTTATCATATCTTGATCTCCTTAAAAATAGCTAAACAATTTGTAACTGAAAATTTGATAACTGCAGATAAATGATTTCTGTTACATGTTTTAACTCACACAAACCTCTGCCTAACTGAATCTACAATATACATATTTTAGTGGCAACCCAAGAAAAACAGGGATGCACTCTTACTTAAGCTGCAAATTTCACTGATCAAATGCATACGCAAGAGATGGAGGGATATTCTTCTGGATATATCAGATGCAAGCTATATCATGTCTTATGGTATGACAACGAAATGGTTGAGTGCTGCTGCATATCAATTTGGCTGTTTTACCATATCACGCTGACCAAGGAAAAGAGCATAAAATTTGAAGATAAGGTACGGGTTGTTGCTCAAATTTCTTGCCCATTAATTTTGAAATATCTAATGTGGTTTTGATCCATTGCTTGTGTTGCTTTTCCTTGCAGTGGCCAACAAAGGGCAAATGATTTTTTTTCTTTTTTTGTTTATAATGCTGTACAACCTCATAAATTTACTGAAATAATAGGCATGCAGCAAATGTAGTGAAAATGCTTGCACATTTCATTGTAAAGGATTTTTTTCCTTCTTTTTTTTTTTTTGCATGTTTTGCTAATATACATAACCCACTTTTAGTATTCCGTTGCAACGCAAGAACAACTTA
This sequence comes from Otatea glauca, assembly GCA_036346275.1. NCBI lineage: Eukaryota > Viridiplantae > Streptophyta > Magnoliopsida > Poales > Poaceae > Otatea > Otatea glauca. The sequence continues at coordinate 68,324,595 of CM070713.1, read as the reverse complement.
CTAGTAAACCATAAATGGGCAATGGATTGACACCAAGAACAAGATTCAGGACATCAGAAAACATGGCATTGTTATATGTACACGCTCTCTGTTCATCCCAACAGGAGAGTATATTTTTGTAACCATTCCTAGCAATAACAAAGCACACAAGTAGGGTTATTATCCACCACTAAGGAGCCCCAAAACTGTACAAATATTCTGTGCCCGTAGCATTGTCTCGGTCATAGTGTCTTCTCACTTTTACTTCGTAAGATTGGCGACTACATCGTCAGCACTAGTCATCACGGTGTGATCAAATCCTATCACTCCATGCAGGTTCAAAAAATTGATAAAAAGCACTCATTTTCGTGATTTTCGCCCGTATCGACACAACTCGGCTTCTAAAATCACTCGATAAACCGGTTCAATTAAAAAAATCAAAAATTTGGGGAAAAATTATACGACGTAAATCGGCCGAAAATCGGTGAAAATCGCTAAAAAAAATCGACCGCAAAAAAAAATCAACTAGTCCATCCATTTTTTATTAATATTTTTTCAAAAAATTTGATTTTGAAACTCTACGATTTCGACCGATTTTCGGCTCGATATTTCTGATTTTTAAATTTCGAGCAATTTTTTCAAACCGATATTGTTAACCCTGACTCTATGACAGTGTTGTTTGATCACACCACAAGCAACGACCAAAAGTGCTATTTTTTTCTCAGAGTTACACTTACCCTGTGGCATGGCGGTGCAGTTTGCCATGCCACTGGTGTTGGCGTGGCTAAAAAAAGAGTTAGATTTGTAGATTTGAAAATAAGTTGGATGAGAATTTATTAATAAAAATAAATTTTAAAAGGGGTTAAATAATAAAAATTGCTCGTATATAACAGATTTGTTTTAAAGATTTGCCTTTTTGTAGAGGGAAAACAACAAATACATCCTTTTTATAACTGCTATAAATACCTCCTAATTAAAATTATTGATTTTGTTATAGTTGAAACAAAAGGATACGGTGTAATGCTGGTACTTACCAGCAATATCTCAGTCAAAGATGAAGTTTTATGATCTGCAGTTTTCACATGACACAATTTGTTGAGCCATCGACCAAGAAGTCATATCATGCTATATATTTTGATTTAATGAGTACTTAAGACTCACGCATGTGTGTGCATATGTAGTTTGTATGTGGTATGTGTACCCTAAAAAAAAAGGCAAGAGCTACACTTGTTCCTTCTTCCTTTTCCGTATCTTCGTGTGGTCTCTCTTTTTCATCCTTTTATTCTTGTGGACTTTTTAAGTTTTTGTACATATTAATAGCGAAACTTCATTGAAATAATATATAGATTCGATTTGACGATCTGCCTTTTGTTGGGAGATCGACAAGCAAGAAATAAAAGCAAAAGGGAACGGGTCACAATAGTTCTTATTACAATATCTCAGTGAGAGACGAGCTTCTACGACTTGTAATTTTCATGCGACACAACAAGGTGACCCATCGTCCAAGAATTCGTACAGTGGCCAGGTGTTTCGATTTAACCAGTACATAAGCGCTACTACAATTTTCCCCTCTCTTCGGGTGGTCTTTCTCCCTGTTTCATTTTTTTAAGACAGTAAAAGCCGTGGATTAAATAGATGAAGTTAAAGAAGTTGTGAAGTACAAGGTGCACAGACTTCACCTAAAGAAGGAAACATAGGCAGGGAGAGAAGAAAAACAAGAAAAGAAAGAGGGAGGAAATTCTAAGTATGCCCTTGAATGAGGTTGCCTAGATGTGTCGCTCCTGCCGTAGATCAGGCTGCAGCCTCATCTTTGATGGACTGAAAAATCTGTTCGTGAGTTGTCCAACTTCTCTAAAAAAATTGGTTATTTCGCTCTTTCCACCATTGCCAGCATGCCAGAATAATAAGTGTTTTGATCTTTTTTTTGGCGATAAGAGCAGTGATGCAGCGAAGATTCCACTCGTCTAGGTGCGAGGACGTCTCCCTGTTTCATTTTCATCGCGTGGACACTCAAGTTTTCCATTAATACAACACTAATTGCAAAGAAGCTTTCAACATATGTAACAGTAGGAAATATATGGCGAGTACATGCATGCGTTGACAACTATTAACACAATCCGAGAATGGATGGGAAGAGAAGAACACAGCAGAATCAAGAGGCCAATCAGCAGCAAGATCGTCACTGCATGATTCAGTCACGCGCGAGCACTGGAAGTCGGAGACATGCTGCTAGTAGTATATAGCATATCCAGACGGATCACCGGTGGACGCGCGCACGCTGGAGATTAAAAAAACCCCGTGCGCGCGCTTGATCTCACGCAGCTGCTCGCCTCCTGTCTGTCACCAAATGGCCCTGTTCACGCATCCGTCAGCCGGCACTGAATAATGCTGGCTCGTGAGTCGTGATTGCCTGCCCAACTGGCTGAATAATTGGCACAGAGGATAGGATTCCATCTGTCTCGCCATTAGAGGAGAGGTGACTTCTTTCCTGCCTCCGCTTCCACGAAACTTCGCTGTCCTTTGGTGTCTCTCTCCTCCTCGGTACCTTACGTACAGACTACTAGAGGTACACGGGAGCAGCTGCATGCGTTGGTTTCTCTCAATTTAAGTGAAGTTTTCTGTTCCATCTCCAGAAAGTCAATCGCTCGCCTATCCCCTGTACGTACTACGACACTTCCTCCGTTCATCCCGAGAAAAATGTCAAGTACTAGTTTAATTTGATCCGGTGGGAGATCCGAAGGAGATGGGGAAATCGTCCCATCCAACTGCATTGACATTACTCGTCGAAAGAAAATTAACTTGGTGTTTGGCTCCGACTCCAGGATTCTGGGGAGAAGCCCCCCTGGCCGAACGGTCGAGTTTCAGAGCCCAGTTTCTGCGGGAGCTTTTCGAAACTGGAGCTCAAGCTACAGAGAGGGAAATTGAACCATGCATCGATCAACTTTGCTAGTTCCGGAGAAGTACAAAAAGAGAGAATCTATTCTTATCACCATGCAACCATCGGATTTTGTCGAGTGCCGAACCAATTCATTGTGCCATCGCCCAACTAGCCATGCCGTAGGCCCAATCATGCCACCACCGACCGACAAGCGCCGCCACCGCCAATTAGAGCCAACGCTGCCCGGTCTGGTCAGTACCCTGCTCTCTAAAATTGAACTTTAATTGTTAATTTTTTTTACAACACTGTTAAAAACTATAAAAAAAATCATTATCATATGAAAGCATTTTCAAATGCAAATATGGTCGTATAACTTTTGCAAGATTAAACCTATGCATTGCTGGACTAATTGCTCATAAAAATTACAAAGTTCGAATCTTGAAATGTGTGGATGCTTTACAAAAATCAACGATGGGAGTAATAAAGGATCTTTTAGGGGTGAAACCGTCAAAGTGTATTTGGGTTGTTTTGGATTGAAGCCAACGTTTAGGTCAAACCGAGCAATTTTCTTGAACTCCAGCTTCTCATAGAACCAGCTTTCTTCCGAAATTAACATCTAGAGCCCTAAAAGTGGAGCTAGAGCTCGGTCAGGACCTGAAGAGGCAAGACAATGGCTTAATTCCAAGATCGATGTCAACCCCACAATATGCATGAGTGTTTCTTGAGTTTGACTGACGCAGGAAGGTGCCCGATCCCAAAGTTCAACTGATATTTTTGTAGAGTTGTACTGTAGACTTTGTTACTCCAAAGCATGCACAGACGCCCGCGCGCGCACACACACGAGAATTTTGCTTACTGTTCCTCCGGTCACAAACAGTTGTCGTTTTGAATATAGATGTGGTCGAACTTTCGAAACTTTGACTGTCAATATCTTTTAAATATTTAAATTAGATATATAAAAATCATATGTGTATATTTATCTCGGGAAGTACTTTTATAATATTATAATTTTATTAGGTTTTTAAATATATTATAATAAAAATTATTGGTTAAAACTGTGTTTTAAAGACCGTATCGATGTCCAAAATAAAAACTATTTGTGACGAGGGAGTAGTACTCAATTGTGAGATAGATTACTGGTGCTTGTATGTGCATGTGCATGTACAGACAATTCAATTCTTTTTTCTGTAAGAAGGTCATTTTCTCTTGCGTTGGACGAAACAATACAAAGGAGTCGCTCTCCCGTGGCCTTAGCTGCAGGATCACGACGTTCTTCCCTTTTGACTCTTGCGATCGATGGACCAATCCATCGGTCGATTATTCGGCCTAGATGCTAGCCTGGTTTCAGGCGGGCAGCCTAGCTAGCTTACATCCCAATCAGGGTTCTCTCTTTTTTTTTTTCCCTTATCAATTCTCATCTCTTCTCCTATAGGTGTTGGCAAAAATTAAAAGAAAAATGTTTTACAATTAATGGCCACTTCTTTGTGGCTTTCCTAAACTTGAATGTCTACGTAGTATTTTGGTTTTTTCCCCTCCTCTTCTGTTTCTCTTTATCCGTCCGTCATGGTCCTAGCTGAAGAATCTGTACAAGGACTTGGATGATCCGTGCTGATACGGAATCGATCAACCGATCGGTCTCTCGGTCCCACTGCGGCGCCTACAGGTGTCCCCCGAGATGGCGACCGCCGCGAAAACGGATGGACGTGAGTCCCAGCTGCCGCGGTTTCTCATATACCGCCGCGTCGTGAACCCGCTGCCGCCGTTCTTGATTCACAACGACTGCGTGCTGTTGTGTCTCAATCGTCGGCCTTGCGGGTGAATCTCATGGGCAGGCCGTTGAGCGGCAGCGCGAAGGGGCCGAACTGGACGCCGCTCTCGGACTTGGAGGTGGACCACCTGTACTCGGTGGCGAGGTGGTGGACGAGGACGAGCATCTCCAGCTTGGCGAGCTCGTTGCCGGGGCACGAGTGGGTCCCGTTCCCGAACGGCATGAACGTGTTGGGCTTGGGCGCCACCTGAAGCCGGCCACACATGACAAAACCAAACCCAATCAGTCACTGCTAACAAACCACGGACGCGCCAACCGCGCATATACACCGGAAAGGGAAGTAGTTTTAGTTTACGGGTGGAGTTTTGATGCCGACCTCGAATCGGGAAGGGTCGAACTTGTCCGGGCAGGGGAAGTGGTCGGGGTTGTGGTGGATGTTCCGGAACAGGGGAAGCACTTTCCAGCCCTTGGGGATCACGTACCCTGCACGAAGCGGCGGCGGAGCCAAGCTCAGTTAGTCTATTCATTCGAGTATTCTTTTTTTCGGTTAGGAACGCGTCCATTCCGTCCAGTTCATTCGCAGCAGCGCGGTGCTGTCCCGAGAGGGACGTCGCTGCCACGGACGATGGAAGGAGGGACAGGGATGTGATGCCTCTGCTCACCTTGGTACTCCACGTCCTCCACGGCTTCCCGGAAGGTGAAGGAGAGGATGGACGCCACCCGCATGGTCTCCTGGATCACCCGGCTCGTCATCCGCATCCGCCTCGTGTCCGCCCAAGACAGCGGCTCACCCGACGACTCCTTCTCCCTCGCGATCTCCTCCTGCTCCTCCTGTTTCGTTCAATTCGATGGATCAGTCATCAGTGGCTGTTATTGAGAGCGAGCTGGGAGGTCAAATTAAGATCGATTGGTTGATTAATGGGTGCTTACGGTGACGGCTTTGAGGACGGCGGGGTGGTCGCCGAGGAACTTGACCATCCAGGTGAGGACGCTGGCGGTGGTGTCGCGGGCGGCGAAGATGACGCCGATGACGTTGTCGGCGATCTGGGCGTCGGTGAGGGCCTCGCGGCCGTCCATGAAGGACCCCAGGAGGTCGCTCCCGCGCTGCCGCTGGCGCCGGGCCGAGATGATGTGAGCCACAATGGCGCCCAGGCGCTTCCGGGCCTTCATGGCCTTGTGGAACAGCGTGCCCGGCAGGTTCACCGGCATCGAGTTGTACCCCTTCTCCAGCGTCAGGTAGCACTGCTTCAGCTCCTCGATGTACCGCATCTCCTCCTCCCCAAAGATGGACAGCAATGCCACGTTCAGCGCGTACTACCATGCCATCAAGAAATCGATCAGCACACCAATACTACTATCTATATCAAAAGCGTCTGGAACAGAGCAGAGCACTCACTGTCTTCATCTCTTGGAAGGTGTTGACGAGGCGGCCGTCCCAGGAGCGGAGGGAGCGGAGGGCGATGGCCTCGATGGCGGGTACGGAGGCGCGGATGGCCTGGGGGGAGAAAGCGCGGGAGACGAGGCGGCGTAGGTGGGCGTGGTAGTCCCCCTGCTGGAAGAAGATGGCCTGGGGCCCCAGCATCCGCTCCTTGCTCGCCGGGAAGGTGGGCTTGAAGAGGTGCGCCTGCGTGACCAGCACGAACCGCGCCGCCTCCGGGCTCGACACCATCACGCAGGGGCACCCTAGGATGTGCGTCTTGAAGATGGGCCCATACTTGTTCCGCTTCCTGGCGAAGAACACGTTCGGGTTCTTGGACGAGTAGAGCTGGAACGTCTCGCCGACGTACGGCCACCCCATCGACCCCGGAGGCAGCGGCAGGCTGCCCCCGCCGCCGCACGTCGACGGCGAGGCCCCCGCCGTCCGCCTCCTGCCGCGGACAGCGCACGCGAGGATGAAAGGCGCAAGCAAGCAGAGGAAGAGGAGGAAAGCACCCATCGCTCGCTTCGATCGGTCTGTTAATTGCAGAGGAGGAGGAGGAAGAAGAAGAGGAGATGGGCGGTGGTCTTAGAGTGTGGAGGGAAAGGCGAGGAGGTGGCAGCTATTTATAGATGGGTCGTCGGGCGCTTGGCCCTCAAAAATCTACTACCCCAGCTCATCCCGCTACGCGCATGACATGAATGAGTACGAGAGCTGTCTGATGTCTCCGTGAGTTGGTGTGAGAGCGAGCGCGAATTATTGCACCATTCACTCGGGAGATAGAAAACAAAAGAAAGACCGAATAATCATGTCAATTAACGAATCCATGGAGGGCTAAATACAGCTTGGCCACCCAGCTCGCGAGGGAATCCCTTTCTCCAGCTCACCTCCCTTTCCGCCCCTGTCTCCACTCCACACACTAGCAGCTGCCACTGTACACGCTCTCGTACTACCTTGCCACAATGCCACTCCTATAGTGCTACTCAATTTGGCCGCTTGCTCTGTTTATCTGCGTCCCATCCTCCTGGCCGGCTGGCCGCAGCATCAGCTTCAGCAAGCTACCCCTCTCTGCTTAGTTCGTGCTTCCATGAAAAATAGAGGAAATAGTCAGTGTTGCTGTACTTTCTCGTATTCATGACGGGTGGACGGTGCGCCGCTTTGAAAACTACCCAGGAAAGCTATGAGACTAAAGGGGTAAGAAGCACGACGGTCGAAACCAGTACTCTATTTCTCTTTGTGCCCCCTCTTTGCATACTTCATTGCTTCCGACGTTTTTTTTATTGGCAAACATATCTACTGATCGGGCCAGTTTTCATTTTTTGTGACTCCGTCACTCCTTCTAAAGACTAGTATGTTTGAGCAGACGGCTTGCCAATATGAAATTTTAGCATGTCATTTTCAAATATAATCTCCCTCTAAAATTATTTGTAAATTTGGTTCTCCTCAACCGTAGCAGATGACACGTGTCTTTTACCACGTCCGTAGAGCTTGGCAGGTCGTCAGTGCCTCACCAGGGCGGGCGACCATGGCACGAGGGCTTTGCCGAGCCATCGCACAACGGCAGAAATTTGCCTCCTGCTATGCTTGACAGGAATATATCGTCGAAGCTAACTAGCGATGTAACTGAGTAAAAGAAAATAATTAGTAATTTTAATTAAATGATCAATCCTACTACGTACTATTTTCTTTCGTTGCTAAGATCAAAGGCAAAGGGACTTTATATTATATTATATTATATTATATTATGGAAAGGAGGAGTATATCGGAAAAAAAAAATTTCCGATATACTCAACCTATTACCTTTAGTCATCGCTGAGGCCATGACCTTCTAGATGTTGAACGTGCCATACTGCCAGGGGTTAGCATACGAAAGTTGTTTATTTCAAATATGACGGCATTATCAGTTCGCCTGCCCAAGCTACCAACAGGCTACAGGTATGTATATATACTAACTAGAAAAAAGAAATATCAGAACAGGGGCGCATGCTCCACGTAAGACGGTAAGAGAACAAATGAAACTTGGCCTTTTGTAGTATTCTGTTGCTGTGAAATTAACCGTATTAAAATGGCTGTGCGATTTGATACGATGTTTTCTTACAGAGAGAGGACAACTCTATGGATTTAATTTCTTTATGCATTATTCATGTGTTCTGTCATGTGCATGTATATACGCTATCTTGTGATCGATATTTACATAGCGAAAAAAGTAAAATATATCTGTCAGGAATATTTGTTAGGTCCGGTCCCATGGATGTAGGAGCAGCCCAATTCTGATCGGGAAGTGGTGGAAGCGCAGCATGAGTGTGCGATTCGGATAGATTTTTGGGGCCGAGGGGGGCGTGGTAGTATCCTAGTTGCATATGCATGCCATGCCATTTCATTCGTTTCAGGATATGCACGACGGAAGATGGAGTTAGAAGGTTGAATATATGTAGCGTAATGGGCAGAACTACAGGAGACCGCCCAATGCGGGGGTACGTAGGTCGGTGGCACACCGCCGGCCGTGGCACGCGTGAAGGTAGCTGCAACGTAGACCCGACGCGCGCGCTGTGTCTGCGTACGTAGCGCTCGCGAGCCACATTCGCGCATGATGCATGCATCATCGGTCGGTGCGCGAGCTAGCGCGCGCGGCGCGGCTACGTGCGATCGAATTAAGCGTCAAGGGAGCCAGAAACGGCGTGCGGTTCGCTCTTGCCTGCAGAGCTAGCTAGTATAGCTAGCCGCCCAGCAAACCAATCAACCGCGCTATCGATGGATCGATCGACTCACAATTCTTGTCCCTATGTATATAGAAGTCTTTTTTATATATTCTTAGGAGTATATATTTTTTCCTTTCAATATACCACCAAAACGAATGTGGTATACCTCTTAATCACTTTCGGTATACCTAAATACTAATTCTAAAATACTCTAATCTTTATCACTTTTTGTATACTTAAATGCTAATTCTAAGATACTCCAATATGATAGGATTAAAAAAAATTCACCGGAGCTCTTTTTATTTTTATTTTTTTGTGTATACTTCCCTTTTATGTATAAAAGGATATATACACAAATTAAGCTATAAAGAGCCGATTTTGACAAAAAGTTTCATGAAACTTACTTTAGAGTATCTTATAATCAATATTATAATATATTTAAAAGGATAGAGAGGTATAAAAAATATTATTTAAGTAGTATATTAAAAGTGAGAGTATATACTCTTAGCAGTATCCCTACATGACGAGACATAGGGAGTAACTACTCCTGAGTAGAAACAGGCTTCCTATACACACTCGAGCGTGTAATATACGAGTATATAAGATTAGCTATGTGGTATTTATATCTTTTCAGAGGTGGTATGTATATTTTTTAAGACATACTCCTTTTATATGCGTATATGAAGGTATTTATAAAATACACTAAAAACTATGAACTCCCTTATATATAATTGTTTTTTGTAATTTACATTGGAGTATATTATAATTAGTATATATATATATACACATAATATATGAAAAAAAAACATGCTACCGCCGCGACTTGTCAAATGACCTATGGCCACTTCGTCTCTGACCCCATTGGACTTGTCAAATGGCCTATGGCCACTTCGTACGAACACCTGTGTGCGGCGTTTCGGTGTTTGTCTAGCTTGGACGAGACTACGAGAGATCGATCGTGCATTCGTGCGTGCATGATGCCATGTTGAACCATTGAACTCTTTAGATGGACGGTGACGTAACGGTCCGCGGAGCCGTACATCTGCAGCTTGCCCATTGCCGCGCGCGTCGGTCGTTGCAGCCTTGCCGGCGGGTAGCCCACCAGGTAGCTACGGAGGAAAATATCAGGGGCCGAAGCGAGCAAGCTAGCGCGCGCGGAGGCGCGCGTTGCGGCGCCGGACGGACGAGCGCGCGGGCCACGTTACAGCGGCCGCAGGACATACGTGTCTCCAATGATTGCGCAAGCTGTCTACGCACGTACGGGCGTTTCCGTCGCGCGCTTGTCTATCTGCCACCCTCCGAGGCTCCGATCCGACTTGACCGCAGATCGATCTGCCGTGCCGTGCCGCGCCGCGCCGCGCCACCACCCACCGCGGGCGCGCACATGAGCTATCGTGGACGGCGCGCGCGGCCTGGTGCATGGTTCTGGCAAGTTCCGATCCATTTCATGCCGTCCCGGGGCATGCGGCGGTACGTCCCCTTCCCTTTTGGCACGTTTCGATCGGCACGACGGATTTGCTCGTCGCTAGTTTGGGCCGTTAATCATGGATCGATGGGAGTTTGAAATGTACGCGCACCGAACCAACCAACCCTTCGTGATGTCGCGCGTGTCCAGCAGGCAACAAATAAACTAGTCCCGTGGTCCGATCAATCAAGACGGCCGGGGGCCCTGCGCGCCGAAGTCACCCTGGACCATAGCATCTGATAAACCCGTCGATCCACGGCTCGGCGCCCGCGACGTGGCCGGCCGGCTCGCGCTGAGGCCATCCCAGATCCAACCAATGTGTTAGTGGGATAGTGGACCGACCATTGTGGTTTCCAAACAGTACTCAAGCGTATGCATGCATGCGTGTTTCGGCCAGAGAAGGCAGGTGTCCGATGGAAGGAAAAACTCATGGGATCGCTCCCCTGCTCCGTGCAGAGGAGGCGCTCGAGCCTCGACGTGTGATCGATTTCCTTTGGCTCTGCGGCGAAGTAGATGACTGGAGCGCGAAGTTATTTGGTCACAGCCAGGTCGCTGACATGCAGGCTCGGAGCTGAACACTTCTAGCGATTTTCGCTAAAAAAAAAGAGGAATATTACGCATCAATTAAAAAGTTTGCACATTTTAATTCGACTATGAAAATCACGGTACTTTAGTTGAGACCTTATTTAGCTAAGCTCCGGCGGTCCGGCTCTATAGTTTCTCTAGATTGGAGTTGGATACCCCTGGCCTCGTCTCTACAGTAGTACTAGTTCCTGAGCGAATTATTGTTGAAGCATTTGGTACAAACTTCAAGCATGTTGAGAACAGAGGAATTTCACGGTAATTAGGGGGGAAATCCAAAGTCCCTAATTTCCCTTTCCGGAGGTACCAACGGGTTTGTTTCTGCATGTTTTTTAAACCCTTGAACTAGATAGTTACCGGTTACTATGGATTTCCTAACTCGAAGAAACTGAAGTAAAAAAAGTAACGATTTAATTTATACATTTAAGCTAGACTAATTAAATGTAATTTGTATGTATTCAGACTAACTAGATGGATGCCGGTTAGTATGGATTTTCTGACTCGAACCAGCAGAAATTAACAAACTGTAGTCAAAATGTAGGAATTTTGATTTATACATTAATTTAAGCTAGACTATCTAAATGTAATTTGTATGTCATCTAGCTGCTAACAGAACTCAGCAGAGAGCTCTTTTAAGTTTTAACTCAGCAATTGCAATGGTTAAGTTGGCGCCCGTAATGTCGGCACTAGACTCAGAATTCAGGTCAGCCCCAGCCCTAAGTTCGGCCGGTCTGAGACCGGATCTTCGAACAGGACTATTCAATGCATGGAAAGGTACCTGTTATGGAGGAAGAAAGCAAGTTGTTACGTGTCAGTTAGTGCCGTTGCATTTGTCTATATGAGACGATCGTGCGAAAGGTCTCCGCTAGCTATCTATCTAGAATCTTTGCACCACTGAGCTCTAATTGGGTATATACACACTACTACACGAATACACATTACAATCGGTTCCTTTTCATCATCACAATCGATTCTAGTGGTGATACAAAGTCATTAGATAGAGATGAGACGACGCTATTACAGTCGGTTCTTGTCCGATTGTGATGAGGAGATCATCTCTATCGCTTCTTACAAAGAACCGATAGAGATGACGACCTCATCTCTATCACTTCTTCTAAAGACCCGATAGAGATGATTCCCTCATCTCTATCGGTTCCTTATAAGAACCGATAGAGATGACAGGGATGTCTCTATCGCTTCTTCTAAAGAACCGATAGAGATGAGGTGGTCATCACTATCGACTCTAGCTCAAAACTGATTGTCATGTTCATTTGTTCTGAACCAAAAGTAGTTATCTATATAATATATGTAGTGATTCTATGATCAATCATAATACAGATCCAGGTGATTTCGCAATTATTGATTGGTCATACATCTGGTATCATACCGAAATGCAACACCTAAGTATCCACAAGTGCAATTTGAGTGGCTAGATTGATAGTTGAGAATGACCTAGCTAGTAGTTAAGTAAATATCAAGACAAATAGCACTCAAAGTCAGTAACTAATTTCAAATTTACCTAATCTTACATCCATAATTGGACAACTAACCAATGCCAGTCCTAAGGGCATTAATTACATGTTATAGTTAAAGTATGGTGAATAAAATAAGGCATTTTGCAGGGAATAGAAGAGGAATAAAAAGATTGGGATTTGGGACAATGGTGCCTTTTTGCAAAGAGCCTCCTAGCCTAATCCTCATATAATCAAATGCTGCAAACTTGAGGAATAGGGTCTTCAAGAGCTATGTTTGTTGCATTATAACAATATTTGAATAAAGGTTACTTATGCTCAACAGCAATGGCCAATCAAAATTTAGTGCACTAAGAAATAAGAGATTAAATATCAGTAAGGCATTAACATAGAAGTGGAGTAATACAAGTCACAGTTACTATTGCAGTAAATTGTTATGCTTACAAGTTAGAACAGAACATGATGTTCAGTCTATGGCAAATTGTGTGTTAAATAGACAATGAGGCTCAAAACAACCGAGCTATCTTCTATGAGCTATATGTTAAGTTAACTACATTTATTAGAACTCAAGGATCATCAGAGCAGTAATGTTCAGCTCAGACTATGATCAATTTCTGTGATTGTTCATCATATTTACAATACTAGAAGGTGGCCGCACATCTCACAATTGTTCAATCTACACACACCTAAAAGGGAAACCAGCCTAACAGAATTTGCAAAAAGTCAAGAGATCACAACTATTTCCCTAAAAAAGGGAGCACAATTGCATAGATCCTTATATAGCTTAGAAGGATAACTAATATGGAACAAGCAACTACTGAATTAAGTCCAAGTACATACCTTGAATGGCTTGAGCCAGGAAGGGATGATCCAAATTCTGAATGAAACAGTTGGTGGAAATAGATTAAAAAAGAACCCATCATGTCTTCAGAAATCAGGTTGTGAGAATCGCTGTGTTTTCTACCAATATCTGCAACCAAGCTATGCATATCTCTTTCGACGGGCCACAATCAAATCATATCTGAAAATCACAAAGGGATAAATGCAATACAATATTATTTGAGAGTATCATTCTCCAGCAGCTTACTACTACAAAAACAACTAGCACATCTTCTATTATTCACCACAGAACTTACCATGGAGGGAAGAAATGGAAGAGCATTATAGATATAAAAAAATGTTAGAGGCAAAAAATAGTAAAGGTAGACCATTGCCACCTGTATAACTCAACATGTATATTAGATTGGTTGGATCGGGAGAGGGTCAAGAGTTAATTTATTATCTCCTAATAAAACTTTTTTACATATGAAAACTGAATATGCTATGAATCTAAAGTTGAATTAAAACTTAACTACTGCAGCATCTAATAATTGTCCACCTGCATACCTTCACCAATCTGGCTGACACTAATAATTTGTGATGATCTGAAACTTCAGTGACAGGACACTAATATTCGTTATTTATCATGCTTTGCTCTCTTCCAGAAGACACTAATAATTTGTTATGCTCCTTTGGAAGTTCGATGAAAGTTTATTCAATTTTGCCCACTTTGTACTAGGCCATGACATGATATGCAGTGTTCATACGACAATCAATGAAATGTTTTCATAATTTCATGGGGAAGGGAACCAAGTATATAAGAGTTTATTAGTGTAAAGAATTTGCACAAAGCCCACTTGAGCTTTTAAACACTTGTAATTTTTCAAATGTATTAATTTGGAGTCATTATAAATTGACACCTATTCTACCAAAATTTGTAATTTACTACTTGTGCTTCTAAAGAGGAAATTAGTAGCAGCTGCTTTGAGGCTTAACGAAATTGCTTACTGACAAAATGGAACAGCCTGTACTCACTGAGGGTACTAAAATAAAAAAGCTTCAAAACAGCAACTTGAGATGATCTAGCCAGAGCAAGACAGATAAACCTAAAGCAAGTGCGTACATACCTACGATGAATGGTAATGCTATGAATCCACCTCTCCCTTTCACTTCGGGGGCATCAGATCTATGCACATCACCTTCTTGAGCCTCCATCTTCTACAAAGCTCAGTCAGTAGCAGGTAGCTAGGGTTAGGAGCGGGGGCTCGGGCGTCCCGGAGAGAGGCGGCGGGGGCTCGGGGCGGGGCCAACACGGGCGGCTAGGGTTAGGAGCGAGGGGCTCTGGGGCGGTGTCGGGGAGTAGAGGCGGCGGGGGGCTCTGGGGGTGGCTTGAGGAGTAGGGATGGCGTGGGGGCCGCGCCGGGGAGTAGAGGCGGCGGCGGCGGGGGGCTCTGGGGGTGGCTAGGGTTAGGAACGGGGGCTCCAGGGGCGGCGTCGGCCGTCGGGTTAAGAGCGAGCTGGGGCGCGCGAGTTTGGATTCAGTGAGCGGTGAACTAACATCACTGTGGTTATTTCAACGAACCGAACAAACACATCTAATATTCACTATCGGTTCAGAAAAAAAACCGGTAGTAATGTTTCAACACAAGCTTCACTATCGGTTTAGAAAAAAACCGACACAAATGTTTCAATATGACTATCGTTTTTTCAAAAAACCGATACAAATGCTTAGTAATCACTATCGGTTTTATAAAAAACTGACACAAATGATACAATATCACTATCGGTTTTTTCAGAAAACCGACACAAATAATTGCCATAGCACTGTATTGTTTTTTAGCAAAAGGCGAACATCACTATCAGTTATTGATTAAAAACCGATACAACTAAAGACCACATCACTATCGATTTCCCAAAAAAACCGACACAAATGACAAGACAATCACTATCGATTTTTAAAAAAAACCGACACAACTAAGAGACACATCACTATCGGGTTTCAAAAAAACCGACACAAATGACAGAGAACCATCACTATCAGTTATTGATTAAAAATCGACACAATTAAAAACCACATCACTATCGGTTTAAAAAAAACCGACACAAATGACACTCGTAATCACTATCGGTTTTCAAGTAAAAACCGACACAAATGTGAAATTAGGTACTACATCACAATCGAGCACCTGTCATTAAAATGACTATAACTTTTACATACGGTGTCCGTTTTCGACGTACGAGTACTTGAATCGAAGAGGATGAAGAGATAGATTTGAAAATCCACAATGCTAAGTCTAAGTCGCGAATTCTTCGTGAGGCTTTGGAAAAAGTGTCGACCCCAAAAAACGATGTTTAAAGCCTCAAAACAGTCTCTGAACTTTCGGAACCCATTTTCATCGATTGTTCGTTGCTATTTTGAATTTGTTTTCATTATAGCTTTTGTAATCCTTGTTTCCAGTCTATATTTTAGAGTATGCTCATTTGTGAGAGTTTGATTCTGAAAAAAATTATATAAAATAGATATTACATATAATATCAATAAATACAATTGTTATTTTCAAAGACAGATATTACACAACATCAGCAGTCAATTCTTTAAGCACAGATAGTCCACATTAGCAATATCTAACACAATATCACATAACATTACCAAATATATGTACATTCATAACAAAAGCATATCACATTCACAGTACACAATAAAACTTAGCGAGGCTCATCACAATCGGTTCTTGCTCAAAACCGATTGTGGTAATACGGTGTCATCACAATCGGTTTTGATATAGAACCGATTGTGTTGAGGTGGTATTATCACAATCGATTCTTACTCAGAACCGACACAGATGAGGGAGCCCCTCATCACAATCAATTCATAGCTAGAACCGATTGTGATAACACCTTCTCATCACAATCGGTTCTTACTCAGAACCGACACAGATGAGGGTGTCCCTCATCACAATTGGTTCATAGCTAGAACCGATTGTGATAACACCCCCTCATCACAATCGGTTCTGAGAAAGAACCGATTGTGATGAGGGTCACCCTCATCTGTGTCGGTTCTGAGATAGAACCGATTGTGATGACACCCCTCATCACAATCGGTTCTAGCTCAGAACCGATTGTAATGACCCTGTTTCCAAAAATTACAAATTACATACACATATCACAATCGGTTTTTTCTTCAAAAGTTAGGAACCGACAAAAAATGAAGCGATAGTATTGTACTATTTTGTAGTAGTGACACATAGCGACATTCATGTCTACATCTCCTATATACGCTGGCAATCTCATTTTAGTTAGATATAAAAATACAGAAAACAAAATGGGACTATCTGCATGTCGATCAGTTACGAGCTGAGTGGTTTGATTCCACAAAATCTTTAGTCGTATGATGCATAGAAAATTGAATAACAAAATAAGCACACCGCTTTGTGAAATTAGCTTTGCCTATAGTCAGCATCAAGCCAGGCATTGTTAACTATTCCATCCTGAACCGCCGTAAGAATTATGCATGAACCCCAACCATACGTATATGTGCCCTGACCCGAATTCAAATCTTCGCATACACGTGCATCGCGTACGTACAGTTAAGCTGTTGGTAGCAGGACCACATATATAGTATATGACGCCTTAGCTACATGCATATACACAACAGACGTACATAAGCGGGCCCTGGAAACTTGATTAACTCCTGAACGGCCGCGTCTCGTGACCGAGCACAGTACCCGGCCTACGTACGGACTTGCAGTGCACAGCCACATGATCTCAAACTCTCGATCTCGTATCTACTTCGTTAGCTGGTTACACACACATACGTAGCAACACGACGAGGCGCGTGTGCAGTTAGCCAGGGACGCGTCAAAGCGGACGATGGATCTGGAGGCTCGCCGGCCCGGCCGGCCGGTCGGGGCCTACGCTAGCTT
Organism: Otatea glauca; assembly: GCA_036346275.1. Classification (NCBI taxonomy): domain Eukaryota; kingdom Viridiplantae; phylum Streptophyta; class Magnoliopsida; order Poales; family Poaceae; genus Otatea; species Otatea glauca. The sequence goes on along the minus strand of CM070713.1, from coordinate 68,307,593 downwards.
GCATCCAGGACCAGGAGTCGGTTGGGCGAATGCGAATTGATGAGAGGCTGGTCCTGGTCCCTCTTCGTGCCCGGCCGTCTCCCCGTGCTCGCCAACGAGCAGACACACCCGGCGTGGGATCCTGCCCCTGCCACACATATCTTGCTCATCCATGTACGTACGCGCGCACTAGCGTACGTTCGTGCCCCAATCAGCCGCGCGCGCGGGTCACCACATGATTCAGACGTACTTGCAGACGCGGATCGATCTATATTAGTGTCTGATCTACCATGTATCACGCACCTGGCGGCCTGGTACGTGCATATATCAGTGCATGGTTTATTGATATGCCTCGTCTGCTGCCTGATTTGATGCCCTGCGGGCGCAGAGCATGCGTGTGCTATATCGTTATACGTATGGGGCATGTTAGCCCACGCATTATTTTGCCATATGAACAGCAGCAGAACGACTCACGAGCTAGTCATATCGGCAGATAGTGCACCTTACGCCCTCGCGTGCTAGCTATACGTGTGTGGTGATTCCGTCCCCCCTACAGGTCGAGCAGAGAGTCAATGCCGAGTATATATGGCGATAATTGCTTGGTTGCTGTGGTACATGAGTACATGACTCTAATTCAGTCAGTCTCCTGTCGCCAAAGTCATGCGTATATCGGTATGTGTCATTATGTCAAGGTCGCGGTTGACCGAGTTATCGGCGGACAAGCTAGCCGACTATAAGAGCATTATTATACTCTGTTTCCGCCATTATATTAGGAATGTCATAGATTAATCCACAATTAACCACTAATAATGTAACAAGGGATTAAATTTGGAAATTCTTAAATAAATCAGTTTAACATGTTGTTAGTAAGGCTTTAACCATACGTTTAGGCACAAGATATGGGTGGACACCCGTCATTTGGTTCGAAAGCTTATGGTTTTCCTAAATTCGTATGGACGGGTGGATATTTTTTACTCCTCTTAGGTGGTGCCAAGCCATCTATTGAGCTAAGGTCAAGAGATACCAAGAGTTTAAGAGTAATTTGGTGGGAAGAACTTTTAATGATGATAAAAACTCTCGTACAAGATAGTAGTATGAAATGTCTGAAAATTTTGCAACAGCTGCAAGAGATGGGTAATTTCAGACACTTCTAAATTGAGCTTTAAGAATTGCAATATGATTTCGTTCTTTCTTTCTTTTTCTTTTTTTTTTGTTCATTTTGTATGGCTGGCAGGTGGCAACAATATGATCTGGTCCCAACAATAATGATTTGGTATTTTTGTGACATACTAATGTTTGGCTCGGTCTCAAACAGAATTGCTGTTCTGTTCTTTTTCGTACTCAAGTTCAATGCCGACTACATACGGCGATAATTACTTGGTTGTTTTTATGCAGGACTGATTTGATCGTTAGTCCCCGTTCTCCAAAGTCCAAAGTCATGTCTTTATGTGAGAGAACTTAGTTGACTCAATTTCAGCATGCAAGCCGTGCCGACTAGGAAGCTTAGACTCTGATTGAGATGTGCGCACAAACACAATCAAAATTTAGGAGGAATGAACTGGGTGCAATCTAGGGTTCTCAAATTACTAGATAAAATTCTTCTCTAGCCCTTTTTTCACCAAGGCAATTGTTGTTCTTTTTTGTCTCTCTCCGTTCATGACTGTATAGTGAAAGTTGCTGCACTATAGCACCAATCTGATCAGAGCAGAAAACCACATTACCCGGATCACTCTCCTACACAGTGAGCAGATAACAATTGCGTTCGCATTATTAATTTTCCGTCGACCTTGCCTACACAGTGCGCACGTACTTTTGCCATGACCAAGAGTGACCAACTGTAAAGCAGTGGCGTAGGTGGTCTAAAACTGTATGGCAAACTGACACCACAGATTTTTGAAAAAAAAAACGATAACTACTGATATTTGTAGGTAGATTCATGAGAATCTAAAGATTTTAGGAGGGTTAACCCCACAGGGTTTGAATCCTTGCTACGTCATTGTTGTAAAGTGCCGGTGCGTCGCATGGGCAAATCAAGAAATAGAAAGAGGTGGAACTAGAAAACTTTTAATAAAAGTGTCTACTTTCGTATAATTCTGTAGTTTTGCACAATAGTTTTGTAACATCATAAATTCAACATATATATTCGAAATTTGCTAAAAGTACAGTACAAATAGTTCTAAAGTTTTACAAATCTTAACCCATCGAAATTAGAATCAATTCAATCAACAAATTTAGTCTATTGAAGAGATAATCTCCTAGCGTTTTTCAGATTTTAAGAGATGCTGGTGCATACTCGGCACCACATCTAGACAACCCACCCATTGGTTCCATCCATCAGTTTTCATTTGCTGCAAAGGTCTTCTCATCTCATCACCAGAAAATGACGCCACGCACATCATCAGCTCGGTCAAGAAACAGCCTAGCATACGGGTGCTAGTTTTTTTGTTGTAGTTGTTGATGGTTTAACCCGACGTACGCGTGCGCTTTTGTTGCCTTCCCCATCCGCGCGCGCAGCGAGCGAGAGGCCGAGAGCGCGACGGCTGACTTTTCACGCGTCGCGTCGTGCCGGTATCCGGCGCCGGGCGGGCGCGCGGGTCCCCCACCGCGCGCGCGAAGCAGAGAAAATCGGAACGGGACGAGAGGCCAACAGCGCGAGACCGCGAGAGACAGCGACGTGTCAGCTTAATCAAACTAACCGCGCGGGCGGGCAGCGCACGCGTGCATGAACGAAGCGCGAACCCAGCGCGGCGCGCGGGCGGGTTCAGGGCACGCATGACGAAAGAAACCACCGAGCGAGTGATTGATTGTTCGATTGATTTGATTAGCGCACACGAAAACCACGTAAACAAGGCTGAAAGTCGGAAACAGCTCTGGTTTTCTGCTGCCGTGTTGGTTGTTCGGTTGTCGTAACCTGGTCGGCCGTCCCGATACCACTAATCTAAAACCTAAGCGTGTGCCGTGCCGTCGCTTTCGCTTTCCGCCTCTCTCCGGGAATGGATCCTCCTCTTTCTCCTTGGCGTTTTTCGGTTGCCTTTTCGGGCGTTGCTCCCCTGTCACCCGGGTGGACTCTCTCGCCGTGCACTGAACCTACAGTTGTACTCTTTGTCTACCTACAGTTGTACCCTTTCTAGCTAAACTAGCTGCTAGCTACGTACTCTACTGGTATTGAGTTATGCCTCCTTCCTTGGTTGCTTCCTTAAGTTGTATATTTTACTCCGTAATGATATCCAAAAGGCGAAAAGGGACAGCGATTGGACCGGGCTAGCTTTGCATCGTACTATTCTTTAGTGGCAATTTGGTTAGATTGGGATACAGCTGCTGGTCTCAAAGCTCATCAGGGAATAGTATATACCACCGCCTTTGATGACAGGCCATCCTTGTTCTGATCTCCTTTTCATGTCCCACGAGCACTCACTCTGCCTAGTTAAGCAATCGAGTCTTTAATTATTTTATCTGAGGCAAAAGTGAGGATATATGCTGCTGTGGTAAGCCAGTTGTTAGGGTGGACTTCAGACCGAGTGCAGAGACCCATGCGCCATCTACTTTTCCATCGCTCCTTTTTAATTCAGAATCCTCAATGCCATATTAAGTTTAATTGAATTGTCCTTGTTAATTTTCGGATACCTTCCTCATCACAGACCACTACAGCATACTCTTCAGACGTCATAATTTAAGATAAGTGCATCCATGCGATTGCTGGAGGAAGATACTGTCAGGGAGCAAAGATATCCGAGGCTCCGAGTCCGAGCTAATGTATCAGTACTTTCTATGTAGTACTTTTTAATTCACGCACTTACATGGCCGAGTCGATCGATCGAACTTTGGTTGAGCTGCACTTTTACTTTCATTTAAAGAAACGCGATGTGCGGCCGGAAACAAAATTGCAGCTGGCTTACCGCTATTTTAAGGGGGCTCAAATGACATAAAGGCGTCTTCTGATATGAGATCACAGTCATCATGAACTACGGCTTCGTCCCACTAGCGATCCCCAAGGGTACGTGGCTCAATCTGCTTTACAGCGCACTTTTGTGTGTCTGTCTGACAGTCGTCGATTGAGATATCAAAACACACCAAAAGGCGACTGCAGATCATCAGAAAGATTGATAAAACTAGAACTTTTTCGGCTTTAGTTGAGGAATATGTGTCCATACTCCATACACCTCCAGAAATCTTTGCATGAGAACCGTATGATATCTTGGTAGTTCAGAAAACGCATTGTCATGAGGGGATGTCACGAGTTTGATTCTCATAGCGGCGGAATAGACCTAAGATGCATTTATATATATCGAAAATCATTTTAACAAAAGGGCTGTGAACTTTATGTTTCGAGGTAATGACAAATCCACGACAGCACTACAATAACATAAGAGACTCTTGACATTGCAACAGTGAAGGATATTATTATTATTATTATTATTATTATTATTATTATTATTATTATTATTATTATTATTATTAAAAGCTCATGGTATCCTTTTAGAGTTGTTAAGAATAAAGAGAAATAGACTAGAAGTTCTCTAAAAAAGCAAAACATCTAATCTTTAATCTGGTAGACTCTAACTAAGTCGAACTATACTAGCTATTGGATGTTATTATTTAAAGAAAAATATCTAACCAAATATCTTGCGGACTCGAGTTATAATAGCTTATGTTAAAGAAAGAGTCCATGCTAGTACAATAAAAAATAACAGAAATTTGAAATAAACAATAAAAAAATAGCCATTTGATTTTCATACGAACTTCAATTTGGAACAAATATTAGATAAAAATCAATATTTGGGATTGTATATGAATTCTAACATAAAACTAATATCTAAAATTAAATAAAATAATAAAATTAACAACTTAGACTAGATGAAAGAGTCCATACCAAGTATAATAAAAAATAGAAAAAGTTGGGGATAAAAGAAAAAGAAATCAACCATTTAACTTTCAAACGAACTCTAAATTAAAACTTGTACATAGCTGAAATTTGGAATAAAAATTATATATATTAAAAGCTCACGGTATGCCTTTTAGAGTTGCTAAGGAAAAAGAGAAGTAAGCTCGAAATTCTCACAAAAAGTAAAACATTTAAAGCTTAATTTGGTGGACCCTAACTAAGTTGAACTATAGTAGTCATTGGATGTTATTATTTAAAGAAAAACATCTAACCGTCTATCTAGCGGACCCAATTTATAACAGTTCAGGTTAAAAGAAAGAGTCTATACCAAATACAACAAAAAATAAGAGAAATTCACAATAAATATAAAAACAAATTAGACATTTGATTTTCATACAAACTCTAAATTAAAACCTGTATATAGCTAAAATTTGAAATAAAAATTAGATAAAAATAAGCAGTTAGATTTGAATATGAATTCTAACCAAAACTAGTGTTAAAAATTAAATAAAAAATAACAATAAAATTAACAACTTATATTAGAAGGAAGTGTCCATACCAAGTTTTAAAAAAATCAAAAGAAAAAATAAAAGAAAATAAGCCATTTAACTTTCAAACCAACTGTAAATTAAAACTTGTACTAGTTAAAATTTAGAATAAAAATTAACAGTTGGATTTGTATATGAATTCTAACCGAAAACTAATGTGCAAAGTTAAATAAATAATAATAATGAAAACTAAGATAAATTTAGAATAAAAAATAAAAGTAAATTAGCAATTTGATTTTCATACTAACTCTAAATTATAATATATACATAGCTGAAATTCAGGATAAAAATTAGCAGTTAGATTTGTATAAAAATTCTAACCTAAAACTGATATTTGAAATTAAAAAAATTAACAACAAAAATTAACAAAAGAATAAAAATAAAAGGAAATTAGGGATTGTTTTTTAGTTCCATACTAAGTAAAAATGTTAATTTTTATTTTATTCAGATTTAAAATTCCAGAAAATTGCTAATTCTGAAAACAGATGAGATTCAGAATACAATTTGTATATATAAAATTTATTAACTATTATTTAATAAAAGTCGAAGACAAACTTTTCATAGTCATAAGAAAATATAGAATATGCTAAAATTCTCAAAACAAAATAAAAAATTAACTCTTTATTTGGTGGACCTCTACAGAATGGAGATATTAAGAGGGTGATACATCGAATGTGTTCACCCGGCTATACCGATATAAACATTGTGCTGTGTATTAAAAAGTATTGAAAGAAAGACACAAACATTGAAATAATTAAATTAAAAGATGATGATATAAATAGGAAATGTTATGTTATGCTATGTTTACTGTTTTGCTATGCAAGTATTTGTGTAAGAAAGTTTCGGTCACATATACCAAGTATTGGGAAATGGAGTAAGTATATTCTCTCTTTTAATATATAATATTAAAATATCATAAATGAAGTTCTGCAATGATCTATTTGTCAAGAATAAAAATCACTTATATATTGCTAAGTTATTTAAATATGCTTTAAGAATTAAGCACGCACAAGTGGCCACCTTGCTAGTTATTAAAAATGGAGAAGGTTAAAATGCCTTGGCATCATCTAAAATGGAAGTTTATATAACATTCTGAACTTTGGTCGAAAGCTCATCCAGCAACCCGAACTTTGGTCAAAAGTCCATTCAACACCCTAAACTTTGCAATCCGATTCAAATAACACTTTGACACAGTTTCACATAGTGGTGTTGCCCGTGTGGTGCAATTAGTGGACGGTTTTATCATGTAGGATGGCACATTGACTAAGTTAGGTCAATGACAGGTGGGGCTCACATGGTTTCTCCCTCACCAAACTTCCAATCATGCTTCCATGGCTGTCGGCCTCTATAACTCCCTCCCTCTCTATTTTGATTTAGAAGAGAAGCCCTTGTGAGTCCCACATGTCATTCATCTAAACTTGCCCAGCATGTCATCATCCCACGTGGAAAAAACCGCCCACTCATCATGCCATGTGGGTAATACCACTATGATTTGAACCAGATTGCAAAGTTTAGAAGGTCAAATATCTGATTTCATAGTTCGGGTGCTAGACAGACTTTCGATCAAAGTTTGGGGTGTTATATGGAATTTTTCCTCTAGAAGAAAGAGAGACAAAGAGAGAAAAACACTATCAAGGACAATATAAGGTCTAATGGGCCATGATCAGTTAGAGTTACCATACCTCACCATCATGGGCTAAAGCATTACAAAGTTTATCAACTTTCGGTTTCAAGAAGCTAGGCAACTCGATCGAAGATGATGTGTACGACCCACTAGTAAGGTCTGCTTAAGTACTTGATTTATACCAGCCCTATCCAATTATGATGGGCTAGAATTTTAGGTAGCTTTGGGGCTCTCCCGTGAGGTCGTGATTCCATGAAACTAAGCACGGCCTACCCGTGATCGGCTAGGAAAGTAGAAAGTAGCGAGTTGGACCATGAGCTCAGAGGAAGCTTTTTCTCATTTCAGGCCTACTGTTGCCTCTCCTTTTAGCTTAAAACTTGCAGGGTGGCCCACATATTTGTGTAGCTAGATTTCTTTTAAAGTTTGTAGTATCAAATAATATAACTTATATGCTTAAGAATATATTAATGTATCTTGTAGGCTACTTAGATTTTTAAGACATCATAAACATTAGAAATGACAACAGAAGCTTGACAAAAAATACAACTTGAGCAACATAATCGAAGCATGAGCTTTCATGGAAGAAAGTCATTAAGCATGATAAGTTGCTAGGGTTATTAGGGCCTATTTGTTTTGGATTTTGATTATGGATTCTGGCCCTAAAAGCTGAATAAAAAACAAACAACCCGATTTTAAGAATCGATTCGCATAATCCAGTCCACTCCTATACACTAGAATCCAAAATCTAGTTCATATGTGCTTTTGTGGATTCTGAGGAATACAAATATGAGAATGCCATTAAACTTCAAAGTAAATTATCCACCAATGCCATTACTCCCCACGTCTCCCCATCCCTCCCACGCGAGCCTGCCTCCTCCTCTCCCCTTGTCCTTGTTTCTGTGGTCGGATCCACTTGCCCAAGCCGCACCGCTTGAGCTCCTCCCTCACCGACAGTTGCGCTCCCCTCATCTTCGGCAGCTAGGGTTTTATCGTCACACCTCGCTGACGACAGAGACCCAAGTTTCCCATGCCGATGCCTCATCATCATGCACCAGCATTCACACCGGAGGTGGCCTCCGCCTCTACCTCCAACGGTGTGGGCGAGCGTCAGAGCCTCTCAACGCTGCAGGCGAAGATGAAGTGTGACCAGAGGGCTACGAGGCAGAGCTCCGCTAGCTCCGCCGCCAATTTGAGTCCTCGGTTTTCCTCTTCCAGCAGCAGGCGGCTCTGGTCTCAACTTCCTCCTCGGGTGGTGGAGGGGCGGTGGTGAAGGAGCTCGGGGACCTCTCGCTGTTCCTCGCACATGCGGAGCCATTCTACCTAGACGAACTCGTCGATTTGCCTAACCAAATTGGGGATTTACTTGACACCAACGTGAGCGCTCTGTCATCAGGTCTCTAGGTGCACCTCGTGCAGGTGCTTATACTACTAGTGAATCAAAACGTGACGCCTGTTTAGTTCATTTGTTGGTTTCAGATAAAATTTTGTTTAAATTGGATGGGATGGAATGAAAAGTACTTGTTGTGATAGTGGAGTAAGTTTCATTTGGTTTGCTGAAACTGGATGTGCTTTAGTTTGGGGGTATTACAATTGTTTGAATCGTATGATGAATCTATTGAGAATTAGAAGATTATTAGTTGTACTGAGCTCTTGGTATGTATTTTATCTAAAGGTGTGGGATCGGTTTGCTGTGGTTTATGATAGGTGGGAAGAATTTTGCAATATTGTTGTGTTAGATGTTCTTGTTTGGTTTGTTCAAAACATGCAAAAGATATGGATATTCTGGTTGGATTAGTTGAAGGATTCCAAAAAATTAGGTTGATCGGCTTTGCATTGTTCATGACTTCATGTTGATGCTACAAAACGATTGAAGCTTAGGGTTTTTTTCCTTCTACTCATTGAAAAGTCCAAACTTGACATGAATTTTAATCAGCATTGTTTTCATAGGATCTTAATTTCAGATTTCTTTTGGAATTTGATGATGTATAGTTCCTATTGGGAATGCAACTACATTATGTTCATCCTAGTTCTTTCTTGTTATTTATACATTTTGAAAAGGGACTCTTTGTGGTAGTGAATTTTTTAGAGGTGTTTTTGTTTGGTCGTAGGGGTTAGAAAGTGCAAATAACATCAATTGGGTTTTTCTTTGATAAAAGATTAGGGCTGGGCTCTATTATAATCAGCTAGTTGTATGCAACTTATGTTAGACTTCTACCAACTTTAGCGTAGGAAACTTGGATCTCCACCACTGGCCCTTCACAACTTCAGTCGAGATAGTGCTTTAAGAGATGAACTATTTGAGAAGTATGATCAAGATGAAGACTACACTTCAAGCGTTGGTGAACCATCGTCATCTCAAGGAAGTAGTGGCAATGTAGCAGGAGAGGAAGATAAGGATATGAATACCTTCCGTGATAGTATTGCTAATGCTTTGTTTTCTATGAAACGATAGGTTGTTATGTTTTGTGATGTATATGACATGTTATTTTGGAGTGACAAAATACACTTATACGAATGATGGATTGTTTTCTATTTCACATATTTTTTATGCCTATAAATTAGTATCTCTTATTTAGCTACAATGTCAAAATGCGGTTGTTACATGTACATTACACTCAGAATAGTTAGGGGTATTACAGACATTACACTTCAAAGCTACTAGCCAGCCATTCCAAAAGCCAAGATGCCTAACAGCTCAGTCTTTGGAGATTCACTTTTTAGATAATCAGCTTTTCTACAACTGCAATTCAGAATCAGCTTTTGGAGAATCCACAACAAAAACAAATAGGCCCTTAGAAAAGTAGAAACTCTTCATCATGCATGGATCATGTAGCCGCATACCCCTATTCTTCCTTCATTAGTAACTCTTTTTCCAAAATGTATGCATCACTCATATCTCTGTTTAATCTCAAGCAATGCGTTAATTATTGTATATGGTATTAGAGTACATTGCTCATGCATACATCGATGCACCATAGGTGACCTACTTTGAACTTACCTTCCTCACATGTCGACTGCCCTACCGAACCGTGTATCTTTTATCTCTTCTTGATCATCCCATGACTTTCAACTTCAACCTCTAATAGCATGCTCAATTCTTGATCGATCTCTGTCAGCACTACCCTTTTCAATACAATACTCTACTACATAATTATATTATACTTCTCTTTAATTATTACTTAATGATGAATATTGCGACATCAATATGCATACATGTGCAAACATTGCCTATCCCTGTTGAGGACACCCGTCATGCCCTCTCTTGTGGCCCTAAGCATATTCCCTACGGTAGCGCCATCTCTTTTCCTAGCTTTTGCTTCTTTGTTTCCATTCTTACGAATGCATGCGTGTATATACATATGTAGGATGTTATACATGCTTGTTTTCTGCTTGTCCCATGTTAGTCGGTTCTCTTATTCAATGTTGACCAACTTAACAATGTGGCTTTCTTACTAACTACGGTGACTTCCTATCTTCTCTCATGCTAGTATGTCTGTTTTAGTCGTTGTCTAATGATATGAAGAATCTTCCCTCCAACATGGGTGACATCGTGCCCCTCGCCAGTTATGGCATGCTTCTAGCAACCCAACAGCTCCATATTATTTGTAGCTCGTCTTTAGTGCAAAGTTCCATCTCCTCTCTACCAAGACTTTCCTATCATCATGCTACTTTGGTCACTGACTCCTTCAACGACACCGACACTCACTACTCGTCTCAGCTTTTGGCTCCTTTGACTTTGGCCTTTCTATTCAATAACTCTGGTGAGCAGCGCGACATTATGTTCTCATCTCTAATGTAACGCCTCTAGCTTTTTCACTTCCCCGTGAAGCAATGTCTTCTTGCAAGACATATCGACGACATTTCACTCATACGTGATCTCCTACAACATTTGTGACATCCACGTTATAACTTTTAATTTTATTCAAATTTTCAGTTATTTTTTATTTGGAATTCATATATAAATCAAATTGCTAATTTAATTTAATTTGGATTTTAGTTATTTATGGCTTTTACTTTGGAATTCGTATGGAAATCAGACTTCTTCAACAATGCCGACTCTCGCCACTCGTGGTCTCGGCTTTTGGCTCCTTCAACTTTGGAATTTCTCTTCAATGACTCTGGTAAGTAGCGAGATGTTGTTCTTATCTCTAATGTAACGCCTCTGACTTTTCGCTTCGTATGAGACATTGTTATCTTGTAGGGCAGATAGACAATATTGCTCTCATGTGTGGTCCTGTTCGACAACATTCGTAATATCTACGCTATAACTCTTAATTTATTCAAAATTTTAGTTTTTTTTAGAGTTCATATATAAATCAAATTGCTAATTTTATTTAATCTATTCTCGATTTTGGTTATTTAGGGATTTTATTTTGGAATTCGATTTTCTCATTTTATTTTTATTCTAAATTTTAGTTATTTTTGTTGGAAATCGAATAGAAATCCATTTATTATTTTTTATGCCAAATTGTAATTATTTAGAAATTTTACTTAGGAATTCGTATGGAAATCAAATTGTCAATTTTATTTTGTGTTTTATTCTGGATTTGGTTATCTTTAGTTGGAATTCTTATGAAAATCAAATTGACAATTTTTTTCTTCCAAATTATATTTATTTATAAATTTTAGGAATTCATATGAAAATCAAATGGCTAATTTTTTTGAATTTAAATTATTTTTTTGGGAATTCATATACAATCTGGTTGCTATATTTGTTTAATTTTTATTCCAAATTATATTTATGTAGGGAGTTTACATAGGGATTTATATGGAAATGTAATTTCTAATCTTAACTTTTTTATTCAGAATTTCAGTTATTTTTGTATAGTACGTGACACAAACTATTTCTTGTAATATAGACTCTTATAATCTGAACCCACTATAATTAATGGTGTAGACTTTTCTCCTTTTTCTTGATTAATGTGAGAGTTTGTAGACTTAAAAGTGAACGTAGTGGCTTATCTTACCTCTACTTTAATATTATACTAGGTTTAATTTCACTGTTTCACTTGGACTTCGTTGCACGGTGACTGGCTTATGTCCCACCTTCCAAGGAAAGGCAACCTGCGGCGGAGTGATGACTAGAGGTGGGCATTTTCACATCGAATGGAGCCAAACCATACTAACCAAAATTCTCAGTTCGTTTGGTTTTCAGTAATTAACTCGGTTTAATTTCTACTCTATTCAGCACTCGGTTGTCAGTTCAGCTCTCGCCTCGACCAAAAAACCTATCTATATGCACCTGACACCCGTATGCACGTACGAGCGCCCAAAGGCAAGGCCCAAGACCCAACCCTACACTGCTAGGCTTGCGCCCAAAGGCCAAGCCCAAACCTACACCGCTAGACCACTACGCACGACTGCTAGAGCGACGCCGGCTAGTCGCCTCCCCCTCTCGATCTCCTTCTCGCGCAGTCGCTAATCCCCAATCATCCTCCGTCTCGCTCTCACGCAGCGACATCGGCGAAGGCCACGGTGAGAGCGACGATGGCCGCAGGGCACAGGTGCAACACGATCTTCCGTCCTCTAGTGCCCTCGCCTCCATCTGCCGCACGATGCACACCCCCAAGCCCTTACCACGCCTGTCGTGGCGGACGATGGCTCGCACTAGTAGTAGGGGTGAAAACGGAAACGGAATTTCCGACCGTTTCGAAGAAAAACGAAAACGGAAGTCTTTTTTCGGAAACGGAAACGGAAAACATCGGTACGGAAACGGAAACGGAAAGTTTTTGTCGGAAACAGAAACGAAAACGGGAGAACCATTTTTGTCGGAAACGGAATCGAAAATTCCGTATAAGTGAAACCGGAAATTCCACCGGAAACTTGGCCCACTTGGCCCAAAAAGGAGAATGGAGAATTTACATTTATTTTCGAATTAAAATAATTTCAGAAATACAAATGGCCTTATAGAAAATATCAAATAGAGTTCAAAAATTCCGAAAAAAAATCTCAAAAATACTTTGGAACATTTTAAACCTAGGAAAATTATTTCTAGCATAATTTTGGCTTCATTTTTCATGAATAAATTAATTATATAAATCTAAAAAATAGCAAAATGGCATTTAGAAACTCCAAAAAATCCAGGATATATCTCAGAAAATCATAAATGAATATTGAACAATAATATGCAAATTTAGGGCATTAAATCTTTATAGTTGTAGGAGCAAGAGGATGTCGATGATAATGATATGTAGCAGGATATGATAGTATGATCTAGGGGACAAATAGCGAGCCTTCAACTGACAAATTTGAGAAAAAACTTTCTAGTGATAGCAGTGGAAATAACATTGTTCTTGTATCAGCCTTTGAGGTGAAATGAGTTACATTATTTTTGCGGTCATGTATATTGTGATCGTGTACTACGTTCTTATGGAATTTTCCACTTTCGTTTCCGTATCCGCTCTGTTCCGTCCCGCATCCGTTTCCGTCATTATTCGTTTTCGTATCCGTTTCCGGGGTTTTCGATTTCGTTTCCGTTACCGGTAAAAGATGTAGAAACGAAAACGAAACGACCATTTACCGACCGTTTCCGTTCCGATTTCATCCCTACGCACCAGTCGCCCTTTGCCGTGGCTACCAACCCGCTACTCTCCGCACCTTACCGCACCAATGAATGTCGTCTGCCTCGGCCGGCATGAATGATTTAGGCTCACGGAGGCGACGGCTAGTACTACTGCTGCCCTGCTGAGTGCTGATATCTCGGTATACCAAAATACCAAATTAATTCGTTTAATTAGGTTATTTTCAGTTTAGCGGTTAATTCGGTATCCAAATTTTTTATAAAAACAAAGATATTTTGTACCAAATAAACCCAACCTATTAAGACCGAATTTATACCACCCTTCATGCTGAGTGCTGACGCTGAGAACATGTACTGTGACAGACAACAACTTGTACCACGTTTTTTCCAGAAAGCACATGGAGAATGTTCTATGGATTTAAGACTTTACGTACCATAAACTATTGATTCCATTACCTTGTTGTTGCATGCAAGTGTAACTGCTGCATCGTTTTTACAAGCAGCCCTTTTCACCGTTGCAGTTCACTACCGGCCAAAGTGCGCAGCGAGTTGGTCTTGGATTTTTCTGCGTTGCATTGTTCGCCCGCTTTGTTGGACCTAAGAAGCGTCTGCTTCTGTTCTGAGTTATAACTTGGCAATTGCCGCATTTCTTCCAAAAAAATGTCTCCTTCCGAGGATTCTTTTGAAAAGATCTAAACCGAGGAAGAACTGACTGTTCTTTCGCATCTCATCCGTCTAGGTGCGCGCGTGCTTATCCTTCTCATTGCGAACCACTGAAAATGGTGCTGTGACGTTTATTTTACTGGTTCTTTGGTCTTCTTATCCTCTTGGAACTCCTGTCCGGTTACTTTCGGTCTTTCACTTGTCACGAAGAACATGCATTGAGATTTATGGGGAGAATGGAAGGTCACAGCTCAAAAGTACGAAGTATCCAGGTACACGGTTCAAAAGTTGTTGATTCTCGTTTTTGGCTTAGTAATAAGAAAAACGTGACTTTAATATCATTTGTGCTGCTGCTCTTTGGAGCTTGTGGACTAACAGAAATGATATGATTTTTCGTTGTCAGTGTTGGACAAATGTCAAAACAATATGGAGAAGATTTTTCAGGACTTTGAGAGATTGGAGACCACTTTTCAGGGAGGATATGGTGGCCAAACTAGATTGGTTTTGCAGCAGCCTGGAGAACAAACTTCAAGTACCGCTTCCTTTAGGCTCTGGAACAATCTGACTAAAAGTGGATTCCGTTTGAATGAAGGCAAGGAAGAGAAATACATTCCTGAAGATCTGAAGGTTGTTGCTAAGCTTGTTAGTAGTTTGGTTGATGGCAATATGTAGTTGGGTTCCTGGAGGTTGAATGCCTGAAACTGTAATCCTGGAGGTTTGTTTGTGGTTTTTAGTTTCTTGATCCAAACGTTTTTTGTATTTCTAACTTTAGTTTCATTAATGGAACTGCGGCATCAGATCCTGATGTCCTTTTTGATCTTAAAAAAAAAGTTGTTGGATTCTCAAAAAGAATGTTCCTTTACATTCTCATCATTCTGCCTGTACAGGGTACAGATTACACTCTCTGCCAGTACAAGGCAAACATGAGCATCCAAAGGAGGAGAACACGTTAAAATAGACCAGTAGTGCTAGCCACCAACATAGGTTGGCGCACACAAAATCGCACTACAATAATATCACAAACCTCTGTAATTCCCCCCTGTAAATTCTGTATCTTTTGTTTTTTACTTGCATTGATTTGGCGTCATTTACATTTTGCACGGTCGTGTCAGTAATGTATGTACCTCTGTCCCAGAAAAATATCTAAATTTACCGGTATATCCACTCCATCATCCACCCGGCCCCCGGCCGTTCGCCTCTCTTTCCGTTGCCTTTGCCAGCCTACGAAGATCAGAATGCATGCCCCACTCGGCTTGGCCTTTGCGGGACAGACAGCGCAGCGTTTTCTCCGGTGGTCCGTCCCGTCCCGTCCCCGTGTCCGATCCGGTCAGCGCGGCGCGGCCTTCATCATTGCTTGGATCGCCCGCCCGGTTGTTCAGCGTCCGCGGTTGTTGCCGCGTCGAGACGAATTGTGGTTGCACAGGCGGCGGCTGTCGTGGTCGGCGCAGTCATCGTGGCCGCCGCCGATTTGGTGGCGGAGGTGAGGCCGAGGATGAGGAGCGCCGTGACAACGACCAGCGCGGCGGCCCCGCAGAACACGCCGTTCTTGGCCACGTAGCAGTCGCCGTCCATCCACCCCCGGCCGTAGCGCTGCCCGTGGTTCATGCTCGCCGCCGTAGCCAGCAGGATGACGGCCAGCGCGAAGCTCACCCTGCGCGACCGACGCCATGGTCTCGTCAGCAAATTAGTCCGCTCGCACGTATTTTATGTATTTGCTGCGCGCCATGGTCGTATTATACGTACCATGAGAAGACCAGGAGGGCGACGGACGCAACGTGGTCTCTGGTGCGAACGGACTTGCTGGACTTGGAGGCGCACATGGTGGTCGCCGCTGCGGTGGTCCCCACGAGCTGCGCCACGGAGAGGAAGGCGATGGCCGCGACGCCCAATTCGAACGCGGAGCTCTTGGGCAAGGAGCAGAGGCTGCCGTCCAGATTCATGTCCTTCTCCTGCTCCACCGACAGACGATTCAGATCCGGGAACCAGGGTTTCTTGCCAATTGCAAGACGAGGAGGACGGAGGGGTACCTTGACTTTGTGGAATTCGGCGGCGAGGGAGCAGGAGAAGGCGGTGGCGCTGAGCAGGAAAACGATGCCGCAGATGGCAGCCCGGCAGGACGTCCCCCTGCCCCCCTTCTCCATCTTCCTCTCGAGCTAAGCCTGAACAGAAATCTGAAATGCTTGGTCTATGTGGCTACCTAGCTAATTCGACTAACTCTCCTCTTGTCTATCCCTCTACCTCGCTTTGCTTCTTGGGACTTGGGAGTGCAGACACAATAATTCGTGTCATCTATATATCCATTTATCAACCTGTGAATACAAATGAAGAAATTCTGCGAGCAGGTCACTGAAGAGACTGACTGGGTGCTTTGAATTGAACCAAGGAGGGCTGGTACTTGGTAGGCGCGGAAGATAATACAAGAACAGAAGGGGGGAAGAGAGAGACTGGATGCTAAACAAATCACATGGCCTCGCCCACTCATGGACTTAGTTTAGGTATTTCATGCACGCATACCAGAAGGGCAGGACGAGGAGGGAGCCGGTAAAAGGAGAGGAGGCCCTGATCCCATATCTGCTTAGCCGATCGATGAATTGACCGGTTGGCTGATTTGTTTGGTCAACCAGATAGGCCCTGCTTGGGGAAGGTGAGGTGAGGACTAGGAAAGCCTGCAAGGAAAGAATCATGCACCATCATGATTCATGGCTAATCCTAATCACCCTGCAGCAGCCACTACCTAATACTAGTGAACGTTCATAGGCTAAATACTCGGCAGCTTTAAACTTCAACCAGACGTGTCATGATCAAGCCACCCAAATGGGACGGGTAACACATGATTAGACCAGTGGGTGCTGCTTGTGCCGTTGTGCGTGCCGAAACCCAAAAGTGGAGAAAAGAACTTGAGAAAGAGCGGGACGTGAGGGCAGGATTGCGAGGAATCGCGCCTCCTCTTCTTTCGCTGTCGTGCCGCGCGCCTTTCAACTACTACTACTTTTCAGCCGTTGTCTTTGCGTTCGCCGGGAGGCCGCGGCGACGGGGACGTGGGTGGCGGGCGGGCTCTGTGAAATGGATTTCCCGGCCATTTGGGCTGGTCCCGGGCGTGCCGCGGGGGCTGGGGCCCGTGATTACTGATTGGACTGAGACCGTCTCTCGCTCAGTCGCGCACGTCCAGCCTACTCATTGGACTCGTCTCCTCGCCATTCGCCAAAGTGTGGGCGTGGCCCAGCGGCGAGTGCGGCGAAGTGGCCTCCTTCCAAGTTCCAATGATCCATCCGAATCTGGCCGTCTAGTTTGCTCCCGGCCGCCCATCCACGACCGGAATGCGCCTTTTTCCTCCTTTCTGATCTCGGTTGTTTCGTCAATTTGACCACTTGAGGGCCGAGGCGCGCGAGGATAGTATCGTAAGCAGTGCGGAACAGTTACGCAAGGCTAGCTCACCGGCAAACAAACGTACGAAGTTATCCAGTAGTGCTCCTACCGCAGTTTCTCGGTGATTAAACTGTTGATCAAAAGCTTAACTATTGGATATTTAGAGGGGCTGAGCTGGAATTTCATTGAGTTTAAACATTGTCATATCGCTACAACTGCTAGTACCTTTGCTGCACATTTGCGTGCAAGTTAAGCTAGCTTGTTGTAAGTATGCTTAGTTGAATATGGTTTAATTGTAGAGAATTGCTAAATAGCACTTGACTATTTCTTTAGTTTGTGGGCACTAAATTTTGTGTCCATTAGATATTGGTGTTTCTTGTTTGTGAACACTCAATTTTTTTATCTACTAGATATTACTATGTGATCCACGTCGTGTTTTATCATTTTGACTGTCAATATTTGCCTTTGTGATCTACATTTTTGTTTGTTGTATTCCTTATAGTTTGTTGTGTTCCTCTTTTCTTTATAAATTGTCACATTATTTTTTACATAATTTAATTAATATAAAACTAGTATATAATTATGTAAAAAAGGCCATGCATAAATAATAATATTCTTATTTTATAAATTGTCACATCATTTTTTACATAATTTAATTTGTATAAAACTAGCATATAATTGATGTAAAAAGGTCATAGAGAAAAGAATAATGTGCTACATTCAATACCTAAAAATTTGAGCACTCCTTGATAAAATAGTACTCAAATAGGAGGAGTGGAGGCAAATTCATTTCATCCATTGGATATAGATCCGAAGGCTCAAAATTTGAGTGCTATTTAGCAAGAAGACACTCAGATTCTCCTTAGAAATTGCTAAATAGCACTCGAGTGTTTTTTAGTTTGTGAGCACTCAATTTTCATATAGTGGCCTTTTTGTTTAGCTGCATGCAGACTGATTGCACTCTAGCAAGCTGATTAGTAAATACCTCTTCATTGGGAGAAAAGGTTGATACAAAGCTCTTACATCCATGCAGGCTGCAGCTATCTTCCAAGGTTGCGCCTAACGTGCTACTGCCTTGCTACCTTCTATCGCATCCGCCCTGTTTCACACCTAACATGCTACCACCTTGCTACCGTCAGTCTCATCTGCCCTGTTTCATACTGCTCTATTGCAGCTACCCCGACTTGTCATGCTACCACCCCCTCCTTCGGTCAGTGCCTTGTCTACCATAGTTCTCGCTCACCTCGTTGTGTTGCCACTGCGTCGCGAACATTTCCTCCACCTCCAGCGAGTGCCCTATTGACCACCACCACCTCCCCATCGGCCGGCCTCCCAGCGCCGCTCACCCTAAGTCGTTGCCATCATCATTGTGCACCACCCGGCACTCATTGCCCACCTCTGAACCCGCGACCCTATCTTCCCTTCGCAGTAGGGGGAAGGGGCACAATGAACTCTTTGTAGCATCAAGGATAACCGACTAGAGGGGGGTGAATAGGAGGTTTTTAAATTTTTCGACTTTAATTGTAATTAATTAAATCACTAAGCTAGAATTGCAATAATGGTAATCTACAACTATGATTTCTAGTGATCACAAAGTATTCTAGCAAGTCAAGTATGAGCAATAAAGGATTTTAATTACAAATAATATACTCAAATTTCTAGAGATAAGAATTGAGCAGAAGAATTGTAGAAGCAAGTCACAAGAAAATGAGAGACAAGAAATTTATCACGTGGTCTCGAAGACTTGTCGGTCTCCCCTACTCCATGTTGAGGTGAGTTGAACAACTTCAAGCCGGCTCCACTCGCTTGAGCCTTCCTCGATCACTAAGATAGTTCTTCCCCGCTCCGTGTAGGCGAACTTCGGCCTTCACAACTTGCCGTGGCTTCTCACAACCTCCGTTGAGAAGCTCATCGTGCACGAACGCCTCCGAGCCGTCTAGGAGTCGACAACTTCCAAGAGTAATAAGCTTTGACGCTTGCTCGAGGTCGAATTGAGTGTTTAGAGGCTCAACACTAAATGCACCACTTAATTTTGCACTTAACTCTCTCAAAGTGTGAATTGAATGCACAAAGAGTATTGGAGACTAGCTAGAGCTCAAATATCATCGATGAGGTCCAAGAAGAGCTCTAAAATGCAAGTGGGGGTATTTATAACCCCCACTCACCTAATCTAACCGTTGGCCAAAAGTTAGCCAAAATCATCCTGAGAGGCCGGCCATACCGCCATAGAGCCGGTATGACCGCCCCTCAGTGGCCAACGGTCGATACAGTGCAATTAATGCCTGTCAGTGACCATTGGTCACATGGCCGGTATGAACGAAGGGGGTCTGATCATACCGCCGGCCGGTATGACCGGAGGGTCCCCGGTCATACCACCCTCCTCAGGCCGATTGCACATGTTTTGAAAAAAAACACACCGGAGGACCTTCGGTCATACCGCCGGCCGTTATGATCGGAGAGTGCCCGGTCATACCGTCCAACTAAAACCCCAAAAACTTCTTCTCTGTGATTTCCACACCGGGGGTTTTTACAGTATGACCGCAGGCCAGTATGACCACATAGGGGCCAGTCATACCGCCCCTACTACCTGTACACGAGATTTTTCAACCTTTTTGCTTTTATTCATATGCAACTTTACGGAAATCTCAAATATGCATGAGTTTGAGCCTCTAAACCTTTTCCGTCATCAAACAAGCGGCAATGACCCCTCTTAATAGTACGGCGCCTATTCTAGCAACTCGGTCTTTTCCTCCAAACTCCGAGATCGGCAAAAGGCTATGAAAAGTCCTTAAATTTTATATCTTAGTCATCTTGTCTTCGACACTTGATTTTCTTCTTCACCAATTTTATGCTTCCATGTCCGTCGAAATTTTGGACCAACCTATTCTCAAATGCTCAAATTGAAAATGTTAGTCCTTTAACCACGATTGTCATTAATTACCAAAACCAAATCAATTTGGAGGCCTAGATGCTTTCACCTTCTCCTGATCCAGAGAAACCCTAGCCCTATTCTGGTCACCCGTCATCAAAGAAGCTGCTGCGAATTGTGGAAACAATTTTCATCTTCCAAAGTGTATAGACGGGGAATCCGATTCACGCATCGAATAACAAGAATACATAAAGAAAAAAAAGGAAAACTGTCACACCATGCATGTGAAAGATAGAAAAAAACATGGGGGCAAGACGTTGTTCTTACGTGGTGTTCCTCCCCTAGCATAGGCTGTAATTGTTGACTGTCTGACGGCAACCTGTAAGCAAAAAAGTAATTCCTACATGGACAACTTATTCTACCAATAAGTCAACAACATTAGCCACTATCGTGACCCGAATATGCAAATATGGACCCTTTTGTGTATATTGCACTAGGACAAGATCACGCTAGTGCACACAGTAGTTATATAGATGTAATATCACAATCATATACAGAGGAAACATAATAAACATACTATATTTATTGAATAAAAGATAGTTGATTGATCTCAAGGTCTACTTTACATTATTAGGCTACAAGGGGCTTAGATTCTAGGAAATAAAACAACCGCGAAACCGAAAACTTCATTGATAACCCATCAATATACCATAGGCAACTAACAAGGTCCACTTCCTAGTAACTCACCTCCTCCTAGAACTCCACCTTCAAAGCAGGTGTAGACTCTTCTTCAATTGATTGATTTGTTGTGCCAAGGGTCATAAAGCACTCAATAAGTTGTGCACAGAATGCAAATCTATTATAACTACATGCAAGGCTTATTCCATAGAATAGCCTATATGACTATTTTGCAGTAAAGCAACATTTTCCTTTAATACAGTAAATAAAAGAACAGTAATAATAATTAAACTTTCAAGTATTTCTCAAATTAAGCTGGCATACAACCTAAACCAAATTTCATTACTTCCATCGGCACATAGCCTCCCTTCCCATGTTTATTTTATAAAAGCTAACCCTTGATTGAAATTCCTGAGCATTGTCTATAACCGAGAATACGGCTATTCGAATAGGTTGACACTCTACAGAAGTTATACACTTTACCCACAAGATATGATCAATCTTATAATATCGACCAAAATACAGATCCATCGACGTGCGACTAAGAAGATCATAACAAAACCTTTTAAAAACTCTATTCGAACATAGATACTCCTCATAAGTCTAGTCTCACAAAAGAATAAGAGTGACTCATTGTTGGACTAGGAACAATCACAATTCAAGATGTAGAGCCACTGCAACATACACAACTTGGTTATCCTCCAGAAATATCATATGTCAGGACTCAATAACTTACTAAGCTAGTCTGGCCCATAACAGACATATGGTTGTATGATTAACCCAGTTCAATGGCTTATAAGGTTATGTTCTTAATTAGCTAAGGAAAGTCTTCCAATTAAATCTCGGTAACCATATCAAACTATTCACATAGAATCTCCAACCCAAATATCACACAAACCCACCCTAGCACGTAGCCTCTTACCACTTGCCTCAATATAAATCATGTACTACCTCGGTTGATTATTGTGCAACAATGCCATCAACAACATCGACATCATTGTGTGATAGCACATGACACACCATTTTCATAAACATGTTCCATCTATCATTAATCAAGTTGAATTTACATTTCCAAAATAAATCAGTTATACGTGGCATGGGTAAACAAAATACAAACGATCTAACCAACCCACATTGGTATATACTAGCAACCAACTAATAATTATCCACCATAGAGTGACAAATATATATGACATAGCAAATGACAAGGTAGGTGTAATTCAAATGGGTTGAATAACTAATTTCCAAATTACTTGAAAACAGGTAAACATTGAAATAGCATGCAATAAATTAAAACAAAATAGTATTTGTAAAACTGGATTCAACTTGATCAAAGCACAATTTATCTTGGAACAACTCTTGGTCTTGATCTAAACCTTGAACTTGAGTCAACCCTTCACCTTCGAACGCTCCCGGCATTTCAACGTCTACAAGAAACAAAAGGAAAAATCCAAAATAGAGAAAAAAACTTCAAAAATAAAATAAAATTCACCCAAACATAGAGCTTGAATTTAGACGAGTTTAGATATTTGAATAGCTCAATCGGAGTCCGTATGAAGGAGAACAGGCTCTAAAAATATTTGCTAAAGAATTAAATCAAGAAAAACAAAATAGAATATTCCTGGACAAGTGGGCCCAGCTAATTTTTAATTAAAATTTTCAAATAATAAACCATAGAGGCTAACATGTGGGACTTACATGTCATACTCATGTTGACGTCATTGCCACATGGCAATCACCGGGTCATACCATGTCACCACGATAGCATGCATGCCCCAATGGTCCCGGCGAGCCTCCCCGACGATCCCGGGTCATTCCCCTTTGAAGCTCTCAGCTTGGCGAACATCATGACGCAGAATGCGCAATCATCAGAGACATCCGACAATGACAGTGGCAAGAAAAGCGCGATGGCTCGGGCTTGAAGATGACGTTGACCTCCGGCCATCCTTGCGGCGAACCAATGCAAGCATCATATAGAACATGATGAGACGAACACGTTGAGGTAGGGCATGGGTCACTAGACTCACCACTGGCAGCTTATCGATGGCTTCACTCTGGCATTAGCACTTTATGAAAAACACCAAATTTGGCAAAACGGTGGCGAAATCCTTGGAGTCAATCTAGGGTTTTGGTTTGTAGCCTCAAGGAAAACACGGTGCTCCCCTTAAATAGCTCCAATTGTCCATAACTTGGCTAGAATAGTAACGAGACCGCGGTGGACATGGCGGCAACTCGGACTCCGGCGTGTACACGAAGAAGACTCAACTGGCAGATGGGCTCACCTATCAGTGACACGCTCAGCCAAACCAGGCTAGGCTTTGCTGGCTAGCACGCTGGGTTGCACGATGTTGGGTCAGACTGGGCTTTGGCACGAGAACTTGGGCTAGATCGGGGGTTTCGACCCAATGCCTTTTTCCATATTTTTCAAATACTTTTCTTTTTAGAAATTATAGAAAATACAAATAGCTTCAAACAATTGGCAAATAAATTAAGAAAAATTCCAAAACATTCTATAAAATATTGTAGAGTATATAAAACTCAAATAAATTATTTTTGAGAAATGTTAACTTGAAAATTATTCATATTAAATTAATTTTGACTTAGCAAATATCCATAATAAGGTTTAAATCGCAATTTAAATTCCAAAATTCTCAAAATATGCAATTCACATTAAATAAAGTCAAATGCAAAAAAAGGATGTTACAGCCACTCAGCAAAACTATGGTCCGCCTATCATTGTATTTGCTCTAGCTGAACATTCGATAACAATCATGCAATAGGTTGAAAGCCTTGTTCATCCGGAAGATTTCAGCGAGGCTGCGAAATTAGTTGAGTTATTTCCGCTTGTGGTTGGTGTTAACACTATTTTTACATGTATTTTATACGTTGTTGGTGTTAACGCTATTTTTACATGTATTTTATACTCTCTCATGGTATCATTTCCTGTTATTATGCATCATTAATGCTATATATTATGCTACTAATAAATTATTTTTGAGATATATGTGCAAAAGTGTTGTGTTGTAGGAAACATAACTTTTTAAATAATTTTCATGCCAAATCCACTCATTTGGAGAAATCTACCACTGAAGTGGCAAATCGACAGATTCCTAAGATCCTTATGATGAGCCTTGAATGGTCAAGACATTTTCAAATACCAATTTTGAGACTCTCATAATGATTTGCATGTCGAGACGATCGAAATGCATATATCATTTGCTTAATTTGGAGTTCAGATAAAAAAGTTACGATGGAAACACCAAGCCTTTGATGGATTGGTGATACAATGACGTGGAAGATTTCTATGTTTACACCAATTTCTGAGGAGAAACTAATGGTAGGACCCTTAATTGAATAGGAAAACTTATTCTCTTTTTTCGGATGCTTCAACACAATTCTCGAAGAGGAAAAAGCCGACAAGATAAGGAAATTGGGAAATTCCATATTTGTTACTTCAACAAATGAGACATAATTTGTTCAACATGATTTCAGCGATCTAAAAGGTTTCAAATAGAAAACCCCATAACTATAAAGTTGTATATCGCTTCGAGTAGTCCAATTTAGTGTCCTCGTTGACCTAATTTGGAGTTCAAACGTGAGAGATATATGCCCCGTAAGTAAGCTCATACTGTGAGGATGTTCAGAATTATTAACTGTATAGGGCCTCTGCTAATTAAGGGCCCTATTTTTAGTCTAACCTTTGATTATTATTTGGTTAATCTTGGTAATAATAAGAGTAAAATGAGCATAACTTAGGACTTGTCCATGTATGTCTTTTTAACCTTCCTCTCTCTCTCTCCATTTTCTTTTGTTGTCACACAAACATAGCAACTGTTGTCTCCTAATTCTCATAATCAAAATATAAATTATTGAAATAAATATAGTGCTACTACTATCTCTTTATTCTCATCTTGATGCTGGTGTCAAATATTATGTGTTTCTTTGTGAGTTCAAGTCTTCAAGCACAGAATTTTACTATCTATCTTGTATTGCTGCCACGCATTCTCGATCTTTGTGCATCGTAGTGGTTGGTCTCTAGTTCATGTTGACAGTACAATATTGAACATACTAGTTAACTTTGGTGAAAACATCAATAGCATTGATATTCATTTTTCCTATATACAAAGGCCTGGCTATAATTTTAGCATAGGGCCACTAAAATGTTAGGTATGGCCCTACCTGTAAGGTAGGATGCACAACGAATCGAAGTCTGCAACAAAGTTAAATTCCAAGGCATATTTGGCAATGAATATGGTGATTTCATAACTTTTTCACAACTAGAAAGTTGAATATATCTTCATTATCTAAACTTATAAAAATTGAATCACCTAATTTTGAGTTTATATGACTGAGATATGGCTCCGAAAGGTGTTCTATATAGAAGAAAAGTGCAAACTCACTCAAATACAAAGGGGTTTCCGAATTCAAACTTTCCAAACCAGTTATTTCCAAATTTACCATGTCCAAGCCACGACCCTCCTGTTGAGGAACCTCGCTATCGAATAGTCCGGGGTTCCCGAACAGATCTGAAGTGGAGAACAGAAAGAGAGAGAGACACGTGTTTAGGGAGAGCGAAAGCGGAAATTCTTTATTGCTAATGAATTCTTCTTGTACATGGGGGGGACCCCCCTCCTCCTTTTATAGCGCTCTCTAGGGTTTCGGCATAAGGGACCACATGGGCCTGCGATGGGCTTTAGGGTTTCTCAACACTCCCCCTTGGGCCCTTTGCCGCGAGATGCATATGCCTCATTAAAACTCCGAAAAACCCAAAGTGGGAAAAATACTTGGAGAAAGAGTACATAGCATACGCTTACTATGTTGCACGAATTGCCTCGTTAAAACCTTACGCAAGAAAACTTCATGAAAAACTTGCTAAGGAAAAAGAGTACAATTCTCCCAACTTCAATTGCTAATCTTCGAGATTCATGTTGGGTATTCATAATTCATGCTCGGATTCATGTGGGAGTATGTGACATATCTCCCCGAAATCTGACTTCTCTAAGTCTCATCATCCCAATTCCTTTCACGCACCTTTCAAAGGTAGATGCTTTGGGAGTGATTTAGTGAACAAATGCAAGATTTTCACATGACTTAGTATGCAATATCTTGATCTCGCTCATCTTATGCAATTCATGAGCATAGAAGAACTTGGGGTTGATATGCTTCGTGAGATTGCTCTTCACATATCCCATTTGTGCTTGGGCAACACAAGTCGCATTATCTTCATAAAT
This sequence comes from Otatea glauca, assembly GCA_036346275.1. Taxonomy (NCBI): domain Eukaryota; kingdom Viridiplantae; phylum Streptophyta; class Magnoliopsida; order Poales; family Poaceae; genus Otatea; species Otatea glauca. The sequence goes on along the minus strand of CM070713.1, from coordinate 68,281,233 downwards.
TATTGTAGGAGTTTGCTCAATGTTCAAACCACATGACTTCGGATGTGGTGAACCATTCTTCCGAGCCATGCACATTCACGAGATGCTTCATACAAAGCGATGATTTCGAGTGGTTTGTCGACGCCGAGACAAGAGTCCGCTAGACGACTTCCAAGAAATTGCTGCTCCTCCACATAGGAAAACATAGCGGTTTGGGACTTGCCAAGATGTGGGTCCGATAGGTACCCAAAGATCGGCGTAGCCAACCAAATTCAATTCATTGTTTCTTCCAAAAATGCATCGAGGTCTTTGCTTCCTTGGAGGTAACGGAAGATGTCCTTGATCCCTTTCCAATGCCTTTTGGTGGGTTCTCAGATCAGATCGAGCTAGCAAATTCACAAATAACGCAATGTCCTACCTAGTGCTATTTGCAAGGTACATGAGCGCTCCAATTGCACTCGATATGGGAATTCCGCTCCCGTGACTTCCTCCCTCTTCTCTAGGTCTCAGATGGATCTAGGTCCGCTTGGAGTGACCTTCCAACCATTGGAATCTTTGCAGATATGATTTTTCAAAACCAAACCTTTCCAACACTTTCTGTGTGTAGGTTGATTGATGTACCAAGATTCCTCCTTGGACATGTTCAAGCTGCAAGCCTAAACAAAACTTGGTTTTACCCAAATCTTTCATTTCAAACTCAGACTTCAAGTATGAGCATGCCTCTTCAATTTCTTCATCCGTCCCAATGATGTTCAAGTCATCTACATAGACGGAGATTATACAGAATCCATTCGAGGATCGCTGTATAAACACACATGGACAATCTTCGCTGTTTGTGTAGCCTTTCTTGCAGAGAAAGTCACTCAAGCGATTGTACCACATTCTTCCTGACTGCTTCAGTCCATACAGTGATTTCTCCAATTTCACACTGTACAGGTTTCTATTTGCTCCATCTTGGTTCGGGATAGGAATTCCTTCCGGTACTTTCATGTGTATCTCCGAATCCAAGTTTCCATATAGGTATGCTGTGACAACATCCATTAGCTTCATTCTCAACTTCAAGTTGACTGCCATTGAGATCAAATATCTAAAGGTAATTCCTCCCATGACCGGAGAATAGGTTTCTTCATAATCAACTCCAGGACGTTGAGTGAAACCTTGAGCTACAAGCCTAGCTTTGTACCTTACAACTTCGTTGTTTTCATTTCTCTTCCGAACAAAGACCCATTTGTGACCTACGGGGTTTATATTGGGAGGTGTGCGGCATACGGGCCCAAACACCTCTCTCTTGTTCGAGAGACTAACTCGCAGTGATTGCCTTTTCCATGCTTCCCAATCTAGCCTTTTCTTGCACTCTGAGAGATGCGTGCTCGGGATCATGATCAATGATCGAGGCAATCTTCTTTGCGAAGTATGCATCAACGCTGGTCGTTGCTCTATTCAGGATTCTCCGTTATTACAAAGTTTATGGCCATTTCTTCATAGGGTGCTTCATGCACTTCTACTTGCTCTTCGCCGCTTTTCCCTATCGCAGAGCAAGTTCCTTTAGCTTTTCATCGCCTATGTGTGCGCACACATTATTTCCGCGACTTCTGCAGTGGAAGATTCAAGTCCGGAATTGCCTTTCCTTTTGGCTTCTTTCCAAAGCAGTCTCAACTGCCCCTTCTTTCCTTGGGGCATTTTCGTGATTGGTTGTGGTAAGTCCTCTCGCCAGCTTTTCTCCAGACGCCTCCGGTACTTTGGGTTTGAGGAGCCGATTGCTGCTCTTTTTCTTTGAGGCCTCAACAGGTTGAGGGATACCTTCTATTTTCTTTGGTATTTCCACCCTCTCGGTGCATTTCTTGCGGGTACATGCGACTTAACCACGCCCTTCGATCACAAAATGATCAGCGAGTTCATTTGCTAAATTCGCAAATCAATTATCTTCGGACTTCTTGATTTGCTTCATTAGTGCGGGGTCATGTGCGGGATCCCAATGGAATGCCATATGATTTCCGGCATTTTTCATCCAAAGGTTGATTTCTCCCCTAATGACGGAAACGATCCTCGTCAAAGATGCAATCAATGAACCGGTCAGATGCAAATCTCCATCATGGGTTCCAAATACGATTATGGATGCACTTTCATAACCAACGATATCCCGGACTTGCGAGAGGGCCCATTGCAATCCATGAGGGGTGGTATAGGTACATATACCATACACCCAAATTTTCTAAGATGGGAGATCTTCGATAATCCGTGCACAAGTCGCATAGGAGAATGGATGTTGTAGGCCGACGGTCTAAAATTGATAAGAGCTGCTGCGTGCAGATCGCGTGTCCCCAACAAGTGTTGGGCAAGTTACAACTCGCAAAAGTGGTCCGCAATGAACTTAATCCTCTTTATTAGTGCTTCGCTAGTCCATTCTGCGTATGGACGCAAGCGACGGAGTGCTCAATCGCTATCCTCGTTGCAGTAATAATCATCAAATGCCTTTGAAGTAAATTCTCCGCATTGTCCATTCCGATGGACTTCACGCGATGATCGTGGAAAGCATTCTTAATTCTTATGATCTGCGAGATCGCTTTGCAAAAGCATGGTTTCTTGTTGACAACAAGCATACATGCGACCATTTCGAGGAAGCATCGATGAGCACCATAAAGTATCGAAACGGCCCCGACAGGGCTGAATCGGACCGCAAATATCCCCGGATGCGTTCGAGAATGCAGGATTTCACTTTGCACTTTCATGACAGAGGGTCTAGTTATTAATTTCCGGTGGCACATGCAGAGCACACAAAATCTTCATGATTCGGGAAATTTTTAACATTTATGCCATGACCACGTGAGTTGTTCACTATATTTCTCATCATTCTAAGACCAGATGACCTAATCTACCATGCCATAAAGAAAATAATTGAGCTTCTAAAAATAGTTTTCAAGGAAGTATACACTTGGTGCATGAATATTCGTGTAGTACAACCCGATTCATATGAGGGACATTTTTCTAATACCATTTTTCCACATACCGCGTGCTTCACAATGCACAAATATTCTTTGCCATTTTCTTCATTGGTTTCTACGTGAAAACCATTGGCGCGGATGTCTTTAAAGCTTAAGAGAGTGCGCGTTGATTCAGTGGTACAAAGGGCTTCTTCAATTACCAAAGTTGTACCCATAGGCAATATAATAGTGGCTCTTCCCGAGCCGATTACATATGAGTCGCTTCTGCGATCGTAGTAATCTTTCAGCGTCTTCGTGATCGATCGGAAATACTTAGACTCTCTTAAGATGGTATTTGTTGTGCCACTATCAACAATGCATATCTCTTCCATTTGGGCGCTACACGATTTCTAGATAAAAGAAATATAATTCCAATCAAACAGAGGCAAAATAATTCAAATATTGCTTGTAAATGAAAGAATACTGGAATAAAGAATAAATTGCATATTTATTCATGAGAGAAGTATGCTCTTCTAGAGCTTACTATTCATTATTCAAAAGAAAATGCTAACAACCATGATCTAAAAGAAAAGCGATTCATGCATTTAAATGGCAATGCGGTTTGATCGTTCGCTTTCGACGGTAGGTTTTCAAGGTCTGCGAGGACCCTAGACCGATTGCTGCGCGGAGCTTCTTGCCCCCAAGAACGATCTTTACGTTCGATGCCCAAGTGAGATAGTTCTGACCGGGCGGGGCCAGTTCTTCAAACTCACGATTCACAATTCATGATTTCAAAATTTCGACATTAGATTACTGCGTGTAATCTAATAGAAAATGGTTGCAATAAGCATAAAGAACAGAAAATAAATTTCCATGCATTGCAGTATTCAAAATAGAGCAATGAATTCAAAATTCATAAAGAAAATTCATAAAACAGAGAAATAAAGCTAGAAAAATTAAAAACAGAGCCAAATAATCTTCTGGATTTTCTGGCAATTTTTCAAAAAATTTCTGCATTTTTTTTTCTCTTTCTTTTCTTTTCCTTTCTTTTCTTTCTTTTTTCTTTTCTTTTCTTTTCCTTCTACGAAAGTGTCTCTGGCCTTCCTACCATTTAAGCGTCTTGTGACGGCTAGGGTAAAAACCCTAGCCGCCACATCCTCCCGGCGCCGCCGTTTTCTTCTGGTAGTCGACGACCGAGTAATGCGCTGGCCGAATCGGCGGCACAGACGCGAGCGGACGAAGGGCGAGGTCGACAACATGGGACCGAGCTCAAGAGATGACGCGACGCTACCGACCGTGATGAGCCGGAGCCAAAGAGACGGCGCTTCGGCGCACAAGCACATGGTGGAGAGGGCCGACTACCGAGCTGGTCATGCGGGCCAGAGGTCGGCAGCGGCCGGCGCGGCGAAGCGGCTTCGAGCCGAACCGGCGCATGCGGCGGGCGGCGGAAGCGGCGAGCGGCGAGCGCGGAGGCGCGTGGCGTCCGGCGAGCCGTCGCGGCCTCGTCGGGTGGCGGGCCGGCTGTGCGCGGCGGCGACGAGGCTTCGCGTCGCCCGCGGTCGGTGGCGCTCGCGGCGCGGCGAGCCGAGCGGCGACGACGGCCGAGCGCTTTACCGAGGGGAGCTACGGCCGAGGCGCCGACGTGAGGCGAGTGCCGAGGCGGCGACAAAGCCGAGCGACGCCGGCCGAGGCCGAAGCTTCATGCTCGGCGGTCCGCCGGCGACAACGCTTCTTCTGGCGTTTGAGCGACGGCGGCGGTTTCTTCGTGCGGTGTGGCGGCGTGGCGCAACCCGGCGAGGCGAGGCCCGGCGCGATCCGGCGGCGACGCCACGTGGCGGAGGCCGAGGCGGCTGCCGCGAGCCGAGCAACCGAAGCCAGGCGACGGTTGCAAGCGCGGCGGCCGGGAGGCGGCGGCGGCGCTATGGCGCTGCGCCGTCGTGCGGAGACGGGCGACGGCGCGCGCTCGCTTCCGAGAGCCGCGACGCGATGTTTTGGGAAGGAGCGGCGCTAAGCCGGGTGGCGACACGCGGGTCCGCGAGCCGGCGGCGACGACGCGGTAGGCCGGCGGCTCTCCTTGTGCTTCGAGCGCGCAATCCAAGGCAACAATAAGCGCGCAATGGCGGTGCCGCACCGCCGCCGCTTCTTCCAGACGGCGTGGCGGGCGCCGCGATAAGCGCTTCAAGCGCCGACGGCGAAGCGGCAAGCGGCGCGCGGCCACCGTGGTGGCGGCGCGGCGGGCGGTCAGCATCGCACGAGCCGATCTATGTGTGCGGCGATCGTCCGGTCGGCGAGGCGGCGGCGTCTGCGGCGCGCTCGGCGGCTGGACCGAGGCTACGACGGCGGCCGTTCGGCGCGGCAAGTCTTGCTAAGACCGAGGCGACGTCGATTTCTTTTTCTTTCCTGTGATGAACGAAAAAAAACTGTAGCTTCGTGCTAGTAGTTTCGAGCGATCGCCGTGTAGCTTCGTGCCACGTGACGAAAGCGGTACAAAATCGTAGGATAGATGCATGCGAAGAAAACGACAAGCGTTTAGATTCAATTTCCAAATCCTACCTCTTCTCACCTTTTCAATTCTGATCTCCGTAGAGCTTCGTGCTGATAACGTGTTGAGGAACCTCGCTATCGAATAGTCCGGGGTTCCCGAACAGATCTGAAGTGGAGAACAGAAAGAGAGAGAGACACGTGTTTAGGGAGAGCGAAAGCGGAAATTCTTTATTGCTAATGAATTCTTCTTGTACATGGGGGGGACCCCCCTCCTCCTTTTATAGCGCTCTCTAGGGTTTCAGCATAAGGGACCACATGGGCCTGCGATGGGCTTTAGGGTTTCTCAACACCTCCAACCCCTTGGCCTTTAAATAGGATCCTAGGGGTGCCTTCTAAAGGATCAAATCTTCGAGTTGTACCTCTGTCGCTCCGGTGTGGCCAGAGCCATGTTTTCTAATAGTTCTGTCTAGATTAGATAGGTAATTAGGGAGGGCTATAATTATCCCCTTTAATTAGAGAGGGCTCTAATTGGCCGCTTTAATAGGGAGGGTTCTAATAAGAGCCAAAATTCAGAACATCTATGTCGTAAGGCTACTGAGATTTGTGGTTTTTTTAACTTCATGGTTACAAGCATTCCTTTGCATTTCCTCTGTTAAGATTTTCTATGGTGTTTTGATTTATATGTGCATATATATTTTGGATGATTTTTTATTATTATGCAACGTTTTAATTCTCATGCTTCTAGTACCATTGCATGCTAGTTGTCAATTTAGTAGTGGTGATTAGATAAATTAGTTGATCCTTGTGTGTGAATTTATGAGTAAGATTAGAGAGGGTGCGGATTTTTTTATTGAAATTTGGCCAAGAGCTCTAGCATTCACTAAAGAAGGAGAACAACCGCCGAATTACAAGCGCAAACGCACACTCCACACACACACGCCCCCACACGCATGCACGCACGCTTGCATTCAGCGCCGCACGAGCCAGCATTGAGCTGCGCTCGAACGCTGGCCGGCGAGGCGAGACTTGCTCACACTCACCAACCGGGCAAAGCCCGGCTCGCAGGTGCGGATTTTATGAACAACACAATTTTGTGTCTGAGACTGTGCAAATGCCTCTACCTTATTCATAATTGTTTAGAATATTTATGTATGTTTAACTAGAGAGGATGTAGATCCGATGGATGTGTAACAACATGAAGGTGACAGTGGCTCTAGTCCAGGCTTCCATATGTGTTCTAACTTCTATCTCTCCTGAGTCAATATTGCATTATGATTTATTGCTCCTCTATTAGCATTGCCATATAGGATCCTAAGTTGTCATTACCAATCTACCCTTGCCTACTATTTGATTAACTGGTTTGTGTTTAGTTTTATAGTTGGATATGAATTACTAATCCCCTTATTATGTTAAGATTGTATTAGAACACCCTAAGGTGATTATTAGCCTATTCTCTATAGATTTTTTTAAACTAAACCTGTTCTCTATAGATTTGATCCCTAGAATACTAAGGTAAAAAACTATAATTAACCTACACACTACGGTTATATTTAATTGCACGTAGTTTGCATCAACAGCTGGCCACCTTAGTGCCAGTCTATTTCATTATTCTAAGATGGTGGAATCATACCACGATATGTCTCGACATACGCTAGTAGAAAAATAACATCCTTTTCGTTTGAAATCATGTATCAAATGTTTATGCAAGTTAGAGCTTACTCGGCGAAGGACAACATTTGTAAAGTACTCTATCTACTTGACTAGTGTTGCCCTTTCTGGTATTCCTTCTGGCGCGAACAGAATCTTGATCGTTTATGGCACGTTTGTGCCAATATTTGCAATATTGCTCAACCATATTTACAATGTTGATTGCAAAGCTCCTAGGATAGTATTCCCTCTAGTCATAAATACTTATCATTTTGAATATCAATATGGTCTTTAAAACACAACTTCGATCATTAATTTGTACTATAATGTATTTATAAAATCTAATAAATTTGTAATATTATGAAAGTACTTTTCGAGACAAATCTACACATATAATTTTCATATATCTAATTTAAATATTTAGAAAGATTTTGACAATCAAAGTTTCAAAAAATTGACTGCACCTATGTCTAGAACGACAAGCATATGTGATCGGAGGGAATAATAAAAACTAAAACTCAAAAAGAAAAAAAGAAAGAGCGAGAGATAAAATCCAACTATGGTAGCAATCGCGGCTCGACTTTCCGACCAGCTTCGTCGTTGGGTTTTGCTGGGCCAAACCCATCCCAATCCTCTTTGATGCGATGCGAGTGCGACCGTGCGGTGGCTGATGCCAAGCACTATACCGTAATTCTGGGCATAGATAAATCTCGTGGCGCCCGTTCGTTCCACCTCGTGCTGCCCCTTCTCTCAAGTTTTTGTGGTTTTTTCCCTTTGGCCTAATTCAGCTTTTTTTTTTTGCAATTTAGTCTTTGTTCGAATGCAATTGCAAATTTAGCTTCCTTCTCGATCACGAAAAGGTTGAAAGACAACATATGTCATATGCTACGGTACAGTATGGGTCTATAGCAGGTCGACTTGTCGATGTGCTACCTGTCATGTTTTGGGGGCGTGGCAATTTCATCTGGTACTATTGGAGAGCTCGGTAGATACCTATTATGGTATAGATAAGTAACTGTCACGGCTGAGAAAAAACTATATTTGCAATTTAGTTCCAATAAAAACAAAACATGAAAGAAAAACAAACAGGACAGAAAAAAAAATTTGCTTCCCATCTCTCCGCTTGTAGCGAGTTAGCGACAGCGCCCAATCCATTGAACAAACTACTCCTGCCTGGCCGGTGGCGATGGCGACTCTACTCTAGTGTATTCCACTACGCTCCGCTCCACCACCTTCGCTGCGCGGCGCTGTGGCTCCTGGCGCGGCCGGCGTGATTGAGGGAAGGTCGGGGGCGGGGGGGTAATCGGCGATGAGCTTCGCGGATCTGGAGTCCGGGGCGCTGCAGGCGCCCAGGAAGGCGAGGGGCCCCGACGCCACGCGCGCACTCGTCTTCCAGATCACCACCGCGGTGGCCTCCTACCGCCGACTCCTCAACTCGCTCGGCACGCCCAAGGACACCCCCACCCTTCGTGATCACCTGTCTCTCCTCATCCCCCTTCTGTTATTTTCTTGCGCATACCATACACCCGTACCATGCATCTTGTGCTAGATGTCGGGGCAATTTTGCCCAATTAAAGTTAGGAGCAATTAGTTTGTGCTTTAATTGGTAGGATCGGAAGCTCATGTCTTCACAACATGCTCTAATAAGGGCTTATTTAGGGGAAAAGCTGGTTTTTAGTTTTCTGAGCTGAAAAGCGCTGTATTTGTTTATAAGAGATCGTTTGACAAATAGCTAATTTCTCTCGGCAATAAGCTGTAAAAGTAGGTCTAGCCTAGCTTTTGGTTTTTGCTAGTTATATATGGCTTTTAGCTTATACCAAAAGCCGCTTAAAAACTGAGCTGTTTAGCGGGTTTTCTGTCTTTTTAGGACCTGAAGCTGGTTTAAAGCCCACAAACAGGGTCTAAACCACAAAATACTTTGTTAAGATGGTTTCCTCACAGGCAGAAGATAGGCAAAATTAAAGCACATACTACCAGAAAGAACAAAGTATTTTGTGCTCTAATAAGACGGTTTCCTCACAGGCAGAAGACGAGTCATAACATTCTTCAGTTGGCAAAGGATGCAAAAGATAAGCTCAGGAGAGCTGCTGAAGCAGACAAGAGCATCGAGACTAGTGTAAGTAGTAACTCATTTACCTATCTAGCCCCTTCTTTTAGATCGCTGAAACATTTGGCATGAATGAGGCTGACGAACAACTCTAGTAGAGATAAATGTCAGCCATGATTATTTCCAACTATGAATGTATGCAACCTTCATCTTTTGATTACTTTAACTGTCACAGTGCTAAGAAATTCGGGTGTTATGTACAGGCAGACAAGAGGGTTGCTGACATGAAGCTTGCCAAAGATTTTGCTGCGACGATGGAGGAGTTCAGAAAACTTCAGAATCTTGCGATTCAGAGGGAGATGGCATACAAGCCAGTTGTTCCCCAGAATGCTCAGCCACAGTAATGTTTGTTCACGTTTAGTTCGATTCATCTGAGGTTTTATCTGTTGTGTTTCACTCTCCTGTTGTGACAGGGCCTCAATGTAAAATGGTATACATGAATACTCACGTTTATAAGTTAAATTCGATGCACAGTTTACATATTATTGGGATGCATATGAATTCTAACAACTACAGATTGCTAGTATTTACTGATGATCAATCACTTTCCCACTATTGGAGAAAAGAGCGAGGACAAATTTAGTATAATAGGATGTTGCTCCGTATGCGAACCATTCTGAGTTCTGACCAGGCCAGACCGCTTAGAACAGTATTACATCATTCAACTATAACTTGAGAATTCTTTGTCACAATGTTCCTCGCAACCTCCTCCAAGGATGCTGCCTGGCTTAAATTGGCAGTTTTTCTCTGACTAGGTGATGTAGCTTTGCATATATAATCAAGCAATTATTGTCTATTCTTGACTGTAGCTTTTAAATAGAGCAACTCTTCTTCTTTTGGTGTATGGAGAAAATGCTCGATGGTTTTTGTGTTACATCGGAGAAGCCTCCCAGTTAACTATCTAAATAGGCGCATAGGCCTTTCTTTTTCACTGTAATGGCCCTACTTTTTACTTTAATTTATTTGATTGCTTCAGTTAGTGACACAGCTTCTCTGAAAACTCAAGCTGTTAGTTGTGCAGATTTGACTGGGTTTTCTTCTAATATCCCTGAATTTTATTGTGGTTATTGTGAATTGTGATGCAGCAATGCTACAGATGATAGAAGTGCTGATTCTGGTAAAATGCCCGAACAGCATACATTGCTTGCAGAATCAAAGAGGTCAGTGTTCTCATGGTTCATTTTTCTTCTTTTTTCAACTTTGCGATTTGGTATTGTACTATTGTCTGGCGCTTGGCGGAAGCTCAGCTTTAATTTCTTAGCACTATGTTTTCAGTTTACACATCAGAAAATATTCAACTATTTGAGTTGCATTGCCTTTTTCTTTTATATTGAATCAGCGGGGATTATGAACTTTCCAAAAAAATCGTGGAAAAAAAACACCGGTGCTCTGTATAGTATTTCATTTGTCTTCTAGGCAGTACATTGCTTCATGAATTCTACCTGGCCTGCATCCTATTTTATCTTTTCAAGAGTCCTCGTGCCTAAATTCTATAACACTGCTCGTGCATTCTTTTGACGGAGTCCAGGTTGTGTGGTAACTATCGCGATTGCAATGTTGCCAGTTTATACAAGTGGCTTTTCTGCGTTAGAGAGAGATAGAGACAGAGATTTTGAACTAGCAACAGCTATCTTTGATGAGAATGGAGCAAAGATAAAAGTTGCATCTGATGAAGCACATGGTGTTGAAATATGGGATTCAAGACTTTGAACAAAAAACTATATCCTGATGATCTGTCATGTTACTCTGCAGGCAAGAGATGCTGCAATTGGATAATGAAATTGTTTTCAATGAGGCTATCATCGAGGAAAGGGAGCAGGCCATTCAAGAAATCCAACAGCAGATTGGTGAAGTACATGAAGTGTTTAAGGATCTTGCTACACTCGTGCATGCCCAAGGAGTTATAATCGGCAAGATTTACAATTCATTTTACATAGTCCTGTTCTTTGGCCAGCTAGCTAACGTGTACATCTTTTGTTACAGAGGAAATCGACACGAACATTGATAATTCTGCAGCAGCGACCAAAGAGGCAAAGACAGAAATTGTGAAAGCATCCACTACTCAGAAATCAAATTCATCCCTGGTATGTTCAGAGTAATGCAAATTACTGATGTCTCGTTTTTCTAGCTATTTCTCTACCGTGACAAATTATTTCGTGTGCAGCTTTGCTTGCTTCTGGTGATCTTTGGGGTCGTATTGCTTATCGTGATAATAGTTTTGGCAACTTGAGACACGAAAATTTAGAAGCTTAGTGGTGCACCCGGAGCAGTAGAGGTTTGACCAAGTAATATATAGAAGATTAATATGCATCTCTGGAAGGCTTTTGATCTTAGCTTCTGCTTTTGTGTCAAAAACTGCCTCCGACGGAATTGTAAAAGCTTCTTGTTTCTTTTAGGTTTTGTGAGTTGTGAGTGCATGTTCTTATGTCATGCGTGAGTCTCCTTTTTACATGGCTTGCCTTGAGTGAACATAGATGCTCTTTTGCTCCTTCGAAGGTTTATTTGCTTGAGTGAGAACCTTGACATTCTGTAAGTATTTCCAATGAATAAAACAAAACATTGATTCTTTAGTCTTAAACTTGTATTGTCGTTTTGACAAACTGCCTTAAATCTTGTTTTATATAAGCTATTTAGCCAGAAAATTATTTGACCTGGCGTGGAACGAGCAATATTTGAGAGCAGTCAGCATACTGTGAAGAAATGACCAGTTTTCTTATAAATTTCCTGGCACAGAAGGAAACATATATCAATTTCCTTAGGAAAAAGCAATCATATCAATTGGACAGGACCGATTTGAGGATCCCCCGAAATTTGCACTGGGCCTGTGCGGCAAGCTGGCGGGACCCATAATGTGCAGGCTTTGAGCCGCTCACTTCGCCTCTTCGCTGCCCCGTTGCTGTAGGCACATGAATCGGCCTACTAAAACATCTTAGCATCCTTTTCCACCCCAATGCTCTCTGGTAAACCCTACGAACAACAAGTTACAGCCTTACAGGCCCTAAATGAGGAAACATTATCTACAGGGAGCCGGGCGGCGTGGCCCAAAAGGACGCACCGGCTGGCGCTGAAGGTGGTTGGTGACCAGCGCGGCGTGGGCGAAGCCCGTGTTCTGTGGAACGCCGTGCTGGAACGCGCCCGGTGCGGCCAGGTGGGCGCGTGCGTGCAGCGCTGCTAAGGACATGTACAGTCTTGTAGATGGTGATCGTGTGTAACACACCTCTATATTTTCTATACAGTTAAGTGTCCGTACGTTGCTACAAAATTCTCAAACACAACTTTATTAAGAAAAGTTTTTTAAAGCAATAGCCAAGTTGGTTGATGAGAAGAACGTGTATGAAGCGAACTTGTTAGCTACTTAAGAGTGCTTCAAATTATCAGTTAATCATTCATGCTAGTATAATTTTAAAAAGCCTCAACATGATAGTATAACGGCAACTTTAAAGAATTTGATCTTTTTTCTTTTTTTTTCTCCTCTCTTTTGTCTCGAGTGTAGTCTTCTACACCTTGGAACTTTAAACTTTGTTTTCTATCCTCATAATTTAATCACAGTTTTAATTGTCTTAAAAAGAGAGAGGAGTCATGGCCATGGCCTCCTTCCATATCGTTTCTTGCGCCCCCTTGAATCTTTTGTATTGCTTCTTTCTCTCTTTCTCCTGTGTGTATGAGCCTTCCTCTCCTCTGTCTCTTTCTGCGTCTCTTCGTATGTCCTCTATGATAGAGATGAAGGTGGCATTTTATAGGTGGAGGAGAGGACAGTCAGGCGTGTGAGTGCTCAGCTTCTATGATACGGTGTTTTGTGATCTCCGGGATTGGCACGTGATTTGATTATGCAATTCTTGCCTTTTAATCTCTGCATTTCCATCCGAATGAGATACAATGAAATAAGATTTTCATGTTATGGGATATGGTGAGTATGTCATTCCATCCAAGCGGGATATGATGAGGAAACTCTTTTATTTATAAGAGATATGAATAAAATCCTTCCATTTTAAGGAGATATGATTAGTAACATTTTCATAAAATAGAGGGAATTCGGATCGGGTGGGAGGCGGGCTAAGCGATCAAAAGGAAAGGCTGAGCAAGAAGAAAAGGCTGAGCGAATAGAAGAAAAGGGGGTGAGGGCGGGCTGAGCGGATAGAAGGAAAGAGAGGGTATAGAGAACGGACTGCTGCCACCAAGTCGTAATTAGAAGTAGTAGAGATACAGTGCTAAAAATAATTTATATAATAGACTGTCTATATAGCTGTATGTAATAATTTCTCGTACAATTAATAAACTATCTATATAATATTATACATAATATAAAACTATCTATAAAATTGTTTATTAAATAGTAGACACCATCTTTCTACTCTGCACGTCATTTAAAATCCTATCCTACGGGGAAACATTATCTACAGGGAGTCGGGCGGCGTGGCCCAAAAGGACGCACCGGCTGGCGCCGAAAGTGGTGGGCGAAGCCCGTGTTATGTGGAACGCTGTGTTGGAACGCGCTCGGTGTGGCCCGGTGGGCACGTGCGTGCAGCACTGCTAAGGACATGTACAGTCGTGTAGATGGTGACCATGTATAACACACCTTTTAAACAATATTAAAGATAATTTATATAATATATATAATAGACTGTCTATATGACTGTATGTAATAATTTCTCGTACAATTAATAAACTGTGTACATAATGGTATACATAATATAAAGCTGTCTATAAGACCATTTATTAAATAGTACTCCCTCCGTCCTGGAAAGTAAGGGACAGAAGAAATTTTAGGATAGATTATGGTTTCTGTCAAAAGACTCTAACGCCCCTATTTAATACTGTGTCTCTATTAATTGGCAACATGCATGCATTAATTAATCACGATTATAGGGAATGACCTACCGCGTTTTTGTTTTGGAATATGTGTGGTCGCATTTATCTGCGTGCATCTGCATGCATGGGCACAATTTGAGGATACAATTTAAAGGGAACTCTCAATCCTTAATATTGGAGGACACAATTTGAACGCTTATTCGAGGCGGAGGGAATAGTAGATATCATCTTTCTCTCTCCTCCACATCATTCAAGATCCCAGCACATGATTAAGTGGAGATGTGCAAATGAGCGAATGATTGCGTGATGACTGGAGTAAGCAGGGGAAATAGTTACAACTAAGTTTGTTCGCCGTTGTCTTGTCCCCGTTTTATTTCCGGACACTTTTGATGTAGTGCTACGCAACTGCCCGGTTTTTCGCCGCCAACTTTTTATGCGCTAGGAACTAAATTTGCCCAGTTTTTCTGTAGACTGCACACGTCTCTCCGTGGCGATGATGCAGTACTAGTCTACGTAAACACGAACAAGACACGGGGCGAAACTTCGAGGGCCATATATGGAGAGTGGCGGTTTGTTGTCTACTCCATCAAGCCAGACGAGACAGATCGTAATCGCTCGCCTCCGTCTCCAAATCATTGTACCCGTCACGTGTAACCAGAAACCATCATCGTTTAGCCGTGTGTTGGTCTGGTCAGTCCCCTATCGCATTCTCCGTTTCTCAGGCTGGCTTCTTGTCATCACGTTCTAAATGCCGTCACCGCCTTAATAGCGTCTGGTCGGTCGTACGTAGTCGTTCGTCTCGCCCTCTCGCTCGATCTTAGGCGATCCTGGTCGTGCTCGTACGCCGCGGTAAAGTCCCGGTCCGGAACCGGCACGAAGTCGCCACGCATGTTTTTCGTCAGCCGGTGAATGGATTCTCTCGTTTTAAAGAGGTTCACTTTTCCCGACCGTACTTGTTTGCAGATTGCTTGCTTCAGCTGGATGCAAAGCTGTTAGCTGTGTGCGTTTGTCCGAGCCAAAAAAGGAGGGGGGAAACCACCCCGTAGTCCCAGTATGGAGCTAATAAGCTAAGCTTTCACCGCTGGAAACAGAAAAGGATAAGGTCCGGTTTGAGCGCAAGAACTTCATAAAAAAATTTAAAAGCAGCATAATTCCTTAACTTTTTTTAATTTCTTCGTTCCAAATGGGTCTCTAAGCAAACACCGGTGCATTGCATGTGTGATGTGTCCTCTCCACTGTATTGGACAGCCGCCAGAGCGGCAGTTGGACCGCGCTTCGCGCTGCACCCATGCGGCGTTGCTTGCCCTCTCAGTTAAGATAGTAGTAGTTCGCATGTGACGATCGATGTATTGTACGTTGCGAATTGATTCACTTTGCTAGCGCGCACATAGAACCTGGAGGCTTTACGTTCACAAGGTGGGTTTGCCAATCTTATTGTCACTGATCACATGCAGACATATCCGAGGTGATTGTTATGAACTGCATAAGTTCATGTAACAGAAAAATGGGGCCACATTGCAGTCATATGGTTGGTTGTCCTTGATGACTCCGGTTCTTCGAGGTGTCCTGATTTTGGTCGATTTGAAGCGGAAGAATTTTTATATTATCGAGACGTACCAACGTTAAGTCCGTTCAAGTTTATAAAACGTTTTAATTTTTTGTTTATAAATATAGAGCATATTTCATATTTTAATATAAAATTGGTGTGAAAATACCTATCTTTACTTCATATTCTCTACATACATGCATTGAATACAGTGATTAGTGATAATAATTGAGGATAATCTAGTCATTTTCAATATCTTCTTGATTTATGTAGCAAGAAAAAAATACTCTTTATAAACCGGACGGAGGGAGTATCTATTAAGCCAATATCAAAATATATCAAAAATTAAAAGGGCAAAAGTACTAAAAGGAATAAAAAGTTTAAAAGTAATTTGGTGGTATCTCGTATACCTCGAGGAGAGTGAAAACTCATGTTTTAGAAGGATGCGATTCCTGGTTACCGGTCATCCATTCGCACCTCTTGGCATTGGCACAGTTCATTTCTGGGAAGGTGCTTCTTCTAAGCTCTCTTTCGAAAGTGTAATTAAGTTTCTTAATTAAAGCACACCTACATATTAGTTCCAATCCTATCCATCCGTGCTTCAATATACTTGGGCCTGTTTGGTAGAGCTCTAGATCTCAGCTTTATCTGAGATCTGAAACTTGTAGGTTAAAATAAAGTGAATTAAGTTTATATTTTTGATCTAAAATGTAAACAAGATGATCCATCTAAACACTCTTAATATACTCACAGCTCCAGCTCCACGGATCTGATGGAGCTAGGAATACTCACCTCCATCAGATCTACGGATCTGATGAAGTTGGAGCTCTACCAAACAAACTCTTGGATTCTGCTTCTGCCACCGACTCACTGGCTGAAAGTATTTATAACTGATTGGCTATTTGTTAATTCTATTTGCGATATTTATGTATGATGATTAATTTGACAATAATATTTGTGATAATAATATTTATTATGAAATATTTTATTTGTGGAAGATCGAAGTACTGTGTTAGATTGTTTTTCTTGTAACAGGAGATGCAACGTAGGCATAAGATGTAACAGGAGATGCAACGCAGCTGTGGAGATGCAGCGCAGGCATATGCGATGCACATTGCAGATCGGAGATCATCGGTATAGGAGGCGCGTAGCCTGAGAGCAGTACGCGAGTTATGCATGTGCAATGAGATGGGACGCGAAGAGGTCTATTCGGATGAACGACGTGGTGTAGCGGCCAGTTGGCCATGCGAGCGAGCGATCCACACGAGAGCGACAGGTGGGTCATATGAGTATTAGGTTGTGTGTGCATATGTTGGGCCATGTGTAATTGGGCCAGCTATGTACGTATGTATGAGATTAGAGATAAAAATTAGGGTTTGGCCACGAATATAAAGGCCGTATGTGTGAGTACGATTTCCACATGGCTCCGACAACGACGTAGAAAAAAAAAGGAGAGCAGTGCTTTATGTAAAATGATTCTTGTGCATGTTCTGTATTCCTAATTTGATGAATAACCAGTAAGTATTGATTCCAATATACTAATTCAAGTTTTCATACAATTGCTTTCTAGTATGCATGTTTAACCTAGTTTTATCTCATGGTTTTAGATTATTTATCTTAGATTTACTCTTTTAGTTTGATCATTATTTTTGTAATTTCTAGAATTAATAAAATAAAAAAACTTGCATCAATTCACCCCCTCATGGTGCGCCTCGATCCTTCACTATTGTTTGCGTTCGTCTGAAAAAGGTGGGGCTTTCAACGCACTACTGCTCAAGAAAGCCACCACTTAATTGGTTCTCTTCACATTTTTTAAACCTAGCTTCATACGAATAAAATTATAAAAATAGTATCATTTCTAACCACAGAAGCAGCGGTAGATAACACGTGTTAGCTGCCGCGTCCGAGTATCACGGTAGGTGGGTGGTCTCGAGATACCACAACCGACTAGGCAGTAGCTCCGAACCCACCACGACAGAAGAGGTGCCGCGCTCCCCTAGCTCTGCAGCAACTTAACGCTATCACAGGCTCAACAGGGACCGACTGTCATGATCGCCTGGGGTGCAACGGTACAAGGGCGTGACAGGTGGCACGTGTCACCTGCTGCTGTTTTTACGGTTGGAGAATAGACTATTTTTACAATTTTACTCGTACATATCCATATTTACAAAAATAAAAAATATGCAAAGAGGGGAAAAAAGTTAAGACTTCCTATGTAGCCATAGCTTGCGAGCCTCGATGAATCGTACATGTTTTTATCCAAGGTGATGTTGGGGAATTCTATAAATATATTCACGACGAGGCTAGATTTGAAAAGGGAAAAGAAAAGGAGAGGGGTTAGAAAAGTTATAACTTTATGTTGAGAGGGACGAGAGGATCTTGTAGTAGTTCGCGTGCAACGGCGGTTGCACCCAAGGTTCAAAATCATGCCAAGTTTTTGAGAATCTCTATTGAAATTTCGGATTTCGGCCCCTCCCGAGATTTCAAATCTCGGCAGGATAAAAAAACTGAAAATTTTCAAATTACTACATTAAACTCAGTGAATTTGGGCCAATTTCGCCGATATTTCATTCTTTTGGACCAAAATTGCTACAAAATCGACTGGATTTGATGTTTTTAGGATTGAATCCGGCCCACTCCCCAACCCACTTGACCCAATCGAGCTCCCCTAACCCTAATCATCTCTCTTTTTTCCTCCCTCATTCTCTCTCTAGGGCGGCGCCTCTCTCTTCCCCGAGCGGCGTCGCCTCTCTTCTTCCCCGCCCCGCCAAATCCTATGCCCTCTTTCCACGTGCCGCCTCTCTTCTTCCCCTCTCTGCCAGATCTCGTGCGCTCCCCTGCGCTCGATTACATGGAGGACTACGAGGCCGCCGTGCCCTTCTACGCATTGGCCACCCTCTCTCGTTGCGGTGTTCGCGAGCGAGATGTGCAGGCTAGTCGTGTTGACCTGTCACAGCTAGCTCATGCTGGGCGCCACAGGCACCATGCATGGGGTTCGGTGCACGGCGTTCTTCAGCATGCGCCTCGCTGTCGAGCTCGCCGGAGGGCGGCCCTCCTCCCCTGCGTCGCCTCTCTTCTTCCTCGCCCCATCAAATCCGGTGCCCTCCTCCCCCGAGCCGTCCCATCCCCCCGCGTCGGTGCCTTCTTCCATGCAAGAATGTGTGTTGTTCTTAGTTACTTGCATGATTTTTTCTAGTACCATTTCACAGGGGTTGAAAATAACCGAAATTTCGGTTTAGGACTCTTAAAAAGTACCGGATTTAAAATTTGGCTTTTGAATTTTGGCTAGACTTCGATCGAAATTTCTAAATCTCGTCGAAATTTCGGATTTCGGCAGCCCTGAGATACGATCCTAAAACGAAATTAAAAACCTAAAACGAAATTAAAAACCTTGGTAGCGCCCATTCCAACGAATCAACACTCGTTCCCTCTTTTATCCAACTCAAAATCCCTGCGAGAGCGTGTGTGTGTAAAATCTGTACCGGGCCCAAGGAGCAATATGCGCTTCATTGTCGCATTGCGCACCCCCGCGAAAATGCGCGATTGGGTGCACGGCATGTTTGCATACTCCGCTCATCTGCTGATTGCTTTGTTCCGACCTCCCTTCCTTCCATCCTTATGGGCTCATCAATGCCCTTGTTTCTCTACCAGTACGTTCGTTCAGCAATCCAGCCAGCCAGGATGTCCAGAGCACCCAGCATTTCCATTAGTCCAAGCTAACTGGACACGAGAACATGTACACGCGGGAATGATCTGTCGATGTAGGGCCAGGGGTCTGGATCGTCCATCTCGGATCCGATGGCGGAGGGAGCTCTAACTGTCTACGTATGAGTAAAAGTTTTTACTCCTGTGAAAAGGCACGCGTGAAGTGATGGGTCGGGGAAAGGAAGCAAGGCAGTTAGATTTCAGACCGAGTCAGTGAGACATGCGGTGTCGTGGGGTGGTGGAGGAGAAAGAAGCAAACGATTCTGCGTCGCGGTTGGCATTGGATGCCGCGTGCTCCTGTTCATAGAGAGTAGATCCATAAACTATGATATATTATACTGGTAATACACAGTGAGTAGTAAAAATCAAATTCAACTATTGATTTGTTAAGATTATTTCTACTGCTCTACTATTAGAGAAATTTATTTAGCTAATATAATATATTTGATCGAAAAAATAAATAGTTCATATCGAATTTAAGGTATGTAAAAGAATCTTTTTTAAGCTCTATCCTGCAGCGATGAATCAAGAGGTTAGCCAAAGTCAGATAAGATGCCCAAAAAAAGAACGGTGGGCAGTGGGAATGGATAGATGTTTCGGCGATATAGAGTAGGGAGCACGGTTTCACTTTTAGTCGAAAACTATTCGAATTTTGTGAAATTCGGTCATACCATTTCGGTTCTGAAAATGATTTCGTTTGGATTACCACTTAAGTTTATATTCAAATTAAAAATAAATTTGAAGAAAAAAATCCAAAAGTTCCATAAAATTAGTATTAGTAGCTTTATGACCTCTAGTGTGATCTTTTTTGAAAAAAAAACAAATTTGGAGACGTTTTTGAGCCCCAAAGGTAATGTTTCATTTACATGTTTCATTTCATTGCAACTTAATTTTTTTACTAACATAGTGTCTATGCAAATCCAACATGACATATGTGTGGGAAGGACGACAAAAATATGACTACTTTACAACTTCAAATGAAAGGTATCGAAATGTAAATGGTATTGATATATGAATGCATATTTTTTGCACTTGTTGGATTGATATGTGAATGGTATCGAAATGAAATGTTATTTGTTGATATATTATTTTTAAATGCTTACTTTACAACTTTAGATTGTCTAAAATACAGCAA
The DNA here is from genome assembly GCA_036346275.1 of Otatea glauca. Classification (NCBI taxonomy): domain Eukaryota; kingdom Viridiplantae; phylum Streptophyta; class Magnoliopsida; order Poales; family Poaceae; genus Otatea; species Otatea glauca. The sequence goes on along the minus strand of CM070713.1, from coordinate 68,260,900 downwards.
GAGTCATGCCGAAATTTTGTTTCATTTGTATACTTCATTTCATTGCAACTCAATTTTTTACAAACATTCCGTTTATATAGGTCGAACATTGACATATGTGTGGCAATGAAAGGACGACGAAGCTATGCCTACTTCACAATTTCAAATGAAAGGTATTGAAATGTAAATGGTATTGATATCTGAATGGTATTGTATGTGAATAGTATTGGCATGTGATTATGTGAATGCCTATTTTTGCACTTGTTGGATTTATACATGAGTAGTATTGAAATGAAAGATTATTTGTTAACATATTATTGCTAAATGCCTACTTTATAACTTACAATTGTCTAAAATATAGCAAAGGTCATGTCAAAAAATTTCGATATTCAGGGAAAATCAGCTAAGAAATATATAAAAAAGGGAAAACACGAAAAACAATATTACATTCTATTTTTTTGAGCATGTAATGTTTTTTTACAAATTTTACAGTTTTTTTTATATTTTCTCCAATTTTTAACCTGTTGTCGATTTTCGAGAAAACCGCTCGAAATTCGCCGTTTTTTGAGCTGTTTTTTTTTACTTTTTCATTCGAATTTCGCTATGTGGTTTGAATAGATTTTAAATTTGTTTGATTTTTACAACAGTTCAATTTTTAATAAATTTTGTTCACTTTTTCACAAATTTCAGTATCGCTGGGTCCTGAAAACCGAGATCGAAACCGAGTATTTCATCCACGCTGCCATGCGATTCTCGGTTTCTCTCTCCATTTGCTTTCTGTTCATTCTCTTCCTGCAGCATTTATTACCTGACATAGTCAGACAAGCAGTTCCAGCACCCTCTCCATAGTCCATAACTTCACACACACACACTCTCTCTCTCTCTCGATCTCTCCCTTTCTTCTGTACTCTTCCTCCCCTGCTGCTCACATCTCTCTTACCGCTCGGCTGCTCAAGCGCCTGTCACTGCCGCCTCACCATAGTAGCCACTTGCTAGTACAGTGGTAAGCCCATGCCCATGTATTTCCAATTGCATTTCTGGGGTGATTTGATTTGCTCCTTCGCTGAGGCTCTCTTCACTTTGATTTGCATCCTCCTTCCTTCGCCGCAGATACCTGTCGGGGCGCTCCGGCCGCTGATTTCTTGGCTCCGACGCTGCAGAGGTACTACTGCACTACTCCCCTCTCTACGTTTCTTCGCAAAGAATCTCCCCTCCCCGAAATGAAATGCCGGTGCGACTCGAGCTCGAACCCTCCCCATCCTTTCTCCTCCAGTCCTGCTGCTCTTTCCAATCTCCTTTCTGACCACTACGCAGAATCAAAAGGGAAAACGAGACGCATTTCCCAGGCAGAAAAGTGTCCCGGCACCATCCAGCGCAGAGTAGGCCAGTGAGCTCCCGCTCTGGGCTTTAGTAAACGGCGTCCTTGCGAGGTCGTCATCGCCGGAGCATCAAAGCTTTGTGAAAGAAAACAAGGAACAATCCCCGTTTACCTCACAGTTTCAGAGACTCAGTGTTTCACCTTTACCCCCATCTTTTTCAGGAGGAAGTCGTCACTTTCCTGTTCTCCCTTTGGGAAAGCGGCCCAATGAAAAGCCTACGCCTATCCATGTCCTGTTCCTTTCCTCCTCCCACCGTCCAGTTCAAAATTCAAAGTTCAAACGCCTCCGCACTGCACCGTGCTGCACGGCCGCGCGGCATCGACCAGCGAGTCCCTGAGCGGTCTGGGTCACCGCCCAGTAGCAGCCGTAGCACTAGCCAGTTCGCCCCCCCCCGCCCATAAATCCCCGTCCGGACAGGCGGATTAGCGGAGTAATCTAATCGGCTCGTTAAGGTATTGTTAGCCGTATCTGATTGCTAGATTAGCTCCCTTCCCTGCTTTTTGCCCTGCCTTTTGCCTTGATGGGTCAATCATTAACATCTGAAAAGGTGCGTTGCAAGCCGCAGTGCGGGTGCTCGTGGCTTTCTGTTGGTGCGTCGAGGTAAACAAGTTAAAGGGGGAAGAGGAGATTAAATTTTTTGGCCGTACGAACAGAAACCCTCGAGGCCTCGACACTCCTCTTTTCTGTTCTTCTTGTTCGCCGCTCGCGGCTCGCCTCGCCAACAATCGCCGCCGTGTACGCCTCCCCGTGTTAATTGCGATTTGCGGGTACAACGTTTGAGCTTTGCAGCGGCATTTATTGCAAGAGATGTGTTGTGGTCTGCCTCGTAACCTGCTCATTCAAATCGTGGTGTTGTTTGGTTTCAGCTACTGCTGGTGGTGTCGGTGCATTCTTGGAGAGGATTAGGAGAGGGGAGAAGAAGATGAGGATGAAGACGCTGGCGTGCTGCCGGCGACGGCCGCAGGACTTCAGCATCGACATGGATCAGGAGCCGGACAGTAAGCCTAAGATCCCCCTCCCTTCCTGCCATTTTCGGTTATGCTTGTGTTATTTTTGCTGTTTTTTGGTATTCTTGGTCCGGTGCTGTGCCTGCTGCCACCGCATTGTTTGGTTATGCAGCTTGTGTTCATGTTTTGGTTACGATTTCTCCCGTGGTTTAGGAGTTGGTACACATACTATTAGTTGTTTAGTCGTTGGATGCTGCTGCGGTGCTGCCTAACCTCAAACCCCGGACATCTTGCTGCATCCAGATTCCAGAGTACCAAATCTGGCCAAAATTAGGAGCTAATCAACTTCTTTTTACAGAAAATGTTTGAGAGACAGCATCGCAGTACTGCTACTCTGCTAGATGGATAGAGTGATGAAGCCAGCACTGGTAGTAGATTAGTAACTGAGAGGTCACGGCCAAGGCAACTGTTCATAGGCCTCCCTGCGTGCTTGGTTTCAGAATTTAGAGGCTGCAGCACAGTGCAGTTGAATGGGAAAGTGTAGTAAACGGGGGTCACGAAAGATACGGGAACTCGAGGAGTAAGAGGGTGCAACGAGCTATGGGCCTATGGTCTCCTGCGGTCTGATATGATACCATCCGGCCGGCGCCGACCGCATTGACGCCTCAGCCTGCTGCTCTACAGTTCCACTGCTCTACTAGCTGCAGTCAATACTAGTTCTCCTATCGGTACAACTTACTGTAACTTCAAATCATTTTTATCATAGTAAATTTTATATAAATTATAAGAAAACTGTATATTTTATTTTTCTATTTTACAAAACTACAGATTTTTAGTAAAACTTATATTACAATACTTAGGTTTTTAGAATTGGTCATTTCTTCTAATGGGATTGATGGTTTAAGCCCATCAGGCAAACTCACATGCTGTTATTTTTTGTTTCACTTGTGTGTGAGTTACGTAGTTTTATGATAAAAGTTTTTTTAAAATCTACAGTTTTATAAAATAAAGTTAAAATATGTATTTTTATGGATCGTGAAATTTACTTTTTTTTCCCGTTTAATCTCACCTACCCTTGTGTTTGCCTTTTCGTTTGTCTTTACCTGGATCGCACCCATGAACCGTGTTCTTTTTTGCTACTTTTTGATCTTTTTTCTTTGTGTTCGTTTTGTTTTGGTCTGTAGCTTCGCATATAGAGTTATTTACACAGTGGATATGCTTGTGTTGTGTGGGCCCCGGCTACTTTCTTTCAGCAGGGTCTAGTGCGGCATGTGTGCCCTCATTGACTTTGGGGGCCTAAAGAGCTAACGTAGTGGTACACTGCTTTTTAGACGCTGCGCGGAGGAGAGAGGAACGGCGAGACCCAGGGCTACGACCTACGACAATTGACATCAGTGCAGACTACAATCTAAACACTTATACTGAAACTTATACTGAAACTGTTGGATCAGAAAGTGATGATCCGGTTTTTTTGATAGCGTTGCTGAAAAAACACTAATTTTTAGTGTAACACGTTATTAGACGATTTAAACTATTTATTGGCTTGATTAATCTTAACCTATGGAACCGCTTAAGCTGCAGTGGACCGCGCAGGATCCCTTTCTAGGCTACGACTTACGGACCTAAGGACAGAATAATGTGCCTGTGCCATGTGGGTGTCTGCTGGACGAGTGCACTTCTCGTGCCACAGCCCATCGTTTTTTATACGCAGACTGCTTGGGGCTTACATAGCATTGCTATTTTTCTTGTCCTACAGACACGCTCTAAGCTGTTATCTTCATTCGCTTTGGGTTACTATAAAACCACCGATTGAAGTTAGTCCGTAGTAAAAACGTTTCGAATAGGGGAGGATGCGCTGGACGAGGAAGCACGTCAGCGAGCGGCCGACAGCCAAAGGCCTCGTGGAGGAGCGCCGAGGCGAGGTTGACGGAAGCCAAGGCGGTGCCAGCCGCGATCGCGAGTCGGCGTGTGCGACCGTAGTCGCCGGCGGCGTAGGCGGCCGAAGAGGCGGAGCCGCGGAGGTAGGACGGCGCGATCGCCGATCGAAGATTGGCGGCCTGCGGACGTGACCGGGAGGCGGGCCGGAGCACTGTGGTCGGTGCCGGAGGAGGACGCGGCGTCGGCAGACGATGCGATGAACGGCGTGACAGTAGATCGATCCACGCTCTGATAACGCCGTGCGGATGACCGAAAAATCCTAGCTCTGATACCACTTGTTAGGGTTAGATGCACGGCATAATATGGAGACAGATTTAACGTGGAAAAACCTTGCGGGAAAAAACCACGGGAAACAATCCAATATAATGTTCCAAGATTACAAGTACAGGGTTGGCTTATATAGTCAAAAGTTATAGTTGTAGAAGACTTGACTCCTAACAAACTATGGATAGAAATAGATATGGTAGTTAGAGATATTGAGTTATCTCCAACAAACCCGATAGTGTCTAGAATAGAGCATAGCGAGTCTCCCTATTTGTATGATACTTTATCAAGAGTTGCAATATAAGGTCTGATCAATTCACCATGGGACTTGTTTGTTGGTTTTTTAGTTTTTAGTGTAATTTTTTTTCTGGTGTAGATTCTGAGCTAAGTTTGTGGTATACCAAATTATAGTTTCAGGTCTACAACCATAAGTCAAGTTCAGTGAGTTAGCACAAAATCCATTGTGGCAGAGGGATGTGTGATAGATGTCACTCTATACTTTTTTAGACGGATAATCAATAGCCTATTCATATTGTAATTCTAATCAAACCTTGGAAAAATTTTAGTCATCAAATTACAGTATACAGTGCATTATTGCTGCTGTACTTCTTTCGTTAATTGGAGGATCCTCTTTAAACCACTTGGAACTGTAATAACTTATTTTAATTGTTGCTCTAATGAAAACATGTATGCTTATGCATAAGCTCGGTGAACCAAAAAGTCTCATGGTTGTAATCTGTAAATGGGCTATTGTACAACCTTTTCTAATTAATTCTTTTCAATTTCCTAAGCTCAGGTGCCATGACACCTGACCAAACATGTATAGCATATTTTCTGAATACCTTTCTGAGTTGTTCACGATGGAATGAATAAATTAAAAAAAATAACTGATGTAGAGGTGACGACATACAATGGCCTTGAGAGCTGCATTCTCCACAATTCCTCCTACGATGATGATAGTGGCATTAGTGCAACAACTGGGGCAGATGGCTGCGTTACCACTGATTCCCTTGATGATGAAGTCTCAAGTTGCTCCTCCGCTAAAGATGTATGCGGCTCTTCCTTCTCTTCCCGATGCCTTTCATTGAGCAAGCAAGAGGAGCATTCACTTTATGAGTTGGATACACTCAATGCTGTACATCTACTTCCAGTCAAAGGGAAGAATACAATCACATATACCTTGAGTGCTTCAGATATTGAAACCATGAAGGAAAAGTTTGCAAAGCTACTGCTTGGTGATGATGTTTCTGGAGGAGCCAGAGGCGTTTGTGCTGCTCTGGCCTTGTCCAATGCCATAACCAATCTCTCAGGTATACTGTACCATTTATGAGCAAACTATGTTTTTGCCCATGGTAATTTTCTTGTGTACTACCATCATCATGATTAAAATGAGCATTTGCCATGATAGCCACTATTTTTGGAGAACTGTGGAAGTTGGAACCACTGTGTGAAGAGAAAAAGATTAGGTGGCGGAAGGAAATGGACTGGCTGCTTTCTCCTACAACTTACATGGTCGAGCTGGTTCCTACAAAGCAAAATGGAGCTGATGGATGTGTGTTAGAGGTAATGAGCCATGAATTAAATTTTCTACATTTGCCTAACAGTTTGTTGATAAGTACAAACATCTCAGATTCTTCTATCTGATTGCTTCATGCAGATTATGACTCCAAAGACTCGTTCAGATGTTGATGTGAACCTTCCTGCTCTTCAGAAGCTTGATTCCATGCTCATTGTATGTTGTTATTTGTCACTGTGTCACTCTTGTTATATATGCATTTCTAACGACCCAGTTCTCATCTCTGTTCAGTTTTTTATTGCATATTTCAGAAATTATGCATGTAACATCGTTTCAGTGCCGCAGTTTGGATTTACTAATGAAGTATGCAACAAAATATGTAGGAAGTGCTGGACTCGATGGTGGACACAGAGTTTTGGTACGTGGAGAGTGGTAGCCGAGCTGATGGCCGGGGCAAAAATAATGGTCCAAGGCAGACGAAAAAGTGGTGGCTCCCATCCCCTCGTGTCCCTAAGCTAGGACTATCTCAATTTCAGAGAAAAAGGCTTGTTTTTCAGGCTAAGCTTGTTCATCAAATCCTCAAAGCTACAAAATCCATCAATGAACAAGTCCTGCTTCAGATGCCTATTCCCACAGCTGTTATGGGTGCCCTTCCAAAGGCAAGTACTAATTCCATTTACTCATTTGTTTGTGACAATCTTTTTGTAAGCTGCATGCTTCATATTTGCCTGTACTTAACGGACGTACTGAATACACTAGCATACTTGACTGAACTTTGCAGTCTGGCAGAGCTAGCTTGGGTGAAGACATGTACCATGCGATAACCACGGAGTATATTCCTGTAGAGGAAATATTCCTTTCTCTCAGTTTAAATACTGAGCATAGCGTGCTCGAGACTATGAACCGGTTGGAGGGTGCAGTGTTTGCATGGAATCAAAGGATCTTAGAGGAAAGAATCAAGAGGTCCCCAGGACGGCATTCCTGGAATTTCATGAAGGATAATTCGTCAGAAGTAGAGAATATGTCTGCGTGCATAGAAAGGGTTGAAACTCTCATGCAGCTTCTGAAATCCAGATTCCCCAACCTCCCTCTAACTTTTATAGATGTTGTAAAGGTCCAGTACAATGTGGTAAGTTTGCCATCACATAGCAACGGTACAATCTCTTCATAGCCCTAAATGGAGCCTTATGAAATTCTGAATATTTTGACTTCCTATTGATTTTGTTTTGTGTGACACAACTACTGTATGCAGGACGTTGGGCATGCCATTGTGGAAGCCTACTCAAGAGTTCTTGTTGGGGTAGCATTCAGCATACTGTCGCGGGTAGCAGAAATACTGCTGGAGGATGACATGATCAAGAAACCCAACACGCCCATGGCCACTCTGAAGTTCGACCTCTCATCCGACGTGTACCTGGCAGGCATCACGGAAACGCCACCGGGCCACATCCGACGGTCCCTCATGGACCAGATCAGTATGGTCGACGGTCGCTTCGACACGGTTATGAAGAAGAAAGGGGTGAAACAGCTAAGGTGGTGAGGATAGGATGTTTGATAACGATCGATGTTGTGAAGTTTTTGGCAGGGGGTTATTTTGTACAGGGTGATGCAGGGCTGCGTGCTGGCTACATAAGTTCACTTTACTGATAGTGTACCGTATTTTGGGACGGACTAATAGCGTCTTGTAACAACGGCATTGGTCGAATCTTGCTGGTTGCAATTAATCCAAATGCTGCTATTGCATCGATCAAAGCAAAATAATGTTCTTGATTAGTTTGCCTAACTGGCATCTTTTGATGCCTACCTATGTGAGCACAACTCAAGAGTACAGTTGATGAATGCAAGTAAGCAGTAAACAGTTGCAGCTATTAGTTCCTTTAATTCTCTTGTAGGCTGGCTCCGGTTAGCCTTGTACACTTTTCCTGGTTTTTTTTTTTCTTTTGGAAGATTGTGTATACATAGCCTTCGCACTTTTTTTTTTCATTTTTAGCCCTCTCCTTAATAAAATTGTAAATCTTATCCTTTTCAACCGCAGAAGCAGACGATAGGAGAATAAAATTGCCGAAGCACCAATAGACGAAGTGATCACTATTCTAGCCCTCTCATTTTTTTTTCAAAAATAGCTCATTTTCACAAAAAATTACAAATCTAGCACCCTCCTCCACCGTATAAGACATGGTAGGCGACACCTATCGTCTATCATGCCACTATAGCGCAGGAGGCCGAGGTGTCGTAGAGCAGAGCGTGTGAACCGTGCGGCCTGGAGGTTGGCACGGAGTGTGGCAACAGGCGGCTGCAGCGCTCTAGTGGCGTGGAAGTAAGCGCCGTCGCGGAGGAGGGGCGCGAGAGGAGACGCGGTGTGCGCGGGAGCGGCTGTGCCATGGAGGTGGAGTGCGAGAGGTCTTTTCGCGCAAGGAGAGTACAAAAGGTACCTTCCACGATGGGTAAGGGGTTAATTTTGTAATTTTTTGTAGGAGGAAACTATTTTTGCAAAAAAAAAAAGAATAAAGAGGTTAGAATAGTGATCACATACCGCACTCCTTTATCGTAGCAAGTGATTAGGTACCATAGATGCCCTTATCCCGAGTTCGGGTACCGCGATACCCCTCCTGTGAGAGGGCATCTACGGTATCAAACACCTACCATAGTAGGTAAAACGTATTGTCTACTAATGCTTCTGTGACCAATAATAGAGATAAATTAAATTTTTTTTTTATAAAAGAAAGTGTGGAAAGGGCCAAGTAGACCAAAGCTTCCCATTTAATCTCTTTCTACTTTCAATGAAACGAAGAATAGCTCTACTGCTGTCTGCTTTTCGTTCAAAAAAAAGTACAAGCAAGCAGTACATGCGTGTGTGGCACAAAAACTAGAGTACAACACCTTGCTTGACGGGTTCACGATGACGCGTCTCGCGTTCTGGAACTGGACGCGTGGGGTCCTTCAGAAAAAGAAGGGAACGTGTCGATTCTGAAGTCAGTTTTGGAGTCTGGAATGGGAGGAGACTGGCACTGACTGACTGACCCCGTCGTCTGAAGCTTTTCTCACCCTCGAGAAAGGGAGCGACCGAAGCCCCTCCCACGCAATGTTCAAAATTTTGGCGAATTTCGGCGAAATTTCGGATTTCGGACCACCCCGAGATCTCAAGTACTGGCCAGAAAAAAAAATAAGAAAATTTGAAATTGTTACAGTAAAATCCGGAATTTCGTGTTTTTTAGCCGGTTTTGAAAGTTTTAGAGCCGGATTTGACCGGATTTGGTCTAATAACCCTTAAGAAAGTCATCTCCTGTGAAAATTTGTTGAAAAACCTAATTTTTTAAATATTTTAAAATTTTGGTAGAAACACTGTCAGATTTTTTTAAAATTGTACAAGCATGATAATAATTTGAAAATTTTATGGTACTATACTTAGTAGATTAGGATCATACATAAAAAATTTCAAAATAATTTAACTTCATTTGTTATCTTTAAAAATCAAAAACAGAACGAACATAATTGGGACAGTTATATTGTCAGAATTTTATAAATTTTCTTGAGTGTGATTATGAACTAATTTTTTTTTGAGAGATTAATAATTGACTCAGTAACATTATATAAATTTTTCAAAAATTTCAACTTTGTTTGTTTGGTCAATCAAATCTATGTAAGTATTGAACTTCGTTTGTTATATTATATTTCAAAAATCAAAAAGAAAAGAACATAAATGGTATTGTGCCTTGTAAGAATTTTATAAATTCACTGGAGTGTGATCGTGAATCACAATTTTTATGGGATATTAAGAACTTCCTTATCACCATTCTTTAAAATTTTCAAAAAAAATTATGGTTTACATAATTTTTCATTTTGTTCAAGTTTGCTGGTAAGCCTTTTAACATGGCAGTATTACTGTTCGAATTTTTAAAAATTCATACAGTTTGATCATTATCTGAAAATTTTATGAGAGCATTATAGATACATCATAACCATGCACAAAAAATTTCAACAGTTTCTAACTTCATTTGTATCATTTTCCATTCGAATCAAACTTGTCGGTCAGTGTTCTATCAGGACAGCGCCACTCTCCGAATTTTTAAAAATTACTCACATGTGATAATTAGCTGAAATTTTTATGAGAACATTAGGTATGGATCATAACCATGCACAAAAAAATTTAATAGTTTATAACTTGATTTGTACCATTTTCCATTCCAATCAAACTTGTCGGTCAGTGTTTTATCAGGACAGTACCACTCTCCGAATTTTTTAAATTTCATCAGGTGTGATAATCAGCTGAAAATTTTGTGAGAATATTAGCATTGTGTCAGGAACCTCCAAAAATAATTTCAAAATTTTTCGATAACGTTTAGACCACTTTTCAGCCAGTGCAAAAAAACCCGAAATTTCGGATATTTCGCCCGAAATTTCGGGTTTTTTCGGCGAATTTCGGTTTTTTTTCCGGATTGGACTGGATTTGAATTTTCAAATTCAAATTTTGTTCGAAATAATTCCGAAATTTCGTTATCTGGCTCGGGGCGAAATTTATTCCGAAACCAAAATTTGAAACCTTGCTCCCACGTACGTACGGGCGCTCGCGCATCGCCCTCTCTTCCGCGTGAAATCACCGGCGCGGTAGTGGAAACTGGCAACCTGTCCCTGTCCTGGTTGCTTCTTTTCTTTTCGGCGAGGTAAACCAGTCCTGGTTGCTAGTTGACTGTGTGTGCCGCGCGCGCTTGCCGTCCTCGCAAGGTTGCATGGCATTTCTCCATCAAATTGGGGGCGCAACGGGGGTGTGCTACCGCTCCATGGAGTTAAGGAGTTTTTACGAGGAGTTATTGTCGTTGGCTCGTGTGTGCGCGTGTTCGTGTATACATTTTGCCATGAGCTGCCGATGGCTCGCTTTCATCTTGACATTCTGCTCGAAAATCAAAAGTCAAAACGACGTGTTAATTGCTAACTTCACACGCTGCGGCCTGGTTGGTCAATAATGTCCGACCATTTAAATGTGTTAATAGCAGGAAGAATTTTCAGCGCGTCTGACGTCCCAACAAGGCAGAAATTTCCAAATGAATGGACATGCCCGGCATCTACAGACTGATACCCCAGTAGTAATGGTTAGAAATTGGCCCATTGAGGTCTACTAGTATAGTGCCTTGTCTTCCGGTTTCTTTTTTCCAGCACGTAATATATGATCTTTTCCTTTTCTAGAACGTTTGTTTCCTTTTCCTTAATTCCATGATATTTGTTTCCTTTTTCTTGAGATGATCTTTGGAGGTGAGGGAGATCTGTTGTGGGCACGAGGATGAGTTAGACACATTAAGCAATGGCCATCGGATATGGGTGAGTAAAGTCGAGGAAAGATCCGAGAGGTTAATTTTGATGGAGGCAAGTTTCGGGACGTTTAGCTGGGTGCATGAAGGTTGGGCCATCTCTAGTGGGGTGCATTATTTGGGGTGGACGTAGAAAAGAATGCTTAGGTGCATTATAAAGGGGTATAGATTCTGTCAAATTTCAAAGTATGCATAATTTATCATCATATTGCCTAGCTACTTATATGGAAGTTAATTTATACGATAGAATCATTGCCACTCTTTGAATAATGTGATACATGGTACAAGAATGACACATGGTTACTTTGGCAAAATATGTACATGAACACATATTTTAGTGAGTAAATTAATATAATGCAGTCGCTTACCCGTGAATAAATTGACGTAATGTCGACGCGCAGGAGTGGCGTTCAGCAATTCTAGGCAGGCATACGCATGAGAGCTCCACGTGCGGCAGTGGCTGTGACGTGTCGAAGGTGGGGTGGGCCGGTGGGCTGCTCGTGGCAGCTACCGCGAACCCACGGGCCCCAACTCCTGGCAACTGCACGCACTCTCCCCCGTTGGAGCCAGGATCAGATCTAAGTAATTTACAAGTCACCTGCGTTACAGATTTCCTCGTGTTCATACGTGCATGTGCGGCTAATGATCTCTTTCTGAGGAGCGAGGAGTGATATTCATGAGTAATGATTGGCTTTAACGTACTGACTGTGTTGACATAGTATTTGTTGGAGGACAACTACCATCCCCTCGCCCCGGGAAGACCAACGGACGGAGTGACCCCCTCGCCATTGTGACAAAGGGATAAGCAGCGAGGGGGAAGCTTCAAAAGAATGGTGAAGGTCGCGGTTGTAGACCAAGTGGCTTCAGAATGAAGACAAAGCCACAAACAGGGGCCTCAAGGGTCAACTTCCCCCTTCCGCTAGCTTCGTGGGACCCGCCAAAGGGGTACTATGATGAGGTCAGCACTTGGAGGGAGCTTACGACAAGTAGTCATCATGACCCCTATACTCAAGGTCAACTGAATAGGAAAGGACTGCGGGCCCCCTATATGTCTCATGGTCTCATAGGGATGTAATTGTAATATCACTTCTAGCCCGTGGAGCCTCTATAAATACCCCTAGGGTCGGACGTTGTATAGAGAGATTTTTTTGGAAAAAGATAACACAGCAATCCTTCCATATTTCATTCCTACATGCATCTAGGTCTTCGAACGCACCCCGTTCACAAGGGGGGGCTCGAGGACCTTCCTATACATTGTTTGGTCCGTAATCACAATAGTTAGCAATGCTCGTGAGATGACACCAGCAAGAAAGAGGGCTGTCGCTCAACGCCCCTCCATCACCAAGGATGCTGTGGCGATGGGTGGCTGCGGGGTGCCAAGGGCGAGGCGAAGCCAGGCCCCAATGGCCGCGACAGCGGCAACGACAATGGGTGACGCTAGGGGGGTGGTATCGGAGGCCCACTCAACCAAAGCAGGGATTACTGGTGAAGAGCCGAGGTCGGTGCCTACCTGGGGTCACCACCTCCTCAGCAAGAGAACCCCTTAGGAGCCGCTGCACACAAAATGAGGAAACCGGCACAAGCAATCCACTTCACACCTTGTGAAGAGTTGATGGCTCCACACCTCCGTCGCCAGCAAGACTCGAGAGGCCAGCGTCCTTCCGCGTTGCCACACTCGCCTCCATGGATGCCGGTGTAGCATCTCGCCCCCGAGCCGCCTAGAAATCGATGAAAAAGGCATTGTTGGCCTTCTGGTTCAGCCGCTGGAGCTCAGCCATCTCCTCGACCAAAGATACCCCGATGGTGTGCTCGCCTATGCCCTCCAAGTGGCTACACACCCCTTGCGAAGGGTCGCAAAAGCGGCCTGCCAGGCCACCATCGTGCAATGGTTCCGACGTGCCCCCAAGGGTGGGCGGAGTTTCAACCCACTTGAAGCCCGTAGCGACAGGCGTATACACGCCTTGATTCTTTGACTCATCAAGACGAGGGACATCTGGGGCGGTGCCAAACGTGAATAGAAGCCGCGCTCGGGGCCATGGCTCGAAAGGGCACGGCGGGCACAACCACGACTGCATCCTCCCAGGGCCTTTTTCGTCGGTGCTCCTCGTTAGGCTCCTCCCACTCCGGCATAGGCCTCCCTAGACCAATGCAAACACGGTTCAGACGGGCCCATGGATGACGTTTCTCAGTCGATCGTGCTCTTACGAAGTATATGACCCAAGAAAAGTCTCGACCATCTTCGCCGACTCCTCCACCGACCACTGTAACATGCTCATAATCCAGTCATCAACTACCTTAATCGTGAGACACCGGTGTGAAGCCTCAGACTGGGCCAGCTTGTCCGTATAAACCACTTCAGCAACCACCTCCTCTGCAGACTTCCCCTTCTTCGCCATCACGACCATGTACGTTCGCGCTGAAAGCATCTAGGCCCTTAGTTTATCTTGAGTTTTGGAAATTAATGACAATCAAAGAAAAGGGACTAACTATTTCATTTAAGCTTTACGAGAATAGGTTGGTCCGAAGATTGACGAACGTGGGAGCTCAAAATGAGAAAAAGGGAAGAGCATGCATGAGTGAAAATAATTAAGGTATAAAATTTAAGGAGTTTTCATAGTCTTTTACCAATCTTGGAGTTTGGAGAAAAGATCGGATTGCTAGAATAGACGCCGTACTATTAAGAGGGGTTATCGCCTCTTAATCGGTGTCGAAAAGGGTTTAGAGGCCCAATACTTGTGCATTTAGATGATCATAAGGCTTGCATAAAAAGAATTATCTCTTGTGAAGAAACGGAATGAAATTCCTTGCTTTGGGTGGAGTAGGCCGGTATGATCGGGCCCAGGCTGGTCTGTTTTTTCCAAAGAGGTGCATTTTTTCCAAGGAATTATCTCAACGAAGATTGTGAGGAGGCCCGATCGTTTGTGAAGACAAGGAGCTCGCCCAACCAGAGTGGTGAAGAGCTACCACAAGTGATCGAGGAAGGCTCAAGCGAGTGGAGCCGACTTGAAAGAGATCAAGTCACCTCAACGTGGATTAGGGGAGACCGGCAAGTCTCTGAGACCACAGGATAAAATTGTTTGTCCCTTTCTCCCTTGTGAATTGTTTTTGTTATTCTTGTGATAAAATACAATTCCTAGCATCTTGAGTAGATTATTTGTGTTTGAATTTTTCATTGCTCTACATAGGATTGCTTGAGTGTTTGGTGATCATTAGAGTTTGTAGTTGTAAATTTGCAATTATTGCTTCTCTCCTTAGTGATTTTGTTAATTGCAAATTAGAGTCTAAAAATCTTAGAAACCTCATATTCACCCCTCTAGTCAGTTATCCTTGATCCTACACGCGCTTCGCAAAAGCAACTACCACAACTGTTCTTTTTCTTTTTGCACAGATGCAAAGGCGGAGAAGACGGCAAACAACTTGGGTGCAGGCCTTGGCTATTTATAGCTTATCTTCCGCCTCGAAAGATGAAACGCCCATGACCAACCAACCAGCGAGTGACATGTCATCTGTCGTAAAGGCAACCGCAAAACCAAGGGGCGGACACCTGGCACTAGCCCAAAACAGCCAAAGCTCCATAGACGAATCGACCGAGCACAAACATAACACCAGAGCAATACTTCGTCGAGTCAAAGAGGACGATCACCTAAACCCTTCGGGAAGACGTGGCACGTTTTCGACCAGACGAAGCAAGCCCTCGACCGTGAGGGGCTCCTATTGGAGGACAGCTACCCTCCCCCTCGCCCCAGCAAGAGACTCACGAGCGAAGTGACCCCCTCGCCATTGTGCTGAAGGGATAAGCAGCGAGGAGGAGGCTTCGGAAGAATGGCGAAGGCTGCATCTATAGACCAAGTTACTTCGGGATGAAGACAAAGCCCCAGGCAGGGGCCCGAAGGGTGAACTTCCCCCTTCAGCTAGCATCACGGGGCCAGCCGAAGGGGGCACTATGACAAGGTGTCAGCACCCGGAGGATGCCTACAACAAGTAGTCATCATGACCCCTATACGCTAGGTCGGCTAAATAGGAAAGGACCGCGATGCCCCTATATGTCTCGCAGTCCTATAGGGATGTAATTGTAATATCACTTCTAGTGCGAGGGGCTTCTATAAATACCCTCTAGGGTCGGACGTTGTACAAAGAGATTTTTTGGAAAAAGATAACACAACGATCCTTCCATACTTCGTTCCTACACGCATCTATGTCTTCGAACGCACTCTCCTTTGCAAAGGGGGAGGGCTCGAGGACCTCCCTGTACACTGTTTGGTTGTAACCACATTCAATCCATAGAATGTAAGCGTTGAATCATGACTGCAACTAGGCTACATCTTCAGTTCAATTTTCAGCATAGTTAATTTCAGGAATTGGATTACCCTCCAAGCATAACCCATCCTACACCTTGCAGCAATTCATTGACCCATTTTCCCGCTAAATCGTGATTGCCGTTGGTTGTCATTTTAGGTTTATTTGGTATTGAGACTTTCATTGTAAATAACTCAAGTCCCGCAGAAATGTTGGATAATTCACATGTTTTCAAATGGGACTTGAGGCAATATCTACAGATCAACCATTATGTAGATCGATGGTAGTCTATTGATCCAATCCGTCTATCATGGACATCATGTAGAGTTCAATTTGGAATATCATGTGATTATGTGAATATATCTCAAAGCATAGTCATGATTGTACAGTGTCTATTATTGATCTGAAAGGCTCAACTTGTCGTTTACTTATGTTGTGGGTAGGACGCAGAAATCAACTTTGAGTATTGCGCGACGATGTGAATATATCTCAAAGCAAAGTCATTGATGGACATTAGCAACTATCAATTGAGAAGATTCGACTTGTTGTTTATTTATTTATGTTGTGGACGGGATGCAGAGTGCAATTTTGAGTATTGTCTATTGTGTGATGACGTGAATATATCTTGAAGCTTTGTCATCAATGGACATTAGCAACCATGTATCAGGAAGACTAAACCATTCTACATTTTGTAACGCATTAATGCAACTTCAAACCTATCAATCTTTCTATTGCCTGTATCCACCTGTCATTCACTTATTTATGCCGTGGACAGCACGTGTAGTTCAACTTTGAGTATCATGTGATGATGTGAATATATCTTAAAACGTAACCATCAACAAATATCAATGACTATCGGTTGAGAATACTCACAATTATACATCTTGTAATGCATTAATCCTACCTATCAATTGTTATATTGCTTGCATCCACTTGTTGTGTACTTATTTACGCTGTCAACAACACACAGAATTCAACTCTAAGCACTATGTGATGACGTGAATATATCTTCAGAGTAAGTCATCGAGAAAGTCGAATTTTTTACGGTTCTAGTTCACTAGGGGTGGGCATTTTTAAACCGAAACCGAATTACCGAACCGAACCGAATTAACCGATTATTTCGGTTTATTCGGTTTTCGGTTTTCGGTTCGGTTTTTGTTTTGATATAATTCGGTGTTCGGTTCGGTTTTTGACTTCCAAAAACCGAAATAACCGAATAACCGAATAGCTCATATACAATACCACTTTTATAATATTCTTCCTAAAATTACTAAACAATTCTCATATTCTAATACATTTATGTATATGTTTGGTATATTCACATGTTCTATTATACTTATATTGTAATAATCTATGAATATTGTGTAGTTTTAACCCTACTCTATGTTGCGATATGAGAAGGGCTAAATCTAATCTACCTAGTGTTTATTCATACTTCGGTTAACCAAAAACCGAATTAACCGAACCAAAATATTTCGGTTAATTCGGTTCGGTTTTTTATTTTGGTCTGAGAAATTCGGTTGCTAATTTCCAAAAACCGAATTATTTTAAAACCGAAAAAACCGAATGCCCACCCCTATAGTTCACTACAAAATATTTCTTTTTACAGCACTAGCCCCTCGAGAATTTTTATTTTTGGCAGGAATGGCTCCCTGGCCCGCAATTGCTGTGAACGAGGAGGGCGAAAATTACATTGGTGTGACACATGTCACATCCCTGCGGAATGGGGGCGCGGGAAATCCTTCAGCGTGGAAATCACCGGCGGCGCACATTTACCACGGAAGGAGGGCACAGAAAATCAATTTTCTGCGAAACAAGGGCGCGAAAATTGATTTTTCGAGGAAGGAGGGTGCGGTAATTGGATTTCTGCGGAATACAGGGGCTTGAAAACGGTTCCCGCGGAAGAGGTGTGCGGTAATCCGATTTTCTACGCACTAGGGGTCGAAAAATTCCACGCTCTCAGTGCGCGGCAATTGCGGGTAGGGAGCCATTTTTGAAGAAAAAAAACCCTAGGGGGCGACTAGTTCCCTAAAAAATATTTTTTAAACGGCTAGAACCGTGAACCATTTGAGAAAGTATAGCTCTATCTATCTAGAAAACTCACCTATTCCATACCTTGTAATGCATTAATCTCAATGTATGCATCTTTTCTATCTTCTACCCATGTTCGTCTTTATATTGGTGGCAACTAGGGGTGAAAACGGAATTTCCGACCATTCGGAGAAAAACAGAAATGGAAACTTTTCTTTGGAAATGGAAACAGAAAATATCGGGACCGAAACTGATTTTTTTTATCGGAAATAGAAATAGGAGAGCCATTTTTTGACGAAAATGAAAATTCCGAATAAATGAAACCAGAAATTCTGTCGAAAACTTGGCCCACTTGGCCCAAAAAGGATAATAGAGAATTTATATTTATTTTAGAATTAAAATAATTTTAGAAAATACAAATGGCTTTATAGAAAATGTCAAATAGAGTTAAAAATTCCGAAAAAATTCTCAAAAATACTTTGAAACATTTTGAACCTAGAAAAATTATTTCTAGCATAATTTTGGTTTCATTTTTTATGAATAAATTAATTTTATAAATATGAAAATAACGAAACAGCATTTATAAACTCCAGAAAATCCAAGATAAATCTTAAAAAATTATAAATGAACATTGAACAATAATATGCAAATTTTGAGACATTATACTTTTATAGTTGGAGGAGCAAGAGGATGTCAATGATAATGATATAGAGGAGGACATTATTGTCTGATCTGGGGAACAAATAGCGAGCTTTCGACTGACAAACTTAAGAAAAAACTTTTTAGTGATACCGATGAATATAACATTGTTCTTGTGTCCGCATGTGAGGTGGAATGAGTTACATTGTTTTTGTGGTTACGTATATTGTGATCATGTATTACATTCTTATGAATTTTCCACTTTCGTTTCCGTATTTGTTTCGTTTCGCATCCGTTTCCGGGGTTTTCAATTTCGTTTTTATTACCGGTAAAAGATATGAAAATGAAAACAGAACGACCATTTATCGACTGTTTTGTTGCGTTTTCATTTCTAGTGGCAACACACTTAATCTTACACTGTGTATCTATGGGTATATCCTGTAGCACAAAGATAAACATAAAACTTATAGAGCCTATTTATCGCAAAGATAATAAATCTGAGATTATTTCTTGACCATTTTGACGTAGAGCCGCATGATGTGTATAGATTAGACGGTCGCGCTAGCATTTGGAGTTTTGGACATGCCCCATGGCCAACACGGCTCTGACATCCATGCTTACCATGGACCGAAGCACGTCCGTCGATAATTAGCGTCCATTGCCGCTGAGAGCCTGTATTACCATTTTACCATTCCACTAACTAATTAATTAAATTCCAGACATATATATATTCGCTAGAAGGAAAGCGAGCGAAAAAACCGAGAGAGAGAAGGGGAGGTGACGGAGACGAGGAAGGAAAGGAAGAAGAGAGACGAAAGAGGGAGGAGGGGATTGGGACTCGCCTTTCCTCCAAATTCCCCACTCTTCCGCCACCACCACCTATCCCTCGCCTCCGCTCGTGCAAATCCGGCGACCAAGAGCAGCCCGCTCTCGTTGTCCTCTCCCAAAACCCTACTCGCCCAATCCACCCGGCTCCGAGCTGTTGGCTTTGCTTCGGGAGCCCCACGGGGGAGAGGAAGCAGAGGGCGGGGGAGATCGGATCGGCGAGGCCCGCGGGCCGGAGGAGCATTGGGCGATGGCCGCCGCCTAGGATGCAGCTGGACTCCGCCGGCGGCCGCTTAGCTGCTGTTGCTGCTCCTTCCGAGTGCGTTGCCGTGATCCCGATAGGAGCTGCGGGTGGAGTGGATTGGGCTGAGGTGGTGGGCACTTGATCTCCACGGGCGCCGGCACCTGCGTGCTGGGTGGTGGTTGCTTGAGGCGTAATATGGAGGAGTCTGGGAGGGGGGAGGACGCGGCGGGGCCGCCGTGGGTGCAGAGCGAGTCGACGGCGTTCCGTTCGTTCGCTGCGACGGCGGGAGGCCTGGCGGAGGCGTCGCCGTCCGCCCGGGGCAGTGGGATTGCCGCCCGCTCAAGCAACCTCCGCGCCGTCAGGAAGAGGCCTGTACGTTTCCTACGCCTTCCCGTCTCACGGGGCTACCTAGAGATGCTTGTTTTCTGCAGCTGCTATCCGGCCTCACCGTGATGAATTTTCTATGGCAATTCGCGCACGGTGACGTAGCTGGAATGTAAACAGATAAGAAACCAAAATAGCTTATACTTTGGTGGCTTGAACTATTCGAATCAACAACGTTGCTATTGCTACCATTTTTTTCTCGTTCCTTGCACTCACAGTTCAAGTGACTATAGTTTGACCAGTCGGAGTAGTGGATTTATTCAAATTGTCTTTTAATTCTTTGGATGCATACTCCGTTTCTGACCGCCGTCAGTATTGCCAACCACTAAGTGCCTCCATGTTTTCTGCAAAATTCGTTTTCAGTGTTGAATTAGTATATACTTGCTTTGTTTGCCTGACTTGCTATTCCATGTTTGCCTGACTTGCTATTCCAATTTATCACTTGTACACATAGATCCTAGTTGTTGTTAAGCTGAAAATGTTCCTTGAATTGTTATGGATCCTTAGACAACATAACCTCACCTATACCATCCAAGGGGGAATGCAATGCAAGAGCATCCTTTAACTTTGTTGCTGCTCTCCATTAGTATGTTATATTGCAAAAGATGGGATCTATAATTCATTTTGTTAGCATTGTTCTTGCTTGTGATACACACCTCATGTTCATATACCTGTGATGTTCCGCTCTGAATTACATCTGTTTATTCCTGCAGTTCGTTACAAGATTAACCACAGACATCGTCCAAACTTTTGAAAAATGCAATCCTGAGTTTAAGTACTCAGAGTCACTAAACCCCAAGCGCTTTCTCACCAATCCTGCAGTTCCAATTCACAATGATGGCCTTGATAATGCAAATTCTGATCTCATCTTGTATGTCAACTTGGAATTGGTTAATAAAAAGTCAGAACGGAGGTTAGTTTTCTTCTCTAAGTTGTTTTCCCGTGTACCAGCTTTAACATTTTTGTTTCTTGATTGTTTCTTAATAACCCTGCGTACATTTTTACCAGATAAGTTCACTTTTGAGCAAAGTTGATTTTTTATATTCAAAGATAGAAATTGTCTGCATACTTTGAGGCCCCAATTATTAATGAGAATTAAGAAAGTATAGGAAAACAATCCACGTACCGGAACCATGACCCAAGATCGAAGGTTTAGGGGTTTTATTGACTTTGATTGGGTTTCTTTCCTAACCTACCCCAACATGTTTGGGACAAAAGGCTTGTTTGTTGTTGTTGTTGAAGAAAAGTATAGGAAAAGGAAATAGGCCCAAAGCTGTCCAATTAACTTTTCTTCCTGATTTTTTATTTCAGAGTTCAGGTTGTTAAACTATGAACATCATTAGATTATACTATGCTTACTTTGTTATTTTGCTAATTAGGTACGTTGTCAAAGAAATGCTTGGTCAAGGTACCTTTGGACAGGTTGCTAAATGCTGGGATGCAGAAACCAACGATTATGTTGCAGTGAAGGTTATAAAAAACCAGCCTGCCTTTTATCAGCAGGCTATCACGGAGGTTTCACTGTTGAGCATGGTACATTATTCTACCTAGCATTTATCTATTTGGCTGGATGTATATAAAAATTGGCATCACAACTATGGTTACATATACTTGCAGCTAAATGAGAAATTTGATCCTGATGATCAGCACCACATTGTCCGGATGCTGGATTTTTTTCTATGCCAAAATCATTTGTGTATAGCATTTGAAATGCTTGGTCATAACCTGTAAGAAACTTCTATGGATCTTGCCTTCAATAATATAACTGTTCCCTGTGTTAAATTTGATTCATGTGGTAATGTAAACTCCCACATTTGTAGATACGAGCTGTTAAAAAGGAACAACTTAAGAGGTTTGCAACTGAAATATGTCCGAACTTTCTCTAGACAGGTGAGGTGTAATTTTCATATGTTGCATGAATTTTATATGTATTGGTTGCCATGCTATATATGCTTTTTTTTCAGATATTGGATGCATTGGTTGTGATGAAAAATGCTGGCATTATTCATTGTGATCTAAAACCGGAAAATATCCTCATAACTCCAAAGTGAGTTGTTTCTTCTCAAATAAGCTCTTTCCCTGTTAACCTTTTATATGTTATATATTTCATCCATGCTCTAGTTTGAAGACTATGAGATGACCTTTGCAGTGTAAAAACAGCAGCTGGAGTTAAAGTAATTGATTTTGGATCAGCGTGCATGGAGGGTAAAACCATTTACTCATATATTCAGGTTTTCTTTGAACTCACTCATCATTCTGAAGTTCATGTGTATAATATGGATTGTTTTGAAGTCAAGCTTCTATCTTTTCCTTTTCCAGAGCCGTTATTACAGATCTCCGGAAGTACTTCTTGGTTATCCGTATCCTATGTAACATTTCTACTAGCAAATGCTTAACAATAGTCACACAAACATCTTATAATGCATAATTTGTTCTGCTTTATTATTTTGATGTTAACACTTAATTACGATGTACAGCTTTTGCGAATTTTAACTTATGGGTTTGTAGGTTGCACACTTAACAAGCGCTAGATATACTACTGCCATTGATATGTGGTCATTTGGCTGCATAGTTGCAGAACTGTATATAGGGTTGCCTTTATTTCCTGGAGCATCAGAATACGATGTCCTTTGCCGGATGATTGAGATTCTCGGGTAAGTACCTATTGAAAACTTCATCTCTTGTTTCTTCCCATGCTAATCAGCAGTTTGCAGGTGAATCGCTTATACTGGATTAGGTGGTAACTGTTTGTGCTCTTTCACTTCAGTTAATAATCTATTATATATTAAAAGCTCATGAGAGTCGCTAAGAAAAAAGAGAAATAGACTAGAAATTCTCACAAAAAAGCAAAATATCTAGCCCTTAATCTGGTGGGCCTTATTTACAACTACCATTGGATCTTTGAGAAATAGACTAGAAATCTGGTGGGCCTTATTTACAACTACCATGGGATCTTTAAGTAATAGACTAGAAATAAAGCTCATGAGTCGCTAAGAAAAAAGAGAAATAGACTAGAAATTCCCATAAAAAAGCAAAATATCTAGCCCTTAATCTGGTGAGCCTTATTTACAATTGCCATTGGATTTTTGAGAAATAGACTAGAAATTCTCACAAAAAAGCAAAATATCTAGCCTTTAATCTGGTGGACCCTAATTAAAAATACATCATATTGACCATTAGATGCTATTGAGTATATATATATATATATATATATATATATTTTGTAGTATAAAATTAAAATAAAAGACAAAACTTACATGGTAGGGGCGGATCGATACATCTCGATCTCATGTGTGATTAAGCCTAATTATAATTTTGATTAGTAAATCATAACCAACAAATCAGCACATGAACTCCGACATTACATTGGACCATGGCCTTATATAGACAATACACACTGATGTGACTCAATGCATGCAATTAAAGAAAATACAAATGACCTCATGTTGGTTCAGCCATAACATAAAAGTCACGTAGCCCCAAAACTAATTTGCATTTGATTTGGTTTTTCTAAGAACTCCTTAAAAGTAGATTGGTTTTGTCGAGAAACAAATAAATCAAAACATTTACTGAATATAGACTTATCCCCTGGATGTCATGGTGCCTGCTGGTGGTCCCCATCCAAGTGCTCCCGAGGAAAGAAAAGAATAGGAAAATAATAACATTGCACGAGCTCGATCTCCCTTCGAATCCTTTTACTTGCGTAGCCAGAAAAAAAAACAGAAACCACTACTTCTTTCTTGACGTGGAAGAGTGCGCCTCCTGATCTCCCAATCTCACCCCCACAAAATCAGGATTCCTTAGATTTGTTCTTTTTTATCTCTTGGTTCGTCTATGATAGATTCAACACCAAGTGTGGCACCGACCTGATCAAAGGAAACAATTGATGTGGTAATAGTGTTCTGGGCTTCATCAGAAGGCATTACACCCATCCTATACTGGGTCACAGGGTCAAGACTGGTCCTACGGCGCTTCAATAGCATATCATGTAGAGTTGTTAAGAAAATAAAATGCTAGAAATTCTCATAAAAAAGCAAAACATATAGCCCTTAATTTAGTGAACTTTAACTAAGGCGAACTATAATAGCCATTAGATTGGATGTTACTATTTCAAAAAATGTCTAACCGTCTATCTAGCAGATCCGAATTATAACGGCTTAGATTAAAAGAAAAAGTCTATGTGAAGTACAACAAAAAATTAACAAAAATTCGGAATAAAAAATAAAAAGAAATTAGACATTTGATTTTCATATGAACTATAAATTAAAACACGTACGTTACTAAAATTCAGAATAAAAATAGGTAAAAATTAGTAATTGGATTTGTATTATCAATTCTAATCCAAAACTAATATTCAAAACTAAATAAAAATAAAATCAATGGCTTAGATTAAAAGATAGAGCCCATACTAAGAACAATAAAAATAACAGAAATTCAGAATAATAAATAAATGAAAATCAACCATTTAACTTTCATATGAAGTCCAAATTAAACATTTACATTGCTAAAATACAGAATATAAATTATATAAAAAATAGTAGTTGGATTTTACATGATTTCTATAGTACAACCGATATGCAAAATTAAATAAAAATAGCAAATGAAAATTAACATAAATTTGGAATAAAAAACAAAATGAAATTAGTCATTTTATTTTCATACAAATTCTAAATAAAAACTTGAAATTCGAAATTAAATATAAATAACATAAGAATAAAAATAAAAGAAAATTAGGGATTATTTTTTAATTCCATACTAAGTGAAAAATATAAATTTTCATTTTATTCAGAATTAAAATTTTAGAAATATGCTAATTTAAGGGGGGAAACAAAATAAGGTAAGTAATTTGATTTGTATATATATATATATGTTTATATATATATATTATTAACTATTATGTAATAAAAGTCGATTACACGTTTTTTATAGTCGCTAAGAAAATATAGAATATACTAAAAATTCTCAAAAAAATATTCTGACTCTTTATTTGGTGGATCTCCACGGAATGAAGAGATTAAGAGGGTGATACATCGATAGTTGTTTAATCAGTTATACCGGTACGAGCAATATGATGTGCAATAAAAGAAGTACCGAAAGAAAGAGACAAACATTGTAATAATGAAATTAAGAGATCATGATATAAATAGAAAACATTATGTTATGCTATGTTTACTATTTTTCTATGCAAGTATTCGTAGAAGAAAGTTTCGATCACATGTGATAAGTACTAAGAAACGGAGTAAATATATTCTCTCCTATAATATACAATCTCAAATTATCACAAATTGTGTTTTGTATTGATCTATTTTTGAAAAAGAAAATCGCACATATATTATCAAGTCATTTAAACATATTTTAAGAATGATGCACACGCAAATGCGCTGGCCATCTTGCTAGTTTTGTTAACAATGCTAAAATGGTTGCTTTATGGAAATTCAACAATGTACAGTGGGCAGCCACCAGATGATCTGCTACAGGAGGCTAAAAACACTGGGAGATTTTTTAAACACATTGGAAGTATTTATCCTGGTAATGAAGCACGGGATGGTCTTGGCAGTGCATACAGAATGTTAACTGATGAGGAGGTTGAAGCAGTAAGTTTTTGTGGTTTTTCCTTGAAGTTATTATAAAGGCTCCTTTTTTTTGTCCTGTCATACATTTACTGTATTATTTATACCCTGTTTGCATCCTGCAATACAGAGGGAGTCCAAAAAGCCAAAAGTAGGGAGATGGTATTTTCCTCATGGAAGGCTTGACAGGCTCATATTTACATACCCTTGGAAGAATTTGAATGAGGATAATTTGCCAGGTTTGTTCTGTGACACTTCTGTTTGATGTGGGGCTATGTGGGCTTTGCCCCTGTTTATGAAATTTGGGGTAGTTCTACCACAACCTTGTGTTTGTAAGGTTCAATAAGGTCCCAGTTGCTAGCTTTTCTTCATCGCTATATTTGTGATTCACTTAATGTTATTTGGACATCAGGCCTCTGTCTTAAGCATGCATAATCTTGCATGTGTCCTAAGGGTATTTGCCTTTATTACACTGTTGTAAGGGGTGGCTTGGAAGTCACTTGATATAGAAATTGATTTCTTACTATAGCAGAGCTATTTGCTGTTAGATTTCTCTTGTCGATGCTAGCAAGGAAGAAATTCTTTCAATTTGTGGTGCTTCAAATTGAAACACCATTTTTTGATTTCTCGCTCTCAACAGGATACAAGACTCCTGCTTATATACAAGAACAAACAACCGACTCAATTTCTAATCGAATAGACTGCAAACCAACGGAAAAGAAAACTTGCCATGCACAGCTACGGACTCGGACATACCATACGACTAGAAACTAAAAAACCTTGCCATACATACGAAGCAATAGAAACGGACACGAACTCAAACCAGCAGAAACCAACATGATTACGTCTAACATTTGCTTCAATTCCCAAGCTGGTATCTATATTTATCAGTGAAGTACACTAACGTGGATTAGACGAGGGGCTTGTAACACACACAAACAAATACTGGTTGTATAATGAGTACCAAAACCAGCTAGGCGTCTCACAAGCTGTATTCTTTCTACCATTGGATGATGCAATTTTGGTGGTTTGGGTCCAGTGCCTTTTGGCAAATGATCAACCTAGTAAACAGTTCCCTTTACCAGTTTCTATATTTTGTGTTGAAGCTGAGACATCATTACATGGGAGAATTTGGATAATAGACTACTAATTGTGGCATGGACTGGAATCATGCATAGTATATGGTTCTTTAATGATGAGGCACTGGCACTTGGATTTATTGCATAGATGAGCGCTTGCAAATTCAACAATATGTGCTCACTTTTTGCAATTTTGATGCAGAGGCAGAAAAAGCAGATTGCTTAGTCTTGGTTGATTTTTTGAGAGGACTTGTTGAGTTTGATCCTAATAAGCGGTGGTCACCATTGCAGGTATTCACTGATGATAGCGTTAGATTTTGATTTGGCTTTACTCTTCTGATTGTGAGCTGGAAGTTACATTAATCCTCGTCTGAAGTTTGTTACGTATTCTTGCTTTGCAACATTTAAAAACAATCTTAAGGCATGCCAGTTTGGTACTTAGGAAAACATTTAACTTGATTTTCTATAATCACTAATTTGTCTCCTTGAAGAATCAATGGAAGTACTTCACTATCATGAAAACCTATTTCAGGCTTCATATCATCCTTTCATAACTGGCGAAGCCTTCACTGGTCCTTATGAACCTGTCCAGGAGACCCCAAGAATTGTAAGTATGGTGACTTCAGACAACTTGCTGCATATTTTCTTCTTCTCAACTGCTGGTGATGTGAAACCACCGTTAGCCATAGCAATTAACTTTGGCTTCGCTGCCATGGGCTCATCAACTGGATGGAGACATTTAGATATCTTCTGTTCACATGATAAATACACATAAATGCAACAGTGGTTCTTTCTACTAATCTTGAAAAATATGTTGTATTTTATGTTTTACACCCTTTAGCCTTCATGATGGTAATACCATAATGTCTGGGGGAAAATCCATGAAATATTTGGGCCCTAAGAGCTGCCTTTTTCATACAGTTATAGTTTATGAGTCAAGCACTTATGCCTTTTGTGTTCTAGCCTGTTGGTCGTACTGCAGCGATTGATCACAATCCTGGTGGAGGTCACTGGCTAGCTTCTGGCCTTTCCCCTCAGGTTGTAAGTATGTTCTCCTATACTTCTATTAAGTTGGCAGGATATTCTCATAATACCTTATTTATAACTTTTCTAGGTTGGAAGCGTTAACAGATGCCTACCATTTAATAACGCTTTTCCATCAAAGATGCCCTTTTCATACGGAAGCAGCTGTGGCAGCTTCGGTAGCCATGGTAGCTTTAATGATAATATAGGTCTTGCAAACAGCTACGGGAGCTACGATGTCAACAATGTGAACATGTATCATTCACTGCTAGGTCCTTCTGGATTCAATTTACATTCACAAGCTGGCGGATCATTTCTAGGATCTAGTCCAGATATTAGACGAAGACCTCATCTCTCTCATGGTGGTGGCATTCGATTAAGTCCTGGGGGTCTGGGGCCTATGTCTCTTGGGGCCAGTCCATCTCAATTTACTCCACCAAATTCCCAGATGCAAATCCCAACTACTACTGGGAAGTATGGTCCCACCTCTCCTGCAAGGGGCAGTCATGGCTCCTCGTTGGGAAAAGCCGCTGCGGTAGGCCAATACAATAGGAGAAGGAATCTGGGTCACCCACCTATGTCAATGCCACCACATGAATACACATCTCATCCAATCCAGGGACATCATGGAGATGGCACCAGTGCTAGTCACTTTGATGCCTATGCTCGAGGACATTCTGGCTACCCTCATGGTGCACTCCCTAATTCTGGTCATTTCAATTGGAGGCCGCAAATAGGCATCTGCAGTGGTTTAACTGCAGACCTTTCTTCTAGTCATGGATCTTTTCCACCATCCCATTGCAATAATTTCGCTCCCTTGCGTTCATCCAATGTGTCAGCAGATACATTGGCCTCCACTTCATCGATACCAGATCCAGCTGATTGGGATCCCAACTATAGGTAATAATGCATATTAAAGTTTCTTACGTGTAATGTAGCGCATAAGTTAACTTTCTCATTCTGTTTTGATGTGAAGCGACGACTCACTCCTGCAAGAGGATAGTTCACTGTCAGCTGAGTTAAGCAGTCTTGACCTGAGAGATGCAAGCGGTCAAACGATTCGATCTAGCAGATTGGCCCATAGTCAAAACCATGCTATTGCAAACTCAAATCCTTTCTCCATGAATCAAAGGTATCATAGTGTTTTCTTGATATGATGAGATAACAGAAATACCCCTCATCTGATAGATTGCTTCCGATTGACAACCATTGGGGATGTGTTGGTTTCCTTTAGATGTTGCATAATGCCACATTTATGTAGTTTGTCCACATCTTTAGGGAAATGCACAATTCACATTTTTTTTGACCTTGTGCTTTGCTTCTTGTTTCTGTTTCATTTCATCACACCTTACACGCATTCACCGTTTTTCCACAAGCTCCACTTATAACTGAGGAAATTGCAAGCAACTGTCACCATCGAAACAAATGGAATTGATGCTTCACATATGGCGGGAAGGATATGATTTGTCTAGTCTCTTCATTTTACCTTGCACATCCCACTGTCCTTCAGATGGTCATGTTGATTTTGCTTCTTGTGAATATCCATATTCCATACTTGGAAATAGGGCTGTAAAAAAAGCTCGAGGCTCGTGAGCTGCTTGAGCTTGGCTCGCTCTAAGCTCGGTTCGAGCTCCAAACGAGCTGAACTCAAGCTCACAAGCTTCACCGAGACAAGCTCAAATAGCTTGCGAGCCTGGTAAATTTATAAATTACTTGTTAAATATTACTATATGTTAACTATTACCGAGCTTACTCGAGCTAGAGCATTTTTTATTGTTGAAAAATAGTGCATATTGTATTGTTTATTGTTATCAAGCTTACTTGAGCCAAGCTCGAGCCTACTCGAGCTTTGACTGAGCCGAGCTCGAGCCTGGGTCTAGGCTCGAACCCCAAGTCGATCTCGGCTTGAGCTTTTAATATGCTCAAGCCTGGGAGGCCAGGCTCACTCGAGCTCGGCTCATTTACAGACCTACTTGGAAACATTTTTTGTGCTCTAGTTTATCAGAGGCATTGTTGGGTTTTAATGCCTTCTCATGCACCCGGCAATTTTAACAACAACAACCAAGCCTTTTGTCCTAAACAGGTTGGGGTCCCCGACAATTTTATGCTTCTTTATTTAATTTTGTGATTTGTCAGCTAATTTAAGATAATTGGTACCACGGGTGAAGTGTTTTTTTTTTCCTTTGAAAAAGCTTTGTGGATGATGCTGCACCTCTGTAAAGTGCATTAACTGATTATTGTTCTTTTTTTGCTGTAGAAGTGACCACCTATTTCATGCATCATCTCTCGGAGAGAGTAACCATTGTACTGGTCATATCACCTATGATAGCTACAACCATGCAAATTATTCTCAGCGAAATTTCCCAAGTCGTCGTGGACAACCATTTCAGCAGTACAACCACATGACTTCCAGCTATATACGCCCAATGGGGAGCCACCACAATGGTCAGTCTGTCTGGCCTAATTATAGCATGGGAGAACCTCCACCTGCTACTATGGGTGATGGAATGCCTTGGGGTAATGTTTCCACGCTGTTATACGCTTGTACTTAATGTTTTGTTTTATTGATGTTGTTGATATAGCTGTTGACATTGTCATGGCTATTATGTTCCTGCCATTTGCAGTCCCTCCTTTTCTCTATGTAATGTTAGGCAAGGCAAGTATCTTGTTCTAGTCCAATCTATTCTTAACTGATCTTATTGTTGAAAACTTGCAATATCTTGTAGTCTTGCTATTAATTTTTAGGATAGGGATATGGCAGTAGACATAATTGATTGAGTTGTTGCAAAATGTCATTTAATGGTATACTTAAATATATGGTTTTGTCTAGGTCTGTCGATACACATGGATGAAACATTGTACTGTTAAATGTCAAACCTTGTGTGACAGCACATGAGATACTAACTGATGAGTGATGGTCTGTCGATCAATTTACTTTGCAATTGGGTCTTCTTTTCAAGAAACGCCTTAATTTTGTTACCCTATTGTAGCTTAAAATTTATTACTGTTATTTATATCTCTGTTCCAATCTCTGTGCATTTTGAATTGTAGAAAGAGGCTTGTGTACATCTGTCTTTCAAGCATAATATTGATGAAAATAAAACACTGCTGTGCAGGAGGAAGGGCTGGTCACTCCTTTGCAACAAGCGGACTGCCATCTTCCTTCGCAAGAAAGGATTTTGGGAGGATCTTTTAGCCCTGGCCCTGGATCTGGAGGAATGCCATCCAATTGATGGCATAATATGTTCGTATTTGCAACTCTTGTTTGCATTTGCTTACGCGCTGTTGATTTGTGATTTGCTGCATTCCTCCTATTCTTGTCCCCTTGAGATACATCGATTCATAAAATTATATGGTATGGGCTATAATTATAGGCATTCTTTGTTCTTTCTTATGCGTGGAGTGGAGGCTTCTACCAGCAAATAACCAGCGCAAAAAGCAGTTGTACATCCCTTTCGGAATGCCGTGTTTTTCCATGTGATTTTGAGTAATGCCTCAGGGGGTGCTTACTGCTTGATACCGTCTTGTTTTGCCATGAACATGGTTTAAGACCGTCTGTAGTCATGTGAGTGTTGTCATTTCATTTATTAAAAAAACATTTATGGTTTTCATCTATGCAAAAAATGATGTATTTTTGGGTCTTTTAGGTCCACTCTAAACACGCTGTGCGGGCTGCATATCAGAGCCAGAGCCTGGAAAGTGGACTGTAGTGGCCTAAATGTGCCGTTGACAGGGTTTACATTATCGATTTGACCTTGGAAATCGCCTCATTGGCCAGTACCGCTTTTTATCAAAAATCGAAGGGTTTCAAAATCAAACCTTTTGAATTTTTTTATTCAAAAAATTGAATTTTGTATTCGATATTCCTTGATAATCAACATATCAGTTGAACTCTTCTGGCGGTTGATTTTTTTTTGAGTGATTTTGGTCTATTTTATCTTATTTTCGACCGGTTTATGAAGCGTAATTTTTTTTCTATTTTCTTGATTTTATTTTGAATTGAACCGGTTTACCAACCCGTATAGTTTATCGAGCCTACGGTATTTTTGAGCCAAAATTGTCCATTTTTGAAACCCTGGCCGATGGCCTCGTCGCAGGAGACCCACCCTTGCGTCGGCCGAAAGTAGCGCTCTCTTGGTGGGAGGGCTTGTTGTCTGGCGGCATCGCTTGTGCACGGTCAAGGTGGCGCGTGGTGCAGTTGAGCAGATGGTTTAAAGTCGCGGCGTGAGGAGAGGCGGGGACACGGGTAGTGGCGCGATCCACGTGTGAGTGCGGCTGCTACTTGGTTGATCAGGCTGCGGCCCCGCTCAGGCAGCCGCGGCTCGCATGTAAATTGAAAAACCGAACCAAATTAATCGATTATTTTGGTTTTTATGATTTTCGGTTAGGTTTTTATTTAGTGCGGTTTTCAGGTTTTGGTTTCATTTTTAACTCCCAACAATCGATATACTCCACACCGTCTCCCTCCCTCTCTCCTTCGAGGCGCTCCTCCCCTTCGAGGCTCTGCTCCACTCCCCTTCAGTCCCTTACGCTGTGAATTGTTGTTGTACCATGCCACTCTGCGTCGCCTCTCTCCATCTGCCTCCCACCGTGTTTGGCAACGGACACCGCCGTTCGGCCCCCTCCCGACACCGCCTCTATCGTCCTCCAGTCAAATCTTTGCTTGGAGCCTCCTTCGTCCATATCACTTTCCACTGCCTCCCACTTCCTCAAATCCCGCTCTCTTACATGTTATATCCTCTTATCCCCTCTAGACACCACCTTGAGCAGATATGGACCCGATGCCATCTCTAGGAGCTTTGCGTTGCATCCACAGATCTGGACCCCTCGATATCAAGTAGCGGAGATGGTATGGATGGAGGTGGCTACTACTCCAGCGGCTTGCCGTCCATCTGCATCCTGACATTCACTTACCAGGGAGGCTGCTGTGGCTTATCACCTGTTGTTCGGAATTCGCTTCTTCCTAGGTTCAGTCCACCTTCTCTAGGAGAGAAAAAAAGATTCATGTATGTTTAATGCGCTAGAAGATTAACTTGCCCACCATACGTTTGATGAAATGCCTCGTAGAGATAGTCGCTAGGTGATTTCTAGTCCACCTGCGTTGCTGCTGTCCGTCTCGGTCTCCATCGTCCCCAACCGCGTCCGGCCATCCTCCACAGGCCGCCACCGCTGCAGACGTACGTCATTGACGTTGGCTTCCCTCCAGCTGATCTATGCCACCTCACTCCGACGAGGTAAGGCTCCACCTCCCGGCTGATCCATGTTTGTTTTGGGGAAAGTTTGTCTGTGATTGGAAATAGTTCATGAGATTTACTCGGGTAATCAAAAAACCAAAAAAATCGAACCGAATTTTTTTTTTATTTTGGTTCGGTTTTTCTACTTTGGTCCAAGAAATTTGGTTGCCTGTTTTGCAAAACCAATTTATTTTTAAACCGAACCGGATTAACCGAATTAACGAAATGCCCAACCCTGAATACTCGTACCCCTACTTTCGTGTTAGCGCGTTGGCGCGCACCGCTGAATACATTGGGGGGTTAGTACGAGACCACGAGATTCTCAACACTAGCAATCTGGCATCACACTCCTAAGCTGCAAGACGTAATCAAAATCTGCACGCCTGCACAGTCGCACAGGAATATGGACACAAAATAGGCTTAATCTATTGAACCATCTGTTCAAAGAATCCCTGCCACCTCACTTCGGTTAAATCAATGTGGATACTGAACGGGAAACAAAACACAGGAAAATGATCACGGCATGACAATGGAACATTGGAAACACCGAATTCCCTTGTCGCGTAACTACTGTTGTAAGCTGCATCCAGCCCTTCAGGCACCATCTGTACTAGTAGTAGAAGCTAGCGCCTGCACTTATTCCTGAAAATTAACGGTTGGCCACCCATTGCCCTATTGCGAACAACGGTGGTGCATCAAATATAACAATGTGATAAATGGCAGTACAACGAAGTGAGGCTGCTGTAATTGCTATGCTTCAGTGTCCTCGTAGATTCGGTTATGGCATGTTGAATCGCAAGGGTAAGGGCAGTCGATCTTCTGAAACGGACTGCAATCGTAGAACCAGTCTCCAACCGCATTTGCTATTGTCTACACAAGTGAGAAAAGCTCTTGTCAGATCAACATCAGACGGCCCCAGCTCTAGCTGTACGAACTTGGTTCAATTTTGTTGTAAATGAAACTAAAGGGTGTATAACCTTGTTTCCGAGCATGGGCGAATCAGATGTAAACCATATCTCCTGCGTCTCGGACTGGCAGTGCACGAAGCATGAATTTATGAACAATCCTCTGGTGGAGTTGTTCCCTTGTTCCGCCAGCGCTTTCATAAAATCGTCCCTGAATCCTGTAATGGCATCACATATTTAAGAGAGTGGATAGTTGGCTGATAGCTGTCAACAAAACACAGTAGCACCCACCCTGCAAGATCTGAAGTTCGGTCGCATATATCATGCTTACAACTGTGCCATTTACCATGAGGGTCTGCAACTCCAGGCACCAAAATGTTCCTGACCTGCAGCACATGGAAACTAGATTAATGCCTAAACATATGCCAGTACCAAGCATATTTATCTAGATCAGATGATGACCTGCCATGAATCATATGCTGCATTGAGGATGAACAGAGGTGTCTGAGTCTGTTTTATCTCATTCTGAGGGGGAAAAAGCACTACATCCATGCAACATGTTTTTGTTAGGGGGTGTAATCTGTTCTCGAGATGTGCATTGTAACTCTGCTTGCGGTTACATGCTGCCATGCCTGGAGGCAACTTGGAAGTGCACGACGATGGTAAATTCTTTGCTGATCCCTAAGGCATTTGTACACAATGTAATCAGGTACAGGAGAAAACAACAGAAATATAGTTGAACTCTAAATTTATTTCGTATTAGGATTGTGTTTGTTTTAGGCTATCATATCGTGAAAGAGTTATAGTTATCAAGCAAATGTGCATACATGTGTTGTAACTACATCATTGAAAAAGGCAGCACTGTACTCCACTCCAGCGATATCCTTCCTGTCGGCACAAAGATGGGAGGTGTTGGACAAGCAACTCGATATTCATTAAGGCAAAGTATCTTGTTCTATATATTGCAATGGCCAGTATATTTTCAAAGTGGAAAAATCACATATCATGGTTTTCTTTTGCTGTGAACTGGCTTCTAGTACTCTCATTGATGAAGAAACCAGCATCAGAAAGGCATTTAACTGTGGCATCCACTGGCAGAAGGTCATGAAATCTGTCAGTGTAGTATGGAGGTTAAACCACCAGGAGAACAGCCCGAAATTAGAGTCTGCCACAATTTCGTTAGTCTTGGAAACCCTTGTACTTCTCAGGCATTATTCTCATAAGAATACATTTTCGGCTTTGTCCATTCCTTTGGCAAGCAGGTCCTCCATAACAGCTTGCCATACCCTTGCATCTCTGTAGTGTAGCTTTGTTGTCTATCCGGATGGAAAGATTAAAGAAAATCTTAATGCAGGAGCGGCACACGTATGTTACAATCGTAATGCAATAGCAGAAGATCAAGAAAGCAAGGACTATGAACTCACAGGATCCACTTCTTCCACATCGCCGGTGAAAGATGAGCCGTCGTAGTACCGAACCTTGACCTTGTTCCAATTGTAAAAGTCTGGTTTTGACGAGTGCACAGACATTAAGCGTATGAATTCACATGAATCCTAGGTGGCCTGAAATCTGAATTACTTGAAAAACTAAGAAAAATCTAGCACAAAATATTTTTCTTCCTCAACCAGCTACTGAAGTACCTGGGTTGTAATCTGGGGTGTTACCCAAGATTCCAGAGAAAACAATCTGTCCTTGGATGATCCTAATCGAGTGTGCTTACGCTCCAGGCAGATCGTCACATTGCTGCACCATCCTCCTCCCTACCATTTACATAAAGAATTGAACTGAATATTGCCAAGCATTCCAGACTCCAGTAGCACAAGTGCATTACTAAATCTCATTCCAACTGACCTCAACATGAACCAGCCAGCTATTCACCCCGGAGCCGAAGCCTCGGGCGAGATGGTAGACCGGGGGGCTTCCATGCAAACATACTACATCGCGCACACATCAAACGTGTATCAGCATACTGCATGGCACCATATAAAAGGAAAACTGAAGAAAGAAAAGGATGAATCTGTAGAGCATAAACATATATAGTGAGAATTAAACTGCTGTATTCACCTGCTCCTTTGGCCACAGCGCTTTCTACAAAAGTGATGTCCACAAAATTAGCCGTCCGCTTTGAGAAACGCCAGCGCGCAGACGAAGCCAGAGCACCAGACATGGAGCTTTCCATTCTCCATCCTGACGAGGAGCAAGCAAAGACAGCCGAAACGGGTTACAGAAGAGCACACACATACACCCAAGATTAGAAGCCACCGTAAGAGCCACTCGGCCAGACATGGGCAGGAGGAGAGAACCTGGACTGGAAGCCGTCGTCTCGCGTGCAGCTTCTTCCTCCCGTGACGGAATCGAAACGAGCAGCGCAAAAGCTTCGAGCTTTCCCATCCAGGCTCTCGGCTTCTCTTGCTCTTTTCCTCCACCGCGCCTGGCGCGCCGGGCCGCGTCTTTTACGTCTTTTCTTTTGGTTTCTTTGGTGTCCCGTGGTATGTGTATTGACTATTGATCGAGTGCGTGCGTACGCGAGGATCCTGTCATAATATACCTGCCATCTATGCCGGACGTAATGCTTTATCGTATTCTGTACTGTACTCCACACGGTAAGGTGTGTTGTGGTGGTGAATTGAACGATGGGGATTAAATACTGTGGTACGTGGTGCTCTACGGCTGGCCCTGCCTGCACGCAGAAAGTCGACAGCAAATAATGGAGTGTGCAAGTAATTTCAGCAAGGAAAATGGAGGGAAGAGAACTTTCCTGATTCTGAAACGCTGGAAAAGGAGGGAGGGGCTAGCGGTTTCTTTAGCCCTTTCTGCCAGTTGACTGGTTTGACGATCGTTTTCTAGGACCTCTGTATGGCGTGTTAAGCAAGCTAATACTCCCTTCAGTCGTGTGTTGTCTAGGGTATTTATAGTCAAAATTTTAAAACTTTAACTATTGATATCTTTTAAATATTTAGATTGTATACATGAAGAAGATTATATGTATAGATTTATCTCAAAAAATACTTTCATAATATTATAATTTTATTAGATTTTTAATATGTATCGTAATATAAATTAATGGTTAAAGTTGTATTTTAGTGATCAACATCCAAAACGACTTATATTTGTGACTAATCTGGATGGAGTACCCAAGAGAGCTTTTTTATATACTTAATACCAAAGAAAGCTACTAATAGGCATTGCATAACTCTGAGCTTTTCTTACGGGAAAAAAAATCCATTTGACCCCATTAACTGTTGTGAAAGTTCATATTTTAACCTTCAAGTTAAAAAGCGGGTAAACAACCCTCTTGAACTATTAATACATCCACCCTAGTTTCCCTGATGTAACATCTAGGTGAACAGATATATGACAAGATTGTGAAATCATTACTTATTTAGCCCACTAATAAAGTTCTTTTTAATCTAGTCTTTTTCAAACATATTTACAAAAATAGCTCTATTTTCAACTACAAAAATACCTACAAGCGATGCATTTCACTTGCTACGCTCCTACATGTTGGACATCGAGCTCAATCTCCTATATAGCTTATTCTGAGTTAAAGGCATGTGACATGTATCATTTATCAACGGTTCTTTTGCGATTGTGTTTGAAAGGAATCATATTAAAAAAGAAAAATGTTTGTCGTGCTAGAAAAATGTTGACATGCAAAATAGCACATCATCAAACACATCAACTGTCACATCACAAAGGGAATAAAAAACACATCAATATGCCCTCCTGCACACACCCGACCACACCCACGACTCAGCTTGCATGCCCGTACGCCGTGCCCTGGAGCAACGCGCCCACAGCCGCCTACGCCGCGCCCTAGCGTGACGCGCCCACGTCAGCCCGCACGGTGCTGCGCTCCGAGCCTCCGAGCATGCACCATTTTGCTCTTCATCTTGTCCTTCTTGATGGCGGTCGACGGCGGCAGCAGCAATGGAGCAGGAGAAGGAAGCCTGGGTGTGGTTGGATTGGAGTGTGGACGTAGAGGAGGAAGCTCCAGATTTACTTTGGTGGGGATGGGCGGATGGCCATGGTCAACAAGAGAGAGACGTGAGAGGAAGAGAGAGGGGAAAGAAGACTAGCTCACTTGTGGGCACCACCTTTTCAATTGTTTGTGGACTCAGCTCTACCAACGCATGTGTCAGCGGCTCAGCGCATATGCCACGTAGATTCCACACACACAATATATATATATAGGAAGCCGGAATGAGGCACCATGATTTCAAATGCGTAAATTCAAGCCATATTCGAGTATTATTTTCAAAAATTTCAGTTTTAGAGTATATACCCATCTATAACAATTCAAATGAAACACATACCTTTGAAAAAATATACTCGAATTCAAAGATTTTGAACGAGTTTGGATCACATGCTTTGTTGATTTATATATATAATCAAGACATACCTACAACCAAACTATCATCAAAAGGAAACTATATTTTGAATTTCAGTTCAAACTTTTGAACTAGTTAGTAAATTAGTTAAACTTCAGATCCTAAAAATTTCAAAAAAATTAGCATGAAAATACATGAAAATATCCTTTTATCATGAAAAATATCCTTTAATATATATATATATATATATATATATATATATATATATATATATATATATATATATATATATATATATATATAATTACTTGGGACACCAGTGAGCTCTATGGTACAAAATGGGTATATTCTTCTATGTATTGTACGTTTATTTTTTTGAAATTTTTAGGATGTTGAGTTTAACTAGTTCAAACAAGTTTGAATTGAAATTTAAACTAGAGTTTTTTTATGATAGTTTGTTTGTAGGTATGTGTTGATTATATATATAAATCAGCAAAGCATGCAATCTAAATTCGTTTAAAATCTTTGAATTCGAGTATATTTTTTCAAAGGTATGTGTTTCATTTGAATTGTTATAGATGGGTATATACCTTAAAACTAAAATTTATGAAAAATATACCCGAATTTGACTTGAATCTGCGTATTTGAAATCATAGAGCCTAGGCTCCATGGTGCCCCATTTCGGCGTCCTATATAGTATAATTACTTGGGACACCATGGTGCTTGGGCACTATGATCTAAAAAGGATATTTTTCCTATGTATTTTCATGCATTTTTTTTAAATTTTTAGGATGCTGAGTTTAACCACTTTACTAACTAGTTCAAATAAGTTTGAACTGAAATTCAAACTATAGTTTTCCTTTTTGATGATAGTTTGGTTGTAGGTATGTGCTGATTATATATATAAATCAGCAAAGCATGTGATCTAAACTCGTACAAAATCTTTGAATTCGAGTATATTTTTTCAAAGGTATGTGTTTCATTTGAATTGTTATAGATGGGTATATACCTTAAAACTGAAATTTTTGAAAATTATACTCGAATATGGCTTGAATTTGCGCATTTGAAATCATGGTGCCCCATTTCGAAATTTTTACCATTTTGGCCTCCTTTTTATGTTTTTCGGAATTAGCCCTATGAATCAAGCAAATTCAAAAATAGCCCCCTAACAGTACATTCCAGCGGTCGTGCAATGCGTGAACTTTTTTTTTTTTTTTACTTCATTTCCAGCGGTCACCGACCGCATGAATTTTTTTTATTTTTTCCCATGTTTCCAGCTGTCACCGACCGCTTAAATTTTTTATTTTTTTGGGAATATTTTTTTATTGTCGCGCGCCCATTTTTTTTTTTTTCGCGTGGGCGCGTGGAATTGAGCCGGAATCCGGCCGACGATCATTGGATTCTGCGAAGACGCGTGGCGAAGGAGGAGGCGCCACCATCAAGGCATTTACGCGACGACGCGCTCGAGAAAAAAAAAGATGGCGGTTTTGATTTTTCCCATTTTTTTGAGGATGCGGCTAATATTTTTTTGTATGTATTTATGAAGAACAAATAAAAAATATTTTATGATGGACTATAATTTTTTGGAATTTTTCACTGTTCTAGCATGGCACGTATAATTTTTTCCACGATTAGACGTTCATCGAATAAAATAACAGAAATAGCGGGGGGAAAATAAACCGAGGATCTGGACCGCTGGGAATTGTAAAAAAAAATCCCGTGATTCGCGTCCGCTGGATTGTACTGTTTGGAGGCCATTTCTGTTTTTTTATCCAATGAACGGCTAATCGCGGGAAAAATTATACGCACCGAGCTAGAATAGTAAAAAAATTCCAATTTTTTAGTGTATTAGCCATAATCGGAAATATGGTCGCAATGAAATTTCGAAAATAATTTCCGAAATTTCATTGCGACCATATTTCCGATTATGGCTAATACACTAAAAAATTGGATTTTTTTACTGTTCTAGCCCGGCGCGTATAATTCTTTCCGCGATTAACCGTTCATCAAATAAAAAAACAGAAATGGCCTCTAAACAGTACAATCCAACGGACGCGGATCGCGGGATTTTTTTTTGCAATTTCCAGCGGTTCAGATCCCCGGTTTATTTTTTCCTCGCTATTTTTTTTATTTTATCCGATGAGCGGCTAATCGCGGAAAGAATTATACGTGTCGTGCTAGAACAGTGAAATATTCCAAAAATTTATAGTCCGTCATAATTTTTTTTCTTCATAAATACATATAAAAAAATATTAGCCGCAACCTCCGAAAAAATAGAAAAAATAAAATTTCAAGCGCCCACGCGCTACGGGAAAATAAAAAATTATTTTTTTCGGACTCGTGACAATAATAAAATATTCTCGAAAAAAATAAAAAAATAAGCATTCGGTGACCGCTGGAAACATGCGGGGAAAATCATGCGGTCGGTGATAGTTGGAAATAAAGTAAAAAAATAAAAAAAAAAGTTCACGCGCTGCACGACCACTGGAATGTACTGTTAGGAGGCTATTTTTGAAATTGCTTGATTTATGGGGTTAATTCCGAAAAAAATAAAAAGAAAGAGGCCAAAAAGGTAAAAATTTCTCCCATTTCGACTTCCTATATAGTATAATTACCTGGGGCACTATGGTGCCCGGGCTCTATGATCCAAAACGGTATTTTCCATATATATTTTTATGCGATACTTTCTGAAATTTCTATGATACCGAGTTTAACCAATTTACTAACTAGTTCAAACAAGTTTGAAATTAAATTCAAATTAGAGTTTCCTTTTTTATGATAGTTTGGTTGTAGGTATGTGCTGATTTTATATATAAATCAGCAAAGCATGTGATCCAAACTTGTTCAAAATCTTTGAATTCGAGTATGCTTTTTCATAGGTATTGAAAGGACAGGGGATGTCGCCTAGAGGGGGGGGGTGAATAGGCGAATTAAAAACTTTGTAACTAAATGCAGCGGAATAAAAATTTGCAGCTAAATAAAATCTCCCGAGGGTCTAAGTCCGAGTGTCCGGATTTTTATCCGGATACTCAAAATGTCCGGATCGTCTGGTTCAGAGTCCGGATACTCCAGATTGGATCCGAGGACTCGCACCGAGTGTCCGGATTTATCTCCTGATACTCGAAATGTCCGGACTATCCGGTTCGAAGTTCGGATACTCGGATTTAAGACCTCGAAATGAGATTTTAAATCCTCGCAATTTTTCAACAATCTACTTGAATACAAAAGATCTAAATGCTATCAGTGCACGGAGATATTGTAGATCCGAGCCAAACACAACAAAAGAGTAGATCGGGCAATTTCAAGATTCAAAACAAATACTAAAACAAGAGTAAGAAGCAAACTTGAGACGATGATTTTTCACCCGAAGTTCGGATCCTTGAGGGGATCCTACGTCTCCGTTGAGGCGGCTCGATCATACTTGAGTCGGGGTCTCTTTCAACCCTCTTCCTCCCGGTGTTGCACAAATGCACTCGCCGATCTTCACTCCTTTGATTCCTTCCCTTACGGAGGCGAAATCGGCCTTCACAAACTTCCCACGGCCAACCACACAAAGCTCCGGTGGCTCGTAGGCGACCTCCTAGCCGTCTAGGAGTCCTCAACCTCCAAGAGTAACAAATGCTCACGAAGAATAAGTTTGGAGATGAAATCAAGTGCTCAATCAACTCAAATCTCACTCAACCTAGCACCTCACTTCTCAAACTCTTTCCAACCCTTCTCACTAAGGGGATCACTTAGATCTAAGGGTAAAGAGGTGTTTTGGGGGCTCAAGAACAAGGGTATAGCACCTCTAATCAGTGGGAATACAACCCTCTATCGAAATGAGGAAGAAGGGGGCTTTAAATAGAGGTCCCAAAAACTAGTCGTTGGAGACAGCTGCGCATAACCCGGAGACTCCGGATAAATACCCCGGACACTCCGGACTAACTCAACCCAGAGTGTCCGAACTTAACATCGGATACTCCGGATTGACTGAAAGCAGCTACCGAGGGTGTCAACCCGGAGTGTCCGGATACTCCGGATTGTCCGAACAGCACTGAGCAGCCTGACGAAAACGAGCATAACTTTTGACTCCGGACTCCGATTTCAGAGATCTTGGACTCTACCGAAAGCTAAGAACAAGGGCTACACAACCAACAAGGTCTCACTACCCAAAACTCAAAGGATAAACATAGATATCACAAAGAATCAAAGGGAGACCTACAACCCTCACTTTTCGGCACCATCAACACCACTCTCTTTCTAAGATTCACAAGGATGGATCACTTGAGCACTTGACACATCTAAAATTCATTCGACATCGCATCCCTCTTAATAGTATGGCAATCCTTAGACTCAAAATAAAACACAGATAATATAAGTCTAGAAACAGTCACTTGCCGTCTTCTTTCTTAATGCCGGTGCATGAAGACCTTCACCATATAATTGATGACATCTTCGCCTTGTCCAACTCGACTCGATTCACCTCATGAGACTCTCGTCCTATCAACCTTGACTTGATCATCCTCTCTGACGATCTCCACGCCAAGTCGATCTTGACTTAGTCCTCAACTCTTGGTGACACCGCCGTCTTGTTGACCTCGGCTTAACGATCATCCTCCAAGATACCTTGGTCATCTACACATACGGGACCTAAGTCTTTCCAATCCACTTATGATAGGCATTAGTCCCAAAAGCTCAATAGATATAAACAAGTTGATATTTGTGAACAATTGATTACAACAAGTGTTTCATATAAGGAAGCACAACATAAATGAAAACACTTGACATAAGAAATGTTCTCTACTAAGTTCATCATGATGAATATGTAATTGATCTATATGCACTAGAGAGATAATTGCCAATATGATGAATCAATTAAATCATGGCAGGGAACACAGTCTTTACTTAAATGAAGCACATGATAGAATGTACACGAATTGTACATGTGCAAATAATATTTAGAATAAGAGTAAATATGTGATCCAACACTAGATTAAACTTCACTAAGAGAATTGCATGAGAAGATATACAACTAAAACATGCAAGCACCAAGTCAATCTATAGCAATATGAAGTTTAACTCTAGTTAATATATGCATACTAAAAACAAAGCACATAATGAACTCAAATGAATATATATGTACAAATAAATATGACATGAACCAATATTCATATATATAATCAACATGCTATTTGGAGTTCACTATGCATTTGCACGAAAGGAATGCAATAACAAATATAGAATAGATACCAAAATTGCATACCTTATCTTTGCTTAACCATCCCACTTGATTTTCCTCTAAATAGATGAGACTGATACTCAACTAGGCAATAACAAGTTAGTCTCATACGAATATAATTATATTAGAGGTTTGTCATTTGTTAAGCACTAAGTTAAGCATTTACTCA
Source organism: Otatea glauca (assembly GCA_036346275.1). NCBI lineage: Eukaryota > Viridiplantae > Streptophyta > Magnoliopsida > Poales > Poaceae > Otatea > Otatea glauca. The sequence goes on along the minus strand of CM070713.1, from coordinate 68,217,623 downwards.
ATTTCATAGATTATCATTATATGCGTTTGTCATTAATCACCAAAATAACATAAGTGCCTAGATGCACTTTCAGGTATGTGTTTCATTTGAATTGTTATAGATGAGTATATGCCCTAAAACTGAAATTTTTGAAAAATATACTCGAATATAGCTTAAATTAGAGCATTTCAAATCATGATGTCCGGGCACTATGGTGCCCCATTTCGACTTCTTATATATATATACACACTACACTAAACACCAAACACCAAAGAGTTCTGGTCCTCGCGGCTCCTCCACGTCGATTCGCGCCGACGCGCTCGCTTCGCGTGCGTCCACGGTGCTCGGCCTGTTCGCCCTCGGGAACAGCTTAACTAATTTTTTCCTTCCCTCAGTCGCAAGCCACGCGTGGCGCAGCGGTCGCGCGTCTTGCCCTCATCTGCCAGGTCGTGAGTTCGACTCCCCCGCGCGTGCCCACGAGCGATTTTTGCCCGCGTGGCGTGCATTGAGGGCTGCGGGTGCGACATGTGGCATCGTTTTTTTTTGCGAAAAAGACCTTGGGAATTCCAGAAATTATCGCATATGCCCTTTTCCCCAAAAGGCTCCAAAAAATTGCAGAAAAACCCGAAAATTTTACTTTGTACAGAGACCCTCAAAATTACGTGTTAACCCATTTTTTTACAGAGAGACCCCCTGAAACTGTTGAATTTTGTTTTCTTTTGCGTAGAAGCCCCCAAAAAATATGGTAGACTTTCTGAAAATACATATTAGTCCATTTTTTTGTGTGATCCCCAAAACTTTCGAGATTTCCTTTTTTTTGCAGATGTTCCTAGAAAATTACAAAGCTTTCTGAATTTGCGTACAAACCGTGTATGTACAAATCCTTTCTGCGAGCCCCTTTTTTTTATAGGAGACCCACTGAAACCGACAAAGTTTGTTTTCTTTTGCGTAAAAATACGTAGTAGTCTGTTTTTCTTTTTGCAGTCCCAAAACATCCAAGATTTTCTTTAAAAAAAACAAAATCACAAGAATTTTTTCTATCGGCTACGTGGCAACTCACGGGCATGCACTCGCGCATCTAGTATATATTATGTTACATATTTTACGTCGGAAGGAATCCCAGTCTCCCGGCGCTCGCCCGTACGCTCGGTCGCGTCCGCGGCCAATCGCCTTGTGTCCGTGCCTCTTCTTCTGCGGCCTACGTGCCTATTTGCGTTGGACCGTCCGTGCCTTGTTAGCCTAAACTAGCGTGGCATAGGGTGAGGGGGGTATTTTTGCACAGTTTCCAGAGTTTGAGCTTAGCAAATGTCTAGTTTTACTGTTGAGGGTTGATTTTCGTATTCAGACCAGAGTTGAGAAAGAATGAAATAGACTTTTCCCTTTCTTAAGAGAGAGAGGGAGAGAGCAGGCTGAAACCAGAGTCGCGCGCCTTTTGATCGGCCTACCACAGTGGTGACTGGTGACAAACTGACAGTACCACTGATGTTGTGAATTGCGATGCCATTCGAGTATAGCAGTGCATACTGCATACCGACGATTTAAATCACCGTTCGTGATCCGTTATGATGGGAGATATGAAAAGAATGTCGTAAAACTATGCTACACAACATGATTTATTATAATATACATATTTTTACTATTTCAAATATAAAATATCGATAAGTTATATATAATGAATTATATCTAAATTTAAAGTACATGTTATGGTTTTATATATTAGTGGTACAATGTATAAGGGAAAACAATCTATATAATTATATAAACTTAGGAGATAGATTTATACTTTAACTAATATTTATTATTTCTTGGAGTCAAATTAATTCAATTTAAGTGCAACAAATATGATAGAGAAGGTCATGAACAAAACACAATTAATATTTAGAAATATAAAGAGAATTGATACATGTAGCACAGCGGAGCTATCGCGGTTACAAAATTAGCGGAAATAACAGCTAATATAGCGTTTATAGCAGTTGTAAGCTATATTTGTAGAATTTTATTCAATCGAGTAGCGTTATATATCTGAAAAACTATAACAAACTATTTAAATCATTATAGATAAGCTATATCTTCTAGCTTCTCGTCTTGTTTTTTTTGCAAATCTAGCACCTTCGTGACGCATTTGTAGATTCGACCTCCTCAACGCGGAAGGTACTCATGGGCCTAGGAAGCGTAGCAGTGGGTAGGCTAGCGTGGGACCAGTAGCATCCGTGCCTCGGGCGTGATGAAAACGGAACGGGAGGAGGGGAATCGGGATGCGAACGGGAGCGTAGGGAAAGCGCGGAGGTGGGTACAATAACAATGTTACGCTTCACCATCACTAGAAAGTTTTTCTCAAGTTTATCGAAGAGCATGTGAGGATGTAGTCGTTCATTTATGATTATCCGCCCTGATTTTCTGAATTTATAAATGCCATTTTACTATTTTTCAGATTTATATAATTAATTTATTCATGAAAATGAAGCGGGGTTGCCAAAGCTGACGGTGAGTGTGAAAGGTAACATCTGTTACCTCCCGGTGCTTTCATCATCAGAAATGAGGCTAATTCTATAAATATATTTGTGAGAGAGCTAAATTTGTTAAAAAAAAAGCTAAATTTGTTAAAAAAACGAGAAGAGGGGTGCTAGAAGGTCTGGCTTCGCTACAACGCTATGGTATTCGTCACGATACCATATGTCTTGTTGGATTAATAAAGTAATCCATTCTCGACGAGACCATTTAGCTCGACGCGATGAATGTCTCACCGACCATCACAAAATCAAAGCTACATCTGGTTGTGAGCACACAGTTCCTCGACTCGTATACTTTCTGGGGACTGGGCTACATGTTACACTTCGTCTACTTCGGAAATCAGCCCAGTTTACCAAAGAGAGCGAAATCTGCAAACAAACGGAGGGAAACATCATGGCAATAGCCGCTGCCCAGAAAGCTTCCAAGAGCACAATACTGTCAGGCCCTACTGGCACAAAGCCCACAGCGGAACGGCCGAAAGCTAATCTTGCAGAAGGTCAATGCTGATCCGGACACGGGGCCGCACGACGAACGGCGTGGTCGTTGCCCAGCGCGGTTGCCGTGATCGTTGGTTGTTTGCAGAATTTTTTTATTTGAGTTCGAATGCTAGGCTCTAATCGTGATTGTGAAGGAATTATAATGTGTGTTGATCCATAATTCATGAAATAAATAGAATAAGTTACTACAACCTTATGCACTTCATTTTGCAAAAATATCTAAATATGATTGCATTTTGAATAAAAGATGGCTAGTTTAAACCCTTTATAACAATCATTGTTCAAGCAGTTAGAATAATATCTCGAACGACCTCAAAACTTGATGTAACAGCTTTGTTGCATTCTTGGGCTTGCATAGGTCACAATTATGTAAAAATATTTAGATGTCACTTTAGGTCAGCACTATTTTATTGTTGTCCTAACATGCAATCCAGAAACATGAAAATTGCCGATCTTTCGTAAACGATGGTAAAACTCGATGAAATCGATATGACGAATCAAAATGCTATAACCTATCTCGATGGAGAAAAATAACATCATTTGGGACACCTGAGCAAGAGGACACATACTAGCCCTCCTGACAAAGTTCGCTACAACGCTATGGTATTCGTCACGATACCATATGTCTTGTTGGATTAATAAAGTAATCCATTCTCGACGAGACCATTTAGCTCGACGCGATGAATGTCTCACCGACCATCACAAAATCAAAGCTACATCTGGTTGTGAGCACACAGTTCCTCGACTCGTATACTTTCTGGGGACTGGGCTACATGTTACACTTCGTCTACTTCGGAAATCAGCCCAGTTTACCAAAGAGAGCGAAATCTGCAAACAAACGGAGGGAAACATCATGGCAATAGCCGCTGCCCAGAAAGCTTCCAAGAGCACAATACTGTCAGGCCCTACTGGCACAAAGCCCACAGCGGAACGGCCGAAAGCTAATCTTGCAGAAGGTCAATGCTGATCCGGACACGGGGCCGCACGACGAACGGCGTGGTCGTTGCCCAGCGCGGTTGCCGTGATCGTTGACACCGCTCGCCGTTGCTGCTTCCGCCCATGCTCGAGGGATTCGGAATTTCGGATGGCTCCACGGGCCGAGGTGGGCTGCAGAAAAAGCGCGCGATGCCTCCGAACTTGTGCAGAATTCGCCTGCTCTGTAAAGCCCGCCAAGCATGTGCGCACCGGTAGAAATTGGACAAAGACCTGACCGGTAGATGTTTACATTATCCTGCGAGCGAGGAGCGGGGGACGGGGGCAATTCCGAAGACCGGCCGGGCGCCGCGTTCTGACTGACAACGACGACGGAGCTGGTCCAGGTCGCGCGCGCGTGCGTACGTTCGTGCACGTCATCGCTGTCGTGCGAAGCATACGAGTATACGACGAACGGGTGCTCCGTGCGGTGGAAGAGAAAGAGAGACGGTCAATGTTGCAAGCTGCAGCCGAAAGAAAGAAACTACGAGATTTCTCGCTAGATTAAGCTTGGATGCGTGAAGAAAACAGCGTGAGGTGGGTGGCCTCCAGGTTGGAAGCCCGTCAGGATGACGTGGCGTCGCCAGTGTGGACAGGAGCAAAGCCATTCACACCAGCCGGGCGGACGGTGTGAATGAAGAGACGACGCCAGAGGGGAGGGAGATCGACGAGGAGATCGAGAAGCGTCAGAAAGAAAGCGAAGGGGAAAAAACACGAAAAACCAATGGCGGCTGCTGCTGCTGCTGCTGCATGCAGCTGGCCTGGCAGGCTGCTGACTCCGGTCCTGTACGGGCGTCCTTCCACACTCACCCACACGTACGCGTTTCCTTTATGAACTCACACCACCTGGGCTTCTCAAGCTGCTGCTGCGAGGCGTGCGGTGCGGGAGGAGAGGGTGCCGCAGTGGAGCGCGCAGGAGACGAGCGAGCTCACTGCTCATCGCGGCGCGGAGCGTGGGCAGCTGGAGCGCGGCCGCACAAGGTCGATCAGCCTTCTCTTATTCCTCCTCGCTCAAGTACTCATTACTGAAACATCTTTGACTTCGTGGTTTTGCTTCACACTGTTGCGAATTAATCGTAATGAGAGTTAACGTCTCGGTGTTTGTCCTGTAACAAACGCGCCATTTTCATCAGGGGGGAGAAGCATCTGGGATCTGGCCCAGAAAACGGCAACCGCGGCCTCCCCTCCTTCGAAGAGCTCCACGCCATCTTCACAGAACGCGGCATGCAACGCCAGCTCCTCGGCTCTGAACCAGGACGCACCAGTTCTCCGGCTGGCAATAAGCTTAAGAGACCGGCAGGGTCGTCCGGTCACGAGGAAACCGACGACGACGACGACGAGCAGCAGCTCCCACGAAGAAGATAGATGAAGAGTACGCAGAAACCAAGGACGAGCGGCAGGTCGGTCGCCATCCGTGGCCTGCTGCGAGATTTCCTGGAGCAGCAGCATCGCCTGGACGTGCAGCGGCAGGAGGCGATGGAGAGGCAGGCGCAGGAGCGGCTGGTCTTTGAGCATCAGTGGCGGCAGTCGATGCAGATGCTGGAGCAGGAGAGGCTGATGCTGGAACAGGCGTGGATGGAGCGCGAGGAGCAGAGGAGAATCAGGGAAGAGGCAAGGGCAGAGAGGAGGGATGCGCTCCTAACTACCTTGTTGAATAGGCTATTACAAGATGATTTGTAGGGAAGAAGCGTTGAGTGCCCAATGCAAAGAGAAACTAGGATAAATTATGGGATTTGTGTTAGGTTTGATAGGAGTTATTTGTTTACTTATCTTTACATGGAAACAATGTAGGAATGTTAAGCCTTCTCATCATGTCAGGTTGCACACACATGTAGTAGCTAGCTGAGATGTCATATGCTGTGATGCATGTCTTTCTGAGGAAAAAAAAAATCTGCTGGAAATCATGGGACCCAAAAATGAATGGACAGTAAACAGGGCAGAAAAGGAAACAAATATGCATTTACAATATCTCATGTACATACAAAGGATGAGTAGCCTGCGAATCCATCAGGTCCATGTCAATCTTAAAGCCTACGACTGTCTAGTGTACAAGTCTATCACGCAGATGGCCAGATAGGTAGATCAATCTGGGAAACCTGTTGTTAGTACTTAGTACTAGGAAAGTCTGCATCAAAGCAAAAATATACATTACAAAACTCTGATGAAATGCGTAGGCTTGTGCTCCTTTTGATGTGATTGTAATAAACAACTCCGTGAACATTGTCTTCACTCTTCGCTTTCTGTATCATACCTATGAATATCACCATAAGAATTGGTACCAGTATCTTGGTCATCACCAGAACCTATGCTGCCACTTGTGTTGTAGAACCCACGAAAGTCCACTGCATAGGGTTCTATTATTTTCCAGAAAGAATCAGCATTGCTCCCCTGAAAACCTATCCAAAAGAATCTCCCTTTCCTCTTCACTCTACTTGTTAAGGACTGTGCATGCAAGGAGTTCACAATTCTCTCAACACCCTCACTATTCCCACTACTGAGCTCAAGAACAATATCACCTGATGGGAGTTTGAAGCCTCCATACATAAACCAATATGCTAGAACACGTGGAGATAACCACCTGTGGACAAGCTTTGGGAGAATAGGCTGACCTTTCAGAAAGAACTGATCTGCAAAGAAACTGAAATGTGAATGAGGTATGGTTGAAAACTTATAAGGTATCTTGCTCTCATCATTGAACGATCTGCTTGCTGAAGGCAGCCATTCGAAGAAACGTTTGTGAATGTGCATCCTTAAAACTGAATGAGCATTGGAATCTTCCAGGAACTTAAAATGGACAAAATGAACCCCACTCTGTGCATGAGATTCTATTTGTGTACCTCCCAGAAGCAAGCCAATCAAAATCTCACGCTGCTCTTGATCCAATTTCATGCTCACAGGTTTCGGCTTAACAGTTTTCTTGCTGAGAAGGAGACCGCTTTGAAGTTTTTCCAAAGAGTCTGCCTGTACATCGTAATTCTTTTTACTCATCAAATCATAAACCTTTTCAGCTTTCTGATAGTCTTCTGCAGAAAGATAACCTCTTAGCATGATGTTACAAGACTTCGCATTAGTACCTATCGTCCCATTATTGTGCATTTCACCAAACACCTCCTCGGCCTTCTTGACATTTCCAACCCATACCAGTGATTCCAGATAAATGATGTACAAGATTCTATTTGGACGGCACCTGGCAAGGCATTTTGAGAATGTTAGTTCTAGTTTATCATGCATATCCAGATCCAAGTACATGTACATCAAGTCAAGAAAGGCTGGCATCAGATGCTTCATATGACTCTCAGCAAATTCATCCATAAGTTGTTCCGCGATATCTATCTCCTGAGCATTTGCCAATATCTCAATTATCTTATGATAGGATGCAACATTTGGGGGTATATTCTGCTCCTTCATTTCCTTGAATATATCCAAGGATTTCATAGGCTCACCACTTCGTGCATAAGCCTCCATTCGGCAGACATAAGCCTGGGCAGGAAACTCAGAACCACTCTGTAGAATCTTATGCCACGTTGCCTCTGTTTCTTCAACCTTCCCTTCCTTGGAGAAGGCCCTCATCACTGACACCAGCACATCAATACTCTCCTCAAAGCCAGCTCGCTTCATCTCCTTCCTAAGAGCTATGATCCTTTCTTTATCAATGACATCTTGGTAGCTATGAAGCCAGATGAGCCCAGCATAAACATCCTTGTGCACCTCAAGATTTGTGGTGACCAGATTGTGGTAGACAAACTCAGCCTGCCTGAGGTTGTGCTTTGCAGTTCCTCCCGTCTTACTCACAAGTGCGCGGAACAAGGAGTTGTGAAGGCTGAGGCGAGGCTTGCAGCCGCCCATCTGTATCATCTGATTGTAGACAGTGCATGCCTCCTCAAGGCAACGCCCCCCAGGCACACTGAGATACGCAACAGTCAATATGTGGAAGGTGGACTCGGCGGGCACACGGCCCTGCTTGACCATCGCCTCATACACCTCCCGGCATTTCTCAACCTTGCCTTCCCTCCCAAGACAATCCGCCAACCTCGTGGCTAACGCGAAGTTGAAGCGGTACCAGTGCTGCTGCACCATCCAGCTATACACCTGAAAACAACCAGCGAAATGAGTCATCCATCCATCCATCCATCCATCAATCTATTGTTTCTTTTCAGCTAAGGCAAGGCATTTCGTCGAACAGTTAATGAGCAAGAACCGTATGCGCGTATGTCTAAAGGGGCAATTGGTCGAACAGGTCATGAGAGGGAGGTGGGCGTGCGGCGGTACTGACCCTAAAGGCGGCGTCGTTGTTGCGGATGCGGAGGCAGTGGACAGCGACGTAGGTGGCGTCGTCCTGGGTGAGCCACTTGCGCTGGGCGTTGAGGATGCGGGTGAAGGTGGAGTGCTTGTAGGCGGGGAGCTCCTTGCAGAGCCAGGCGATCCTGGAGCGGCGCCACTGCTCGGGAAGCTCCTCCAGCTCGCCCACCTCCAGCTCCGGTGACCGCACGGCGTCCCTCTCGTCGGCCGCCGCCCACGCCTCGCTCTCGAACGGCCCCGCCGCGTTCTTCTCGTCCTTGTCCTCATCGTCAGAATCCAGGACCAGGGACTCCTGTGCTAACGCAAACGCTGGGATTCTTGGTTGGGAAATGGCGAGGCGGCGGGAGAGCGGATGGACGGCGAAGCGGAGGACGGAAGGAGGGGAAGCGAAGGGGAGGGAGAAGGCGAGAGGGCACAGTAGTAACGGAGATGGAGTGGCGCGGGAAGAGGTGGAGGCCATGGAGGAACCGACGGCGAGCACCGAAGCTTTGCTGCTTCTCTCTCACTCGCGATCACATTCACCAGTCAGTCACCGCCGCGAGCGAGGAGCAGCCCAATCGTTTCAGCTCCTGGGGACTTGGCTTGGGATTTGTGATCGCATAATCCTCTGGTAAGTCCGTGCAATCTCGTCCGTCAACATCATTTTGACGCTCCATATCAAACCCCCACCAATGAAGTGAACCTTTATGTTTGGAATTTCCAAACTCAAATCATGGATTTGCCCCCAAACAGGCCAAACTTTATGCCGAAATGATATTGTATTGTTCTTCCAACTAAATCTAACAAAAGAAATAAAAAAAGAGAGGTGCTTCAATGCTTTTCTTTTTTACAGTTGCACAAATATTAAAGCATGAATGAAGGGTAGATGGAGATTACTTACCCCTTCGCTTGCTTTAAGATTTGTGCAACTTGTATTAGAAGGGAAAGCATTGAAGCACTGCTCATAAAAAACATAGCTAGAAGAGAAGTCAACTTAGCACAGCTGCACAGCAACTCTCTTCTAATTGATCAAATCATTAACTCAAATTATTAGTGCCGTACAGCATTTTGTTGCTTCAGGAGCTACTACCAAGGTGATTTATTGGTTGTAAATTGCAGCTCCAGGTTTTGGTTTGTGCTTTCACGCATGCTTCTTGTTCTTGGCACACCGGTTCTCTACAGTGGAGAACCAATTCCACTGGAAACAAATTGCTGCAAACCGCAAGAGTCCAGCACCGATCACCTCCACGAATACCATTAGCTGGGAACTCTGCAGAAACAAACCAGCAGTGACTACGTCATTGCTCCCTGGAAATTGCAGGGGACACTAAACTTCCCGGATTTGATGCCGTCTAAAGCCTTCTCAGCAACATCATCAGCCTTCATTCTACCAGATGATCCTGATATTGGTCAATTCTGGCCTCCTTTTGTGCTCTGCAACCAGTAGAAGAACAGGCTAAGTACATAAGATGTTTTACTCTATGTATTGGTACTGAGTTAACTACAACGCTAATGCACATGAATGCTCCATTGGTCTAACATGGGAGATCTCAATAGATTTGGAAAGATCTAGTACTGTTGATGGAGAAATTAGATTGCCTCCAGAACTGAAGGAAGGAAAAGAAGGCATCTATGATCCACACATACGCTCGGTGAAACCCGGTGTATCCATTTCGGGAAGGAAGATTGACGAGACGTATATATTGTTGGAATTAATCTTGAATCAATTCAATGGAAGAAGTCAAAGGTGTTGAGTTGAGAGTATGGTCTTTAGTACCATATTGCTTAGCTAGGAGGAGTGCAACGAACTTATAAGGGGAGCTCATGCATGGACTCTAGTATGAGTTGATGGCAAGTCTAGAAGTACACATGGTTGACTATATTAGGCTATGTACACACACGCGTGTATATCGCGTATTTCGTGGACGATGCGACAAAAACTCTTTCAGAGGAAGCGGTTTAAAGCGAAATGGATTCCATTATTGCTAATGGAATATGAGAATTCAAGCCTGTGAATATCCTAGTGATTGCAAACCAGCTTTCCTAAATGGAGAACTGGATAAAGAAATTTATATAAAGCAGCCCGATGGGTATGTAGCACCTGGACAAGAAAATTTGGTGTGTAGGCTTCAAAAGTTTTTGTATGATCTCAAGCAAACACCTAATCAGTGGCACAAAAAGTTCAATAAAACTCTAACATCTGCCTGCTTTGTGGTAAATGAGGCCAATAAAATTGTGTATTATATAGGTTTGGTGTGGGCAAAGGGGTGATTATGTGTTTGTATGTCGATGACATACTGATATTTGGGACTAGTATCAATGTGATAAATGGTGCTAAATCATTCTTGTCTCAAAGTTTTGATATGAAGGATCTAGGAGAAGCTGATATTATTCTTAACATCAAGCTTATTAAGGGTGAGAATGGGATTACTTTAAAGCAGTCTCATTATGTGGAGAAAATTCTGAGTCATTTTGGGTACTCATATTGCAAAATATCTCTAACACCCTATGCCCCGAGTCTAAAACTTCGAAAGAACAGAGGACAAGGGATAGATTAATTGAGATACTCTCAAATAATTGGTTCTCTCGTGTATCTGGCTAGTGCAACTAGGCCTGACATTTCATTTGCTGTAAGCAAATTGAGCTGGTTTACTTCAAACCCGGGAAATGATCACTGGACTGCACTAGATCGTGTCAAGAGATACTTGAGAGGTACCAATGCTTATGGACTTCATTATAATGGGTATCCTACGGTACTTGAATGTTATAGTGATTCCAACTAGATCTTAGACTCTGATGAGATCAAAGCCACTAGTGAATATGTATTCACTTTGGACGATGCTGCAGTTTCATGAAGGTCTTGCAAACAGATCATACTGACAAGGTCAACCATGGAGGCTGAGCTTGTAGCACTTGACACAGCCACTGTTGAGGCAGAGTGGCTACGTGAGCTCTTGTTGGACTCACCGATGGATGAAAAACCAATACCGGCTATTCTTTTGTACTGTGACAATCAAATTGTGATCACTAAGGTTAAGAGTGCAAAAAATAATTTGAAGTCCTCAAGACATGTGAAACAGCGAGTTAAATTCGTTAGGAATTTGAAAAATGCTGGAGTGATCGCCGCGGATTATATTAATACATCTAAAAACCTGACGGACCCCTTTACGAAGGGACTATCATATGCAGTGATAGATGGAGCATCGAGGAAAATTGGTTTGAGACCCACCTGAGTTGCTCCACAGTGGAAACCCAGCCTATGTGAACAGAGATCCCGTGAATTAGGTGATGGGAAAAACAAACTGTCGGGGTAACTGGAGAGTACATTTGTACTTACCTTTTCCTGTTAGGAGATGCGTACTCTCAAGTGCTGCATAGGAGGATGACTTTTATGTTTTAATGTGTTCTGAGGCCTATTTTTATGGCAAGGTACTATCCCGCAGAGTACACTCGAAAGAACACACCTATGTGAGCTAGATTGTGAGGTCGCAGTCTATGAGATTTGGGAAATCTCTAATAAGCTCACGAGAGGGCACGGGAGCATGACCGTAACACTCCAAATCGTAGGCATAGCTCTAGGAGGCCTAGTATCGGTGATGCCTTCAAGTGAACCTTGCTTGCACAAGACTAGCAATTCAAGGCTTTGAATATTGCATAGTTGTAAGTGGATCTTGTTGTGCTAGGTGTAGCTCAACCGGGACAGGTCTACACTAATGGCTATTCCACATCACCTTACACCTCGACTGCTGACGTGATGCCGCGGACTTAGGGAGATGCACGTTTTCATGCGGTTAGTCCGTTCGCCCACGTTGCGAGATTCCAGGGGGCGGTTCCTGGAATCGTGGCAGCTCGATTGTTTTCTTGTGAGGCGGTTTTTGGTACGCTCTTTCTTAAGGGAGACGTCCCTGTTTGTGAAGGATATGTGTCAGAAAATCAATCTTGTTATCTCCGGCGATCTCTGCTTCCTCCGTGCTTGCTGCCTTTGGAGCAATTCTGTCCCTTCGTCCGTCGTGTAATGGGCGTGAGGGAGAGCAGTATCTCTAATCCGACGCTGATCACTTTTCACCCTGCATAGGAGACCGGCGATCAGGTTTCTGAAAAGCGTCGCTCCGCGCGACTGCTCGTCTTTGTCGTTGATCTTCGCATTGAGTCACTCCTTCACTGCTTCCCGTTCTTCATCAAACACACAGTGAGTGCTCAGGACTAAGTAGTTCTTGGTCCAAGTGATTAGATATGTTGAGGATGCATGCTGCTATGATAGTTTTGTTTACATCTATGTATCTTTTTGGCTATCTAGCATGTGTAGGCATGTTTTCTTTACTAGCATGTTTTGTAAATCTGCTGGCTGCTAGTAACCATGTTGTAGACGCAATGCTTAACTTCATGTTCTTATTGCGTATCTTTGGAATTAAATTAATGTCATACCATGTTATTTTTCCAACAAATATTGTTTGCAATGACCTCGTGCTGCAAAGCCTCCCCAATCCACGTAGTGCAAACTTGCTAGCGGAGTACGTAGGGTACCCATAAGCACCAACCTACAGCAGAGATGTCACTAGAGATTCATCCCTACGTCTGTAGGATCAAGGATAACCGACTAGAAGAGGGGTGAATAGGAGGTTTCTAAATTTTTCAACACAATTTAGAAACTACTAAAGACACCAAGATATATAAATGCAAAAGGTAAAAACACACTAAACTTCTCTAGCAAACACTTGAGATACTATATCAAATAGGTAGCAAATTTACTAGAGATCACAAGGACTATCAAGAATATTCTATCAATGAAATAGATTCTCAACAATGAAGAATACCAATCACAAATAAATATGAGACAAGAATTTTAACCCGTGGTCTCGAAGACTTGCCGGTCTCCCCTACTCCACGTTGAGGTGACTTGAATCACTTAAAGCCGGCTCCACTCGCTCGAGCCTTCCTCGATTACTAAGGGTAGCTCTTTACCGCTCCGGTTAGGCGAGCTTCTTGCCTTTACAAACGATCGGGCCTTCTCACAACCTTCTTTGAGAAGATCAACGATTTTTCCCACTTCCAAACCGTCTAGGAGACGGCAACCTCCAAGAGTAATAAACTTTAATGTTTGCTTGAGGTGGATCAAGTGTCTAAATGGCTCAATTTGAATTCACACTTCCCTTTCACTTAACTACTCTTCAAGAAATGAATTTAATGCAAGAGAGTAGAAGAAAAGCACACTAGAGCTCAAAGATATGCAATTTAGAGTTCACTACCCCAGCATGCTGCATATGGGGGTGTATATATAGCAACATTCAATGATACTAGCCGTTGCCACCAAACCCTTGAAATTTTCGGGGTGGCCGGCACTACCGCCCTACTAGTACCGGTACTGCCGGCCTCAGGTCCAACGGTCAAAAAGTAGCATTTAATGCGCCATCAGACTAGCCGTTACCCTCTGGCCGGCACTACTGCCCATGCTGGGCCGGTATTGCCGGTGAAGTGGCAGTACCGCTCACAGAAGGTCGGTACTGTCGGCCAGGCTTTGAACCAAAAACACCCTTCTCTAGAAAATGAGTACCGCCCTTAGGGCAGGTACTGCCGGCCAAGTGGTAGTACCGCCCTCAGATGGTCGGTACTGCCGGTGTAGGATCAAGAATAACCGACTAGAGGAGGGGTGAATAGGAGGTTTCTAAATTTTTCAACACAATTTAGAAATTACAAATGATACTACGAAATTGAGATACAAATATGAAGAACACACTAAAGCTCTAGCAATTTCTTAAGATGCTATGTCAAACCAAGTGAAGCAAATAGACTTGTGAGCACAAAGACTATGAAGAGTATGGTATTAATGAAATGGATTCTCAACAAACAAAAATACCAAACACAAATAAATAGGAGACAAGGAATTTAACCCGTGGTCTCGGAGACTTGCCGGTCTCCCATACTCCACGTTGAGGTGACTTGAACCACGTCAAGCCGGCTCCACTCGCTTGAGTCTTCCTCGTTCACTAAGGTAGTTCTTCCCCGCTCCGGGTAGGCGAACTCCGGCCTTTACAACTTGACGGGGCTTCTCACAATCTCCGTTGAGAAGCTCACCGCACGACCGCCACCAAGCCATCTAGGAGGCGGCAACCTCCAAGAGTAATAAACCTTGACGCTAGCTTGAGGTCGAATGTCGGTGTCTAAAGGCTCAAACACTAAATGCAACACTCAATCTTACTTCTCACACTCACAAATGGAAATTGAATGCACACAAGAGTGGAGAACACTTGCTAAAGCTCAAATATCATCAATGAGGACCAAGAGTTACTCTAGAATGCAGGTGGGGAGGTATTTATAGTCTCCACCAAACTTTCTAGCCGTTGGAGCTCGAAATCTGCAAAAATCTGTTTTTCGGTGCTACCGCCCATGTAGGACCGGTAGCACCGGGCTCCACTTCAACGGCTATAACAGTGCATTTAATGGACTTGCCAGAGACCGTTACAGGGGGTCGGTGCTACCGCCCAACTAGGGCCGGTAGCACCGTGCTCCACTTCATTTTCTTTCTTCAAAAAGACACTTCTCTGGAATTATAGCACCGGGCTCAGGGCCGGTGCTACCGTAGGTCCGGTAGCACCGGGATACAATGGTCGGTAGCACCGGGCTCCCAAATGCCCAAAAAAAATGCTTCTCTGGAATTTTCACACGGGTGAAGTCCGATGCTACCGTGATCCCTGAGCACCGGCCGCCATGGCGTAGCACCGCCTACAAATTCGCCCAAAAAGCCCTTCTCTGGAATTTTCACACCGAGCTGAGGTCCGGTGCTACCGATGGTCCGTTAGCATCGGCCTACTATGGGCTGTAGCACCGGGCTACAAAAACGCCCAAAAGCCTTTCTCTCGAATTTTCACACCGCCCTATTGAGCCGGTGCTCACAAGATCCAGAGCACACACACTTGTCATGGGCGAGCATGCCGAGTTTCAGAGATTTGATTTGTTCTAATGGATTTTCAAGATTGAAACTTATTTATTGTAATATCCTAAAATTTTGCCTAAATACTAATTTATTGCTTAAATGTGCATTTATGATTTTCTGAATTTATTTGGATTTTTTTGGATTTATTTGAATTAACTTTAAATTAAGTATATTGGTCTTTGATTGAAAACTATTTAAACTTATGCAAAGTTAAAATAAAGTTTTGCCAAAAATATTTTATCTGAGTTCAAAATGCTTCAAAGTATTTTTGAGAATTTTCTTGGATTTTTTTCTGGTATGTTTATTGCCTAAAACCATTTAATCAAATTACCAGAATTATTTTAATTAATAAATTCGGGAAAAATCTTTTGAACAGTAATGGGCCAAGCCCAATCGCGGTGCGCGTGCATGCGGCCTGGTTGGCCCGTGTCCTAGAAGTCACCGTTGGATCATTAAGGCTCGGTCCAGATTTGATGAGGAGATGCGAAACCCTAATTTTGCAGATCGTTGGATTGAGAATGGACGGCTTTGATTTAGTGTAGCAGTAAAGGACATCTTCAAATCATCGCCGTTGGTTGATGCGAGTGGACCAGATTGCGCCGCATCATCATGGATCTCAACCGTTGATCGCAGAATGGACGGTCGAAGGGAGTTCTTCTCCGTTTCGTTGTCGGAGTCCGTGACCGAGACGTTTCGCCGTCGTGTGGATCTAAGATTCGGTTTTTGCGGCGCTTTTGCGTGGCTATTTAAAGGATGGGTGGGCTTCCGAGGTTCGTCGTTTGTCGCCGCATGTTTTGCCCCGTGTATCACCACCGGAGGTGCTTTGGTTCGCAAGAGCGAGCTCATCGGAGTAGCCGCAAGTCGTCACCGCCCTTTTTTTCGCTGTTCCGTCGCAAACCGTCGCCGCTCCGCCGCGCCTGGGATCAGATCGGTAAGACCCCGTCGAGGCGCATCCGATCTGTTACTTCTTGGTCACCAGAACCTGCTGCTTCTTGGATTGCCAAGTCGTCTTCTCCAAGACCGGTGAGAGCGCCGTCACACCTCGCCGCCGTGTTTCGGAAGCCCGGGACACCGTCGGATCTAGGTTGCGCCGCTAGATTCGTGACGCGTGGACACATCGGGTTTCACCGCATGTCTCGAGCCTCGGATCTATTCGTGGCCATTGGATCTCGACGCACGACCTAGATTGTGCCGTCCGGCGGACCAATAGCGTGGTGACATGTGGCGTGCAGAGAACGAAGCGTCGTGCACCGGGTTCACAGTGGACCAGAGGAGGTTCGTGGACTCGGCGCATGGACCAAAGCCGCGTGGCAGCATGGGATTGGCCCGTGGATTGGCTGACATCACGCTTGCGCAATAAACCTGTTTTCAATTTAAAAATAATTCTGTTAATTCTGATTTTCTAATTTCTGCATTTTCAGTATTTATCCAAACTTCAAAAGGCTATATCTTTTGCGTTTTAACTCGGATTTGAGTGATTCAAATTTCTAAAAATTTGTAAAATTGAGATCTATTTAATGGTGAATTTTAATTGATTTTTGGAGTTCATTTTATCTCTGTTTTAGTATTTATTTGCTTTTCTCCTTCGGTACGCGTAGACGTTGAATTGTGCGACGCTTCGGAGGAAGATCCAGCAACTCAAGAGCAAGCTTCAGATCAAGATCAGGACCTATTCCAAGGCAAGTTGTGCTTTGATCATGTTGAACCCATGTTTATAAAATTGCTATATTTGTTTACCCTATTGCATATTATTTCAAGTATACAATTGTTTCAAATTAAATTGGGCTTAGCTAATATACTAATTTGATCTATACCCTACCTTGTCATTTGTATGCCATGATCCATTGTCACCCTAGATTGGTTCAATATAGTTGGTTAGTAATTATAATCAACATCGGATGGTTAGTCCGTATTAGTTGCTTAGCCATGCCACGTCATCACATGTGTCAGAATCATTGATAATTAATCTTGATTAATGGAATATGGAACAATGTTATGAACTTGTGTGTCATGTGGGATCGCACGATGAGATTGAGTTGTTGTGGCGAGTCATGTCACGCAACGATGTTGAATTGTTGATGGCACGTGGTGCTTGGTAATCAACTGGGTGATAATCACTTAGATTGGGGCAAGTGACAAGGGGCGAGTATGCCAAGGTAGGCTCGATGGGCAGAGGGTATGCGGATGTCTTGTCTTGATCACTCTAAGGACTTAACCTTGCAAGCCTTTGACCTGAGTCAATCATGCAACCACATGTCTGGTATGGGCCAGCCTAGCCGATTAATTTGCAATGTCTTAACCTTGGTACTATCTTGGTCGGTGTGAGTTCCCGAGTTATGGAGTAATTCACATGGCGCAAGAGGGGGGCCCTGGATGTGGTAACCAGTCCTACCAGTGTTGAAACCTTAGCGGGTGGTACCGGGTTAAGCCAGAGCATTGTAAAGGCTTTGTCGTGATCTCTCCGCCGACACACCAAAGGAAGTGTGTTAACCCGGAAGGCACCAAGAGACGATCATGTCATATGGGTAAAGTGCATAACCTCTACAGAGTGTAAAACTATTCGGATAGCCGTGCTCGCGGTATTGAGCAATGCTCGGGAATTACAGTTAAGGGTTAGCTTGATTAAATGGACAACTTGGTTGGGATGGCAGGATGCCATGTGGAAGATGGAATTTGACTTAGGATTGGAAACCTGGTTTACTTGAGAAATGTTGAATCTATCTATTATTGTTATTTGTTTTAGAGTCTTTGCAATCTATTTATTGTATTTGTTCGTAAATGTTGCTTTGTTGCAAAATAGCCATGAGAGCCTATCCTTTGGAATAAGCCTTGCATATAGCTATGTTAGAATTGCATTCTGTGCACAACTTGTTGAGTGCTTTAAGTACCCACCCTTACCAACAATAACATCACCAGTTGAAGAGTCTACATCAATGCCGAAAGAAAGATTCCAGGAGGAGACGAATGTTTAGGGCGCAAGCCTTGTCAGTTGCCTGTGGTATACTGAGGGGTTATCTACGTTTTCGATCCGCTGCAGTTTAATATGTTATTCAGCCTTGCAAGGCATAGTCATGTAAGTTGACCATAAGGTCATTCAACTAGTAGTATATAATATATGATGTCTTTCATAATATTTCCGCTGTGTATGATTGTGATATTTACTGATGTTGAGCCTGTGTGCACTAGCGTGGTCCTGGACTAGTGCAGTATACACAGAGGGTCCGAGTTTGCATATTCGGGTCCCGACATTTATCATTTGGCAACTATTTGAATATGCATTTTGAGCCTTTAAACCCTAAAAAGACATCGAGATAAGCGTCAAGATCCCTCTTAATAGTACGGCCCTAAATCTAGTAAACCGATCTTTCTTCCAAACTCCAAGATCGTCAAAAGACTAGAAAAGAGCCTTATAAATTTACCTTTTCATGATCTTGACATATTGCCGATTGGTTTGAACCTTCCTTGGTATTTCCATGATCATTAATCTTGGAATTGACCTACTTTCAATATTCTAAAAAAACATTAGATCATATAACAAAGTTGTCATTAATTATCAAAACCAAAACATATCGGGTGCCTAGATGCTTTCAGCCGGCCATGAGGTAGTACCGCTCCCACATACTTGGTACTGCCGGCCAAGCCCAGGGGACAAAACACCCCTCTCTGGAATATAAGTACCGAGCCTCTGGCCGGTACTACCGGTCATGAGCGGCAGTACCGCACTACCATGGTCGGTAGTGCCGGTCCATGCTGGTCAGGAGACAAAAGAATAATTCTTTTGTTCTTTTTAAATAAAAGACATAGACTTTTGAATATGAATTGAGCCATTTTTCACTTAACACACTTCAACCTATTTATCAAAAGTCCCTCTTAATAGTACGGCATTTAATTCTAGAAATCCGATCTTTTCTTCCAAACTCCGAGATCGGTAAAAGATTATGAAAAGTCCTTAAATCCATACCTCATATATTCAGTTGATCATGCTGATCTTTATACAGCCACATAGTCACATTATTTTGTTCTTCTCAAAACGATTCAACCTGTCTTCAAACATACTCAGAAAAAATGATTAGTCCCATAATCGCAATTTTCATTAATTACCAAAACTCAACCAAACTCTTGGGGGCCTAGATACTTTCAACGTCATGCAACATTACATCAAACACGCACAGTGGGGAAAGCAGCCAAGAATTGCTTGTAGCGTGTACCTGGCCGCCTACCACGACATGATTGCAATGAAGCCGGGAGGCGCGTCTCGTGCGTGCGTACCTTCATGGCGGGTAGCGCGACCTTGATGAGGTGGAAGGTGCCCATGAGGTTGCTGTCCACCATCCACTTGACCATCTCTTGTCCTGCTCCTCCAGCTCATGCGCCACGAACACCTCCTGGTTGCACACCAGGATGTCAATGTCCGACCTCCTCGAGTGCGCGCATCACGGCTGCAGTCGCATGGACCCCAACCTCCTTCCCCCTGGCTGCCCGGATGGCGGGCCAGGATGGAGACCCATGCGCCCTTCCTCGCAGCGCCCTTCCTCTGATTAGATCAAAGTTTGTGAGATACGACACGCGCATGAACTGTATCAAGAATAAAGTAGATGAATCTCGTAGGGAGAACTTAAATAATGGAAACGAAGCAACCACAACGAGAGAGAAAGATTTGGCGAAGTCGATGATAAATTCCTTAAGCACAACCTCAAAAGTGTACAATGGATTATCACTCTCTCATAACTCTTTCGAACCTTTTAGGACCCTCGAATCCTTGTCTTGTACAAGAATATATTATAAAAACTCATGACAAAACTAAATGATCAAAAGAACAGGAGACAAAATTAATGTGGAAAACCCTTGCGGAAAAAATCATAGATTTACGAAGGCAAAATTCACTATTTGAGGAGATATTACAAACACAGGGAACTTCAGCGCATCTAAACCATGCGACTACAGGGTAATTATGTAGTCTAGGTATCAGAGTGTCAAACAAAGAAGGAAAATATATCAGAGTCAGATGCGCCAGCCGTTGCCACGTCTAACATGGCTCGACGCATGCACCACTCAACACCACATCTGGTACAGTGTCTAAAATGGACATCACGATGTATTTTGATCATACTTTAACAATTTCCACCTTGAGACGTATTCATTCCTTATCCAAAATATCAAAATCTCCTCAAAAGAAGTTTTTATCAACATTCTTTGCACCTTAAAAGTCCATCGGACTAATTTCAATAAAAAAATCTAGAACAATATGATAAAACTAAGGGAAACTTAAAACATTAATTAGCCTAAATCATGATCACCAAAACATAATGCGGAAATTAAAACTCGTTAGATGAACCGACCCGGAGAGGTATATGAAGCCATTAGGTTTCTGATGGTGAGGGTGATTGTCGGTGAAGCTCGAAAAGCGGATGAAGACAACACCGTGATCCTCACAGTGGTAGAAGCGGTCTTCGGCAACCTGGCGCTAGCTCAGTGGATCGGGCAATGTCAGGATTGAGTGAACTCGAGAGTAGAGCCTTATGTTCACGAGTGCCAGCCTCTCCCTTTTAATTCTAGCGCCGGCTGACGGGACCATAACCAAAATCTATTGGGCGCTTCCGATCAGAACGCGTGGTTAGTTGAGGTGGGTCAAACCCTAACAAATCTCCGCTTCTTTAACTCATGCTAGAGATCACAACTAACATTCTCCCACTTGATCGAAAGGCTAAAGTCTTAAGTCCATACTCAATAGAACAGCACACCAAGATAAAGTATTTCAGCAGTTAATAAATGCATCGCTAGAACCCCAGTATCTTTAGTGCGTCATTCTATCTCAATAGGATAATTACTTATTCTTAATGGGAGTTTGTTTTAAACCTATGGTCCTCATTTCCAGAATTAGAGGCTTTCCAATAAACCCATGTCGGCAACATGCTCTCGAAAGAGTCTGGATGGTAAGCCTTTAGTGAGTGGATCTGCAAGCATAGACTTAGTACTTATATGCTTGACATCAATTATCTGATCCTAAATTCTATCTTTCACAACATGATACTTAATGTCAATGTGTTTGGCAGCACCACTTGACTTGTTGTTACTCAAATAGAAAACTATGGCTAAATTATCGCAGTATATAGGTAGTGGTTTAGATATACTGTCTACCACTCTTAATCTTGGGATAAAATTCTTAAGCCATACACCTGCCCAGTAACCTCATAACATGCCACAAATTCAACCTGCATCGTTGATGATGCAGTAAGTGATTGTTTGGAGCTTTTTCACGAAATGGCTCCTCCCGCAAGTGTGAAGATATAACCTGATGTGGATTTCAAGGTATCAACACAACCTGCAAAGTCAGCGTCTGAATAACCCATAACCTCGAGGGTATCAAACTTTTTATATGTGAGCATGTAATGCTTAGTGCCTTGCATATAACGCAAAGCTTTCTTAACGGTTTTTCAGTGGTCCAAGCCTGGATTAGATTGATATTTGCCAAGCATCCCGGTTACGAATGCTAAATCAGGGAGAGTACAAACTTGAGCACACATAATGCTTCCGACAGCTGAAGCGTAAGGAATCCCCTTCATCTAATTAGGTTATAATTGATTCCTTGGACATTGGAATGTTCCAAACTTATCGCCCTTAACAATAGGAGCAGCCGTGGCAGAGCAGTTATGCATATTATATCTCTTAATACTCTATCAATGTATGCCTTTTTGGGATAGGCGTAATACTCCTTTGGACCTATCTCGGTGAATCTCAATGCCCAAAACATAAGAGGCATCACCAAGATCCTTTATATCAAAATTAATGGAAAAAAATCTCTTGATCTCATACAACATATCGTTATCGCTGCTAGCCAATAAGATATCATCCACATAAAGTACTAAGATAGTGAATTTGCTCCCCTTAGTCTTAATGTATATGCAATTGTCCACTTCATTTTCTTTTAAACCAAAATTTCTTATGGTCTCATCGAACTTAAGGTACCGTTGTCTAGACGTTTGTTTTAGTCCATAGATGGATTTCTTAAGTCGATATCCCATATGTTCTTTGCCTTCCACGACAAAACCTTCCGGTTGAGCCATGTAAACATTCTCATGCAAGTCACCATTAAAGAATGCGGTTTTAACATCCATCTGATGTAGCTCTAAATCATAATGAGCAACAAGCACCATAATAATTCTTAGAGAATCTTTCTTTGAGGCGGGAGAGAAAGTATCAATATAATCAATCCCCTCTCTTTGTGAAAACCCTTTTGATACAAGCCTTGCCTTGAATCTTTCGATATTTCCCTTAGAGTCATACTTAGTTTTGTATACCCATCTACATCCTACTGTTTTGACTCCATCAGGAATTTCTACTAGATCCTAGACGTCATTAGTGCTCATAGACTTAATTTCATCCTGCATGGCCTCAAGCCACTTGGATGAATCCTTAGTTATCATAGCCTCCTTAAATGAGGTGGGATCGTCTACCTTCCTTATGTCATTTACATCTTCATTCATGTATATGACATAGTCATTCGGGATGGCAAACCTTCTGTCCCGCTGTGATGTCCTTAGTGGTTCATTAGTTATCACACGGGGCTGTTGAGGCTCATCGTCAAATGATGTACTATTAATTCCAGAAGCCTCAGGTGGGGCTCAACTCTGGGATTCTTAGCTGGAGGTGTAACTAAATGAGGGACAGGAAGAATAATCTCTTGGATTATCGGTAATGGCACATAAGTCCGAATCTCCTCAAGATCTATTTTCCTAGCCTCTAAGCTCCAACTGATTTCATCATTCTCTAAAAATACAGCTTGTCGGGTTACCACAAATTTAGTGATACGATCTGAACAATAAAATCGATACCCCTTAAATCTTTCAGGATATCCAATAAAATGGCAGCTTACTGTCTTAGGATCTAATTTCCCAATATGTGGATTAAAGATTTTAGCTTCAGCAGGATAACCCCACACACGTAAGTATTTTAAACTCGGTTTCCTCACGGTCCATAATTTATAAGGTGTCTTAGGCGTCCTCCACCACCAACACGGGCTGGGATTTGGGATCCATGCATAATCCTCTAGTAAAAATCCGTGCAATCTGGTCCGTCAACATCAACCCAAGTAATGAAGTGAACTGTTCTGTTTTCGGAACTTGCAAGCTCCAATCATGGATTTGCCGCTCCAAAGGCCAAACTTTGGGTGCCTTTTTTTTTATATAGTTTATACAGAAATGGCAGCAAAAAATCTGCACTTATATTGTATTATTCTCCCAACTAGTACATTACAAGGATCTCAGGTTCGAGTCGGGCCCAGCGAAGTAGCGCTAGAAGAGAATACAACTTTCTGTGTAGTACATTCAGCTGAAGTAGAGATGACAACAAAACAGGGGTTTGAACAAGAGCAGCTCTCTGTTCTAAACTTCTAATAGGTCAAATCATTAACCCAAATTATTAGTGTTGTATCGTATTCTGTTGCTGAATATATGAGAGAAATCTACATTGTGCACAAGACCTCAAAGTGGAATTGGGAAAAGGGGAGAAAAAACAAGACTGCAACTTATCTGCATACATACCACCGTACAATCAGTTCAAGTGCTCCTAACAAGGTAATTTATTGCTTGTGAATTGTAACTCTTATGAAAATCAAGGAACCCAGGGTTTGGTCTGTGCATTCATGCATGCTTCTTATTCTTGGCATACCAGTTCTCTATAGTAGAGAACCAATTCCACTGGAAACAAATTGCTGCAAACCGCATGAGTCCAGCGCCGATCACCTCTAGGAATGCCGTTAACGGGGAACTCTGCGGGGATAGACCAGCAGTGGCTACAGCTAACATTGCTCCCTCGAAATTGCAGGGGACAATAAACTTTCCAGATTTGATGCCGTCTAAAGCCTTCTTAGCAACATCATCAGCCTTCATTCCACCAGATGATCCTGCTATGATATTGGTCAACTCTGGCCTCCTTTTATGCTCTGCAACCAGTAAAAGAGCAGGTTAAGAACACAGGATGTTAAGTTTCACTATAGGAATTGGTACTGATTTTTTTTTTTTTGGAGAGATGAATTGGAACTGAACTAACTAGAACACAGCTGCACATGGCTGCTCTATTGATCTAGCATGGAATATCTCAATCATATTTCACAAGTCCTACAGTTGTTATGGAAAAATTAGAGCGCCTTCAAAACTGGAGGGCAGGTAAGAACTATGAAGGGCCTGTTGGTAGAGCTCCAGATCTCAGCTTCACCTGAGATCTGAAATTTGTAGGCTAAAATAAAATGAATTAAGTTTATATTTTTGGTCTAAAATGTAAATAAGATGATCCATCTAAATACTCTTAATGTACTCACAGCTCCAGCTCCACGGATCTGGTGGAGCTGGAGCTCTACCAAACACACCCGAAATGTACATACGTGAGCTTACAAATGCTAATAAAAAAAATCAGAAGTAGATTCTTCCCCCATTTGTACCAGTGCATCTTGCAATAATGAACCAAACAAGGAACTTAAATAGCCGTGAAGTTTTATCTACATATATACAATTCATGGTTTTAAAAATACTAATTTACAGGTAATGGTAAGTATAACTAATCAAGTGGTTCGGTTGTGTTGGTTACTTGATCCTTGAAGTAAAACTGTGTGGTACACGGTATTTTCATCACTACATTAGGTTGAACTTTTGAGGATCAAATTGAAGAGGACAACTCAAATTACTCAATAGTTTCTCTTGTTATCAAACCAATAATCTTTAGAGATGTAAATCATCTAATTATCTATCATCTATGCACCATTGGCTCATTGCATGTGAATTTCAAAATGGTAAGGAGTTCAGTACATAGGAAACTTGGTTGGCCAGTTCAGCAATCACTAAAAAGTATCTATGATCCACACATACCCTCAGCGAAACCCGGTGTCTCCGTGTCTGGAGGAAAGATCAACGAGACATGAATATTATCAGCGATGACCTCATGCTGCAGCGCCTCCCCCAGTCCACGTAGCGCAAACTTGCTCGCCGAGTACGCGGTGTAGCCATAAACACCGACCTGCAACAAAGACATCAGCAAAAAATCATCTCCCCGTCATGCAGCATTACATCAAACACTTTAGCTGCACAGTGAGAAAAGCAGCGAAGAATTGCTTGTAGCGTGTACCTGGCCGGCCTGCGAGGACATGATTGCGATGGAGGCCGGGAGGCGCGTCTCACGTGTACGTGCCTTCATGGCGGGTAACGCGGCCTTGACGAGGTGGAAGGTGCCCATGAGGTTGATGTCCACCATCCACTTGACCTCCTCCATGTCCTGCTTCTCCAGCTCCTGCGGCACGAACACGCCGTGGTTGCACAGCAGGACGTCGATGGGCCCGGCCTCCTCAAGCGCGCGCGCCACGGCGGCGGCGTCCCGGACGTCGGCCGCGTGGACCCCGACCTCCTGCCCAGTTGCGTCCCGGATGGCGGCGCGCGCGTCCTCGAGGCGCACGGCGTTGCGGGCGAGAATGGAGACCCGCGCGCCCTCCCGCGCGGCGGCCTTGGCCATGGCAAGCCCGATGCCGCTGGACCCGCCGGTGATGAGGACGTGTCGGCCGCTGAGCGGGATCCGCACGGCGCGGGGGCGCGCCAGGAAGGCGAGCGCTGCAAGGAGGCCGACGGGCGGGACCAGGAGGAAGAGGAGCGCTGCGGCCATGGCTCGGTCGGTTGCTACTTGCTAGGGCACGGGCAGCGATGGAGCTTGCGAGTGGTGGTATGGAGAGGGGATCGAGGTGGTGGTGGGGTTTAATGGGGCGGAGCCGCCGTCGGAGTGGACCGGGCGGGGCGTGCGAGGGGGAGGAGGGAGGGGGTCAGATCTGGGACGGCGACCGTTGAAACGAGGGAGCACACTCGCCTGGACTTTTGGAGTGTGGAGGCGTTGCAGTTCCCGGCTCGTGCGTGTCAGACACGAGGAGGAGACTTGATTGCGTATTTGCGTGTAGCCCTCGAGGGCAGGTCTGCCCGACGAGTGATGGGAGTTCGCCCCGCGCGACCGGGAGGCCGGCGGTCCATGTTGGTTGGAGCCGGCTTTGCCAGATGAACCACGGTTGTGCCAGATTTTTATTTGAAAAAAAAGGATGTTATTAGTATGTTTCAGCAACCGTAAAAGTAATTTTTTTATTTTCAACCATCCTGTTAGTCAATTGTATGCCGATGTTGTACTTAGACTCAACAAGAAATGTGTGCCAGTACACCCGTAACCGTAACCCGTTAGATCGTGCCTCGTGGTCGTGGTTCGCGCCGATGCAAACGCTCGTGGTGGTGGGCCCCGACTGTGCACGAACATATCAATGGGCCGCAGCACAGCATTGAGCCCAACTGCCGACGAGCAGCGGTAAGCAGGACGCCTGGCGATGGAGGAGGGGCGCGGCCCTATTGATAATCAGCATGTGGCTATTTGATTTTTTCGTTCTAATTGGTACGGTTCTTTTAGTTTTAAAATAATCAGTTTTTAGAAATTGTCAATCGAATTTCTCGAATCAAAATGAAAAACCGAATCAAATTAACCGAAATATTTCGATTCGGTTTTTCGGTTAACGAAATATGAACAAACATTAGGTATATTAAATTTAGTCCTTCTCATATCGTAATACAGAGTAGGAATAAACTCACACAATATTCATAGATCATTTCAATATAAACATAATATAACATATGAATATATCAAACATATGCATAAATGTGTTAGAACATAAGAATTGTTTAGTGGTTTTGGGAAGAACATTATAAAAATGCTATTGTACATAGCCTATTCGGTTATTTCGGTTTTTGGAAGCGAAAAACTGAACCGAAAACCGAATTATACCAAATCAAAAACTGAAACAAAAACAAAAAAAACCGAAATAATCGGTTAATTCGATTCGATCCGGTTCGGTGATTAGGTTTTAATTTAAAAATGCCCCCTAGTAATCACGTAGCGTTTGGTTGGTCTAATTCTATCAGAATTATCAGGATTTTTTTTAGTAATTCTTTAAGATTATCTTGTTCCTAAAATAATCAGTAATCTGAATCGAAAATCTAAGATTCATGAGGCTGACGAGCTCCGCGGCTCATCCTTCGTTGTTCTCTGACTTACTGCCGCTCTGGCCTTCATATTGTCTGACACCCAATCGCTCCATCTCCTCCTTGTCACCTCGTACACAATATATACTACAGTTAATTGTGAACCCAGGGTGCTTAGTATCATAATCTAAAACGTGTAATTCCTCTATGTATTATATACAAAAAAGTTTGAATTTTTTTAATATCGAGTTTAACTAGTTTATTGACCAGTTCAAGCAAATTTAAACCGATTCAAACTACAGTTACCTTCTTTATGACAGTTTGATATGAAAATGGTATCATACTCATAAGAGTATGTACCGCTACTTTCAATGTACAACTTAAATAATGTTGTTATATCATTTTATTGTTTTAAGTATACTTTAATATTGATTATATGATACTTGAAAGTGAGTTCTATAAAAAAATTCATTAAATTCCATTCTTTATAGCATAATTTGCGTATATACTCTTTTTATATACGGAAAAGGGTATATAAAAAATAAAGCGCTCTGGTGAATTTTTTCAACCATATCACATTGAAGTATCTTAGAATTAATATTGAAATATATCGACAGTGATTAAGATGTATAACACATTCGTTTAAGTAGTACATTGAAATATAAGAGTATGTACTCTGCGAGTACAGAAAAGGGTTGTATATATATAATTTTAGAGTGGTTGCATAGTGACGTTCCTGCGAAGTCTCGTTTAGAATACAAAAAAATTTCACATAAATTTCATGGAAAACTCATAGTCAACTAAAGTGGACATGTCTCGTGTAAGGGCATGGGCAATAAGGCCACATCAGCTTATTATTAGTATGTACTATATGTTAAATTTGTACTATGTGGAAGAGTGAGAAAAGAGGAGAGAGAAGAGAATCGACTCTTACTTAGTACTCCCTCCGTCCTTGAAAGGGAGAGAAGTGTTCAAATTGTGTTCTTCAATATTAGAGATTAAGAGCTCTCCCCCTTTAAATTATGTCATCAAATTGTGCCCATGCATGCAGATGCACGCAGATACATGCAACCACACATATTTCAAAACAAAAACGCGGCAGTCATTCCCTATAATCGTGACTAATTAATGCATACATGTTGCCAATTAATAGAGACATAGTATTAAATAGGGGCATTAGAGTCTTTTGGTAGAAACCATAATCTGTCCTAAAATTTCTTCTGTCCCTTACTTTCCAGAACGGAGGGAGTAGTCAGCATCGCACGAAAAAAATATGTGCTATGTCAGCTAAAAGCCGGTGTTTTAGCCCACGCGAGTGACTGTTAGTATTGAAATTAGTTCATAACGAAGCTAATATTGAATGGCTAAATTAAATATTTTAGTGTTTTTATATAGACAATTTTTAGAGATAGTTACTATTATACAAACTGATTTTATCATTTGCTTAGATGATATAGATAAAAAATAAAGTAAATAATGAGCTTTATTACTCTACAGCTCCGGAGAGTTCCAGCAGAATTCCGTAGCTAGCGATCTAGCGTACACTTTACTCATTACGTACGGATAAACGGCATGAAACATGATCCCTTCATAAATAATCTTGTTACATAAAGCACTTCCCAAGTACAATTATTACTTTAATATCTAGGGACTCCAGTCCCGGGTTTAAAATACCGACGAAAACCGGTCGGTTTTCGCGCGAACCCGTCTTGAGCTTGGTTCGACAAGTAAAACCGTTCGAAAACCGTTTAGATGAATAGTAAATTTAAAAATTTGAAGAAATTTTGCAAAAGTGTCAAAAAATTTGGAATTTTTTTGCGGTCCTGAGGCCATCCTAATGATTGTATAAAATTTTGATTATTATCGATACGTACATTTTTAAAAATTACAAAGTGATATTGTCATAATATATGCTCTTTAGTTTTTTATTTTCTAGGGGCACAAAATAAAGTCTAATATTTCTTAAAAAAAATTTGTGATGTTATAACTTATTTACAATGATTATGTAAAATTTTCAGAAGATGATCAGATATGTGTATTTTTTAGAAATTCTGAAAGTGATATTATCATTGTATATGCTCTTCTATTTTTGATTTTATATAGGTACTAAATGATGTCTAATATTTTTGAAAATTTTATTGCATAATACTTTGGAACTATTTATGGTTACATTAAATTTTTAGAATATAAAAAATCTTTTAAATATTTATAAAAATCAGACAATATCTTTGTTCCTTTTCCTTAATTGCTGTTTTGGATTTTTTAGAAGTAACAAATGATTTCAAAAATTATTTAAATTTCTCTGAGGTGTTTTATAGATTAATTGGGATTTTTTGTAACAAATGGTTTGACCACCGGTTTGACTTTCGTAAACCGATCGGTTTTTACCGAATTTCGATCGATTTTCGCGAAAAACCGATGCCGAGCAACTCTCAAAATTTAGTTCAAAACGAAATTGTTAATACTGCTCCCGTCAAGGGCGTCCAGCTAGGTGGTGGTGGCCGGCTGGTGTAGGTTATGTATAGGGTTGAAAGTCGTTGTCTTGTCACCGAGTGGACAGAGGCCCTACGAGCTGGGAACAGCTGGACACGTCAAATGAACCAAAACACCCCTTCTTTCTTTTTCCTCTAAGAGAAAGTAAAGTAGTTGGGCGCAATTAGTGCCGGTGACACTCCCAATGGATCGGTGGTCTTTCTCTTGGCTCTCTCCCAAGTCACTTCGCAACAATGTCAATATCCTGATTCTAAAAACTAGTTAAAATCCGGTGCATCTTAACAGAGAGAAAATCTTTTCTAAGAAATAAAAAATTGTTTTGATATATATATATATTTTTTAAAAATATTCATTTAAAAAGTCATAGAAAAATATTCCTTTTAAAAAAGCCTTAGAAAATTGTTTTTTTAATATTTTTTGAAAGTCTTAAAAATTTAACAAAGAGATGATTTTTTTTAAGAAATAAAAAAGAAAGTTATGGTAGTTTAGGCATTCTCTCATAACCCTTCTCAAAAAGTTTTACAAATAAAATTAATTTGATGGCTCCGGAAAACCAAAAAACGAAATTTAAACCCGTTAGTAGCATTGTCAAATTTTCTAAAAAATGCACAAGTTTGATCATGATATGATATTCTTATGGTAGCTTAGTCATGCTCTGATGACCCTTCTCAAAAAGTTTTTAAAAAAATCCAACATGATTTGATAGCTCAATTAAACTAGTGCAGTTGCTTTAAATGTATTAGTACTATCATTAGAATTTTTAAAAATCACAAAAGTTTGATCATGATCAGATTTTTTTATGGTAGCTTAGGCATGCTCTAAAGACCCTTATCACAAATTTAAAAAAAATTACAAATTTATTAGCTCAATTAAATCAGTGAACTTACTCTAAATGTATTAGTAGCATTGTCAGAATTTTGAAAAATCGAAAAAGTTTAATCATGATCTGAAATTGTTACATCAGCGTAGGCATGCTCTCAGGATTCTTTTCAAAAATTTCCAAGAATTTGCAAATTCAGTAGCTCAATTGAATAAGTGAAGTTGCTCTAAATGCATTAGTAGAATTGCCAGAATTTTTAAGAATCACACAAGTTTGATCATGATCCAATTTTTTTTATGGTAGGTTAGGCATGCTCTAGGACCATTCTCAAAACGTTTCAAAAAATTACAACATGATTTAATAGCCCAATTAAGTCAGTAAAGTTGATGAAAAAAATATGAATTTTTTTTACTTTTCAATGAATTTGAACCCGAGACCTCATGCACGAGCGACAAAGAATCTACCATATGAGCTAAGAGCTACTTGTGAAATGTGATGTGTAGTAAATATATGAGCCTATATAACATTGCCCTGTAGAATCTAGAGGAAAAAAGCATGACGTGGTGAGGAGACGGGCAGCGCCTTACATCTTCGAGAATAGAGATATATATATTGTTGTCATTCTAGCTACACACTTCGCAATACTTTATTCCTATGCTTCGGAATACTCTACTCCACAAATCCATATAGGGATACGCTAGCAGTACTTTTTTTTTTTGGTTGCATTGCATTGTACAAAGGCATCTGGATTATGGTGAAGCAATAAATAAAACCTAGGTGTGAGTGAGACTGAGTCGTGACATCGATTAGACTCACTATGTCACATGAGTACGTGCATGAGTACAGTGTTTAGTATCATCTTACTTGTCTAGCTTGAGTTCACATATATATAAATTCTAGCTTAAGGGTAACAACTCTTGGTTGACCATTTTGCATTAGTTAATATTAAATTACAAATAAGTTGTTACGTGTGCATGGTCTATTTAGAGTGGGTGTGAGCCTGAGCTGGTTTTGATCGACACGTGTAGACTCAGATGGGTCACACTCCTAGTCATTTACCCTAGTCTGAGTGTGTTGGGCTGACGAGTACGACGGATTCTTTGTGGCCGGGTGTGTGACGCCCTAGCCCACATGAGATTAGGCCCCTTATGGCTCATGGGTGTGTGCATGAGTGTGGTGTTTAGTACATGTTCTAGTCTAGCTTGGGATCTACCAACTTACTATAAACCTAGAGGTCCAAGTGTAGCAACTCTTGATTTGCAAAAGAGATTGAAATACAAATGAGTTGTTGCGTGTGCTTGATCTATTCCTGAGTGGAAGCGGGCCTGAGCCAGTATGGACCATGGGCAATTGGGCATTACACTAGGGATCAACTGGGTAGGTAAAAAATGACAGAATGACGGAAGATAGAAAGGCCACACTGCTAGGAGTGTCAAGCGGATACGAATTATATGTTTTATTTGACTACCGTGTTCAATTGAATACGAATATAGTTTAGATTTTCCATCCGATTAACAAATTCTTCATTATTTGTATTCATATTCAAATCCATGTAAAAAAATGTGTATACGAATATGGTATAGACTTTTGCCATCCAAAATATCATTTTATCAGTACTATTTATATTTTTATTTGAATTCGATAAAACAATATACTTTTTTTTGCGATGGAAACAATATACATGCTTTATTACAGTATGGCGAATTAGTTGGACAAGTACTTATAGTTTAATGTGAATTCATGTTCCTTTATATGAAATAATAAATTAGAACGATTAAGTGTGCTATGTACAAGGATAATATATCATAAATATCTTGAGTAAATTTCACAAAACTGTAGATTCCTTGTACAAATTATCGGAAAACAACAAATTTTAGCTTATATTTTACAAAATTACAGATTTTAGGAGAAATTGTATAACAAAACTACAGGTTTAGAATTGATTGTTTCTTGTAACAGGTGTGACAGTGTGAGTAACATGGAAGCCTCATGTGTGAGTAAAACATGAAATGGGGATGTCATGTACTCATGTTGGTCCATACTATCAGACCTATTGCAATAAATGGTAAATTATAAAATTTGTAGTTTTGTAACACAAGTTCTCCTAAAATCTATAATTTTATGAAATAGAAAGGTGAAACATATAGTTTTCTAATAGTTTGGGTAAAAAACTTATACTTTTGTGAAATTTACTCTAACACTCAAATCCAACCAAATTGAGTAGCTATTTGTATTCGCTGCAGTATTTAATTCATATTCGCATTTGAGAATATTTTATATTCGTGTAAAAAATACGAATACAGATACATTCCGATTCGTACTTGATCTGTTGACACCCTACTCGCAGTTGATCATGTTTTAGCTGTAGCAATGGATTTCCACGTGCACGTAAACCGATGCGGTCGGCCACACCTCATTATTGTACCGTTTTCCTGGCGCCCGGCAGACATTACTCGGCCAGTGAGATCCTTTCGTTTTTTACCACCCACTGTATGAAACAGTTTCGCCAACTTGTGAGGAAGCGGCTAGTGGTTCGGTGGATTGAGTGGCTGGCCTCCTCTTGGAGAAAAACATATCTCTTTTCTCTCTGATCAGTCTCTGCCAAAGCAACGACCTTTGGCGACTTTTCCTTCGTACTGATACCACCAAACAGCTTACTCCTACTACAGTCAAAGAGATCCTACAGTGCTTACATGGGAGCAAAAGAGAATCATTACCGCCAATAAGGACTCAAGAAAGAAAGAAAGAAAGGATGCTCTCTGGCACTGGCATGTGGGTCCACCTGTCAGGGGAAACACTGAGGGGATATGGACGGTCGCAGCCGGAGGCAGAAGCAGGCGAGGCGACGGACTGGTCCTGGAGGGGGCATGCCTCCCCCGTGCCGTCACATGCATGTGTTGTCCGGTAAAGGCCGGGCCAAGTAGGCCGCGCCGGTGGGGCCAATGGGGCCAGGGCTCCCCTGCCACGGCCTGTGCGTCCGTTCCGGTGTCCCCCTGGCCCTGGGTCCCAGGAGAGGCCCGGTCCAGAAGAACCCAGCCCCACGCGTCCTTCTTCTACTGTCCTGTGGGCCCGACCTCCCGCCAGCATGTAGCGGCTTGTACTCGAGATCTCTTGCACGATTACCGGGCTTATTATATCTTTGTTGACGCAAACAGAGGTTGTACAGTTTTATTGAACAGCCGAAGCCTGGAGGAAAGGTGCAAGAGATGTGTTGAGCAGATTGGGCAGCTACAAATGGCTTGGGTTGGTTGATGAAAAAAAAAATCCAGATTGCTAAAGTTACTGATTAGCACCACGGCAATCAGGGCTCCAAAATTCGGCGAGATTTCACTTAAATTTTGGATTTCGGACCACCCTGAATTCTAAAGTACCGGCCGAAAAAAATTCAAAAAAATTTGAATTTGCTACAGTAGCCCAAAGTTTCGGGTTTTTTGGGCGCAGTTTCGCCAAGTTTCGCCGAAATTTCATGTTTTTTTGGCCGGATTTGGTCCGATAACCCTTAGGAAAGTCATCTCATATAAAAATTTGTTGAAAAACCGAATTTTTTAAATATTTTAAAATTTTGGCAGAAACACTGTCAAATTTTTATAAAATTGTACATGCTTGATAATAATATGAAAATTTCATTATACTATCCTTAGTAGATTAGGATCATACATAAAAAATTTCAAAATAATTTAACTTCATTTGTTATCTTTAAAAAATCAAAAACAGAATGAACATAATTGGGACAGTTATATTGTCAGAATTTTATTAATTTTCTTGTGTGTGATTATTATCTAAATTTTTTTTGAGAGATTAATAATTGACTCAGTACCATTATGTAAATTTTTTAAAAATTTTCATCTTTGTTTGTTTTGTCAATCAAATCTATGTAAGCATTAAACTTCGTTTGTTATATTATATTTAAAAAATCAAAAAGAAAAGAACATAAATGGTACTGTGCCTTGTAAGAATATTATAAATTCACTGGAGTGTGATCATGAATCAAAAATTTTATGGGATATTAATAACTTCCTTATCACCATTATGTAAAATTTTCAAAAAAAATTATGGTTTACATAATTTTTCATTTTGTTCAAGTTTGCCGGTAAGCCTTTTAACAGGGCAGTAGTACTGTTCGAATTTTTAAAAATTCATACAGTTTGATCATTATCTAAAATTTTTATGAGATCATTATAGATACATCATAACCATGCACAAAAAATTTAAACAGTTTATAACTTCATTTGTACCATGTTCCATTCGGATCAAACTTGTCGGTCAGTATTCTATCAGGACAGTGCCACTCTCCGAATTTTTAAAAATTCCTCACATGTGATAATCAGCTGAAATTTTTGTGAGAATATTAGTTATGGATCATAACCATGCAAAAAAAAATCAACAATTTATAACTTGATTTGTACCATTTTTCATTCGAATCAAACTTGTCGGTCAGTGTTTTATCAGGACAGTACCATAATCAGCTGAAATTTTTGTGAGAACATCAGCAATGAGTCAGGAACCTCCAAAAAAATTTCAAAAAATTTCGATAACGTTTAGACCACTTTTCAGCCAGTGGAAAAAATCCGAAATTTCGGTTTTTTCTGCCGAATTTCGGATTTTTATTTCCGGAATGGACCGGATTTGAATTTTCAAATTCAAATTTCGTCCGAAATATTTCCAAAATTTCGCGATCCGGTGAGGGACGAAATTTATTCCAAAACCGAAATTTGAAACTTTGACGGCAATTGTTCCTTCGAGACTCGAGTTTTAAAAAGGGAACTGAAAACGCAGATCCACTACAAGTTACTTTACAGTCCTACTCATCTTGAATTCTTGATCAACGGAAGGTTGAAGCTTGCTCAGTTATCTGACGAGCGACTCAGCTGAGTAAGGTGGAGCTTTCCTGTCGGTACACAGGTTGCAGAGTGAGGTGCAGATGCTACATCATGCTAATCGCTTTGTCAATATTGTCGTGCCAATCTGCCCTGCACGGTCTTAGAGTATCTTTTTTTTGCTGATATTGCAGTGGGCATCCAAGGGTACCAGCGTGCTAGTGCTCGAATCAAAATTACTTTAACTGTACTAGTTAGCAAGTTTAATATTTAAATGAGGCCATTTCAACAAAAAAAAAAAGTTAACGAGGCTCGATTGGATGGTTCCCTGTTGGCTCAAAATTAAAATAAACACTTAAATGATAAATAAAATAATTTTATGTTAAATTATATCAATTTTGAAGAAAAAAAAACTTGTTAAATTTGATAGTCAGCCCTAAACGCGCAACTAGCAACGTACTCACATATTTTCCATGACATTTCTATCCGCTTTTCTCTCTGCACGTGAAAGCCTCGCCGGTGCAGTGTCAGCGGCAACCCGACCGGCGTGGAGCAGCTAACTGCTATTCTGCTAACGTCTAGGACACAGCTTTTCTTACAAGTACGTGCGGGCAGTTGCAAGCTAGAAGCTTACAAGCGTTTTTTATCACACAACACATATGTACCAGCTTGCTCTGAGATGAGTAGTAGTTGTGTTTCGTACCGATCGAGCTCCCCGTTCGTGCGCGCTGCATGCGTGGGACGTCTGCCGTTCGGCGATCTGGACCATGCATGGCAGTGCAGCGCCCGCGGGGCTAACTGGAACGCCGTCCTCTCCTGCAACGCAGGCGTCCATCGTAAAGATGGTCGAAGTACACGTAGGTTGGGGCTATTGAAAAAGGCAGTTGTCCCGTTCCCACCATGCCACCACTGCCGGCCTGACCGAGTCTTAGCTCGTAGATTTCAATCATGCGTGTAATTCATGTCTTGGCTTTGTTAGCATTGTCACTTCACTCTTTTTTCTTTTTGCCTTTTTTTTCTCCCTTAGGGCCTTAGCCGTCACATTTCGTTAGAGACAACTCAATATCTCAATTATTATATCTTTGGTTATATCTAAATAGACTGTTAGTCTAAATCTTCAACTACTCTAACCCTTTTGGCTATCTAAACCACACCCTGTACATATAATTTTTGAATCATTATAGTAGATTGTTTCCCATTGTTTTATCCTGTAAGAGTTTTTCTACGTTAAATCTTGTCTCCAGTTATTTTATCGTACTTCTAACCTAAACAAGTGGTATAAGAGCCTAAGGTTCTATCGTTCTAAATCGATCTGCTGCCTCCGGAAGGAGGAGACTCTCAGAGGTGACCATCGCATGGCCATCCACCTTTGGCGACAACGTCGGCCACACCTCCGGCCGCTCGTCTCCTTCGGCCGTTCCTAGATCGGGTTGGCTCCGCGGCCCCTCTGCCCGCGACCTCGGAAGCCGCCTTCGGCCTTCGCCTTCGCACTCCGGCCTCCAACAACCCCATCACTCCGCCGCTTCAACCGCCACGCACCCTCTGGTCCCTTCCGATCCACACCTCCGCATGCGGTTAGCCCCGCCTCGATTGCCCAACAACTGCCACCTCCAGTACCCTGGCAAATTTTTCAGTACTAAACAATGGGATTTCTTTGCAATGCTAAAAAGGTGGTAAATTTAAGCTATTAGCTTTAATGTCTATTATTGGCGGGATCTCATGCGAAAATGCAGGCTTTCATGCTTATTATTGGTAGGGGTAAAAACGGGTCGGATATCTCCCGCCACGATCCGGAACCGGATCCGATCGGGACCGGATTCGGGACCGGATTTTATTATCTGGTCGAGTTCGGGACCGGATACTTGAATCCGGATTCGGGATCGGATCCGAAGCATCCAATATCCGGCAAATACGGGTCGGGATCCGGATATTCGGATTTTTCCTATTCGGATATCCGGATCTTTCCTATTCGGATATCGGATCGGATATTCGAATTTTTCCTATTCGGATATCAGCAAGGTCCAGCCCATTTTCATCATATTTTTTCCATGTCAGCCAATTTATTTTAACAATTAGTTGGTTCTATTGATCCTCAAGTAGCATGTTCTTTCTACGACGTCTATTGAGTTTGATTGATATATAGCTTGTTATTATAGTCATGTACTCGTATAGTTTTAATTCAATATATGTTACTCCATATATACGTGTATTATCCGTATATCTTTATCCGTTTCTAACCTGAATCCGCCATATATCCGTCCCGTATCCGTATCCCGAATAACCCGAATTCGTATCCGTATCCGGTTCCGAAATCGGGAAAAAATATGGGTTAGGATACGGGAAGAGCAATATCCGCCCGTATCCGACCCGTTTTCACCCCTAATTATTGGCGGTATTTCAATCGCAATTTCTATTGTTCGCGGATTTTCATGAGCAGTTTTAGGCTTTTATGCTTATTATTGGTGGATTTCACTATTTCAAATTAAGGCTTTTATGAATATTATTGGAGGATTTCATTGGCAATATTCATGCAGGTTTTATCATTGGTAGTTTCTTGGTGATTTCTTCGACGTTTCATCGTCGGTTTCTTTGACATTTCATCGTCTACTTTGGAGAGAAAGAATTAATGTCAGTTGAGGAGATAACTGAATTTGGTGTTTCATCACCGTTATTTTTGGTGTTTTATTCACTATTTGAATGCGTTGCAGTTTGGATCGCTCGCGCGACCATTATAGAGGTTTTGGCAATGTTAATTTGGAACTTAATGACACCCTATTGGTAGCATTATATTCTTCAGAGTTTTATTAGTGAATGTTTTGCTTCAATGTCAGTTTGAGATGAATGTTTCAAGTACAAGGAGTTTATTTCTACATGGATACTACAACGTTGTTTATTGTTCTTTGCTCAATATCAGGGGTCTACTGTAATTTATACTCCATTGATGGCATGAGAATTTTTTCTTCATATTGACATTTTTGGAGGAGCAGTTTTAACCATATTATGGATTTTCAGTAGGTAGTTTGTTGAATGTTATGTTCCAAGTGGAGCATGTTAAAAATCCATGTTATGTGTTCTTCGCTATCTATCAAGCACCACATGTGATATCCTGGGTTATGTCGTTTGATAATCGAGCGTTTGTTTCAGGAGGTCAGTTGCATAGACTCAAACTTTATTGGGGTTATGAATGCTCAATCTTGCTTCATGAAAAGCGTTTTGATAAAACTGTTCTATTCTCTATCTTTTATACTAAGTGTTTGGACTTTTAACGCACTTGATATTTATGGTGCTTTATTACCTTTCGGAGTTTTTTTCGAAATAATTTTGTTATGGATTTTGAGTTAAGGAGAGATTTGCTAGAGATGATTCAATATCTCAAATTACTATATCGTTTGGTTTTATACAAATAGGTTGTTAGTCAAAGTCTTCAACTACTGGACTCTTTTGGCTATTTAAGCCATATCTCTGTATATGTAATCCTTGAACCATTATAATGGATTGTTTCCTGTGGGTTTTTTTTCATAAGCGTTTTTTAACAATAAATCTTGTCTTCTATTATTTTTTCGTGTTTCTAACCCAAACACTTTTCTTGCCACACTTTGTGGTAGTCAAACGGAATGCATGCTAGTAAATTTCAGTTATATAACTTGATCGCCGAGGGCGTATATGTTGCTTTGTATATGAGGCTTGACGAACCATATACTCCTATACACGGTGACGCCATGTACGAAGTGATCACGTAGCTTGAGATGTTCAAGGAAGTCCCACATATATACGAAGTACTCATTAAGACCAAGATGGTTCTCTGTGTGTGCCGCGTGTAGCTACGCCTCTGGTGGCAACATTGGCCTATTTGATAAAACATATTTTGTGTCGGCTCGTCGGCAGCAACACAGGCAGTACCAAAGCTCCATTTACGCCGTGCGGACAAGGGGGACACCGGCCGGGCAGTGAAACTCGCCATGCACGAGATCTGACATTTTCGCTTCAGCTATTGTACGCTACACCGGGAGGACCCCGTTTATTAGGCCATCTGCGCGCGTTGCACAGCTGCACGCACCCAAGCCGGCGCCCAATGCGGCTTGCCCACAGCAAGTTTACTGGATATGAGTCCGTGCATAGTTGGAGTGGATGGGTATGCATAATGTGCTAACCCGCGAACACATTGTTTTTCTAGCCATGTGTTTCTTTTTTTTTTACAACTCTACCTCTTTGCGTGTGAATTGATAAATTTAACCTTTACACCCTCTCGAGGCATGGCAGGCGACAATGTCTATTACAATAATCGGAGAGTACCGTAAGAGGCCGCCCTCATGGTAGCTCGGTGGGCAAGCATGACAAGAGCTGGCTACCACGCCTGGGTAGCGCGGAAACGCCCTGACTGCGGTGAACAACGATGCTCCCATGTTCGGTCGAGCTTCGCCGTATTCCGTGCTCCCCGAGCGCAACATGATCTTCTGCGGTGAGGGGAGGAGGCAAATTTACAAATCCGTACGCGCGAGAGCTAGATTTACCCCAAAAAAACTAAGCGCGTCAGAAAAACTATGGATTCCTAAGTTAGGGTTCAGAATATCTTCAATAATCGCTTGAATATCGCGATTATCGACCATATCGAGCCGGTACGGTATCTAATACCGATAGATAAACCGGTTAAATTCGAAAAAAATTCAAAAATTCTAAAAAAATTATGTGACATAAATATTGTGATAATAGTTGAATATCCCTCGATTTTCGATGAATATCGAACGAAATTGCTCAGAAAATCGACTGCCGAAGAAGTTCACTTGATCGGTTAATTATCAATGTATATGGAGCGATTATCAGTGAAAATCGATTTTTTGAATTTTTTTTCTTCAAACAATTTGATTTCAAAATATTTCAATTTTTAGCGATTTTTGACTTGATATTTTCGATTTTCGAGTAATTTTTTCAAAATTGATATTGTGAACCTGTTCCTATCCCGTCCAGCCCTTTCACAATGCTCGCTAACACGAACATTCCGCCATATGAGTAGTCCTCTCAGCGGGAAGGATTATTATTCGTCCGATCATAGTAAACTAGCATCGTTAGCGTCTCTGAAACTTACTTAGCAGCATTATCGTTCCAAGTACGATAGTTTTTGAATAGTCAGTAATTCTTTCTAAACAGATAAATTTTTAAGCAGTTTTTGGCATAAGTTAGAAGCTATATATAACTTGCGAAAGTCAAAAGTTGAAAACTAGGTAGAACCGGTTTTTGTAGCTTATTGTTAAGAAAAATTAGATATTTATCGAATGATCCCTTATAAAAAATTACGATTATTTTTCAGTCTAGAAAGAAAAAAAAGCTTTTAAAAGCTACAACTCTTCCGAACAGGCCACGCACTTATTCCTTCCCACGCTGATATGGGCTCATCCTGCTTATAGGAAAAATGAAGCAAAATGGCAGCAATCCAAATCCAATATGGAAAAGTAAACACATGTTTGATTTGAAGAAATGGAGCCAAGGAAAAATATAGGAAACTAGCTGATCCGCGGTCTCACGTGTTGCTGCAGGTGAAAATAAGTGTCGAAACAGGCAAAGATTTTAAAAGAAAGAGAAAAAAATTCAGAAAACAACAAAAGAAAGAAGGAAAAAGTACTGATTTTCTTGTAAAAATATTGATATTGCTTTATTAAAAATAGAAATTCATTTTTCTTTTATTTTTTTACAAGTAAAAAATATAATTTTTAAAATATAATAAAAGTATTATAGCTTATCATGGTAGAAACTACGGTTCCTAGTGCCACGTGGCGGGGATGGCGCCAAGGCTGGCGTACATTTCCAAAGAGTTTATATATAGTTAGATTTTCATTTTCATGCCATTTCAGAGGAAATCGGGAAAACTAACACTTACCTAGACCATTTTTTTTGTTCCTACGTGTAGGATTGAGACAAAACACGTCATAACCAACTTGTTGTGTGTAATTCGATTAAGCAGATGTCATGTGATTTATTATTCACTTTAAAAAAATTCCTGTATTTTTCCTACACCCATTCAAATACTTATTCATATACTATCATGTGCTTTCCAATTCCCTGTTTTGCACCTACGTTCCTAATCTATCCCGGTGATTTTTCCTATTCTTGCGTGTTTCCATTCATGCGTCCCAAAGAGCTGATAACCCATATCACGTGTTTAAATTCCAAATAAATCACTATGAAATTACACATTAATAATTCATGCAACTATTTTTTTAAAAAAATGGCTAAAAACACTGAAATTCATTATAAAAGAAAAAACAACAGACGAATTACATACGTAAACACGCACCTCCACACACTGCACAGCACTCGTCTTCTTGCGCGCGCACGTTGAGTCACGCTCAAACACCTCCCGCCAATCGGGCTAAGCCCGACCGCATAATTCATACAACTATGAATTGTGAGAATAAATCAAAGTACTCAGAGAGATAAAAGATGCCACACGGCTGAGTTTTGCCATACGTGCCCGGCTTGGACTGCAAAGGATTGATGGGAGTCTGGGACCGTCTCTGTTATGAAAGAAAAGCTAAGGAATCCAGCATAATATTAAGAGCAAGTACAATAATAAAATCTATTACTTATTCTATCTCTCATCCATATTATCGAAAATAAGTAATAAAGCTAGTTTGTATAACAACTATCTCTAAATATTGTTTCTAAAAAACCACTAAAGCATTTAATTTGGACATTCAACACTAACTTTATCTTTGTGGTTATTGGCAAAACACTAATAGTTGCTCGCGCATGCTCCAACATCGGCTTTTAGTCCACGATAACACATATTTTCCCGTACGATGCTGGATATTAAATAAGAGTCGGTTCTCTTTTCTAACTCTTTTACATAGGACAGATCTGATGTACACATGTTAATAGTAAGCTGAAGTGGCCTTTTTGTATTTGCCCTAACGCATCACACAGGCTGTAGGTACTCTCCCCTGAAGAAACAGAAGCCTTATCTTAATTGCCCTCTTAACACTTTTTTTTGCAAACATGGCACCCTTGCACATACAATTGCAAACACAGTCTTTTCCTCGAGTACGGAAGAGTAGGCAGGTGATACGTGTGATTTGTTGCACCTGTATACCACGGCAGGATCTTGGACCTACGAAAGACCAATCAACGGCAGCAGGTAGATGACGCATGAAGCCTTGGCTTAATTGCCCCTTTACATTTTTTTTTCAAATCTGGTCTCCATTGTATTACCTCCTCAGCCATAGAAGTGCTAGCATATTACACATATCATCTGTCGTACTCGTGTACCTCCGTAGAGTCCGATCGACTATGGCAGATGACAGATAACGCTCCTTGGCAAGCTTGCTGTCAGGCCA
The DNA here is from genome assembly GCA_036346275.1 of Otatea glauca. Lineage (NCBI taxonomy): Eukaryota > Viridiplantae > Streptophyta > Magnoliopsida > Poales > Poaceae > Otatea > Otatea glauca. The sequence continues at coordinate 68,175,007 of CM070713.1, read as the reverse complement.
CCCCAAGCGTGACAGGACGGCAGCATACTGATCTTGTTGTGTCCTAGCTTAGTAGCATCTCCTATTGTGGTCGTCGTCCTGCCACAAGCTCAGCCACCTTCTCCGGTATATGGAAAAGACCCATTTTTGAAAGGAAAATAACGTTCGAGGAAAAAAAACAGCTAGGCTTAATTGGCATCACGGGGAAAAGGGTGCCTGCGGGTGTGATACTGATATGACATTGGCATCGACCATCCTACAAGCTATCACTCCACTAAAACTAGCGCCTGCGCCCCTAGGAGGGGGGCTACGCCCGTAGCTGGGCTAATAAAGGGAAGCATGCCCCCTCCCGCCCCGTCACGTGAACCAGCTGTTCTGCAAAGCCCAACCAACGCCAACTCCACGGCCGGGTGGGTCGACCAATAGAGATGACTGAACATGAATTAAGATCACACATTCACACTGCATTCAAAATCTCGGCAAAATTTCGATAAATTTCAGCGAAATTTTGGATTTCGTCCGGAACCGGCATTTCAAATCCCGACGAAATAAAAAATTTAAAAACTAGGGTTGCTACATTGATTTCTATAAATTTCACCGCCAAGGGTTCAACATTTCGCACCGAGTTGCATGATTTTTTAACCGTATTTCGTACCAATTTTTTTTGTAAAGAATTGTGATGCCTTTTATAGTGAATATATATAAAATATTTGCAAAAAAATACATATACAAATTATGTAACCTAACTTGAATTTCAGTCTAAACCCTAACTTGGATTTCGACTAGAAATGATGTATTTCCCCTTAAATTGTATTTTGGTCTAAAACTTAAACCTTAATTTGGATTTCGGTCTTACATGATGTATTTTAGTCTTAAATTGTATTTCGAACTAAATCCTAACTTGGGAATTTTCTACGCAAATACTTAGTATTTTGCATTCAAACAGATAAGAAATGTAGATAAATACTTGCATGATTTTTTTTCATATTTTTTCCCATTTTTTTCTAGCTTCGGGAGACCATTTCACAAGGGTCGAAAATCACCGAAATTTTTCCCGATTTCAAATTTACCGGATTTCAAATTTGTCTTTTTAATTTCGTTCTGGATTTCAACCGCCTCCAAGATGTGGTCCGAAAACGAAATTTGTAACCTTACACACTTGCCAAGTGATATCTTCATAGCTAGCTTTGATTAACACAAGGCACTGGCTGCCATATGTTTGTGCTTCGCAATGAAAAATCTATAAAAACATATGTATTTGCAGACATTTTGGCAGTTGTAACTTAGGATAGTTATTTGGTTCCATCTTTTTTTATCACTGCCTTAAACTGCACATCGTGGTAGTACATTAGAACTTTACGGTTCTAATGAACTGGACAATTTAGTGAACCAATGAATTGCCATTTGGTAATTAAGTTTTGTAGCAGCACCGCACATTATTGAAAGAATCATGAAAAATGCTTCAATGTATGCTTAAGAGCTGCGTGGTTCTGAATCCTTTGCTGATTTGGGAATAATGGGAATATTTAAAATTTAGGTAAGGGGAAATAATTAGGGAATTATTACGAAGATTATTTCCCTTTCTTTTTACAATGTAATTTATTGAGGTTTTACACACAGATTGAAGCCTAGCAAACATATTTCTGCATACCGTGCAATTATGAACTGAAGCTTGCTTCCTTTCATACAGACATCTCATCAAATGAACACAGATTGAATTTCAGCTACCAATTAGATACCCTTACATTTTATACACAGCACGGTCGCCGCTACCTTTCCGTTTACATCAATGTACTTTCCGTTGTAACGCGTGTTTTGCTTTTACTCACAACCTTTGCTGCATTCGTTCAATTCAGTAAGTCGAGTTTTTGCTAAGTTAACAAAAACTGATATGGACAGAAGCCATTACATGGACGTGCATTATCGCGCGTGTTAAAGGGTGACACGCTGTCACGTGCATTACTAGTTACTACTACTCCCCTTCGCGCTCGCTACTGTACTGTTGCCTGCACTCCATCCATAAGATTCCCGTTGATACCTTGGCTGCCAGGTGCGAGCACAGGCTAGTAGTAGAACATTTTCTTTCTTTCCATATTGTGCCTTTCTTTCCTCTCCCATTTGCGCGAAAAAAGATAATTGGGTGCTGGCAAATTGCCAAGCGATGAAGGGGTGTTTCGGGCATGCATGCAGGGCCCACGCATGGCTGCTGCTTCTCTTGCGTTCTTTGCTCGCTGAAGCTGCCAGCCTGACACGGTGACACAAGGTCTTGGTACGCAACGTAACATAGTGACAGATGCATATACAAGTCGATCTGTGGGTTCTGGGTCTTGAGCGTTTTTTTAAACTGGTTCCGTAGTTCGGCGCTGCTGACGCATTGCTCTGCATAGTTAGTACTGTACGGAAAAAAGCGCAACATTAAAAATGTGTTTTGCGAACGTATGTTTTCGAGAAGAAAGAACGATTATTATTTAATGCGTGTATCCTGGTGGTCGTCACGGCAACTCCGAAACGGATTTAGCCAGGACTGGACGCGCGCGCGCCGCAGGCTAGGCTATCGCAAACCCGGGCGCCGAGCTTGGTGCGTGCAGCCGGCTCAGCAGCTGGTGCGTGGCTCGTGTTACACGGCCCGGTATTGTAAGCAAGCAGCGGAGTGAAGCAAGTTTGGAGTACACGGACGCGCGACTACTTATTCCTGTTTTGGCGACTGACCGGCCAGTGGCCACTGTCGCAAGAATTAATATTATACTAACTTGATTTATCTATCACTCCAAAGAAAATCGAACCGTTTACAAAGTCAAACTGTTTTGAAATCTGCGAACAAACCAGGCCAGATTTTTTGATAATCGGACGATACGGTCGATAATTGACCGATTTTCATCGATTATCGAACAATTTTCAAGGAAAATCGACAACCGAATAGAAAATACAAAAAAATAAGGACAAAATGCAAAAAATGGAGGAAAATTAGTAAAATGCCGATAAAGGCCCAAAAAATCAAGAAAATGTTAGAAATGCTTAAAAGAATATGAAAAAATACGATAAAATTCTGGCATAACATTTCCTACATTTTAAGACAGCGTCAAATTGTAAAGTACATATTTTGTAATAATAACACAAATATGGAAAAATATGGAAAAAATTTAGCATGACCTTTGCTATATTTTAGACAATTTAAAGTTGTGAAGTAGACATTTAGCAATAGTATCTCAACAAATAACATTTTATTTCAATACCATTCGCAAATCAATCCATCAAATCCACATTTCAATAACATTAATTTCAATACCATGGCATATGATATTTGCAAGCAATATTTCTCACCGAAAATGAATGTTCATAGTTGGCATAGCTTCGTCGTCCTTCTATTGTCACATATATACTATGTTGGATCTACATGAACGCTATGTTAATAAAAAATCGAGTTACATTACAATAAAATATACAAATAAAATACTACTTTTGGGGCTACGAGCAGCATTGTTGGCTGCACACTTGGTTGTCTATGTTGTACTACTCTGTGGACATCATCAATAATCCTCACGTAGTTAGCAATTCCATCTTGTATTCGTGCTAGCTTTGTCCCGTCCATGAGCTAGTCGTTTGCCGCTATTGGTACAACATGGTATAAAATTCAGGGTCTTACCACTCGTAGGCCCATTGAGTGAGAGGGTTATGCATGAGCATCTGAGATGGCATAATCGTATCGGCCATATGAGTTATAACTCCCTTGCGTCTCGGTGACGCTGAACGAGATGGAGCTATCCTGCGGTGCGTCATGGCTACGTCGATGATCTCTTCCCTTGCATGCATTAGTCGTCCTCTATGACTGTAAAGCACCATGGTTATTGTTCTTTGTAGCATGAGTGAATTGGGACTCTCTTGTAAATTCTATAGGACGCTGTCCTTGTGAGTGGGAAGTTTGAGGGATGGGGGCACCGTCATTGGAGTCACCACTATCGTTGTCCGTCTTGGAGCTAATGTCATTAGACTCTTGGTACGGCGGGCTCTGACGGTGCCCAAGAGTGCTATTAATCAAGTTTTCACTCCCTACGTAATGTTCTTCCTCTATGGAAAGTTTCCATTTCTACCCATTCGGGGATGCTTACAACCCCAGTATTCTTTCGCAACGCAGTAGGGTCAATGGATTTATCACAAGGTGTGATGAGACGGGGGTGTCACTCAGTGTTGTCCTCATCAAGTAAGGGGTCAGCATTGGACCTTCCTTTCTCCATCCATTGTCGGATTGGATTTTCACCGTCGCACAATGTAAGTAAGACGCTGGAACGGATCGTCTTCAACTACGGACCTTTAACTTTCTTCGGTTTGAATTCTGAGCCGCATATTGTTGTTAACATACACCAACTTATAAAGTTTCTTGTATAACAAGCGGTTGCAAATTTTAATGTGGTTGAAGGCGAACGTGCTCCAATTGCACTCGCATCCGCTAGAAGAAGCGTAATGCGAAATGAGCCATTGAGCAAATTTCTGGAGCGTGGGTGTGTCCGAACCGAACACACCTAGGGATGAAAATGGAATGAAAATGGTTGTTCCGTTTCGTTTCCACATTTTTTACCAGTAACGGAAATAAAATTGAAAACCCTTGAAACGTATACGAAAACAGATAGTGACGAAAACGGATGTGGAACAGAACAGATACGAAAACGGAAACGGAAAATTCTATAAGAACATAGCACATGATCTATCCAAACGTACTAACTTTGAATAAAGACTATATGCGTACGTACGACGCCACACCGCACAAGGACACGACGCTGCGCGCGTGTGACGCTAGACTTTGTGATTAAAACTTCAGTTGTATCTCAGTTGCTGCTAATAAGAAATAGACTATTGAAATTCAAGGGTCAGAAAAGAACAACAATGACATAATATTGATACAACTTTTGATCTATACATTAATCTGAAAATGATAATAGATAGTAAGGTAGATATTAAGGTTTAAACTTTATATAGACTAAAGAATTAGACACAGATATATATCTCTGTGGACCTATGGTGATACCTTCTGCACCCGGGCAAGCCAACGGGTAAGATCACTCTTAAGGCTTAACACACGCTTGAGATTCTGAAAGGACAGGGGATGACGCCTGGAGGGGGGGTGAATAGGCGAATTAAAAACTTTGTAACTAAATGCAACGGAATAAAAATTTTGCAGCTAAATAAAATCTCCCGAGGGTCTAATCCGGAGTGTCCGGGATTTTTATCCGGATATCAAATGTCCGGATCGTCTGGTTCAGAGTCCGGATACTCGGATTGATCCGAGGGACTCGGATCGAGTGTCCGGACTTATCTCCTGGATACTCAAATGTCCGGACTATCCGGATTCGAAGTTCGGATACTCGGATTTAAGACCTCGAAATGAGATTTTAAATCCTGCAATTTTTCAACAATCTACTTGAATACAAAAGATCTAAATGCTATCAGTGCACGGAGATATTGTAGATCCGAGCCAAACACAACAAAAGAGTAGATCGGGCAATTTCAAGATTCAAAAACAAATACTAAAACAAGAGTAAGAAGCAAACTTGGAGACGATGATTTTTCACCCGGTTCGGATCCTTGAGGGGATCCTACGTCTCGCTGAGGCGGCTCGGTCACACTTGAGCCGGGTCTCTTTCAACCCTCTTCCTCCCGGTGTTGCACAAATGCACTCGCCGGTCTTCACTCCTTTGATTCCTTCTGTAACATCCAAAAAATCTGCCAAATATTATTTTATTGCTTAAATGTGCATTTGTGATTTTCTGGAATTTATTTGGATTTTTCTGGATTTATTGGAATTTATGCTTATTTCAAGTTATTGCCTTTTATGCAAATTTATTTAAATCTATGCAAAGTTAAAATAAAATTTTGGCAAAAATATTTTATTTGAGTCTAGAATGTCTCAAAGTATTTTTGAGATTTTTCTTGGATTTTTCCTGATTATTTTATTGCCTAAAGCAAATTAAATGAATTTCTGGAATTATTTTAATTGGAAAAACTCTTTTAAAAAGCAGTGAACAGTGCTGGGCCGGCCCGCGAACCGTGCGGCCCAAGTCAGCCCATGCAGCCCATTTGGAAACCGAAACCCTAAACCTAATCCGCTGACCGTTGGATCGAGATCCAACGGCCGAGATCTGCGCCATCGCCGAAAGCGCCCGGCCGTTGGTTGAGCGACGCGTGGACACCCCGGATGAAGCCGCGTCACCTTTCCGAGTCGCCGCCGGAGTCCGCCGTCGCCACGGAGCCGTCCTTGGAGTCCGGGCCTTGCACGCCTTCCCGTGCAGCTATTTAAAGTATAAATCTGTTAATTTCGTATTTTCTGATTTCAGTATTTATTTCAAACTTCAAAAGGCTATATCTTTTGCATCGTAACTCGGATTTGAGTGATTCCAGTTTCTAAAAATTTGTAAAATTGAGATCTATTTAATGGTGAATTTTATTTGATTTTTGGAGTTCAATTGCTCTCTGTTTTGGTGTTTATTTGCTTTTCTCTTTGATGCACGCTGTGAGACGTTGAATTGTGCGACGCTTCGGAGGAAGATCCAGCAACTCAAGAGCAAACTTCAGATCAAGATCAGGACCTATTCCAAGGCAAGTTGTGCTTTGATCATGTTGAACCCATGTTTGTAAAATTGCTATGTTTGATTTACACTATTGAATATAATTCAATTATACAATCTGTTTCAAATTAGTTTGGGCTTAGCTAAAATACCGATTGGTCTATACCCTACCTTGTCATTGTATGCCATGATCCATTGTCACCCTAGATTGGTTTAATATAGTTGGTTAATAATTATAATCAACATTGGAGGTTTAGTTCGTATTAGTTGCTTAGCCATGCCACGTCATCACATGTGTCATCACCATTGATAATTAATCTTGATTAATGGAATATGGAACAATGTTATGAACTTGTGTGTCATGTGGGATCACACGATGAGATTGAGTTGTTGTGGCGAGTCATGTCACGCAACGATGTTGAATTGTTGATGGCACGTGGTGCTTGGTAATCAACTCGTGATAATAACTTAGATTGGGGCAAGTGGCAAGGGCGAGGAGGTTAAGGTGGGCCCGATGGGCGATGGTATGTGGAAGTCTTGCCTTGATCACACTAAGGACTTAACCTTGCAAGCCTTTGACTGAGTCAATCATGCAACCACATGTTCGTATGGGCCACCTAATGAGTAATTTGCAAAGTCTTAATGTTGATACTATCGTGGTCGGTGTGAGTTCCCGGGTCAGGGTGTAATTCACATGGCGCAAGAGGGGGGCCCTGGATGTGGTTTACAGACCCGCCAGTGTTGAAACCTTAGCGGGTAGTACCGGATTAAGATAGAGCATTGTAAAGGCTTTGTTATAATCTCTCGCCTTTGTGGTGTTTGGTTGTATCACGTGGGTAAAGTGCATAACCTCTGCAGAGTGTGAAACTATTCGGATAGCCGTGCTCATGTATTGAGCAATGCTCGGAATTACAGCTTAAGGGTTAGTTTAATAAATTGGACAACTTGGTTGGGATGGCGATTGCCATATGGAAGATTGGAACTTGATTTAGGATTGGAAACTTGGTTTACTTGAGAAATACTTGAATTTATTTATTATTGCTATTCGTTTTACATTCTTTACAATCTATTATTGTATTTGTTCATAAATGTCGCTTATTGCAAAATAGCCATGATAGCCTATCCTTTGGAATAAGTCTTACATATAGATAAATAGAACTGCATTCATGCACAACTTGTTGAGTGCTTTAAGTACTCACCCTTGCCAAACAACAATAATCAACAGTTGAAGAATCTACACCTGTGTTGGAAGATGAGGTCCAAGAAGACACGAGTCATTAGGGTCCGAGCCTTGTTGGTTGCCTGTGGTGAACTGATGAGCTATCTACGCTTCTACTTTCTCACGCTTAATTATTAGTTTATATTCTCAGTCTTGCCCTGCGTGGCTTAATAATGTAAGTTGGTCATAAAATCATACATTTAGCTATATCAATAAATGAACTATTATTCTATTATCGTTGTGTATGATGTGATATGTACCAATGTTAAGCTGTGTGCACTAGCGTTGATCCTGGGACTAGTGCGGTAAACACAGTGGGTTCGAATCAGTGGATTCGGGTCCTTACACCTTCCCTTACGGAGGCGGAACCGGCCTTCACAAACTTCCCACGGCCAACCACACAAAGCTCCGGTGGCTCGTAGGCGACCTCCTAGCCGTCTAGGAGTCCTCAACCTCCAAGAGTAACAAATGCTCACGAAGAACAAGCTTGGAGATGAAATCAAGTGCTCAATCAACTCAAAACTCACTCAACCTAGCACCTCACTCCTCAAACTCTTCCCAACCCTTCTCACAAAGGGGATCACTTAGATCTAAGGGTAAAGAGGTGTTTTGGGGGCTCAAGAACAAGGGTATAGCACCTCTAATCAACAGGTAAAAGCCCTCCCGAATGAGGAGGATGGGGCTATAAATAGAGCCCCAAAAAACTAGCCGTTGGAGACAAATACAAGACAACCCGGAGACTCCGGATAAATACCTCGGACACTCCGGACTAACTCAACCCGGAGTGTCCGGACTTAACACCGGATACTCCGGACCAACTGAGAGCAGCCACCGAGGGTGTCAACCCAGAGTGTCCGGACCAAATGTTCGGATACTCTGGATTGTCCGAACAGCACTGAGCAGCCCGACGAAAACGAGCATAACTTTTGACTCCGGACTCCGATTTCAGAGATCTTGGACTCTACCGAAAGCTAAGAACGAGGGCTACACAACTAACAAGGTCTCACTACCCAAAACTCAAATGATAAACACAGATTTCACAAAGAATCTAAGGGAGATCTACAACCCTCACTTTCCGGTACCACCAACACCACTGTCTTTCTAAGTTTCACAAGGATGGATCACTTGAGCACTTGACACATCTAAAAGTCATTCGACATCGCATCCCTATTAATAGTACGGCAATCCTTAGACTCAAATTAAATCAAAGATAATATAAGTCTAGAAATAGTCACTTGCCGTCTTCTTTCTTAATGTCGATGCATGAAGACTTTCACCATATAATTGATGACATCTTCGCCTTGTCCAACTCGACTCGACTCACCTCATGAGACTCTCGTCCTATGAACCTTGACTTGATCATCCTCTTTGACGATCTCCACGCCAAGTCGATACTAACTTAGTCCTCAACTCTTGGTGACACCGCCGTCTTGTTGACCTCGGCTTAACGATCATCCTCCAAGATACCTTGGTCATCATACACATACGGGACCTAAGTCTTTTCAATCCACTTATGATAGACATTAGTCCCAAAAGCTCAATAGATATAAACAAGTTGATATTTGTGAACAATTGATTACAACAAGTGTTTCATATAAAGAAGCACAATCATAAATGGAAACACTTGACATAAGAAATGTTCTCTACTAAGTACATCATGATGAATATGTAATGGATCTATATGCACTTAGAGAGATAATTGCCAATATGATGAATCAATTAAATCATATCAAGGATCACAGTCTTTACTTAAATGAAGCACATGATAGAATGTACACGAATTGTACATGTGCAAATAATATTTGGAATAAGAGTAAATATGTGATCCAACACTAGATTAAACTTCACTAAGAGAATTGAATGAGAAGATATACAACTAAAACATGCATGCACCAAGTCAATCTATAGCAATATGAAGTTTAACTCTAGTTAATACATGCATACTAAAAACAAAGCACATAATGAACTCAAATGAATATATATGCACAAATAAATATAACATGAACCAATGTTCATATATATAATCAACATGCTACTTGGAGTTCACTATGCATTTGCACCAAAGGAATACAATAATAAATATAGAATGGAACCAAAATTGCATACCTTATCTTTGCTTAACCATCCCACTTGATTTTCCTCTAAAAGATGAGACTGATACTTAACTAGGCAATAACATGTTAGTCTCATAGCAATATAATCATATTAGAGGTTTGTCATTTGTTAAGCACTAAGTTAAGCATTTACTTAATCTCATAGATTATCATTATATGCGTTTGTCATTAATCACCAAAATAACATAACTGCCTAGATGCACTTTCAGATTCCTCGTGCTCACATTCTTGGTCAGCTCATCAAGTAGAGGAGTAGCATGCCTCTCAAGATCAGCCACACATGAGTCTAGCGATGAGCACAACCTCGAGTGCAATCTCTAGCACCTGGAACTCAAATGGCAGCTCGTGCTCTACCCCGATCGCCTCATTAAGACATGTCAAATGATCTCTAGCCCAGCCATCCTGCTTTTCCCCATGGCCATCAACACCATGTTCACCGTTCCCACCCACCAGACTCCTTAGGGGCAGATGCTGCCTCAATTGGTCAACAAAAGGGAGCACCTCATGCGCAAGAGGGTCCAAAAGGAGGACCTCCTCGGTCGTAATGATTGCCCTGATGAATTCTAGGTTGACCAACATCGCTTTCTCCCTAGCTGCAAAATTAATCTTTGTATATTATTATATCAAAGCATTGGATTTTTTTGCTTTTTCAACACAAAAGGTGACCCTAATGGGAGTCGGTATTAATGGGCGAGTGCTCCCAGAGGATGTTGGAGGAGTGGGAGAAGACGGGGCCGAGGATGTGGTGGAGGCCTTGTCGAGCTCCAGGATCTCGGAGGTGCCCCACCGATCCAGCCGCATCCACCGACGCACGCCGGCCTTCTTCTTGCTAACCTTGTCGGACACGGCGCTGTCATTCGCTTCAGAGGAGATAGAAACTGGTTTGGGCTATGTCGTGGCTAGCGGTGGGGCGTACGGAGATGTGGGGGAGGGGGAGTCGTCGCACTGGGCTTGGAGAGGGAAGGGAGGAGGGGGCACGGAGCAGGTGCGCTTGGAAGAGGACGAGGAGGATGTGGTAGAGGCGAAGAAGGGCAGCCTCCTTTTGCCCGATCGACTCCCCATGAGGTGGAGCGCGACGTCACGAGCGGTGTTGGGCTAGGTCTTCACGTGCCGTGGTGCGGCACGGGAAACCGAGAGAGAGGTTGAACCGCGTGGTGGTTCCGCCTAATAGGGTTGGCCTTCGCCCGTTGGGAACTTGGGTTGATGGGCTCATGGGCTTGAGTAGTGGACTAGTGGGCCAGGTTACGTTGGAATTTCTGGTTTAATTTATATGGAATTTTCGTTTTCGTTGAAACTGGCTCTTCCATTTCCGAGAAAAAAAATTCCGTTTCCATTTCCGTACCTGACAGTTTCCCTTTCCGTTTTCAAAAAAATGCTTTCATTTTCGTTTTCTCCGGAACGGTCCGAAACTTTCCGTTTTGTTTTTAACCCTAAACAAACTACACCAATGTACCGCAAGTTAATGAAGAGAACAGTAAGTACGAGGTGAAAATATGAGAGTGTCATTACATTTAAGACAATATAAGAAAAATACCAAGGGTTGTTTTGGGATCATGTGCAATCCGCTCAGCTAGAGCACTCTCGAAAGTTCCAACCCTCCTTTTGTATTGATCGGCCTCGGGAAGAGCGTTAATGACGCTATCAATATCATCAGCAAGCACTTGAAAAGCATGTCGAAGATCTGGCAAAAATGTGTGGGTCGTGCTGTACGCATAGTGTGTCTGGGGGTTCAAGGCGGCAGCTGCACGAAGCCAAAGAAAGATGTTCGTATAAGTATATAACTATGTGTAAGAATAAGATATTATGTACAAGAGAAGAATGTATTACTGGCGTTAATGTAAGTGTCTCGCATTAGGTCACCTATTCTTGGGTCTACAACTTTCATGTATAAGTCGAATGTAGCTAGAGAGTCATGGAGAGTCTCCCATTACTGTATATTTTAATTTTTATTTCCTTTTCTATCTTATATATATTCGGGTTTGGCTCGAAAACGCCTCCACAAATTCGATCTTTCAACTAATTTTCATCTCAAATTCTAAAACCCTATTAGTACTAATTTTAAAGAGCTTTTGATTAATTTTTTTAATTTCCCAAATCTTTTAAATTTAAATTTAAATGATTTACCGATCGATTTTCTTTACTGTGTCAGTTTGATACAGCCGATTTTCGCGTTTTTCGATCTATCATCGTCGATATTGCTAACCCAATGGAGCGGCGGACAATGATGACCCAACACGGCTATACATTACTTGGGTCGGTTTGGATTGTACCCTCACGGATTCTGATAACTTATCCGTGGGGTACTCCGAGCGATGTCCAAGCCGGACAACGGTTCCATAACAAAGTGGAGCAATTCACTTTCTTAGCAACTATCTTTGTCATGACAAGGCGGGAGCACACTCGTCTCGGTCGAGCCCTCCTCGTCTGAGGTTAGGTGTCTGATACCCAGTTGTCCCTTCTTTATGCGGGTTCCGCGGACCCAAGCATGAAGACTACGCCGTCATAAGTAGAAATAGGCCTCATCGTGCGGAGGAGTCCGTAAGGAACATGAACCAACTTGTGGATGCGAGGTTTGTAGCCCGGATCCTCGTGTCCATCGTTGGAGCGACATAGGGATGACTCCCGAAAAATTATGGAGGAGGTCGAGGCTAAAGCGGGATGGTCATCACGTACCATACGGCTTGGAGGCGAAGCGAAGGCATTGAAGATGCTTTTGGGGATTCAGAGTCTTTCAACTATGCCCCTAAGTGCTCTCGAGAAGATCGCCATAGCGAACCGGGCACTCGATTCGCGATGGCGATGAGCCGTCATACTAGAAGATGGGTCGTCGGCTCGGCGGACGGTACCTAATTAGGATATTACGGTCATTCGGTCAATGCATCGAAGCATTGGTATATGAGCCGAGTCATATGCGTGGGCGGGACATTCCTAAGTGGGAAGTTCCACGGGCGGCTGCTTGCTGCTTTCGCTGCGATGCAAATAACCAAATCCTCGATGGCGTTAAGCTCTGCGTCGAGGCGAGAACAATAACGGTGGTTGTGGTTCCTAACTCTACTCAAGAGCGGGTCGTCGGTGCGGGAGGCGCGTATCGTTGTCTCGGATAGGAACAAAGGCCTCCTCCACGCGTTGGATGTCATGCCGACAGCCGTCCTCGGACACTAGGCGGCGATGTTGAGAGAAGATGGTGCATCGCCACCTTGAGTGCGAACACACACAAGGTACAAGAACAAGGCCACTGGTCAAGAGATTCAAAGCTATGTGCTGAGAACCAAGCACACAAGTTCAGCGATATGGGCCTTGTTTTGCGAGACCACCACGGAAGATGATGAAAGGCGACCAATCCGGGGCGGCAACTCCGTTCGCAAATGGTGGAAGAAGCGGGACGTGGTTTCTCGAACTTCGGCCCACCTTGGCCCGATGGATCGCGAGGAAGCGGCGGAAGCGGTGGCGCTACTCCACGACCGAGCGGGCGAGGTATGGGCGAACCATAACCGCGCAAATCATTTCACCTCCTTGTATTCACTTCCGCCTGGTGACATACACCATCATAGGTACAGCGTGATGACAGCGAACATAGCGGAGGCATTCAACAACGTCCTCAAGGGTGTCGCGCTCTTCGTTGTGTTCAATCATTGAGCTCACATTCTATCGGTGGTGATTACTTAGAGATCGCGGTGATGCGGCGGCGTGCATCTGCGTCGCACAGTGGAGAAGATGCTCGCGGAGAGAAGGAAGAAGCGCACTTCCACCCTAAGGATTTATGACTTAGGAGCGAATAAATTTGAGGTCATGTGCAGCGAGACATGCATCCGGGTATCTCGCGGGGACACGTACTTGATGTCGGCTAGGGGCGAGCAAGTGACTGCCGCGTGCAACAAGCGAAGCTTCAACACATTCAGTGCTCCCATCGCTTTCGCGCATGTCGCGACATGGGTGGGAACGCGATGCATCGCATGATTCATCTCGCCTTACTACACCGCATGCTTTGAAGAACACATGGCGTCCAAAGATGAGTTCGTTCACAATCGGGCGAACTACAAGATTATGGAAGGCCCAACACGGAAACCATATCCGCGACTAGGCGCACACAACATGGGAGGCCACGGGGCACAGTTGCAAGGTGACATGGGCGGTGATCACGGTGGGCGGTTTGCGAAACAACGTGGACCGGCCGTAGGAGGTGCTAATCCACCGGTATGTAGTCATTTGGCTTTGATTATGTGAAATGTTCTCTGTCCCCAATGTATCATGTTTAATCACTCTTTTGTTGCCAAATTTGAAATAAATCGATGCGACTTTCTCTTAAGTTGTTTTTCCTAATTTATTTTATCTACTAGTCTTGTCAAATCACTCATGTGTTGTCATCTTCGTGTCTGATGGCCTTGATTTCTCTTAAAATTGTCGAAATTTTTATTGTACCTCACGGTCATGTCAAATCACCCTTGTGTTGTCCATAGGCAGGCACGCCGACATACGACGGAGAGGTGAAAGGTCGTGCGGCTTTGAATGAAGGTGACACGTCGTGCGAGTTTGTTTTAGGGTTATTTTGCTAGCGAGTTTTATATGCAAATCACAACATTTTCATGATCGCCCATGAGATTCACATGCCATGTTTGCGGTGCGGTATTTGAGGGCCGAACAGCGTGGCGATGGCGAGCGAGGCCTTGTGAAGCTTGAAGCTTTGACCTTTTGGCCTCGTTGCTTATATTTTTACGCAATAAACTAATGCGCGAGGAAAATTATCGCAGTGCGTGCTAAACGATAAAAATTCAAATTTATTTTTGGGAGAAATTTAATTTTTGTGGAAGTATTTATCGATTTTGAACTCTAATTATTAAATGAGATACAAACTTAGATACATTCATATTTCATGGCCTCTTTCGATAGTGTTTGAGCAAAGTGCGAGGTGAAGCGAAATCATCATCATCATCATCATCGTCATTTGCATATTTAGGAGCAAGCCCCCTCGGTGGTGCTTGAGCGCCAAAGCGGGGCGTGAAGCGAAATAAATCATCATCATCGTCATTTCCATAGTTAGGAGCATGCTCCCCTCGGTGGTGCTTGAGCGGCCTCTTCGATATTGCTTGAGCGCCAAGGTGGAGGTGAAGCGAAATCGTCATCATCATCATCATCGCCATTTGCATAATTCTGAGCATGCCCCCTCGGTTGGTGGTTGCACGTCCTCTTGAACTTCTTGTCTTTGATCTTGTGTCGATCTCTACCCTCTGTTAGATCCCGCTTTGCGTCTTACATGCCATCGGGCATCATACCCTATTGAAGAGCATATGCATCGCTAAAATTGAGGATTGCTTTGTTGACAACTCTTCATCCTCAGAGGAGACTGACTAACCTGGAAAAGCGAACATGTGAAGTAGTGAACTTATGTATAATGCACAAAAGATTAGTAAGGTGAACAAATGTGAAATAACTAACCTTAATATGCTTTGCATCCGTCGGAGTGCATCGGTACCTTGTAATATCTTGTAGAAACACTGTAGAAGAAGGGTGCTCGGCTGGTTCGCACCTGCTGAAATACCTTTGACACCACCATTGCAAGTCGTCTTGGTCGTCGGCGGTCACAAGAGTTCGGGCGGATGTTGTCAAGGTTTGCCTCACATGATGTCAGGCGCCACTCTTGCAATTTGGACACCACTTTACTTAGGTTCTCCTCCTTGAATGGATCATCCTTCCCACCATTGTTAACCTTCAGCGTGTGATGGAAGCTACGTTGCTCATATCAGTGTCCACAAAATGCTCTGCTAGAGGATCTGCCATGGTGAATAAGTGTGAGTGGGGCTGTGGATATACTGCGATTTGCCTTTTATAGACTCGAAGGAGTGGTGTATGGACTAAGTGTTGGAAAGTAAGCTTAGACAGTTGCAAAACAACACGTAGTGTGTAGTCTAGTCGGATGAAAAGCGATCATGCGACCACGCGCCGCTCGGCTCGGCCCGGCCGCGCCTCCCCCGCCGCCCGGCCTTGGGATGAAATAGCGCCATGCGTGGGAAAAAAATTACGTGGTCACGGAGCCGGCTGGAAGCGAGAAAAAAATTACCGTCGCCGGTGGGGGTGAAGCGCGAGTCGGTTGCGTGGCGGCCCTCGGGAGCTTGAGCACGTCGGTAGGCTGAAATTGATCATTGCATGACACGAGAAAATAGCGAGGCGACTTTGTAAAGGCGATTACACAGCAGTCGTGCGATTCGATGATGGGTGACTAGTCGTGCGGCTTTAGTAATGGGTGACGAGGTCATCTTGCTTAGATGAATCAACATAAATAGCTTACTCATCAGGTGCATGAGACTTAATTTTTTTGACGTTTTAATATAGACGAATTATATTTGAAGTGAAATAACTTATGTCGGACTAAAATAGAAGAAATAATTTATATTTGTCAGATGAACACTTGTTAAATGTGATTGAAAAGAAATCTACACAGGCCGAAAAAGTTGGTCGGCGTACATGGTGTGCTTTCGGTGAGATAATTCTCGACACGGACCGAAAATAGCGGTCAGGTATACATGATATGCATTTCGGTTGAAATTACAACTTAGGATCTTTGGCGCCTCAACGAAAATAAGTACATGCGCTACTTGATCATGACACCAAAACCTACAATAAGTACAATAAAAGAATAGGGGCCTAGATGCTCTCCATGGGTGATTTGGCATGTACCAATAATCGCCGTGAGATTCCTGTCCCAATTCGAAGCCTAGGTAGATGGGGGCCGAGCGGCGTGGTGACGGCGGCCGGTAGCGCAATGACGAGGGGAGCCCGAGGGGTGGCGCAGAGTCGAGACAAGTGGCGGCCGGCGGGCGTTGCCGCGTCGGTGCATTGTAAATTGGTGCGGTGGCGTGGCGGCGTAGAAAATAGCGGAGCGGCTTTATGCACGGACGATTACACAACTTCTCTGGTGCTGCTGCGCCTCTCTGACGACAAGTGTGCCTTGCCTCTATTAGTAGGTCTTATTACCCGGCTCGCTTGCACATATCCTCCTCCTCAACCCATTCACATATCCTCATCCTCATCCCATTCCTTGCCTCAAAGACCATGTCTCAAGCGGCGAGCTCGGAAATCGGAGGGCGTGCGCTTGCCCGCTGCAAAGGCAAGTCGATTGTCCTAATTGCCATGTGCAAGCTAATGTGTTCTACTCCGGCACGAGGCAAATAACGTAGGTTGTTCTACAAATGCCCTTTTTCTCAGTAAGTTAGAGTTTAAGAATAAGATATTATGTACAAGAGAAGAATGTATTACTGGCGTTAATGTAAGTGTCTCGCATTAGGTCACCTATTCTTGGGTCTACAACTTTCATGTATAAGTCGAATGTAGCTAGAGAGTCATGGAGAGTCTCCTATTACTGTATATTTTAATTTTTATTTCCTTTTCTATCTTATATATATTCGGGTTTGGCTCGAAAACGCCTCCACAAATTCGATCTTTCAACTAATTTTCATCTCAAATTCTAAAACCCTATTAGTACTAATTTTAAAGAGCTTTTGATTAATTTTTTTAATTTCCCAAATCTTTTAAATTTAAATTTAAATGATTTACCGATCGATTTTCTTTACTGTGTCAGTTTGATACAGCCGATTTTCGCGTTTTTCGATCTATCATCGTCGATATTGCTAACCCAATGGAGTGACAGATAGTGTCCTTTGACCCGAGTTGACAGTTTACTGCATTACTTTGTGCGAGCTAGAGGCAAGAGCATTAACTGTCAATATAGAGACTTGAGAGCAGAGAATCACTTGGCTAGTCTTTTCACTCATTAATGAGCCCAACTCAACATTTTCGGCGGTTCCCTGTACTTGCGGTATGTCTATCCTGATACGTAGAACTCAGCAGTGGGCTTTGGATAAACCCACCCCTGCAGAATGCTATATCGGGTATTATACTATTTGTATATAGTACTAGTAAAATTAGATCTCACTGTCGATTTGTTAAGAGTATTTCTACTACTCTATTATCAAAGAAAGTATTAATAAATTCTAACTAAGCTGATCTTTTGAATCGAAAAGTATGAACAGTTCTTATTGAATTTAGTGTAATGTAAAAGATGTTAGAAAAAACTAGCCGAGAAAATGAAAATCGATGACCCTTGAAAATACTGCCTGCTTGCTGCCGGTAAATACAAATATTATTGTCAAATAAATTTTACGTTCAAAGATAGCTAGATTCGGAATATTAGATTGATACAATCATATCCATCAGTTTTGTGCCACCACGGTGGGGCAATGGCTTCGTCAGGCGGTCCGTGCTGACTCTTGCTGATGTTCCAGTGAAGGTGGCGCGTCAACAGGACTATGATAGAGTCTTCAGATCTGACGATGATGGAAGCTTTGCATGGCAATGCGACGGCGGCTCCTACTCCAATGGTGGAACGAACGACAACTCTTGCTATGGGGCTTGCGGTGGCTGCCACAATTTGCATTGGTTATTCTCAGGCCTTGCTCAGTTTCGTCGTTGCGCGCTCCATGCACGAAAATTTTCGTCCACTCCGAGTGGATGTTTTCGTTCCCGTGGGCTCCTCCAAAATCGTAGGAAGAAATAGTGCAATTCCTTTGCAACGTAGAATCCTGTGTTTCCCTTATTGGGAGGAAATTAATCACACCATGGCAAGTACACATTTCAATCCAGTGGCAAGCAAGGAGAGTAGCGCAAAACAAATCAACACAACGCAAAACAAAACACATGAGTTGTAAAAGAAGAGAAGGCCGGATGCAAGTAAAAAAAAATGGCAGGATGAGAAGCAACGGAAACAGCTCCCACTGTCCCACACACCCTGTGGTGACCTTAAAAAGTCGGCCTTGGTAACCGCAACACAGACGCAGCCCAAACCCAGCTTCCCTCTCTCTTCCCACCGTCCCACGCAATAGTTGTCACTTCTCGCTACAGTGTCCGCATCCCAATCCATTCCCCTCGCGATAAAAAAAAGAGAGTGCTGAACTGCTGATACCAACTCTTTACCGTTGCAAGTGCTTCAAATGGTATAGCAAGGTTTTCATATAGTTTCAATAAATTTGAAGAAAATATTTGAAAAAGTTTCATGTTTTTAGTGAGTTTTATGTATTTTTTATAAGTTTCTAAGCCAAAGTTTCATTGAGTATCAGGTTTTGGAATTCAAGTTTCAACTAAGGAGTTTGCAACAAATTTTAACACAAAAGTTTCAAGAAGTTTCATCAGAAACAACAACACAAAAAAAGCAAAAAATCCCGGTATGCTTACCTGCACCCCCATCCCACCCTTGCCACTCGCTAGCATCACCGCCTCTTCCCACTACTCGGGCCAAGGGGTGAAATTGGAGCTCGAATTTGCTCGTGACATGCGCTCGGTGAAGTTGAGCCACGAGGCAATGTTGACACAGTCGTGTTATACCGCTCTATGACCCAGATGAGGAGGCAGTCGAGGTTCATACCGGCTCGAATAAGCAAGGATTCAAATTTCGTTTTCGGATAAAATCGCGCTTAGCACCTAAATCCGAAATTGCGCCGAAATCTCGGTATTTCGAATAAATCCTGGACGAAATTTGAAAACCAAAATTCAAATTCTTTCCATTTGCAATCAAGAAATCCCGAAATTCAGCCGGATAACATGAAATTTCGGGCAAAATAACCGAAATTTTAGCGTTTTTCCACCGGCAGAAAAGTGGGTCAAACAACGACGAAAATTTTTGAATTTTGTTTTGGAGAGTACCGCCACATTGGTGATAAAGTCTGTGGAATTTTTAAAAATTCAAACATTCCTATTGTCCTGATAAAACGCTGACTAGCAAATTTGAACCGAATGAAAAATGGTTCAAACCATGTTAGATTTTTTAAAAAAATTGTGCGTGGTTATGATGTATCATTAATATTCTCATAAAATTTCCATATGATTATAAATCTTGCTGAATGTTTGAAAATTCGAACAGTGGTACTGCCCTGTTAAAAGACTTACTGGCAAATTTGATCAAAATGAAAAACGATTCAAACCACCTTAGAAAATTTTGAAATTTTTTTGGATGTCCTTATGTAACACTAATGTTTATATAAAATGTTTAGATTATGATCATGCATAAATAAATTTTCAAAATTCTGAGAGTGCTACATCCTGATAAGAGCCCATGATCAATACATAGATTTGTTTTAGCAATAAAAAATTGTTTAAATTTTTGAAAATTTTACAGAAGGGTGATAAGTAAATTCTTAAGATCTTATAAAATTTTTGAATCATGATCATACTCTAGTGAATTTATAAAATTCTTATGAGGCACAATACCATTTATGTTCTTTCTCTTCTTGATTTTTGAAATATAATATAACAAATGAAGTTCAATGCGTACATAGATTTGATTGACCAAACAAAAAATTTGAAATTTATTGAAAATTTTATATAATGGTAATGAGGCAATTCTTATTTTTTCATAAAAATTTTAGATCATGATCACACTCGAGAAAATTTATAAAATTGTGACAAGTTTAATCACTACGCCAAACCCTGCAATAGGTGACGGTCTATTTGTGGCGGTTTTTTTCGAACCGCCACAAAGATAATTATTAGTGGCGGTTCTATTTCAAAAATGGCGGGAAAAATATCAGTGGCGGTTCTATCCTAGAACCGCCACTGATAATTAATTATCAGTGGCGGTTCAAGGATAGAACCGCCATCGATAACAAATACATTATCGATGGCGGTTGGAGGCTAGAACCGTCGCGATAACTAAATTATTAGTGGCGGTGCTATCCTCCAACCGCCATCGTTCTATTGATTATCCGTGGCGGTTATATCCTCGAACCGCCATCGATAATTCATTATCGATGGCGGTTCGAGGATAGAATCGCCACAGATATAATGTTATCGATGGCGGTTCTAGTTAAAAACCGCCACTAATAATATTGCCTATAAATAGGTGGTCGATGCAAAGACTTGGTCTTCTTCTTCCGAGAGCAAACCAAAACTTCTAAATTTGATTTCGCTTTCTCAATTCTTGTGCTTGTACTTCCTCTAGTTGTTCCTTGGTGAGTTATTTTTTCTCCTCTCTTGATTTGTGTTAATCTTGTTGCAATTTAATTTTTAAACCAAGTTTAATTAGGATTTATATGTAGATGAGATGAAAAGTTTAGATTTTGTTTATTTTTATTTAGCTACCATTTTGTAGTTGATGAATTTATTTCCTAGCTAGGTTCATTAGATGATGTTGTGTTCCTTTTATAGATGATGAATTATGATTAAGCATATATTTAATATTAATTGCATTTTAAGTTAATTTGATACATGATGAATTTATTATCTAGCTCCTTTAGATGATAAGTAATTAGATTGGTTTTTAATTACTATTAATTGGGTTCTATTAGTGTACTGACATATACATCTTGCATATATATGAATTTATTATCTAGCTCTTTTAGATGATAAGTAATTAGATTAGTTTTTAATTACTATTAATTTAGTTCCATTAGTGTACGGACATATACATCTTGCATATAATAAATTTATTTAATTAAGATTATTGGGTATTAATATAAATGAAATTTTAGTTAATTTGGTAGGTGGGTGCTCATCATTTTAGATGATGAATTTATTATCTAGCTTCTTTACAGAAAAGTGTTGATTAGTTTTTAATTACTATTAATTTGGTTCCATTAGTGCGGACATATATTAAATTTATTTAATTAAAATTATTGGATATTAATATACATGAAATTTTAGCTAATTTGGTAGGTGGATGCTCATCATTTTTAGATGATGAATTTATTATCTAGCTCATTTAGATGATAAGTAATTAGATTAGTTTTTAATCAATTTTTATATGTTAATTAATTTTAGATGGACCGGAGATGGATGTACAATGCGAACTGCTATGGTAGAGATTACATCGATGGGGTATCTGCTTTTCTAAGAGCACTGAGGAGAACAAGTTGCACAAGAAGACGGAGTACATACATTGTCCATGCATTGATTGCAAGAATGAGAAAATGTTTCGGACAAAGAGCACATCCACTTGCACTTGATTCAAGAGGTTTTGTACTTGGCTATACACGTTGGACAAGTCACGGTGAAGAGGAAAACATACATGAAGGTGATAACGTATTGGATGATGGAGAAGGCATTATGGCAGATGACATCAGTTATGGATCTGATGAGGATAGGTTGGACATTGATGACGATAATAATCTTGCTCGGATGTTGCGCGATGCGAGAAGGAACTACACTAGTCGAGAGAGTTTAATCAATTCAAGGGTTTGTTGGATGACTCGGACACACCTTTGTTCCCGGGTTGCAAGGAGGAATACACAAAGTTGCACACCGTGCTTTCACTTCTAAAATTGAAGGCAAGCAATGGTTGGTCCGATAAAAGTTTCACGGCGCTATTACAACTCTTAGCGGACATGCTTCCGGATGGAAACGTATTGCCGATAACCACTTATTTAGCTAAGAAGGTTGTATGTCCATTGGGATTGGAAGTAGAAAGAATACATGCATGTCCAAACGATTGTATACTCTATCGCAAAGAGTATCTGAGACATGCATGTATGTCCGATGTGCAAATCATCACGATACAAGCGTAAAGGCCATGACAATGAGGGCACCGTGGTGAAGAAAGGGCTCCGCTAAAGTGGTGTGGTATTTACCGGTAATACCTAGGTTGAAGCGTTTATTTGGAAACAAAAGCATGCCCAATCGATGCGATGGCACTCGGAAGAGCGTAAAAGGATGGAAAGTCGAGACACCTGCTGATTACGCGCCAAAGGAGAACCATCGATAGGCTCTTTAGGATGGACTTGAGAATGAACCGAGGAATGTAAGGTTTGGGTTGAGTACGGATGGAATGAATCCTTTCGGTAACATGAGTAGTATTCATAGCACTTGGCCCAGTAACTCTCTGTATCTACAACCTTCCTCCTTGGTTGTGTATGAAACGAAAGTACATTATGATGTCGCCGCTTATCCAAGGGCCGAGACAACTGGCAATGATATTGATGTATACCTACAACCATTGGTGGAAGATCTTGTGATCTTGTGGAGCGAAGGTGTACTGGTATGGGATGAGTACAAGCGAGTACTTCATCCTACGGCATTGTTGTTTTGCACCATCAATGATTTCCCTGCCCTTGGTAACCTATCCGGTCGTACTATAAAGGGGCCAAAGCATGCCCCAAAGGCATGGATGAAACCGCTAGTGTGTGGCTCAATAACTCGAGGAAAACCGTACATGCATCACCGTAGGTTCCTTCGCAGAATCACCCTACCGCAATATGAAAAAACAATTGACGGGACAAAAGAGGATGGTATAGCCCCAAGGCCTCGTCGTGGGAAGAGGTATATGATATGGTTAAGGATATTAATGTCGTACTTGGAAAGGAGATAGTAATAATACATCGAGGTCTCGTCTTGAGAAGACCACATGGAAGAAGAGATCGATATTTTGGAACTTGCCCTATTGGAAGGACTTAGAAGTTCGACCTTGCATAGACGTCATGCACGTGAGAAAAATGTATGTGATAGCTTGATTGGTCTTTTCTTTGAACATTCCTAACAAAACTAAGGACGGACTAAAGGCACGAAGGGACTGGAAGATATGAAAATCGAGTGAGCTACATCCTCGGGACACCGAAAAGCGACTTTACCTTCCCCACTTGCTACACTCTTTCAAGAAAGAGAGAATGAACTTTGCAAATGCTTGCATGGTGTGAAAGTTCCGTCCGGTTACTCATAAGCATCAAGAAACTGGTCTCGATGAAAGATTTGAAGTTAAGCGGCATGAAGTCTCATGATTGTCATGTGATGATGACACAAATGCTTCCTATTGCAATTAGAGGTATTTTGCACGAAAAGGTCCGAGAGGCAATCATGAGGTTGTGTTTCTTCTTCAACACGATTTCACGAAGGTCATCGATCCCATCGGACTTTCTCAATCGCAGAATGATGTGGTCAAGACACTATGCCGCTAGAGATGTATTTCCTCCATCATTTTTCGATATAATGGTTCATCTCATTGTTCACCTTGTGAATGAGATAAATGTATGTGGCCCCGTATTCTCGCATCGGATGTACCGTTCGAAAGGTACATGGGTATCTGAAGAAGTATGTACGCAATCGATCTCGGCGGAGGGTGCATTGTGGAAGGTTATGCAACCGAGGAGGTTATCGAGTTTTGCGTGGATTACATGGAGGGGTGGAACCGGTAGGAGTGCTGTATCCCGACATGAGGGTAGGTTTGGTGGGAAAGGGACGATTGGAAGGAAATCAACAAATTCTTACGATCATGGATTATTCAAAAGCTCATTTCACGCTTTGCAATAATCGGTTGAGGTGTCCTCGTATATGGACATGCACAAGGATAAGCTACGAGAGGAAAATCGTGGACGATCGAGGTTTGGGTAACAAAAGAGCATAACCGTTTGTTCAATCATTGGTTCAAAGAGCATATGACTGGAAAGAAACGAGTGTCATGTTGAGGTGGCTGGCAAAAGGGCCATCAGGTTCAATCTTGACATGGCAAGGATACGACATAAATGGATATACCTTTTACACGAGATCTCGGGATAGCAAAAGCACTTACCAAAATAGTGGTGTTCGATAGATGCCTATGACAACACAGCGATGAAGAAGAGTAGCTTCTACGGGTTCATAGAAGAGATTTGGGAGCTCGACTCTGTATTTTTAAGATCCCAATGTTTCGTGTCGTTGGGTACAACTCCCAAAGGGTGTCAAGGTGGACAAATGCGGCTTCACTACTTTGGACATCGAACATGTCGGATCTGAGAGATGAACCATTCGTACTTGCGAAGCAAGTAGCACAAGTCTTCTATGTAATCGACCCGTGAGATAAGAAGCGCCATGTAGTTCTTGAGGGAAAAGAAGGATCGTCGGAGTTGAGAATGTCATGGATGAGGAAGAGTACAACCAGTTTGATGAGTTGCCTCCTTTCGTAGATGGCAACATCGGGCTCGAGGAAGAAACCACTCAGAAGCTACCTATCATCGCGACGATCATGAAGAAGGGCAAATTGTGAAAGAAAATAATTAGCTATATACGAGTAATGGCAAAATATCGAGAGGCGGAGCTAGCTCTGGGCAAATTATGACCGGGCCGCACAAGTCTTCCTCTATGTAATCAACCCTAATGATAACCACTGTTGAAGATAATCTTGTGCATGGTAGTTTAAAGTCTGTTTTGGTTTTGTTTCCTAGCTATGTGCTAGTTTTTTGGTCTTTGAGTCGCTTTGGACTTTGCTAGTTTTGGTGATTGTTTGATTAATACAAGAGTACTTGTTTATTTTGCTTGATGACAAAATAGTGTTCTATCCGATTGAAAGTTTGGAGAGTTTGTTGAGTCCGTCGGTGAAAGGAGTCCGATTCTTTCTCAGAAGCCGCTTATGTATTTGCTTTACAAGTAATACACAAAATCGAAAAAGGTGCAATTGGCGGACCAAAAACTAGGTCTTCGAACTCGTGTTGCTATTCGACAATAGTCAGTATAAGATTGAAACAAATTTCAAGGTATAGAGGCACATCGATGGCGGTTCTTAAAAAGAACCGCCATTGATAACGATATCTGTGGCGGTTCGTATACGAACCGCCACGATAATACATTATCGATGGCGGTTACGTATGCGAACCGCCACGATAATGTTATCGATGGCGGTTCTTTCTAAGAACCGCCATCGATAATACTCCATCTATAAATAATAGATCCACCGCTTGTACCCTTTACCCTTAAAACTCCCGCCTTCTCTCGCTACCCTAAAACCCTTGAGCTTCCGTGCTCGACACCGTCCCTCGCCGCCCCGCTACGCGACGCGCCGTCCCGACCCGACGCCCTTCGACGCCGTCCCCAACGACGCCGACCACCGACGCCGCCACGGTCGTCGCCGCTCGCGATCGCGCCCGACGCCGCTTCGACTCGACGCCCTCCGACGTCGTCCCCAACGACGCCGACCCCGTCGACACCGCCCCAAGGTGCCACATTTTCTTCTGTGCTCTACTCGTCATGTTCTTGTGATTAGCATGCATGGTTGCCGTGCATTTTGGATGATTCTCTCGCTACATGCATCTCTTGATCGGCCACGTGATCGCCGCTTTCTTGCGTTGCTCACGTCCAAAACACTTCCACTGTACACTATCATGTGCTATTGTGCACTGGAACACTTAGTCATCAACTAATTAGGAATAAATATGTCAAACAAGCAAAAAGCCAGCCTTTTCTGACGGTCGGAACAAAATAGTGCGGGGCATGGAATTATTTTTTGAGCAAATTAGCACAAGATGAATACACCCATAGCACAAAACATCATTTTAGGAGTTATTGTCTATTGCAAACACTTTTACGTGTCATGATTAAGACCATGGGATCCTAAAGAGACAAGTTTATATATATATATATGGTTCTTTGCCTAATTGTTTCTTTAAGCAAGCAATATGTGCCAATTGTTTCTTTAAGCAAGCAACAGAACAAGAATTAATTAACTTGCCTAATTTTCTTAGAATATTGATCTAGACAATCGGAGCCCGCTCAACTTGAAAAATCTTGAAGCCTAACCCGTCACACCAAAATCTTGAAGCTCATTTATACTTATTAGACAGAACTCACTTCTTTCTTCGCTTCTACCATATTTTAGAACTAGCTAAGAATGCTACGGATCATCTTCCACTTGTTGCATCTGCATGCTTTGTTCTCAGTCATCCACTTGCCCTACATGTTTTCATCTTCCACTTGTCCTACATGTTTTATTTAGATTGAGTTTCATTAATGCAAACCATGGGCGTTGCAAGGTGTATGTGTGTAGCATTTTAGTGCTCACTGTATGCACCATAGCTACATATTGGGTCCACAAAATTTACAACCAATCGTAACTAGTTCAAGGGTTAATGCTTGCTTAATTAGTTTTGTTCGAGCTAATTAAGTATCTTGCTCTTGCAAAATCATTTTCATCTTAGCAACACACAATATGACACACAGACAAGACATCCAGACTTTGAAATTCCATGAGATGATTCTGTAATAATTGACGAAAATTATGTTTCGGGTTGAATCAGTAGTTCTAATGGAGCCCAAACCGAGCCTATAGTGGAGGAGAGCCCAGCGGTACCTTACCCTCCACCCAACCACCGAATGTGCCGAGGCCTCCACCGCTGTTGCAGATGATGCTCTGTTGCAAGATGCCGAGGACGAGGAAAACTAAGAAGCTCAAGGCGGTACACCATCTCGAGGTCTTAGATATCTGGGGCCCTGTTGCACCGAGAAAATCAAGCGACAAAATACAGGTCAACATGCGGGTACATCGTAAGGGATAAAGTGCCAATCACCTATTCGGATTGGCATAAAGTGCCCCGAGCCACCAAAGAGGATCTGTGGATGAGCTCAAAGAAACCTTCAATTCCCGAAGGAGCCAAGATCTTGTGCGTCGCGACGCATTGATGACCATGGATGCGGCGTGGAGAAACTTCAAGGCGGTGAACACAAATTATGTGAAGCAAAACCGGTCGACCATCGGAGAGTACCCAAGATTGGAGCCATATTGGGATGAGTTTGTGGCGATGAAGCAATCGGAGCGACAAGGAAGTCCAAAGAGGACCACATTAGCATCGCAAGAAGGAATACTCACCCCACAGGCTTGCCACGTGTGGTACGCGGGTAAAATTGCTCAATGGGAGAGGCAAGAATTAGAAGCGGTCCAATTGGTCGGCACAAGTCCCTTGATCGGACTACGGATCGAGTGAAGCACTACGTGCTAGCGAGGGCGTATATGTTGTCTCATCGGGGTTTATCATTCAAGAGCAAAGAAGACGAAGCAATAACGCAACGAGTTCACGAGTTTCACGCCCGATCCACCCAAGGATCTTTTCACCCGCACAGGAGAAAGACGAGCTAACAAATGCCCTAGGAAACAAAGAGCACCACAGTCGGACACGAGGCGTCGGGGTCAAGGTTCCATGGAGGAGTGGATTCCCGAGCACGGAGACTCTTATAGAGCGGAAGAGAGCTAAAGATGAGCGGGCCGAGAAGGAAATGGAAATGATGAAGGAAAGGGTTCTGCGAGAAATACAAGGCACCATTGAAGAACAAGTTGAGCGACAAGTACAACAAGCCTTGAGTCGATCGCGAGCCCACAACGTTTTCTCGATCCTACAGTGTCGTCGCGGCGATTGCGGCGTCCACGCCATTGGCGGCGGACAACAACCATTATCCCGTGGACGACATACGAGGACCCCACACTGTCGACTCAACGTGCCGTGATGAACATATTTGTGCAGTACGCTACAGGGGTAGTCTATCCGTGCCAAGAAGGGGGTGTCCTGCACAATACCCCGATAGCGCCAGGTTATGCAAAGGTCCAAGTGGACACGGTATTTGCACAGTTTGCTGAGATCGGACTGGAAAAACCCACCAATGATGAGATAACTACTCTAGGAAGTGCCGTCCACTCATTCATCCAATGGCGCAAGCGTGACATCGTCTTGGACCATGCAGTGCCATCCTCTCCTGCAGTACAATCCTCGCATCCGTCACCAGCACCTGAGAGTGAAACGGGGAAGAAGCAAAATGAGGTAGAAAAGAAATGCATTGAGGACCCCATCAAGATGGCCACTGTTAGTACTCCAAAGCAGAAACCTATAACACCTGGTACTTCAAATGACAAACCTACAACCTCTGATCCCAAAAATTGGCACATTAGACAAGCTGTATCAGCCAGATCAGGCGAGGCCAGGACCGAGTATGATGTCGTGCGACAAAAAAGTAAGGGCAAGGCGAAGTCTGATGACCAAGATGATCAACAAAGATTGAAATTCGAGGTAGGGAAGCCCTTGGTCACCGCTTCGAAGTTAAAAAGTCTAACACCCATGATGCAGCGATTACATGCATGGTACTTAGATCGATCCAACCAAGACGTACTCCCAAAGATGATCACTGCAATTTTCCGTGAGGAACATTTTCACCATGAGGGCCATGGCTACTTCTTAATAGAATTCGATAACTTGCACAACTTGTTCTATCACGACGCCCTCGACATATCTTTTTTGAGATGTTGGTCACTGTAAGTGTCTAATATATTAATCTTGGCCTACATTCACGTAATACCGATAAATTTCATGTCTAACTAATTCGTTATATAGATACGAGATGATTGAAGTACGAAGAACCAAAGGGCCAGTGGGATTCCTCGACCCGGGAACGGTTTGCCAACATGAAATCAAAAGAGTACCAAAGGAGGTCGAGGAGTACGTATATAAAGTTTTGATTAAACTACAAGACAAGGAGTTTATACTTTTGCCATACAATTTTAAGTAAGTTGCTCACTAGCTAGTTAAATTACTCGTTTATTTCGTTATTTACTCTGATGTAAGGACTAATGACTGGCATCATGCATGTGTATGTAGCTTCCATTGGATTCTCGTAATAATTCATCCAGAAAAGAGCAAGATGCTGATCATGGATCCACTAGATAAACCTAAAAAAGACTTTGAAGAGATGACACATTTAGTGAATGAGGCGTTCAAAAGATATTGTCAGAAGAGCTCGAGATACCGCCCATACCACAAATCCCTTACAATCCGTATGAAGTTTCCGGTACGCACGAAGGGAATACTCTTATATCATATTTCATAGTAAATAGCTCCTTCGACGACATCTTAGTTCATTCGATTTTTGCGGTGTCACAAGGTAGAAAGGAACAAATTTATGTGGGTACTTAGTATTGCGAGACATGCGCAAATCTTATCATGCACAATAAAAGACAATGACGTAGAGGTCACCATGCCGACATGACACATTGATTCACACCACTCAATTTCTATATTCTCTCTTAATTTTGTTTTTATACTTACAGCGCCTCAAGTTGTCTACTGGTAGGACTGCTTCTTCCAAATCCAAGGCATTGGGGCCACTCGCCTACTTCATCATGAAGGAAATAATCAACAAAAATAGCGAGTTTTATGACGAAGACAACAACGATCCAATCATCCATACTATTGTCCCAAATCACATGTCTTCAACCTCCAAGACCCGTAGGCTTCTAGTTTACCTCCACTAGTTTAGGCTTTTTACTTCAATTGCTTTCATTACAAAGTGTAAATAACTCTTTGTTCCTTTCAAATGGGAACCCCTTCTTTGCCAATGTCACTTATTTTGTCGGTGGTTATGCAAGCCTTTTGGATGCAAGTACTCTTCATAGATATTTTGTATATTGTCTTATATATGACTGTTTGAGCATCGTGTTATCATCACATCCTGATATTATGACTTCCCTGTAATCAAATAGGAACATTTATATACGTGAGCTATATGAACCTTTTGCTGGTTATGGACTAACCACCTTGTATATCTATTATATAGATATATAGCCATACTATTTCAATATATTATTTTCTCGGTTAGAATTGCGAATGATCTCACCAAAATACTTTGAAATAGCGGTCAATTAGAGGAACTACTCTCGTAGTAAGCGGCCACCATGAACATGTATACAAAGAAGGTAAAATGGTGTTTTTTGTTTATCTTGTCTTACAATATTATAGGTGTTTTTTGTTTGTCTTGTCTTACAATATTATATGTTTCCTGGTTTGCTATTACAGTTTTGCCTTGACTAAAATGAAACGATCCGATGTGCATATTCCTGGTTTGCTACCGCCAATAACTTATACAAGGTGTGACATACTCATTTCTTCAATATTCTTTATATTACTTCATTTTGCATGCTTTTATTGAACAAATGCTGCCCAAACTAATCTGTTCTTCTCGCAGTGGTTGACACTTTGCCCGGCAATTTTCTGTACATAGCTCAGTTGAAGTATACAAAGCTAAATTCATGTTATTCTAGCAAGTTACCACCCTGAACAGGTACAGTTATCCTTCAATATTTTTTCTAGTTCCTTGATAATACATGAGTATGTTGGTCAAATGATGGATCTGATTTGTTTGGTAACATCTTCAATGTTGGTCAAATGATGAAGATATCTTCAATGTCGTTATTTGGGAGGGTTATAGAAAAGGAATGATTAGTTTGATTATTCTATTGTCAAGACTAATGTTTTGTTTGTGTTTAATGCAATAGCTACTCAGTTTGTTACTTCTTTTCCTATTGCATATAAACGCTGCAGACTTTATGCCCGGTTGATCGCTAAGGTAGAGCTTTGTTGTTTCTCTGTCCAAATAAATCGAATATGGAGTTGTATTTGCCATTCTCTTTTAGTTCTATATTATATATTTGCTTTGTGGAGTAGAGAAAAATTTCTACATTTCCAAGATCACACTGAAGGAGCTAATGGAATAGCATGGTACAAGTAATCAAAATGCATCTTCTTATAGGTTATCTTCTTAATTATATAACAACCATAGGTATGGGCATACCATGTAGGGCATAGGTTAGTGTGTGGGTATGTTGTGCATATAAGATGAACATCTCTTATTTCATATTTTTAGTAAGCTACTTGGATGCTTTGATCTTCTAGGATGTTCGCAATCCTCACATTTCAAAGTTTGCTATGTTTGTATTGTGGTTCCAAAGCTGCGTTTGGTTACATATGTAAAATTGTTTTGGAGGCAAATAAGACAACTCAATCTTATACATGAGTGTAGATTTATAATTGTTAGTTGGTTTATGTATATCATGTCTGCGATATTATGTGCAAATAAGCCATACTTATATTACAAATCAGTGGGCTACAACCAAATATTATGTGTTTTTATAGGTATGTTTTTAATAAACAAAAGAGGACTAGATCGGTTCACTTACTTAAATACAATATCTTTGACATGGCAATCCATATACGCATGTGCATAGGTCCTCACTGCTACATGAAATTTGTGTGCAAGAATTGCAAGCTTAGCGAGCATAGGAGGATTACGAAAAGGACTTGTTGTGACAGAATCATGCTTGGTTGTCTATTTTTCGTAACATCGAACCAAAATTTAATGGCTATATATGTAGTTCCATAGGTTGAACCGTGTAAATTGTTATGTATGTAAACCATCAATTCAGTTTATGATGTATGAAACAATGGCAAACCATGTCACCAAAGTGGTCTCAGTAAAGGAACTCTCAAAAAAGAACCTTGCTTTACTACGGAGGTATGGAATTTTCAGATTTATCTCATGCCTCTGTCTTTCTTGATGTCTGATATATTGGATTCTTCAGTCACTTTAACTGCTACCATGTACTATCTCCTAGATGCTTCATTTTTTGTATTTCTAGAAATTTGTGTCTCTTCCTGCAAACTTCACTGCTCTGTGTTATCCATATCATTTATGAGCTTTGCACTATGCAGCTAGAGGTAAGCAGCTCTCTTTTCCTTCTTTCTTTCTGGATGGTTTGTATCAGCAATTAGCAATACATGTTATTTCGGATTATATTGGTTAGTCTATAACAGCAATAGGTACTAATATGTATACTCAAATTTCAATAATTCAATGTATTCTTACTGCCTGTGTACATAATGAAGAGGCATGGCTAGCGCTGCCTGAGGCTAGCCAAAATGCCAGTTTTTTATTTTCGTGTGTGGATTATCGTGGCGGTTTTAGCCCAAAACCGCTCTCGAAGTAATATCTGTGACGGTTCTATCAAAAACCGCCATCGATATTATATCTATCGATGACGGTTTTATATACAACCGCCATCGATAGTTGTATCGATGGCGATTCTAGCCAAAACCGCCACTAATAGTCGTATTATCGATGGCGGTTTTTGGTCTAGAACCGCTACTGATATTTGAGTATCAGTGGCGGTTCTATCCTACAACCGCCACTGATAATTGTATTATTAGTGGCGATTTTTGGCTCGAACCGCCACTAATACCCGAATATCAGTGACTGTTCTAGCCAAAAACCGCCACAGATAGTGACTGTGGCGGTTCTAGAACCGCCACTGATAATCCTCGATTATCAGTGGCACTAAATCTGTGACGGTTCAAAAACCGTCACTGATGGCAGTTATGAATCGCCACTGATGGCCTTTTTCAAGGTAGTGAATGTCCCAATTATGTTCATTCTGTTTTTGCTTTTTTAAAGATAACAAAATAAGTTAAATTGTTTTAATTTTTTTTTATGATCCTACACTACTAAAGATAGTACCATAAAATTTTTAGATCATTATCAAGCTTGTAAAATTTTATAAAAATCTGACAATGTTTTTATCAAAATTTTAAAATGTCTCAAATATTCGGTTTATTTTCATAGAAATGACTTTCTTATGGATTATTGGACCAAATCCGGTCAAAACCGGCACTAAAAGTTCAAAAACCGGACAAAAATCAAGAAAATTCGTTGTCAAAACGAAATTAATGTAGTAATTTCAAAAAAAAATATTCGGTCGGTAGTTTAGATTTCGTGACGTCCCGAAATATGAAATTTCGGTGAAAATTCACCGAAATTCAGCAAAAAATCACCGAAATTCAGCAAAAATATATCCTTGCGATTAGGCCCTCTGCCGCAGTTGCTCGCCCCTCAACGCCGCAGTGGAAGAAGGGCACGAGCTTGGCTACGATAGCAATGTCAGCATCTACGGAGAAACCAGCACGGCACCCTCTAAGGGGGAGACTGATGAACCCATGCTCATCTTCCATATCTGACATCACCCTCATGAACGCGGTGTCAAATCGCTCAAACATGTGCTTGTCTAACGTTGGTGACATGAAGTCGAATTGCACGGTGCCTCGACGGAATCGTGCTCCCACGGTGGGTGTGGCGAGGCATTAGGCATCTCGCGCGTGCAAGTGCCGTGCACGCTTTCATCGACTGTTGCTCGCCCAAGCCTATGGTCGCCTGTGCTGCGCGAGACCTGCATGTGCTCGTCGCTGCCACATCAAACAAAACTTGTACACGCTTGTTGTTGTCACTGTAGAGAAATCAATGGTGTTGAATGGACAGTGAAGAATAGGGAATAAGGAGAGAGATAGCGTTGAAAATCTAGGTATTATTTTTGTTTTAGATTTAAAAATTAAGCTAATTTTCAAAATGATTAAATACAATAAGCAAGATAAAAGACACCACATATTTCTGTAAAGTAGATCGATCCACAGAGGAAAAATAGGAGAAATCTTACGATGGGCTTGATGACGAAAAGGAAGCAGCGCAGTAGGACCGGCCGTAGAGGAAGTAAGTAGTCGACGTCGTGGATTGCAAGATGAAGAGCTCGAGCGGTCGCGCGATTCTTGTTGCCGAAACCTTATTGTCGCCTGCGCGTTCTCTCGGCGCAGCGGTTCGAGATCCCGCTCTCCTTGCCTCGCGGTGCACGCCGAGAGGAAGGTCGGTGAAGAACGAGCACAGCACGAAAACGCAACACTAATCACAGTGGATGAACGCGAGTATCAGAGCCTCAAAATGCCTGCATCTGTCTGGACGTCTCCAGATTTGATAGCCTCGCACCAGTAACGGTCACCATTAAATGCTAGTAATTGCAGGTCATTCAAACGACAATTTCTATTAGAGACTGACGCTATTATTATAGCTGTTTCAATTCTCAGTAAATGATCCTATTAATTCACTAATAATAGAGAGAAACCGAAAATTAAAAAGGGTTTAAACGTGACAGGGATTTAATCCACGCGAAAAAACACACGGTAATTCGCGAAATACGCGCGCGCGTGCGACTTTAGCCAGCTCCTCACCCTCCATATGTCTCATTATAAGATATGGTGTGAGCTCTCCCTTTTAAATTGGTATTCTCCTCTTTCAATTAGCAATATAGTACTATTATTTGTAGCTTTGGCATTAAAAATAAATGGGTCACTTGGGCCTCATTTCTAGCAGATAGGAGGGATCGGGATAGAGATGTGGATAATGATGGCTAAAGGGAAAGTTGATAGGATACATTAGATTGATACACGCAGAGACAGATGTTTATCACGTTGAAAAGTGAAGAAACGCTATAGGTTTTTTAGCTTTTCCGTAAAAAAACAAACCAAACAAAGCGTACGGGAGGAGAGAGGAGAAATACTGCAGTTCTCACCACTACGCTAGAGCGACCGGGGGAGATGCAGGTGTTTGTCATCTAGCTGGATCGGATCGTAGCTCGTCCACATCCTGAGCGGATTGAGCTCGTCTCCTCCGCAAAGACACACAACAGCCCAGGCTCAAGTACTCAACCGAGGCGGACAGTAACCCAGAGAGACAACGCGGGCAATAAAGGCGCGCGCACAAGCGAAGCAAAGCACATCAAGAGCCCAGCTCGCGGGGAAGCTCATTAAAGAGAGTGGGACGGTCTGGAGGAAGCAGCGGCGCCTTGTGTAATTGTGTGTTAGAGAGAGACAGCGCGAGCTAGAGAGAGAGAGATGGCGATGCCGTATGCTTCTCTTTCCCCGGCAGCCGACCACCGGTCCTCCCCCGCCGCCGCCTCCCTCCTCCCGTTCTGCCGCTCCTCCCCGCTCTCCGCGTAAGTGACCGCCCATTTCGTTCGGTTCTTGGCTCCGTTTGTGTTGCGTTTGGTTCTTGCTTTGTATGTGACTTGGCGAGATGTGTGTATGTGGGTGGGTATGGGTGCAGGGGCAATGGAGGCGACGGGCTGGGGGAGGAGGCGCAGATGAACGGGAGGTGGGCG
Organism: Otatea glauca; assembly: GCA_036346275.1. NCBI lineage: Eukaryota > Viridiplantae > Streptophyta > Magnoliopsida > Poales > Poaceae > Otatea > Otatea glauca. Next base: position 68,139,628 of record CM070713.1, on the reverse strand, counting down.
GCGAGGCCGGCGCCGTTCACGGCGGCGCAGTACGGGGAGCTGGAGCAGCAGGCGCTCATATACAAGTACCTGGTGGCCGGCGTGCCCGTCCCACCGGATCTCGTGCTCCCTATTCGCCGCGGCATAGACTCACTCGCCGCCCGCTTCTACCACCACTCCGCCCGTACGTCTCCCTCCTCTTCGTTGGCGTCATCATTACTGCATTGCTTTCAGATGCTTGTTTAGTTCCCCGGTTCTTTGTTTATTCCGATCAGGTGTACTTTGCCTCCATTTGTTAATCGGCTCCGGTCTTTCGTTAATCCGGAATGCGCAATTCAAGAAACGCGCACGCGTGTGTTCCATGTTATCCCCGGATTTGGTACCGGAATGCTCTCTTCAAGACTTAGCACATGATTTGAAGAAGAGCTTGGCCTTCATTTTCTTTTTGATTCGATAGAGGACTCGCTCATCTCCAACGGCTTGCTTGTTTTAGCTTATCCGTGGCCTATTAGCCATTTCTTGGTTTTCTTTTTGAGGATTAATATATGATTAGGTTGCAAGCTAGCAAATCCATTGAACTAGGCAGATCCTCCCTTGCTCACCACTTTTGTGCGACTGCTAAGAATAGGCAACTTTACCTTGCATCTGCATCGGATGTGTCCAGTACGAAATACGAATACATTTGTAAAACCGCTTCTATCTCCCAAATGCATACAAACAGATACCAACAAACGCATACATGCATAAATGGATACACCGTTGATCTGCTCTGCGTTTTGTGCAGTTGGGTATGGGTCGTACTTCGGCAAGAAGCTGGATCCAGAACCGGGCCGGTGCCGGCGTACGGACGGCAAGAAGTGGCGGTGCTCCAAGGAGGCCGCCCCAGACTCCAAGTACTGCGAGCGCCACATGCACCGCGGCCGCAACCGTTCAAGAAAGCCTGTGGAAACGCAGCTCGTTCCCCAGTCCCAATCGCCCACCACTGCGGCCGCCTCCGCCGCACCGGCTTTCGCCGGCGCTGCCACCAACGGCAGCAGCTTCCAGAACCATTCCCTTTACCCAGCCATTGCTGGAAGCAACGGTGGTGGTGGAGGTGGGGGCAGCAACGTGTCCAGCTCGTTCGCCTCGGCGCTGGGGTCTTCTCAGCTGCACATGGACAATGCTGCCAGTTATGCAGCTGTTGGTGGTGGAACAGGCAAAGATCTCAGGTGACTGTCCATTTTCCTTTTCTCCAATACCATATTGTTTATTTAACAGTGTTATGCTTCTAACTGATTGGTGTCAGATGGATGCAGTGCAGAGATGCCTATTTATTTGTGATCGTTTAAATACTGTGTCCCATTTTGTTTGCATCAGTGGCAATCAAAATCAGTAGAGCATGCTCAGTACTTTGCTGCTGCCACACGCAATATATAGTGATAGTAGAAATCAAATCTAGCCATTGATTTGTTAAGGGTATTTTACTACTCTACTACCAGCGGAAGTATAAATAAATACTAGCTAATTTGATCTATTGGATCGAAAAGAATGAACGGTCTATATTGAATTTAGTGTACCGTAAAAGAGCTCATTACCAAAGCTTTACTCTGCCGTGCAACAAATTATGAGTTGTGTTTAGGCCTTTAGAGCGCTGCTTCTTTGCCCTGCCCATACTTTGTGGGATCAGTTTTTAACCCTAGAAGCCGGGTACAGTCTCTACAAAAGATTTCTGCTCAGGTGGAACTGCGGTGCAGGCTCTTACTTCGCTTTGGCGCAGGCTAAGTTTGAAGCACGTACTGTCCATAAAGATGATATTACATATTTGTGTTCTGTGCTCGCAGTGCTAGTGCCTGTTCCTGCTACTTGCTGATCCTGGCCTCCCTTGGCATTTACTCCACTTATTTATCCTTCTACAGAATCAAGTTGTTTCTGTTGACTCGTCCTCAGGGATGCAGACAATGATTTGGCTCCTGTAAACTACTTTCTCTCTGAAGACCTCTTACCGGTCACCACTATCCCTGAAACATCTGAATTCTGAAGTGGCCAGCATGATGTTCCCTCTATTTTCACCCATACCAATAACCCCTTTCTATCAGTGCATGTCCTTGATTTAGTTTCACTGAATCTCTTATTGTAACCTTACCTGCTCAATCACTTTGCCGAATCCATAATTTTGTCATGCTTGATTGTGTCGTCTGTTTAGCTCCTCAACTAATTGGTCACCTTCCTGTTTGTGGTTGTTTCTTTTCTTTTTTATTGCTATCAACTGTTATTTATGTACTACTGAGCTGTAGGTTCGCATGGTTCTTTGATATTATATTGACGAAAATGGGTTTTGTTTTTACTGAAAATACATAGCTTTTCCCATGTCATGATTTACTGGTAACTACAAATTGTAATATACGTGAAAACTAAACGAAAAGGGCAGGAAAATAGCACTTTTAATTTATTCGGAATGCTATGATAGTCTTTAGGACCTTTTTAAAATGTGCTTCTTGGATTCTATTGAGCACCTATATCTTCTTTTGACAGACACGATGATTCATTCCATTTTCAAAACCTTACATTTTTGGAGTACTAATTCTGTACAACTCTACCTTATGTTGTGTTAAAGATTCTTCTGTCTTTTCATCCTTATAAAAGTGCACTAGGCATGGTCATAAAAAGTTCGCATTGTTCAATAGGGCATGTTGATCTGCAGATTGAGGAATACAAACTTACAAAGGAATTGCAAATAATTGATTTGTCTACTCACATTCATTTTTCTTTTATGCAACTGGTGTATTCTGTACTAATCTTTTGGTGTAACTGGTGTTCTCTGTGCGTTATGAAATTCAGGTATGCTGCTTATGGAATAAAATCTTTGGCGGATGAGCATACTCAGCTCATTACAGAAGCTATCAACACTTCTATTGAAAACCCATGGCGCCTGCTTCCATCTCAAAACTCTTCATTTCCCCTTTCAAGCTACCCTCAGCTTGGAGCACTCAGTGACCTGGGTCAGAACACTGTCAACTCGCTTCCAAAGGTCGACCGGCAGCCACTTTCCTTCTTTGGGAACGACTTTGGCACCGTCGACTCTGTGAAACAGGAGAACCAAACACTGCGGCCCTTCTTTGATGAGTGGTCAAAGGCAAGGGACTCATGGTCGGACTTGGCTGATGAGAATGCTAACCTTGCCTCATTCTCAGCCACCCAACTGTCGATTTCAATACCAATGGCGTCCTCGGACTTCTCCGTTCCCAGCTCCCGGTCTCCTAACGGTACGTTAACCCAAAGAAATGCGTGAATTGTCAGTCCTGTGCCCGCAATCTTCTAAGATTACTGATAAAAACGCCATATGTTCTCTGCAGGGGACTGAATGTTGTATGGATTATTCTGCCGCCTGTGTGCTAAGTACTGGTTTGTTTGCTGGTGTGTTCCGAGTTCCTCTGGCCCTCGTCCGCACCGTGCAGTAGCAGCAAAACTCGCTCTATATGCTATCCTGTAATTTATCAGCCTTTGTTGTGACAGATTTGTATCAAACCGATCGATCGACCCCACAGTCGCCTCCTGTGGATGGAGCCATGGAGGGGCATGGCATCGTTTTCCTAGACGTCCAAACCTTATGTGCGTTATTAATCGATTACATCTTGCATGTTGAAGCCTGCAGCTTGCAATATTAGTTCTTTGTCAGTAACAGACTAACAGTGCACCAACCAACGTGACGCTAGGCCTCCATGAAATCTCTGTCACGCCATTGTCGTACTAACCAGTTCCTTTTTGTGAGTGGAGGCTTGCAGTTGCAGATAGATAATTCCTCTCCGAATGAGCCAACTAGCAGTACACAAACGAGGTGCCCCTCGGCTCCTTTTTGCCAAACATGATCGGGCAGCAGGATCTGCTGCTTTGTCACCTGGAGCCCGTGACAAGTAATTTCGTTACCCCAGTTCCCCACGCCATCCTTTTAACAAACAAGCTAGGCGCCTTTAATTTGCCATGCGTGCGAGCTATGGGCTCCACCCCCTCGCCATCCTCGCCTCCCTTTTATAATGAGAAAATGACAAAAATAAAAATTAATTAGTCATCGGAAATTGACCTAATTTCTGATATACCATTGAAAAATTTATCATCCCTTTGTTGCCATTCCTCCTCAACCTCGTTGTTAGTGACAGTCGCCTCCAACCGTATTAAACATGTCCGATTTTTCCTCAAAATACCCATACTACCTCTTCCAGACCCACATGTCAGGTGCTTCTACCCTCTTTAACACTTAGCCATAGCTCATAGCCAGCCTCGGCCTCTCCCCACTGTGCCCACAGCAACTACGCTTGCCGCCGCTCCTTCGTTGCCTCGCCGCTTTTCTGGTCTCGCTGTTCACCTCCAATAGGCCTAAGTAGCCACAAATCACAACTTCTTTACACACACCAAGGCAACACACGCATACATAAAGGAATTAAAAGGAGCTTGCCTTATGCATTGCATACGCATGCACAACGATTTGGAGATGTAGCCAGGCCGCATACAATCGATCTGAGCATGCTACCCATCTGATTCATTTCGTATTGCGCTAATTTGCTCGAGGGATGCTGATGGAGGAGCCATGCCTGGTGCATCTGTTGGTTGTGATCTTCGGCATAACTAAAAGACCGAAAATTTTGGGGCTAAAACCACCCTCCATTCACGTTCGTGCAATGATCAGGAGCGCACCAACATATTGGTTATGGTCCCGTCAGCTAGCGCAAGAATAAATAGGGGAAGAGGCCGGCATTCTTGATCACAAGAAAAATCCTAAGTCTTGCATCTACCCCGAAAATCACATCCGATCAAATCTCTCGCGCTCAAGCTGCTGAAGGCCATCACTATCACCGTGAGGTTCACGGTGCCTCTTCACCGACGCCAAGAACACCAACCCAAGGTCCATAATGGCCATTTCTTCCTCACCGGGTCAGTAAGTCCTTCTAATGTTTTTTCCGCATTACGGTTTAGTGATCATGATTTAGGCTAGTTGATGATGTTCATGTTTTAGTTAAAACCCTAATGCTAACAGTTGGTATAAGAGCAATCTAGCCTAATCATGTTTCGTTAAGCCCGGTTTAATCTTGGTTTTTGGCCTTGTGTTCATCGGTTAATGTTGTTTGAGGTCTTTTGCGGCTCGTTTAGCATTGAGAAGGAGGGGAAAAGAAAGATTCGATCCAATCCGAAACCTAAAATCCCTAAAATCCCAAACCCTAGTTCCACAAATCAAGCAAACCTAAAGATCCTAAGAGGGGTTTTCGGGGCTTACCTCATCGGTAGTCGTCGCTGCCGCCGGCGGCCGCTTCCTCGCGCCGTGCTCGCTTCGCCGTCGCGGGCCTTAGTCTCGCCCGTGTGCCGCGCCCGCTCGAGCCTTCGCCGCCAAGACGGCATCGATCCGCCCGCATGCGTGTGCGCGTCGGTCTGGCACACGCCATTGAGCCGCCATTTCGCGTCTGCGCCGCCGCCCGCTTTCGCTTTTGCCTCTTGCTCGATCGCCGCTGCGCTTTTTGGGAGGCGAGTGTTCGAGTTAGGTTTCGCCGCCGATCGCGTTTTGTTCTGGCTCGGGCTGATCGCAGCCGTTCGTTCCGGATCGACGCTGATGCCTCGTTCAGCGCAGGCCGACGCCTCGCGCCTCACGCTCGTGGACCGGTGCCGCGTCTCGTCGGTCGCCGCTTGGTTCTCGGCACAGGCGTAGCGCGCGCCGGGGGCCGCGCCCTCATCCCGGCCGCGCTCTTCCCTCCTCGGTGAGCGCCATTTTGGGCAGCGGCGCGGTGGTCTGCGGCCGAAGTCTTGGGCGAATGCCTTTTGGGCCTTAATTTCTGGCATTTAGCTTCTTTTTTTTTGTCTCTTTTAATTTCAGCAACTAAGCATTGTTTAAATATTTATTTCCTGAGCATTTATATTGTGATCAATTTTATGATTATTTTTCCTGGGCATAAATGTAATTATTATTTTCATGATTATTTTCTTTATTATTTAATGTGACAATTAATTCTTACATGATGATTATTTATCTCTAATTGAAATGGAACCAACGGGAAGTTTCTCTTAGAGATTAATCGCTTAATAATGAAAATGGGATAATGTCATGACCATATTCATTTACTGACCAACGTTGTTTATGAACATGTGTCACCCATAAAATTATTTAGTTCCCTTTCGTTTCTGCCCAACGGTGATGCGAATTGAAATCTTTATTTGTTTCTTGCCATTAGCATGTTATTAATCAGACCAACGTAGGATTAATTTCATTCATAAAATAATATGTTTTCTAACATGAATTGTGTTATATTTTCTCAGCGGCCAATGCCTCTAATGTTGCAAATTACATCAGTGGAATTGAGCAACTGACAGGAACTAACTTTCCCGCCTGGAAAGAAAAGCTTGAGATCGTCCTTGGCGTTCTCGAGCTTGATTACGCTTTATGTCACCCTTCCCTATCGCTCCTTCCTCAACCGAGGAGAATTATGTCAATTAAAGAAAACTTATGATGTTAATCGTAGCGATGGGAGCGGTCTAACCGCATGTCACTTATGATTATGAAGAGCACCATCTCGGTGGGGATTAGGGGAGCAATTCCCGAATCTGATAAGGCTAAGAGCTACTTGGCTGCTATTGAGGAGCAATTTAAGGGCTCCTCAAAGGCTTATGCAAGTACTCTTATCATAAAGATCCTCACCACTAAATTTGATGGCTCTTGCAGCATAAGGGAGCACGTCATGATGATGAATGATATGGCGGCTAAGCTTAAAGGACTTGACATGGCGATTTTTGATGGTTTTCTGGTTCACTTCATAATGACATCTCTACCTTCTGCGTATACTCCCTTTAAGATTAATTACAATACGCAGAAGGAGAAGTGGTCCATGAGTAAGCTCATTGCTCAACTAGTCCAGGAGGAGGAAAGGATTAAGACTGAAGAAAGGGATCAGGCTTTTATGGTCAATAATAAAAATGGGAAAAGAAAGCACACTCATGGGGACCATAAGGCCAAGAAGAAGTTGCATTTCTCCCCCAATTCTAAGGCGGAAACAAGCAAATCCGCACCTAAAGGGGTGAAATCTTCCACTGCCATTACCTGTCGCTTCTGTAAAAAGGATGGACATGTGCAGAAGGAGTGCGCCGGCTTTCGTGAGTGGCTCGCCAAGAAGGGTAACGATACAATCACTTTTGTTGATGAATCACTTTATGCAGATTTTCACATTATTCTTGGTGGATTGATTCTGGAGCCACTGTGCATGTTACTAATTCGATGCAAGGATTCAGTTCGTTAAGGACCATAAGAGGGGACCGAAGGCTTAGAGTCACCAATGGACAGGAGGCTGAAGTTAAGGCTATTGGGACGCTTCCATTAGTTTTGGGGAGCGGCTTCACCCTCCTCCTAAAGGATGTCCTTTATGTTCCCTCCATGAGGAGGAATTTAATTTCTGTTTCCCTGTTAGACGATGATGGTTATTATTGTGTTGTTGGAGACAATAAATGTTTGATTCAATTTGAATGTAATAATGTTGGTCTTGCTACCAAGCACGACATGCTTTATATGCTGTCTATTAAACAGTCTCCTTTATTGATAAATGTGTGTGATGCTCCTATTAAAAACAAGCGTAATATGGATAATGAGACCTCATCGAAACTATGGCACCGTCGCTTGGGCCATATTTCGAAAGGGAGAATGGAGCGTCTCATTAAGGAAGAGATACTCCAACCATTGGATTTTTCTGATTCTGACGCTTGTATTGGTTGTATTAAAGGAAAATATGTTAAACAAATTAAGAAAGGAGCAACACGCAGCTCATGTCCCTTAGAAATAATTCATACTGACATTTGTGGCCCCTTCCCTATTATGTCAGTAGATGGTTATGATTCCTTTATAACCTTTACCGATGATTTTTCACGGTATGGTTATATTTACCCCATTAAAGAATGGTCTGAATCACTAAATAAATTCAAGATATTTAAGGCTGAGGTTGAAAATCAGCATAACTCAAAAATTAAAGTAGTGAGGTCAGACAGGGGAGGAGAGTATTATGGAAAACATGCACCTTATGGACAAATTCCTAGCCCTTTCGCTAAGTATATTGAAGAAAATGGAATAGTAGCTCAATATTCCATGCCTGGTGAACCTCAACAGAATGGAGTGGCTGAAAGGCGTAACTGCACACTTATAGATATGGTACAGTATCTTTGTTTCACTCGGGTTTGCCACTTAAGTTATGGATGGAGGCCTTAAAGACAGTCGCACACATATTAAATCGGGTTCCCAGTAAATCAGTGTCATCAACACCTTATGAGTTATGGACTGGGAGAAAACCGAGTTTAAATTATTTACGCTGTGGGGATGTGCAATCAAGCCAAAGTGTTCAACCCACACATTGGAAAATTAGATACTAAGACAAGAAGTTGCCATTTTATTGGGTACCAAAAGGTCAAAGGGTACCGCTTTTATTGTCCAAATCGGACTACTAAATTTGTTGAAACCAGGCACGCTGTGTTTCTTGAGAATGATGAAATCAGTGGGAGTTCTGATGGAAGGAAAATAGATCTTGAGGAAAATCGGGTTTATGTACCTCTACCGATAATCCGAGAGGTTGTTATTCCTGCACCTCAAATTAATGCATCTCCAATTGAAAGTCCCAAACTAACATCAAGACTCAGGACATAATGCAATACCGATAATGAACCTCGAGAACAGTGTGACCCTAATGAACCTTTAAGAAGGTCACAACGGGAAAGAAGATCCGCCATCCCAAATGACTATGTTGTGTACATGAATGAAGACGTGCATGATATTGGGAAGGTGGATGACCCCATTTCATTTAAAGATGCCATGATGAGTAAGAATTCATCTGAATGGCTTGACGCTATGAAAGATGAAATGAAATCTATGAGCCTGAATGACGTTTGGGACTTAGTAGAAATCCCTGAAGGAGTTAGAAAGGTTGGCTGTAAGTGGGTCTACAAAACTAAGCATGACTCCAAGGGGAATGTCGAAAGGTTCAAGGCAAGGCTTGTGGCTAAAGGGTTTACTCAAAGAGAAGGGATTGATTATGTTGATACTTTCTCTCCCGTCTCTAAAAAGGACTCTCTAAGAATTGTCATGGCACTTGTGGCCCATTATGATTTGGAGCTACATCAAATGGACGTCAAAACGGTATTCCTTAATGGTGATCTGTAAGAGGATGTCTACATGGCACAGCCCGAGGGTTTTGTCATTGAAGACATGGAGCATATGGGATGTCGTCTCAAGAAATCAATTTATGGATTGAAGCAGGCGTCCAGACAATGGTACCTTAAATTCGATAATATAATAAGAAAATTCGGATTTAAGGAAAATAAAGTGGATAATTGTATATATTTCAAGTCTAAAGATGGCAAATTTACTATTTTGGTTCTTTATGTGGATGATATCTTATTGGCTAGCAGCGATAAGGATATGCTGTTTGAGACCAAAAGATTTCTCTCCGCTAATTTTGACATGAAGGATCTTGGTGATGCCTCTTATGTTTTGGGCATTGAGATTCACCGAGATAGGTCCAAAGGGATATTAGGTTTATCCCAAAAGGCATACATTGACAGAGTACTTAAGAGATATAATATGAATAAATGCTCTGCCACGCCTGCTCCTATTGTTAAGGGCGATAAATTTGGACTATTTCAATGTCCGAGGAATCAATTAGAATCTGATCAGATGAAGTTGATTCCTTATGCTTCAGCTGTCGGAAGCATTATGTATGCTCAAGTTTGCACTCGCCCTGATTTGGCATTTGTTACCGGGATGCTTGGCAGATATCAGTCAAATCCAGGACTGGACCACTGGAAGGCTATAAAGAAAGTCTTACGTTACCTTCAAGGTACTAAAGATTACATGCTCACATATGAGAAGTCTGAAAACCTTGAAGTCATTGGTTATTCAGATGCTGATTCTGCCGGGTGTGTTGATAGCAAAAGGTCGATATCAGGTTATATCTTCACCCTCGCAGGAGGAGCTATTTCATGGAAAAGCTCCAAACAAACACTTACGGCATCTTCAACGATGCAAGCTGAATTTGTGGCATGTTATGAAGCTACAGGACAGGCAGTATGGCTAAAGAATTTTATTCTGGACTTAAAGGTGGTTGACAGCATTTCTAGACCACTAAAGTTGTACTGCGATAACAAAGCCGCAGTATTCTTTTCTAGTAACAACAAGTCAAGTGGTGCTGCCAAACACATTGACATTAAGTATCATGTTGTGAAAGATAGAATCTAGGATCAGACTATTGATATCAAGCATATAAGTACTAAGTCTATGCTTGCGGATCCACTAACTAAAGGCTTACCACCCAGTCTCTTTCAAGAGCATGTTGCCGGCATGGGTTTATTGGAAAGCCTCTGATTCTAGAAATAAGGACCATAAGTATAAAACCAATTCCCATAAAGAATAAATAATTATCCTATCAAGATAGAATAATGCACTATAGATACTGGGGTTGCAGTGGTGCTTATTTTAACCGCTGTAATACTTTATCTTGGTGTGCTGTTCTGTTGAGTGTGGACTTATAACATTAGCCTTTCGATCAAGTGGGAGAATGTTGGTTGTGATCTTCGGCATAACTAAAAGACCGAAAATTTTGAGGCTAAAACCACCCCTCCATTCACGTTCGCGCAATGATCGGGAGCGCACCAACAGATTGGTTATGGTCCCATCAGCTAGCGCAAGAATAAATAGGGGAAGAGGCCGGCACTCTTGATCACAAGAAAAATCCTGAGTCTTGCATCTACCCCGAAAATCCCATCCGATCAAATCTCTCGCTCAAGTGCGAAATATCACTATCACCGTGAGGTTCACGGTGCCTCTTCACCGACGCCAAGAACGCCAACCCAAGGTCCATAATGGCCATTTCTTCCTCACCGGGTCAGTAAGTCATTCTAATGTTTTTTCCGCATTACGGTTTAGTGATCATGATTTAGGCTAGTTGATGATGTTCATGTTTTAGTTAAAACCCTAATGCTAACAGCATCCACTTGCACTGCACGGCTACGGAGCCGTACCTCATTCCTGGTGCCATGGCAAGACACTACCGCTACCCCACCACAGGCCATCACATATTGCACCATCGCCACCCAAAGAGCCGCCATGACCTCCTTGTGCTCATACACCAGCTATTTTGGCCAAAGGACGTCGGATTTTGCACCGGCGAGCTTTTCCCCTTTTCTGGCCTCCCCGTCATGTTTTGCTTTGTCCCGACTACACCCATCCTCCTCGACACCGAGATCCACCACATACCGCTCTTCCATGGCAGGGAATGCGTTGTGCTGACCCCATAGCTGTCGTTTCGCTAGCGAATCTCGCTCTCTGTGCATCCTATCCTCCCTGTTCCGTCTGTCTATGTGTTTGTGCCACCCAGCTGTCCTCGACCGCACCACCACACCAATTCATCACCCTTACCTCGTGTAGCGATGCGGCGCACTCGAACACTATCTTGGTGTTGCAGTGAACATGTCGAAAAAGAATCAGAGTAGTTGTGTCTAAGCAAGATGCACAAGGGAAAGAAGAACAGCAATATAGTTTTTTTCACGCACCACTTAACAATCAATTGACGGGACTGACAGAAATAGAAGTGACAAATAAGAAATGAAAGTTGACATCGAATGATAATAAAGGTAAAAGCATTTTTTCAATAGCATATAAGAGATCAGGCCAATTTCTAATGGTAGAGAAGGAATTTCCTCTTTTATGATTGCCTTGAGAGTGTTGAGACGGACGGGGGCTCGATACATACGCGCTGATGGATGGGAAGAGAAGAAAACTTGGGAGTTTATAAAAAGAGAGCAATAATAACAGCTGTGGTAGCACCGACTCTGCGTGGGCCACTCCACGCGCGGCGCGCACGGCACCGGCGTCGGGGACTCGGGGCCTTTCCCGGCTCGTACTTCCTCGGGAGACCACTGGTGCGGTGTCGTGCGAGCTAAGCGTTGCCGGACACGCGCGGAGGTGGGCGACGCGTCGTGCGGGTTTTTTTGGCACGGCGAAGCACGTGCGCGCGCGTACGTGGTGGAAATCGGCAAAGGCTTGGTCGGTACGGTCTGGTGGCTTTTGGAAGTGCCTTGCGGCCGGCCGCTTTGCACGTCCGGGGCAAATGTATTTGGCATGCGGGCGTTGGCGGCACATGTGACTACGGCTGTTTGTGGTGAAAGGACGAGGACGCTTAAGGGCCAGGTGGAGTTGCCTGGCCGGCAGGCTCGGTGGTTTCGCATCTTCCGACAGAACAGATCGGGCGTGAAGAGGCCGGGCTAGGAGTAATCTTATTGCGCTGGAGTTGTTGGGGACCTGGTCACCCTTGGTTTACGCACACGGGTAGGATATTTGGATTGGTCATGAGTTTGGTTCTTGTCTGCGTTTTTGGGTGCTGATTGTTGGGAAACCACGTGGCCCAATGAAAACCCATGATGGTCCCTTAGTCGAAACCCTATGCGACTACTATATAAGGAGGAAGGGGGTCCCCCTATGTACAAGCAATCAAAATAGCAATAAGAATTCAGTCGCCGTTCTCCCTAAATTTGTGTGTCTCTCTTTCTTTATTTGTTCTCTAATTTAGATCTGTTTGGGAACCCCGGACTATTCGATAGCGAGGTTCCTTAACACGTTATCAACACGAAGCTCTACCGGCGAACGGATTGAAAAGAAATCGTGTAGCGCCCAAATGGAAGAGATATGCATTGTTGATAGCGGCACAACAAATACCATCTTAAGAGAGTCTAAATACTTCCAGTCGATCACGAAGAACGCTGGAAAGATAACTACGATCGCAGGAAGCGATTCATATGTAATATGCTTAGGAAGAGCCACTATTATATTGCCTATAGGAACAACTTTGGTAATTGAAGAAGCCCTTTTGTACCCTGAATCAACGCGTACTCTCTTAAGCTTTAAAGACATCCGCGCTAATGGTTTTCATGTAGAAACCAATGAAGAAAATGGCAAAGAATACTTGTGCATTGTGAAGCACGCGGTATGTGGAAAAATGTCCCTCATATGAATCTGGGTTGTACTACACGAATATTCATGCACCTGAAGTGTATACTTCCTTGAAGACTGTTTTTAGAAGCTCTGAGTTATTTTCTTTATGTTATGGTAGATTAGGTTACCCTGGTCTTAGAATGATGAGGAATATAGTAAACAACTCACAAGGTCATGGCATTAATGTTAAAAATTTCCCGAATCATGAAGATTTCGTGTGCCCTGCATGTGCCACCGGGAAATTAATAACTAGACCCTCTGTCATGAAAGTGCAAAGTGAAATTCCTGCATTTCTGGAACGCATCCAGGGGGATATTTGCGGCCCGATTCAGCCCCTGTCAGGACCGTTTCGATACTTTATGGTGCTCATCGATGCTTCCTCGAAATGGTCGCATGTATGCTTATTGTCAACAAGAAACCGTGCTTTTGCAAAGCTGATCTCGCAGATCATAAGAATTAAGAATACTTTCCCAGATCATCGCGTGAAGTCCATCAGAATGGACAATGCCGGAGAATTTACTTCAAAGGCATTTGATAATTATTGCACTGCAATAGGCATAGCAGTTGAGCACTCCGTACCGCACGTCCATACGCAGAATGGACTAGCTGAAGCACTAATAAAGAGGATTAAGTTCATTGCCAGACCGCTTTTGCAGAGTTGTAACTTGCCTAACACTTGTTGGGGACACGCAGTCCTGCACGCAGCAGCTCTCATCAATTTCAGACCTTCGGCCTACAACATCCATTCTCTTATGCAGCTCGTGCACGGGATCATCCCGAAGATCTCCCATCTCAGGAAATTTGGGTGTATGGTATATGTTCCTATACCACCCCCTCAGCAGACTGCAATGAGCCCTCTCCGCAAGTCTGGGATATAGGTCGGTTATGAGAGTGCATCCATAATCAGGTATTTAGAACCCATATATTGAGACTTGCATACAACCCGATTCGCTGATTGCATTTTTGACGAGGACCATTTCCCGTCATTAGGGGGAGGAAATCAACCTCTGGATGAAAAATGCCGGGAAATCATATGGCATTCCATTGAGATCCCCGCGCATGACCCCTGCACTAATGAAGCAAATCAAGAAGTCCAGAAGATAATTGATTTGCAGAATTTAGCAAATGAACTGCCTGATCATTTTTGTGATCTGAAGGGCGTGGTTAAATCGCATGTACTCGCAAGGAATGCACCAAAGAAGGTGGAAATATTAAAGAAAATAGAAGGTATCCCTCATCCTGTTCAGAGGCCTCAAAGAAAAAGAACAGAAAATCTGGCTCCTCAAACCCAAAGTACCCGGAGACGTCTGGAGAAAACTGGGCGAGAGGACTTACCACAACCAATCACGAAAATACCCCAAGGAAAGAAGGGGAACCAGTTGAGACCTAGCACTGGAAAGAAGCCAACGGAAAAGGCAATTCCAGACTTGAATCTTCCACTACAGGAAGCCGCCGGAAATAATGTGTGCGCACACATAGGCGATGAAAAGCTAAAGGAACTTGCTCCTGCGATGGGAAATAGCAGTGAAGAGCAAGTAGAAGTGCATGAAGCACCCCATGAAGAAATGGCCATAAACTTTGTAATAACAGGAGAATCTCTGAATAGAGTAACAGCTAATGTCGATGTATACTTTGTAAAGAAGATTGCCTCGATCATTGATCATGATCCCGAGCCTGCATCTCTCGCAGAGTGCAAGAAAAGGCTAGATTGGGAAGAATGGAAGAAGGCAATCACTGCAGAGTTAGTCTCTCTGAACAAGAGAGAGGTGTTTGGGCCCGTATGCCGCAGACCTCCCCATATAAACCCTGTAGGTCACAAATGGGTCTTTGTTCGGAAGAGGAACGAAAACAACGAAGTTATAAGGTACAAGGCAACGCTCATAGCTCAAGGTTTCACTCAACGTCCTGGAGTTGATTATGAAGAAACCTATTCTCCGGTCATAGGAGGAATTACCTTTAGATATTTGATCTCAATGGCAGTCAACTTGAAGTTGAGAAAGAAGCTAATGGATGTTGTCACAAAGATATTTGTATGGAAACTTGGATTCGAGATATACATGAAAGTACGAGAAGGAATTCCTATCCCGAACCAAGACGGAGCAAATAGAAACCTGTAAAGTGTGAAATTGGAGAAATCACTGTATGGGCTAAAGCAGTCAGGACGAATGTGGTACAATCGCTTGAGCGGCTTTCTCTGCAAGAAAGGCTACACAAACAGCGAAGATTGTTCATACGTATTTATACAACGATCCCCAAATGGATTCTGTATAATCTCCGTCTATGTAGATGACTTGAACATCATTGGGACGGATGAAGAAATTGAAGAAGCATGCTCATACATGAAGTCTGAATTTGAAATGAAGGATTTGGGTAAAACCAAGTTTTGTTTAGCCTTACAGCTTGAGCATGTCCAAGGAGGAATCTTAGTACATCAATCAACCTACACGCAGAAAGTGTTGGAAATGTTTGGCTTTGGAAAGGCATATCTTGCAAAGACTCCAATGGTCGGAAGGTCACTCCAAGCAGACCTAGACCCATACAGACCTAGAGAAGAGGGGGAGGAAGTCCTGAGAGCAGAATTCCTATATCTGAGTGCAGTTGGAGCGCTCATGTACCTTGCGAATAGCACTAAGCCGGACATTGCGTTCTCTGTGAATTTGCTAGCCCTATGACATCTGCGAACCCACCAAAAGGCATTGGAAAGGAATCAAGGACATCTTCCGTTACCTCCAAGGAAGCAAAGATCTCGGTTTGTTTTTCAGAAGAAACAATGAACTGAATTTGGTCGGCTACGCCGATGCTGGGTACTTATCAGACCCGCATACTGGCAAGTTCCAAACCGGCTATATTTTCCTATGTGGAGGAACATCAGTTTCTTGGAAGTCGTCTTAGCAGACTCTCGTCTCGACATCGACAAACCACTCGAAAATCATTGCTTTGTATGAAGCATCCCGTGAATGTGCATGGCTCCGCAGAATGGTTCACCACATCCAAAAGTCATGTGGCTTGAACATTGAGCAAACTCCTACGATCATATATGAAGATAATGCAGCTTGTGTTGCTCAAGCACAGATGGGTTATGTGAAGAGCAATCTCACGAAGCATATCAACCCCAAGTTCTTCTATGCTCACGAATTGCATAAGATGAACGAGATCAAGATATTGCACACTAAGTCATGTGAAAATCTTGCAGATTTGTTCACTAAATCACTCCCAGCATCTACCTTTGAAAGGTGCGTTAAAGGAATTAGAATGATGAGACTTCGAGAAGTGCAGATTTCAGGGGGAGATATTTCACATACTCCAACATGAATCTCGAACATGAATTTTGAGTACCCAACATGAATCTCGAAGATTAGCAATTGAAGTTTGGGTGAATTGTACTCTTTTCCCTTAGCAAGTTTTTCATGAAGTTTTATTGCATAAGGTTTTAATGAGGCAATTCGTGCAACGTAATAAGCGTATGATATGTACTCTTTCTCCACGTATTTTTTCCACTGGATTTTTCTAGAGTTTTAATGAGGCATATGCATCTCGCGGCAAAGGGCCCAAGGGGAGTGTTGGGAAACCACGTGGCCCAATGAAAACCCACGATGGTCCCTTAGCCGAAACCCTAGACGACTACTATATAAGGAGGAAGGGGGTCCCCCCTATGTACAAACAATCAGAATAGCAATAAAAATTCAGTCGTCGTTCTCCCTAAATTCGTATGTCTCTTTCTCTCTATGTTCTTTAATTCAAATCTGTTCGAAAACCCCGGACTATTTGATAGCGAGATTCCTTAACACTGATGACTAGAAAGCACGGTCCTCAAATCGATCGTGCATTCGTTCTATCTGAAATGTGTTTTCCCCGTGTTCTTTTATAGCCTTTTTTTGACGCAAGAAGTTGGATCAGGTTGGACCTTAGGAGGTAAGTAAATGGGATATGAAGTGATATGCAGGGACAATAGGAAGTGTCATTGACTCGTTTCAATTCGAAGGGGCCAGTGGTCACTCCTGTACCTTGTGATGGATTCAGCCATGCAAGAACGGTGACATAACCCGCGCGCCATGTGTATGTCACATGGACCAAGTTAACATGGGCTCATCTCACGTTAACGCCGGATTTTATTGCTGGTACGGTAGAAGAGATTCGTGGTACTTGACAGGTAAGTGATTCAGCTTTGATCTCACGGGGTCACACGTAGAGCTGGGCATCGACCCGGATTTTTTTGAGCCGGCACGGGGCACAACCAGCGTGAGCTAGCCTGAACTCGAATGGGCCTTGTAAACACGGCACGGTGGTCGGCACGCTCACTTGGGCCATACTAAGGCCAGCACGGCCCACCACAGTCGCAACCGTGTTTTGCCGCGGCACGGACTCTGGCACGGTGCACATGGCCCACGGCAGCACGACGGGAAGCGGCCAGGCACGCCAGGGAGAGGGAGGCGGAGGCGGAGGGTGAGGCCGGGGTGGGGAAGGTGACATACCTGGCAGAGAAGAAGGCAACCTAGCGGAGGGGGTGGCCACCGTCACGCGCTTGGCCGCTCGGTCGAGGTTGCCCACGAGGCCACGACACACTCGCCGTGCGTTCGCGGGGGAGGCAATTCGAGGCAAAGGGGAAGGCCGCGGTGGGGAGTCGGAGGTGATGTGGGGGGAGAGGGGTGCAGGGGGAGGCCGTGGGTGGGGGCCTCGGGAGGAGGTAGAGGGAGCCGAGGGGGCTGGCGGGGCAACGGGAGAGGGAGCAGACGAGGGGGCAGCGGAGGACCGATAGGGCAGCGGAAGAGGGAGGCAGCTGAGGGGGTATCGAGGGAGCGGGCGGGTGGGTGGCGACGGGGTAACAGGAGAGGGAGGCAACTGAGGGGGCGGAGGGACCGAGGATGAGGGAGAGCAAGGCATCTAGTTTGTCTTCCGAAGCATTGAGCGGGTCACAATGAAATCCATGAGTAGAGATTGACCACTACCTCAACACGCCTTTTGTGGAGATTGAGCTTGACTTCGGGAGGGCAATGAACCCAGCTTACTCTTGTGGTGGAAGAATCACCAACATATTTATTTTGTGCTATCGCAATTTGCACGTAATGTACTTGTGGTTCCGATGTCCACTATCTCGTCGGAATCTACTTTCAGTTCAGTGGGGAGGATACTTGAGTCGAGGAGGTCGTCTCTCACGCTTGAGATGGTAGAGGCAATTACATGCCTTTAAAGACTTGGAGTGCGCAGATGAGAGGACACAACATCAGATCGAGGATCCGGAGACCACGGAGGCTTTAGCTGACTTTGATTACCTCGGCCTCAAGTAGTTTATATATATATATATGTTATTATTGTACTTCTTTTCTTATCAGAGGTAGCTCACACTGGGGTGTATGGTTTTTAATTAGACAGTAACTCTGTACCTATTAAAAAATGAATAAAAATTTATCTTTTTAACCAATATTTGTGTCCACTGCGTCAGCTCTGTACGTCTCTAGCTCTTTTCCTCTCGTCGCATCAGTGTACATGAATTGGGTCTTGATTGACACAATATAGAGTCAGCACGAATCACAAATAAATCGTACATGGGCTCGTCTTCGGCGAGCTAGATCGTAACGACAAAACAAGATTTAGACATGAGACCGGACGAACCCATACTATGCCGGCCCGGCACAGCAGTGGCGCCCACCTCTCACAGGTTGTGATTTGATACTTTTTGCATCGCTATTGGCTTGTGGTGTACTAGAGTCTAGACCACGATGAGGAAGCTACACAAGTTAGGCAACTTGTATTCCCCTTTTTCTTGGAAAGGAATGAAATGGCACGAAGAGGTCAGAGCGATCGATCATCCTAGTTGCTGGCCCAGTCCATTCCGACGTTTACATGGGCAAAGCCCAATAGATCATGGCAAAACGGGCAAAGCAAAATGAATTTAAGAGAGACTGTCTAAAAAATGAAGTTACAAATACAAAGTGTGATATTCTAGAAAAAAATTATAATAGATAAGAATTACGAAAATCGTCCATGTCTTCTCACTGTTTAGGCATCTCCCGACTACCGCATCAAAAGTTCAATTAATCCAAAAAGATTTGTTTCCAATGGGCTTATGACGACATAGAGAAAGAATAGAAAATGAAGGAGATTTTTTTTGTCATCAATTTTCTAACAGGAGTCGAGAACTATCTCGTCCGGCCCGGCTTGGAGGTCGACTGGTAGTAACATCATGGGCTTGACCCCTTAATCGCTTAACAAAATGGTCCCTAGAACCCAGCCCAGTAACTTTTGCCCATGACAGACATTACCTGTTTTTATGGCAGATGTGCTCTGTTTGGCTACATTTCGATACTATCTATACTGACATACTCTCTCTGGTCATAAATAGTTGTCGTTTTAGATCTTGATATGGTCTTCAAAATGCAACTTAGACCACTAATTTCTATTATAATATATTTATAAAATCCAATAAAATTATAATATTATGAAAGTACTTTTCGAGACAATTATACAAATATAATTTTCATTTGTCCAATTTAAATATTTAAAAATATATTAATAGTCAAAGTTTCGAGAATTTGACTGCATTTATGTCCAAAACGATAACTATTTGTGACCGAGGGGAGTACTATTTTAGATTTAATATAATAATATATATTTATAAATATACACATATTTAATTATATATACACCAAATTTTACAAATAATATTACTCTATATACATGGTAGTACTATCAAATATGATATATAGTTCAATAAATCATATTATTAATTCTACCGGTATGACTAATATTGAATAAATAAGACTATTTTATACCGATTTAGATGCTAAAATAGTATATACCGATCGGTACCGGTACTGTTGATAACTATGCTTTGCACTGAGTCAGCTATCTTTCAACTGTTGGCGTTGTCTCGCTATCCTGGTCAGGTAGACCTATCAGTGCTGTACTTCTCTTGTATACTTTCATACACTGGCGTACTACTGTGAGCCTGTGATAGGTGACATACGTCAGTTTAATTTTTCAGGTGTTCCTCTGCGCGGTACCTGAGGATGTCTTTGCTGACCTATGAACATTTCGACAGTCGACACTCGCATCACATCCAAAGCTGCGAGCACATGCTCTTGTCCAAATGTCCAATGCCCATGATAGTTAGCACTTGTCAGGGAGCTGTCTGTACTTGGCAGGTGGAAAAGATATATAGGCACAAAGAATGTTGTTTTGCGCAAAAGACGAGCTGGCTGGCTAGCTTAACCTTGAAATCAATTCCATTCAGCGCGGACTAAATTACAGCGTTACGTATAATATTTGAGCCGCCATTAGTTCCTTTGTCCTGTGCAGAATCTGCAGATGGTTACTTGATTATGATGCCTCTAAACTCCATTCCATTAGAATTAAGGTATTACAATAAGCAGCAGCAGCTAGCTACCGCCCTGGGCGTTGCGTTGATCGACGCATTCGCTACCGAGAGGTCCACACCTGCAGCGATGAGAGTAGACGTGCTATTCTTTTGAAGCAGGCGCGCATGGTTGACTCGGACAGAGAGAGAGCGAAGCACCGATGCCAATGGCGGAGTTCAGAACGGGCGGAAGTACGTACGCAAACTTTCGCTCCGGGGCCTGCGTGGCTGCGTCTCACGCAGCAGAGTTATCCAAAAATCCCTCGAAAATGGCGCAGGCGATTTGACAGCCGAGTCAAACGCGAAATCGAACAGGCCACCGTCTAATCACCCAAAGATCATGCGCTACAATCTTTGAGCCCTCACTTTGCTCCCCTGTTTATGTTCCATCAGGTGTACTCCGGCTCCACACTATCTTATTCGGTAATCAAATCAACTGGTCACAGACTCACAGTTGCAGAGTCAACTGTACGAGACAGACAGGTTAAAGTCGAGGCTAAAGCATGCTTTTGGTTCTTGTCAATTGTCATCAGTCACTACGGCGACGATCGAGTGATCCATGGCTTTGCTCTGCTCCGGTGGCCAGAGATGGGCTAGGCTTTCCAGTGCACAGCACAACCGCTTTGGTCTCACTATATCCCTTTCTTGGACTCGAAGCAGCTAACCGGTTACTAGGGAATCGCGTCTATTGGGAGCTCGATCAAATGAACAATACAACAGCATCAGCCAGAGAGAACATACGAGCAAGGCTCTAGTGGACCTTTTATATTCATAAATTTTATGTTGTATTATACTAATAGTATAAGATGAACAATAGAAATCAAATCTAGTAATTGATTTGTTACATATATTTCTACTAATCTACTACATTAGCAGCAAATGACTGGTAACAAAAAAGGAAGCATCAAATCCACGAGATTGTATGAAATGAAAGGAGATTTGCAGTCCCACTTCTCCTTCCCCTGCCACATAAATGGGGCAGGCCTAATGTCATAGATCAAAAAGACTACACCTTCTCCCTAAAGACTTAAATTAGGTTACGAGAAAAATATTGTGTTTAGCCTTTTCGTGCACAATCCCAATTGTGGACTATAATTGTTAAGTTGAATATCTTATGTTCTTCGTATAGGTAAAAATGCATTTTCTTATAAATGTTATCGAGGGTCTCTAAACTATAAATAAATAGCTAATATGATTTACTAACGAAAAGAATGACATATTCATGCCGAATTTAACGCAGAGAGCTGCCGAAAGGGTGCGCGTACACAACGTGATCACGTTCGCTAGCTGCGGCATCCACGCTGCCACGCTGTGCCTTTAGTTCAAGCTAGCCAGCCATTCCTCGTCTTTCATCTCCTTTCGTGAAAGATTAGCTTCTGCTTTTCCGAGAAAACCTCGATCTGTCCGCTGCGTCAGGGAAATCTTGACATCCCGTCGTTTTCTTCCGGTTCAGTACTGTTCATGCAGCTTATAACGTTAGGATGGAGAGGCACGGGGCCACGGCGGTAAAGGCCGGCGCGCAGAGGGATTTCCTTAGGAGGAAGAACCAAAATGTTCGGCAGTTGCAAGCATGGATGCACGGACGATGGGCAAGAAGACAAACGGCGGATGCGGATTTTTTTTTGCTCATAGGAAATCCATGTTGGAACAGAAAAAAAAAAAATCAACCAAAATGTGCTACGACGGGCAAGAAGACAAACGGCGGATGCGGATTGTTTTTCGTTCCTAGGAAATCCATGTTGGAACAGAAAAAAACAAAAAATCAACCAAAACGTGCTGCCTCAGGTCTCGGAACCTGTGACCTCCCAAGTTCAGCATATCACACACCATTTAGCTACAAAGCTCCTTAGAGATTTACATTTCTTCTTCTCTCTGTTTTGTTACAGAACCCCAACGCCTGCTTTTAAAGCCAAGTGCTGGACAACCGACTCGGAGTCTAAGTTTTGTACTACTCGCACTTATTCTTTCAAAAAATAGACTTTCCTAATTATAAGATTATCTCTATCAATTACCCTTTAATCTTGTAAAACAACTTTAACTTATTGAGACAATCGGTTTCAACTACGATTTGTCTAAACACATACTCGATACAGGATGGTGAACGCATCTCCAAGGAGTTCCGCCTTCTTCTTACTGCC
The DNA here is from genome assembly GCA_036346275.1 of Otatea glauca. NCBI lineage: Eukaryota > Viridiplantae > Streptophyta > Magnoliopsida > Poales > Poaceae > Otatea > Otatea glauca. Next base: position 68,117,181 of record CM070713.1, on the reverse strand, counting down.
CATACCACTGGTGACGCACCTTGCCGGTGATTACAACCTTTTGCCTCAGCTCCAATCGAGTCCGTCGAAGTTGACTCCGGGGCGTTGAAGAGATGTGTTCGTCGTCCAAAGTCAAGTGCGTCGAAGATGAGTCCGGGATATTGAGGAGTTGTAGTCATCGTTTTTGTTTTGTGTGCGCAAGAGTTCTTATAGGTGGGTCCAAGTTCTCTCATGGGTAAACTCTAATAGAGTCTGCGACACCGTTAAATTGCGTCACCGGTGAAAAGACAATTGGAGCCGAGCAAATGTCGTAATCGCTGGTGAGGTGCGTCACCGGTGATATGGCGAGCAGAAGAAGGTGAAACTTCTTAGAGATGCGTTAACCATCCTGTATCGAGTAATTGTTAGGTAAATTATAGTTAAGATCGACTACCTTAATAATTTAGAGTTGTGTTACAAAATTAAGAGGTCTGCTATATAAGCAGGAGTTTTGTACTTGTTGAGACAAGAAGAGAATAGATGCAATGTATTAACAAGGAGCTTGGTAGCTCAGTTGGTTTGTGCTCTCTCCTTGGATCAGGAGGTCGCGAGTTCAATTCCTCCTGCCGCATATTATTAGTTGTGTTTTTGTTCATTTATTTTCTGTGTTCCAACAATCCACCATCCATATTGTTCCGAGATTGGTGACTATAATATGGACGTTTTCCTAGGTACATTTCAGAAATACTACTATTGTATTTTCAGAAATACTACTACTAGTATTGTTTACGTACACAATACTCTGTACTCTCTTTCTCGTCTCTACTCTCTTTGTTCCAACTCCGGCGAGCTGGCTTCGCGAACAACGGCGTGAACAGGTAGTGAGGCTCGGCGCAGTGACAATGAGCTCGGGCGGCGGCACTGAAAACCTCGAGGTTTCCTGCGATAGTGTGTGTGTGTGTGTGGGGGGGGTGTTTCGAGTGACTTGGCTGGAAATGTCGAGGTTTTCGACGGCGACGGGGTTTTCGAGCGGTGACTGGCAGGTTTCACGGAAGACTGTTGGGACGGCGGACGGCCAGACGTGGACAGCTCACCGGCGTCGAGGGGGCACAGACGAACGAGCTCGACGTGGCAGCTCGTCGATCTACAGTGCGAGCGGCGCGTGACACTGTCTCCGGCGGACAGAGGCTAACGGCTAGACGCAAGAGAGATGGGGAAGGTTTCAAACTTCGGTTTTGGATTATATCTCGAGGTGATCGAAATCCAAAATTCCTATGAGATATCGGAATTTCGGACAAATTCAAAAAACAAATTTCAAATCCGGCTTTTTTTGGACTGGGATTTTGAGATCTCGGTAAAAATTACCAAGATCTCAATGAGAAACACCGAAATCTCGACCCAAAAAACTTAAAATCCAGTCAAAATGCCTCATGTTCATATCACAGACGTTTTTTTGCTAAAATCGTATGTGATGTGTATTTTTGAAAATTTTCAAATTTTTTTATTTCGTCGGGATTTGAAATCTCGTCACCGACCAAAAATCGAAATCTCGACTAAGATTTTCGAAATTTCGCCAGGATTTTAAACCTTGATAAGGGGAGAGAGATAATGGTGGGTCTAGAGTGTAATAATAATGCTTTTAGAAAAGGAGGAAAATGATAAAATACATGGAGAGCATGTGTTCCCAGAGCAAAATGGCATTTCCGGATAAACTGGCTACAGCAAAGGCAGTACGTGTGCAATAGCATTCGCCTGAACTGAAGGGAAGGTCATTGGTATCAAGGTTTTAAGTTTGGTTTTCGGATCTCAGCTCAGATGTGACTAAAATTCAAAATTTCGGATAAAATCTAATCAAAATTAAAAAAAATTTGAAATCCAGAATTTTTGAACTGAATTTCGATTGAAATTGTCAAAATCTCGACAAAATTCAACTAAGCGAAAAATAGTCGGAACAATGTTAAAAAAATTTGAAATTTTTTCGGAGGGTCCTGACATATCACTAATGTTCCTATAAAATTTAAGATCATGATCAAGCCTGAGAAATTTTCAAAAATATAATAGTGCTACTGTCCTGATAAAAGGCTGACCCACAAATTTCAACCGAATTGAAAATAGTACAAACCATATTAGAAAATATTTTAAAAAAATTTACATGGTATTTACACATCAATAATGTTCTTATAAAAATTTGAAATAATGATAAAAGTCCGAGGAATATTAAAAAAATCGTAAAGTGCTACTAAAGGCTCATGGGCAAAATTCAACCGAATGAAAAATGATTCTAACCGTGTTAAAAATTTTGAAACTTTTTGTGGATGGTACTAACGCATCACTAATTTTATCATAAATTTTTCAGATGATGATCAAACTTGAGAAATGTTAAAAAATTGTGACATTGTTGCTGTCCTCATAAAAGATTTACAGTGCTACATGTATTGCTTACATAGATTTCATTGAGTAATCAAAACACATTTAAATTTTTTGAAACTTTTTATATAAGGTTGCTGAAGTAATTCTTAAGCTCTCCTAATAGTTTTCTATTATGATCACACTCAAGTGAATTTATAAAATTCTGACATTGTTACTGTCTCAATTATGTTTTTAAATTTTTAAATATAACAAATAAAGTTCAATTATTTTGAAAAATTTTATGTATGATCCTAGGCTACTAAATATGGTAACATAAATTTTCAGAGTATGATGAAGCTTGTACAATTTATAAAAATTTGACAGTGTTTCTACTATTTTTACAAAACGTCCCAAAAATTCAGTTTTTCAACAAATTTTCATAGAAGATGACATTCTTAAGGGTTATTGATCCAAATCTCGTCCTCAAAAGTCAAAATCCGGTTAAAAATTATGAGATTTTGATGAAATTTTCTGAATTTTCGAAATTATTGTAGTATTTTGATTTTTTATCCAACTGTGATTTTGCATGTCATCTCCGGCCAAAATCCGAGATCTCGTCTAGATCGAAATTTCGCGTTTTTATAACCTCGCTTGGCATAGCCAACTCAATCGAGAGAAAAGCTTTGGCACGGAGACCGCCGGCATGCGTGTGCACGCATCAAAAGGCGCAAAGGTTATTTCAGTTCAGCGATCTACGTCCTTCCTTGCACTTGAACATTCTTCGTTCGTGCAATGCAGAAATCAAACTGTGATTAGCAACAAATATTCTCACGCATCCACTCCGGTAAACAAGCTTGAACCTTGGATTTGTACGTGCATGGCGTTCGAGATTTGAAGTGCATTCTCCGGAACGCAACCATGGTTCAAAAATCTCACCGAGATTTAGAATTTCGGTTGGGGCTGAGATTCCAAATCTCGACAGAAATTTTCTTTTTGGAAATTTTCAAATTGCTACAGTGTTTTGATGAATTCCGTAGAGATTTCAGCCAATTTTGTAGATATTTCTCCTTTTTAGACAAAGATTATCACAAATTTGACCGATTTTCATATTTTTGGACCAAAATTCGCACCAATTTTTTGTGATGAATTGTATTGCCTTTTGTGAGAAATACATGTGAAAAATTAGCAAAAAAATACATATACAAATTATATAAACCTAGAAAGCAGTGACTTCCAAGAATTGCAGCCCTAGCATAGCAAGACTAGTTGATTGATGTGAACGTCGGCTAATTCAGTATCCAATATAAAAAGATTCATAAAAACAGATCAAATCAAAATCTAACTGTGGATACAAAATGATGTTGGTAATATTGGTTAGGACTTTGGATCAGTCCGATGTAAAAATTTGCTTTTCTATCTGGAGCAAATCATGTGGAAATATTTCCCATGTGATGATCATTGAACAAATATAATTGATAATGTATTTCGGCGAGATTTAAGGTTTTATGACCTAGATTATCACAAATTTTCGGTCAAAGAGAAGTTAGTAAAGAAGCTTAGATTTTTATACTGCACTGCACTACGGAGAGACTCGCCAATATATGCTTAGCCCTATGACATCAATTGTCTTCAGGTTTTATTCCCTCAAAAGCGATAGGTAAGAGTAGATGAAAACCAGTGCAACTGTCATTATCATCATCAATTCATTATTAATAAACCATGTGTCAATAAGAGGATAACCAATTGTAATACCCTCAATGCCTCAACTGAAGATAAACCTTACAAAAGGAAAAAAGAACACTCGACGATATGCTGCTACTGCTATGTGCTATTCAAATACATGCATGAAATTAACTGATGAATACATCAAAGAAAAATGACAGTGTAATCACAACACCTAGCTACTACTTGTCATGCATCCAAGCTCAAGCCTTCCATAGCATAGGAGATTGACTAATCAATAGCAAAAGGGTTTCAACTAGTATTTTACGTGCAAATACTTAGTATTTTGTATTCAAACAGATAGAAAATATATATAAATGCTTATATGATTTTTTTATAGTATTCTCAATTTTTTAGCCTCAGGAGACTATTTTACGGATGGTAAAAAAAAGGCCGAGATTTCTGTTTTTCCTACCTAAAAAATAATGGATTTGAAATTTAATTTTAAATTTTGATCAAAATTTAAAAATCTCATCCAATTCTTGTATTTTAGTCTCTCTGAGATATGATGCGAAAACAAAATTTGTAACTTTGAACTCAATAGATAAACCTGCTACTGGTTGATCCCGTCGCGTGTGGAAGGAAAGCCGGCGCGCCCCTCTTGTACGCCTGCAGGTTTCCTTCAACACTGACGGGCTCGATGTGCCACTTTGACCGCCTCCGTAGGGATGCGTGCGCACAGAGGGAAGCACACTGCACACGGGTATAAATAACGTATTGCGTCGTTGCCGCCTGCATCAAAATTTGCGCCGGCGCAGTATCATTTCTGCGTCCAAGGAAGAAAAAAAATGAAAAGAAGGCGCTCGGCTTCTCGCTCTGCGTTACGGGAATCTGCTTTGCGAGATGTGATGCGCCTTGGGATCAGAAACAGCATTTTTTGGGCTGGGCCAGGAGATTGCGCTGCACATGAAACAGTTCCATTTGCTCCGTGCTGGCTATGTTTTGAATAGATTCTTGCCTCCCTAACGTAGCTTCTTTTAATCGTCTGAATCAGCAAGCAAAGACAGCGGGGTGCCGGGGTTGTCTCCTAATGATTGCTTTACACTGGTGATTACCGGCAAAACATGTGGAGAAGGAACGGAAAAGTATTATGACTGTAGAGTATATGCTAAAGAATGGCGCAGCGTGTCATCTCCGGTCTCCGGATATATCAGTCTACTATGTATATCAAATCAGCCAGCTTTGCTAGTGGCCAGGCCTGTCTTTGCCAACTTCACAAAAAAAATGAGAAAAAAGGACAGCCTTGCGCAACTAATTACTCTGTAGATCAAGTACTCTATGCTACAACCTCTTTTTGAGCGCGTGATTTTTTTTTTTGCTACTGTGAGAATTGAATTGTCTTACGTGAAATGACTGCAAAATTTGTACTAAATTCCCAGTTCTAATCACACACTTGTTTTCAGTGCATATTTGAATGGTTCTTTTCAGAATCTAACATCAGGGTGTTCTAAAAAACTGAAGTTTGCTAATGTTGGTAACATGTTTCATGTTCTTGGCGCTTTGCGCAGGCAGCTAGAACCAGCAGCAGGCAGTGTTAAGTGACGACGGTGTCCCCCTCGATCCCATGGTAAGTTGCTAACATGCTTTTGTCTTCTCAAGGAACTATCATTCAGCCACTACTACCACACCGCTTTTCTCTTTAGCTTTTGTGCTCGGGCCTAACGTTAGCAACGCCTTTTTTCAAAGGCTCTCAAGAAACTATGCAAGATCAAACTTAATCGAGTGCTGCCGTATTGTCAAAGGCAGCGTTTTTATGCCCCCCTTGAACTAAGAGTGAGAAGGAAGCGGATAAAAGCTAGAAGTATAGGTCATGCGTGGATTGCTAGATAACGCAACTTCTTCTCTCTTTGGCTTCGAAATTCCTATCAATAATTTACTACCGCCTTTACAAAATTACTAGTACTATAGACATGGCAATGCCATGAGAATCCAAAGGAATTACTCCCTCCGTTCATTTTTATAAAGCATATTTTAACTTTGCATAAGGATTAAGATTGCGTTGAAATTGAGAAAGATACGAGAGAAAATGACTTAGATGCCCTCACTTAATTGTTTTGGAAAATGAAAGATATACTTTGTGTGGGTGGTAATGAATAAATGCATATAGTTGAGAGAGAATAAATAGGGGCATAAAAGAAAAGACCTCGTTAAATTTAACTACAAGTCTTATATTTATGAATAAGATCATTTAAAAAATAAATTTTATAAAAATGACAGAAGGGAGTACTATTAGGATTGTAGTAGTACTTACCTATTTCTACTTCTTTCTGAATTCTGACACGAAAGGTAGGCTCCAACGCTCAACCATTTAAGTAGGAATTCAACGGTTGATTTTGATCAGACGCAGGACCGTTCGAATGGATTGGACTTGTGAGCTCTCTGGAGCATGGACCATGCGGGCCAGAATGCATGCTTACCAGTTACCAAAGCAAGGCTGGAACTTGCATGGATAGTTGATTTGTGTCAATCTAAATTCCAAGGGATCTCTTTTCTTTCTTCCTTTCCTTCCTTTTATCTTTTCTTACGGCGGGAGATGACTTCAAGAAGTCTCTTTACGGCAACTGTGATAGTATCCCATCATCTTCTGTGACGGAGTCTTGTGGGCAGTGGCGCTGTAGCTTAAAACAGTTGGTGAATATACGTGTTCCCGACGAATCAGTCATTCACGACTAGTAAAATGACGGGGACCGTGCAATGCATGCTCATTTGATCCGCAGACCAGGCGAATCCAAGTTAACCCAATTCCACCAATCAATACTAAGTACCAAGGTTTTAAATTTCGTTTTCAGACGACATCTCTGGTGTGATCGAAATCCAAAATTTCGGTTGAAATCCGGCCAAAACGCAAAAACTAAATTTTAAATCGAGTTCGTGTCCAAAAAAATCTAACGAAATTGACCAAAATTTCGGCAATTTTCAGACCCCCGTGAAATGGTCTCTCGAGGCTATAAAAATATGAAAAATCATACAAGCATTATCTATATTTCTATCTGTTTGAATGCAAAATACTAAGTATTTGCATATAAAAGACTTTAAATTTAGAAATTTCAGCAGCATTTCGACTATTTTTGGATTCTAACTCTTAAATTTGGCAATAATCAATATATATTGTGATCACAAATGATAAAAATGAAATAAAATTGATATAGATGGCATTCATATTCACCAACATCATGTCGTTGCATCATCCCATTGCATGACAATTCACAATTCATGAACAATTTTGAAATCTACATTACAATTTTGAAATCATGTCGTGCATTCCATCCGTCGTATTTAATCCATTACAATTGTTTCGAACATAATAAATGAGAGAAATACTTGTCGAAGCATGAATAACGTAACAACCCACTGGTCGGTCCGAAGTACCTGCAAGAGGCATAATTAAAGAATGAGTATGAACATGTATTGCAGGAAGATGTGCTACATGAGTAAAAGAATCTTATGGACAACTATACATTGATGTACCTACACGTAGTAGTACATGTATGTTGTAACCTCCACCATTGCATAATCGACAATGATCTTCCATGCTTCCTCTTGTGCGCTTGCTTGTACTCCTCCCAGTTAATGTCTTGCGGCAGCCAAGCAGACTTACAGTGTTTGTAATGCGCCATCCAGACGGAATGTTTCTCTGGCTGGTGCAAGTACCTGACAGGCATATGTCGTGTGTACGGATCGACGTAGGGATCAGTGTAGTCAAACAACGACGATATGCTCGATTTGTCTTGACTCTGGTAATGTTGTACCCACCCTAATCCCCTTAGTAGGGCATCGAGCTGTACCCTAACACGAGGTACCCAGACTGCTCACTAGGGAAACCCCAATGGCTCGAAGACTGACTGCTAGACTACATGCCCATGTCATCTTGGGCTGTCCTGCCTGCCGCCCACCTCTACTACTCGTCATACCCTTCCCATAGGCTTAGAGAAAGTGTGGACTGAGGAGGCAAAAGAGAGGAGGAAATGACAAGGAAATTTGGCTTTATTTGATCGTTTGACCTAGCCTTATATACTAAGTTTAGGCTATCAATTCAAGTATGATCATACATAATTTGTATATGTATTTTTTTGTAAAATTTTCACATGTATTCCTTATAAAAGGCATCACAATTTGCTACAAAAAAAATTGAGCGAAATCATGTCCTAAAAGTATGAAACCGGTCAAATTTGTGGTCATTTTGGTCCAAACAGCCGAAAAATCATGAAATCACTATAGCAATTTGAATTTTTTGATTTTTTATCCCACCGAGACTTGGAATCTCGGCCCAGGCCTAAAGCCGAAATTTTGGCCAAGATTTCTAAAATTTTGACTAGATTTTGAACTATGATAAGCACCCCCTCCGTTTATAAATGTAAGATCAATAGTTTGAATTATATTATTTAAAAATATAAAATTTGTATGTAGATTTAACAAAAAATTTCTATTATACCTGTATTTATTTTCTCTCTACCATATGCATTTATTCATTACCACTAACACAAAAAATTCTCTCTCATCTTCCAAGACAATTAAGTAGAGTATCTAAATTATTTCCTCTCGTAACTTTCTCAATTTCACCACAACTTTAATCGTTGTACAAAGTCAAAATACGCTTATATTTCTGAACAGAGGAGTAAAGCGTTATATATTATTCCTCCATTCGTGAATAGATGTCATTATAGGTTTTTGCATTTCCACTAAGCCACATTTATAGAAGACTGCGTTACCGTTTTTATATCTTTGGATGGTGTATCTTACTCTAGTGTATAGTAGTAAATGATATTAAAAATAACTACAAGAGGGGTATAGAAGAAAAAATGGTAAAATATCTCGAAATCGTAAAATGGCATGTATCTATAGACAAAATTTAAAAGCTAGAATGGCGTGTATTCGGGAACTGAGAGAGTACTCCATCCGTTCAAAAAATAAGATTTACAGTTTGAATTATCTTGTTTAGAAGTACAAGATTTACATGTAGATTTAACGAGGCTTTTCGTACTGTAATCATATTTATTTTCTTTCAACCATATGTATTTATTCATTACCACTCACACAAAGCATTATCTCTCATCTTACAAGATAATCAAGTAGAACATATAAATCATTTTTTCGTGTGTTTTTGAATTTCATCGTAACCTTAATTCTTGTGCAAAATCAAAATATGACTTACATTTCTAAACGTGGGAGTAAGCACCGATCGAGTTAATTGCGCAGCAACACACTACTACAGAATGGTACATCACTATCGCTTCATCTGTGTCGGTTCTTAAGTTTTTAGGAAGAAACGATTGTGATAGATGACTTAGAGAGGCATTAATCACAATCACTATCGGTTCTCGTGTTAGAAGTGATAGTGATGTAGATCGAACATTACAATCGGTTCTTATGCGAGAAGTGATAGTGATGTGCATTATCATCACTATCGGTTTCACATAAGGCGATAGTGATGAGAAAGTACACATCACTATCGGTTCTTATTTAAGAAGCGATAGTGATGATAATGCACATCACTATCGCTTCACAAAAGACCGATAATGATAAGACGATCGCATCACTATCGGTTCTTATTTAAGAAGCGATAGTGATGATAATGCACATCACTATCGCTTCTCACAAAAGAACCGATAGTGATGAGACGCGCTCATCACTATCGGTTCTTTTGTGAAGCGATAGTGATGTGCATTATCATCACTATCGCTTCTAAATAAGAACCGATAGTGATGTGATTTCTCATCACTATCGCTTCTTATGCAAACCGATTGTGATGATCGTGATAATCACTATCGCTTGTCTTATAAGAACCGATCGTGATGTGAATGATCACATCACTATCGCTTTTATATGAGAACCGATAGTGATGTACCTCGTTAGGTTAATTATACCACTCGAGCAGTAACTCTTCTCTGTTATTGTTCCGAGGAGGTTTCTCCGCCGCCACCGTAAAAATAGCTTATATTCTGTGGTTGGAAGCAATACTTGGGTGAGAAAATTTGAAATTCTCAAGGGTGGGTGTTAAGAGGGTAAATTTGAAGCCCTAACTTGAGGAGATTTCTCATTTTGCATAATTTGTGGTTTTCTTCAAAATGTGAGCATTCCTTCAAACCCCTTTAATTTTGCACTATGTATTTTTGATATGTCGCAAGAAAGTTTAGATTGCACTGGTATTGTGTATGTCCTATCGATTTCACACCCTTTTATTTCACAAGCATGTACACATGTAGTTAATTATCTTAATTTGTAGTGCTTTGGTGTTAATATGGAATTATTATTGTCACCACCTAATGCATGCTAGAGTTTAGGGTGCGGAACCTACGCCTCCTGCTCGAGGATGCTTGTTTATAAATATACCGAACTAAATGGCATATTTATGTTTAGCAGCCTCAATTGTCCACGTTCTTTAGATAGCTTCGAGGATATGTGCTTGGCAAGTTCTCGATCGAGCAAAGGTTGTACAATCAGAGTAGAGATTTCGTAGCGTCTCCTGGTATTCTCTGATACACACCCTCTTGACCTGTTGTCGAGACGTGTATATGGAGAATAGCGAGATGTCTTGAAATTTTCTCCGAGTTGTACAACGGCTTAGGAACTTGTCGAACCACATATCCTCGAATGGGATTAGACCAAACCTATTTAGAGATTGGGAGTCATCGTTGGTACCTTTGTTTTGTTTCGTTGTAGTCAAAAGATCCAGAGGCTACCGCACTATATAATTAGATTGTTTGATATCATTGTTGATGTTAAAAATGTATGTCTCCTATCTAGGGAATTGGAAGCTCTAAACCAGTGGAAGAATCTAGGTATCGATTAGGAGAACACATTTTATATATCTTGCAGAACTTGCAGTCCTCTATTTTGCAAAGGTAATATTAAATGAAATGATGTCTCAATATTTCAAATAGCTAGCTAGCTTGCTTTCGCTCCAGCTTCTTCCTTAATTTATTGTGTGAATTTTAATTGCGGATGGACCGTAAGGAATGGATGTATGACAAAAGTCGTGTGAGGCCAATTTCAGAGGGTGTTAAGGAGTTCAAAAAATTGCCGAACAGACATGGTGAGGAGGGTGTAAACTTCATATATTGTCCTTGCATTGATTGCACCAATCTGAGAAGATTTAACAACTCACCAAATCGAGGACCACCGATTCGACGTGGCTTCGTGAGGAATTACACGCCTTGGATCCATCACGGGAGACAGTAGTACCCTTCCGGTATGCAACGAAGACACGGTGGAACCAGATGATGAGTTGCAGCCTGATATGTTTGAGGAGGAGAATTTGGAGCAAATGTTGCGGGATGTGGAGGGTAATTACACGGAAAGAGAGTTTGAAAAGTTTAAAAGCTTGATGGAAGACGATGCCAAACCGCTGTTCACAGGTTGCAAAGTAGAATACACCAAGTTGGGTTCGGTCCTTGCATTGTTCGAATTGAAGGCAAAACACCGTTGGATAGATACAAGTTTTAATGCACTTCTAGTTCTTCTATCGGATCTACTTCCAGAGGGAAACGAGTTGCCAACAAGCATTTATGAAGCGAAGAAGCTACTATGTCCCATGGGAATGGAAATAGAAAGGATACATGCATGTCCGAATGATTGCATCTTGTACCGTAACGCACATCGAGTCTGCACGTGTGTCCAGCTTATGTGTGCCTCGGTACAAACAAAAGGAGAAGCGTAATGACAAGAAGCGTAAGTGCCGGGCAACGAGGGTGAAGAGGTCACTAAAGGTGCACCGCCAAGGTATTGTGGTACTTTCCCATCATTCCCGTCTCGAGAGGTTGTTTGCAAATCCTAGAGAAGCAAAATTGTTGCGTTGGCATTATGAGTCTCGAAGGAAGATGGCAAGTGAGACACCGCCGATTCGCTCAATGGAGAAACATCGATTGGAAACATGAGGAGTTTGGTGCCAAATGAGGAACATAAGATTTGGATTGAGTACCGATGGAATGAATCCGCTTGGTAACATGAGCAATCGTCACAAGACGTGGTCGGCCTCATGTGTATCTACAACCTCCTCCTTGGTTGTGCATGAAGCGGAAGTATATCATGATGTCGCTATAATCTCGGACCTAAACAAATGGAAATGATATTGATGTGTACCTCGCTCCATTGATCGAGGATTTGGTAAAATTGTGGAATGACGGGTCATTGTGTGGGATGCGTCTGAAGAGAGCATTTCACCCTACGGCTATGGTATTCTCGCACCATAAATGATTTCCGGCTCTTGGTAATTTGGCGGCTACTGATCGAAAGGAGCAAAAGCGTGTCCTATTTGTGAAGAGGAGACCGAGAGCTTATGGTCGCCGAATTCCAAGAAAACTGTGTATATGGGTCACCGTAGGTTTCTACCTCAAGTCATCGATACCGTAAGATGGATGACAAATTTGATGGGAAGAGGGAAGTCCGCTCGCACCGCAACCTATGAGTGGAAGGCAAGTATATTCACGTAGAGGATATCGATGTTCAAGACGGAAAGAGCTCTAAATCTGCTCGTTCTAGGACCATTTGGAAGAAGAGGTCAATATTTTGGGACTTACTGCATCGGAAGGAGTTAGATGTTCGCATTGTATTGATGTCATGCACGTTGAGAAGAATGTCTGCGATAATTTGGTTGGTATCCTCTGAACATACCCGAAAGACAAAGGATGGTGTGAATGCTCGTCGCGACATGGCCTACATGGGAATCAGGCCCAGCTTGCAAGTGATAGAGGAGGATGGAAAAGGTCCGTATATCCCATGCATGCTACACCTGCCCAAGAAGGAGAAAGAGGACTTTTGCAAATGTCTCCATGGTATTAAAGTTCCATCCGCTACTCCGCCAACATTAAGAAGCTTGTGTCCTTGGATGATTTGAAGTTGTTGGGCATGAAGTCCCACGATCGCCATGTCTTGATGACCCAAATGCTCCTGTTGTAATCCAAATATTCGCCAGAGGATGTCGGTTTGCAATCACGGTTGTGTTACTTCTTCAATGCGATCTCTGCAAAATTATTGACCCGACATGCTAGACAACTTACAGAGGGAGGTGGTGCGGACTTTATGTCGACTTGAGATGCATTTCCCACCGTCGTTCTTCGACGCCATGGTCCACCTTGTTGTTCACCTTGTTAGAGAGATTAAGATATGTGGACCCGCTTTCTTCGCTACATGTATCCGCTCGAGAGGTACATGGGTATATTAAAGTCCTATGTGAGGAATCGATCGAAGCTCGAGGTAGTATTGTGGAAGGTTATGGGATCAAGAGGTTATTGAGTTTTGTGTGGACTATCTCGGGAAAAGACAAGCAATCGGTGTTCTCAGATCTCGCCACGAGGGCGCACTTGTTGGCAAAGGAACCGTGGGTCGAAACTAACGAGGCCACGGTTTGATATGTATTGCAAAGCGATTTGATGCTTGCAAAGCAGAGCACGAAGTTGCGGGGTACATCAAGCAAGATAAGTTGATATTACGGAAGAGAATCCACATATGGATGAGCTTTCCATCATGCGAGAACACAACGATAGATTTGTTACATGGTTCAAACAAACGGTAGAGTTCTCTCGTTAGTGAGAATGTGAAATGGTTGGTGATGGACCTAGATTTAATGTACGTATATGGCAGGGTACGATATTAATGGGTACACCTTTTACACCGAAAGTCAAGATGCTAAGAGTAATCGTTCAAAACAAAGGTGTAAGCATAGATGTTCTTCCGATGTACATCACTCGAAAGGAGGATCCTCAACGGCAATGTACTTGTATTATGGGATAATCAAGAAATTTGGGAGCTCGATTACGGAATATACCAAATTCCATTATTCCGATGTAAGTGGGTGGACTAACACATGGAGTGAAGGTCGATAAGAGAGGTTTTACTCTTGTGGATCTAAGCGCACTCGCCTACAAAGATGACCTGCCGTACTTGCGGCAAGCAAATCAAGTCTTCTATGTGCGTGATCCGCCAATCCGAGGTTGCACGTTGTCCTTCACAAAGAAGCGGCGGATCGTTGGTGTCGAAAATGTCGAGATGAAGAAGAATACAATCAATTCGATGAAATACCTCCATTTGCGATGGGGCCTATCTTAGCGGGATGACGACACACATCAAGAAATTACGCGCGTAGATCATCAAGAAGGGTTGTACTTGTAATTAAAGGAAATATTGTATTGTTTGTTCATTTTATCATGCCGTTTCATTTTCTTTAAGCCATTAGTGTTTAAGACATATGTTTTATCGTGCCTTTTGTTTGGGTAAAGTTGTACTGTTATAATCTCTCATGGAACATTGTGACATATTTGAAATCTACTTACTAGTTGGTCATTCGCTTACATATCGTAAAATTTGTTTACGGATTTTTCTTTTGGGAAAGCTTCTAACTAGTCCAAAGTTTATTTACTAAAATTTGGAAAACTCGGACTTTAATTGCATAAGTTTTGACTTTTGCAGTCTATAAGCTAGAATCATGCTTACAAAGTGAATTCTTGCATCTTTGTCAGTGCTAAATCTTTTTTCGAAAATTCTTTTTTGAATAGACCTGTAATATCCCAAAGTATGTTTCTGCAAAATTTGAAAGAATTCCAACTATATCTGTAAAAGTTGTGGCCTTTTACCTTTTCATCAATGAATTCTACTAAATCGACTTCATCTTGCTTTGTCCGAAAATCAATAGTGATTGATATTTGTGTCGGGTTTTCCTTCAAAACCGATAGTATTGAACAAATATTTGTGTCGGTTTTTTTATTGAAAACCGATAGTATTAGAGATCAACTTATTTGTGTCGGTTTTCTCTTAAAAACCGATAGTACTAGTTTGTGCCAATTTTTCTTCAAAACCTGTTATAGTACTATTAGTGTCGGTTTTTTCTTCAAAACCGATAGTATTGAACCAATATTTGTGTCGGTTTTTTTATTGAAAACCGATAGTATTAGAGATCAACTTATTTGTGTCGGTTTTCTCTTAAAAACCGATAATACTAGTTTGTGCCAATTTTTCTTCAAAACCTGTTATAGTACTATTAGTGTCGGTTTTTTTATTGAAAACCGATAGTATTAGAGATCTACATTTTGTGTCGGTTTTTCAATGAAAACCGATAGTAATAGACTACTTGTTGTCTCGGTTTTTTCTTGTAAACCGATAGTACTATTTTGTGCCAATTTTTCTTCAAAACATGTTATAGGACTATTTGTGTCGGTTTTCCTTCAAAACCGATAGTATTGAACTAATATTTGTGTCGGGTTTTTATTGAAAACCGATAGTATTAAAGATCTACACATTTGTGTCGGTTTTCTCCTAAAACCGATAGTATTTTAAACATTCATATTTGTATCGGTTTTTAATGAAAACCGATAGTAATAGTCTACTTTTTTCTCGGTTTTTCTTGTAAACCGATAGTACTTTTCGTGCCAATTTTTCTTCAAAACATGTTATAGGACTATTTGTGTCGGGTTTTCCTTCAAAACCGATAGTATTGAACAAATATTTGTGTCGGGTTTAATATTGAAAACCGATAGTATTAAAGTCTACACATTTGGGTCGGTTTTCTCATAAAACCGATAGTATTTTAAACATTCATATTTGTATCGGTTTTTAGTGAAAACCGATAGTAATAGACTACTTTTGTCTCGGTTTTTCTTGTAAACCGATAGTACTATTTTGTGCCAATTTTTCTTCAAAACTGTTATAGTACTATTAGTGTCGGTTTTCTCTCAAAACCGATAGTATTTTAAACATTCATATTTGTGTCGATTTTCTCTGAAAAACCGATAGTATTGTGAAACATATTTCAGTCGGTTTTTTTGTGTAAAACCGATAGTATTGAACTAATATTTGTGTCGGTTTTTTTATTTAAAACCGATAGTATTGGAGATCTACATATTGGTGTCGGTTTTGTCTTAAAAACCGATAGTATTGTAAAATATATTTGTGTCGGTTTTTTGTGTAAAACCGATAGTAATGTGATACCCCTTACTTAAGGCGCATTTTTCGAGAAGCTTTCACGCGTGCCTTGCCTTCGCTTGCCCTAGCCCCTTTCTCAAGCTCCTCGCTTCCACCTCCGCCACCCGGCGCCCGCCTGCCGACTCCACCGCCCGACGCTCCACGCCGCCTCCTGTCGTCCCCACGCCGCGGCGCCCCGACGCCTAACGGCCCATCGCCCACCCCGCCGCCCACGCCGCGCTCCGTGCCGCCACCGCCCCGACGCGCCGACGCCTAACGCCCCCCATCGCCCGGCCGCCCACCGCCTAAGCGCCCACGCCGCTCCTGTCGCCTCACCGCCGGCGCGCCCAAGCCCCAACGCCCCATCGCCAGGGCCGCCCACCGACTCCACCGCCCGGCGCTCACTCCGCCTCCGTCGCCCCACCGCCTCGGCGCGCCGACGCCTAACGCCCCATCGTCCCTGTGCCCCACCTCCTGGCGCTCCATCGTAAGTTGCAGGACAACCGCAGTAATCAGACATGCAATCTATATGATAACAACTTCTATGAACATATCCACCCCAATTGAAAACAATCACGTATATACATCCCATAATAACTATTAGAAATAGTAGAAATTTCATCAAACAACTCAAAATAGAACGCAGTTTGTTTGAAAATTGGAGAGCGTATATCCCATATTTAGATTAGAAGAAATGTTGACAATGCAAAGGTGTTATGAAATTATTCGGAGAGCGAAATCATGTATTTGGATAACATGACATGTAGACAATGCAATGTGTTATGAAAGAATTACATTGAAAAGAAATCCCATATGTAGATTACATCACATGTAGACAATGCAAGGTGTTATGAAACTCAGACTTACTAAAGTTGTTAAAAACAAGCTTGGACAACAAATCCGGTTGCATCATGTCCCGAGCGTATGTTTGAGGATTAAGCCAGAAAAAAAGATATGGTGGCGCAGTGCCTGTGGATATGCCGCCTAGTAATGTACCCAATGGAATAGCGAGGCATTAAGAGCTTCGCAGGATGAACTCAAAAAGAAACTCATTAGCCTATTGTTATCGATGAAAACAAAGGAAGCAAGCACTTCAAAATTGAACATTAATAAGCATCTTTCTCAAGCTGCTAATTAGCTTTAACTCACATCTTCATGATGAATTGGACATTGTGTAGTCAACAGAGGAAGCCAAAGTAACGAAGATATTGTCTCACATTAGAAAATATCTTATTGAATAGGAAAAAGCGCTTATCTACTTCAACCTTGTTTAAAAAGGCCAAACATCAAAGGTTACGCTTATGTGCAAGCCACAAAGAAGACTACTAATTTCGTAACCTCATTGTGAAAGGCCATAATGAATTACCGATCTATAATCAATAAGCCAAATCATGACCCATCACTACATGCAAGCAAAGAATGTCGAATGTAATAGCAATTGAACATATTTATGCTTTGTTCCTCAAGCGACAAATCTAGGTGTTACTCTACTAGGACAATTGGATGTGCTTAACATATCATTTCAATTTTAAACTTCACAATATAGAAATGGGAAGTCCTTGCCAACAATCCACAAACCGGTATGTAATCCATCATAACAGTATCAAGTACATCTCTTGCAAAGAAGTGTCTTCTTTCCATGTATGTTTTCATGCCTTTTTCAATATTTTGTCATATGTGCTTCATACTCGCCATACTATTATGCAACTTTAGACTCTCTTAATTGAGATAGCTATTTCAATTATAATTGCATATTATTTTCCTTTTCATCTCAAAGATATGTTAGAGTTTAGGTTATGTAACCTCGTCTCCTGCTCGAGAGTGCTTATTTATAAATATGTCTAATGACATATTTATAAGCAAGCGATCTCGAATTATCCACGATTTGATAGTTCGAGGATATGTGGTTTGGGCAAGTTCTGAAGTGTTGTACAACTCACAGTAGATTTCGTAGCGTCTCCTGGTGTTCTCTGGATACACACCCTCTTGACCCGTCGCCGAGACGTGTATCCGGAGAACAATGAGATGTCGCCAAATTTTCTCCGAGTTGTACAACGGCTTAGGAACTTGCCCAAACCATATCCTCGAATGGGATTAGGACCAAACCTATTTAGAGATTAGGAGTTATCGTCCATACGTATTTAGTTGGTCTACATACGCACTTGTCTTGAAGATCATTCGCTCATCCATTACTCTAATGCAATATGCTACAACAATGACATGCTATGAATTATCCATTGATTTGTTACTTTAGATGATTTATTGTGAAGTTCACATAATAGCTACGAATTGCTTTCTCTCATGTGAAATATATGTCCATGTTAGATAAGAAAACTCAAAATGTCGCAATTGAGAGCATCGGCTCATCGCGTAAAGAGTAGAAGGTGCTCTGAGGGCCAAGCCAACTTCCAAGTGTCGAGCGGAGCCAGTTCCAAATGTCGAGGGGCCGAGTAAGGTGAGGAAGGCCCGAGGACCGAGCAAAGGGCCACAGGAGAACGCCGCAAATTCTCCACTTCAATGCGACGGGCGCTTGCACGGTCCTCCCAAGTATAAGGGGCGATACCGCCATTCCTCGCAACTGGTGAGGAGAGAGTTCCCATAACGGTTAAGGATTGGAGAAAGGAGGTCGCGAAAGCGTAAGAACCGGTGTGGGACGAGGTTAAGGGAAATGGATTATAGAAGAGGAGGATGAAAACAATGCCAGCGGTACGCCTTGAAGAGGATGGGTGTGGCTCGAGGCACTTTAGGGTCTACATGCACAAGTGAGTACGTCTTTGAAAGGCCGTGCACCATTCGAGAGGTATCCGCTCGTGCTTCCCGATGTTTGGGAGGAGTTCACGAGGATGAAGAGTACGCCCGAGGCGAGGAGCCGAGACAGAGGAACGTTGCTACCTGGAGGTCGAACACGCACGCGCACCACCTCGGTTCAGCGGCTACGAAGGAAGAAAGCGTAATGGGCACGACTAGCCGAGGAGTGCGCCAACTCCGGACAACGATGCCTTACTCGCATATATGTGAGGAGCGGGCACGTGATCGGGTATTAGCGAGGACAAAGAAAACCGGGACGGCAATGGTAGTACCAAACCCCACTACCGCGCAAGTTGTCTCCACCATCGTAAGATATCAAACTTGCTACATTGCAAGAGACCATTCTGTTGTATTTCAGATCTAATTGCATCTCGCTTCTTGCGGGAGGAGGTAAGCCGAGGAAAGAGCAGGGACTTTTCTTAGCCAAGGGTCAAATGACATCCTATTCTCTCGATCGGAAAGCCCACCATAAGGGCCGGTGCTTGCGCAGGGCGGGCATACGAAGAAGTCCTACTTCCAAGATGCCGCCGAGTACCGGATCAAGAACATGGGAGGCACGTGCGGGCGCTCAAGGACACGCTTAGGGAGCAATGAGGAGGAGATCTCGGAGGAGATGAGGGAGGAGATGAGGGTGCGATGATGGCACGTGAGGAGGAGATGAGGGTGGAGATGATGGCACGTGAGGAGCGCCTAAGGGCCGAGATGATGGCGATGATCTCCTGCAGTCGAGCCGATGCCCCGCCATCAGAGAAAACCAGTGCCCCACCAAGTAGTGCGGTTCCAAAATGATAAGTCCGGTCCCAGTGAAGGTAATAATTAATTTTGCCTTACTTAATGGTGCGAGGTAACTCTTCATATATTTTCTCTCAAGTTACGCACTTTTGCAAAGCGCCTACCAAGTGCCACTCACCGACGGAAGACGGATTTCTGCTGAGGTCGCACGCGGGTTGCATTTCCATGCAAGGAGACCGACACGGTGCATGGTCACCTTTGGGAAGGGCTACATGAGGGTCCAGTGGACTACGCCCACGAAGCCTTCTTATCACATGTGCTCGAAGTTCCCCTAACGAAGACATCACCACTCTCGGGCTAGCGCGGATGTCGCTCATCAAGTGGCCCACGACAGCGCCGATCGGTCAAGGTAAACATCCTCACGCCTTCGTACCATTCCAGAGTATTGCAACAAGTTACTTAATTATGCGCGTGCTTTGTAGGTTCCTACCGCACTGCTACCGCTCCCACGATCGCGTGACGAGCCCCGCACAAAGTACTGAGTGGTGCATAAAAGGACTAGCACGACAACCACGTAACCACTAGAGGCCTCTGCTAAAAGGCTAGGCTCACAAAGGCCACAGCCCCTCGTATATGAAAAGCCCATCGCCTGGCCTCGGAGACTCCTTCGCCCGTAAAGGAGAGCCAAAGACGCACTACAGTGAAGCCTTATGAATTTAAGGCCTACGTACATGGAAAGCCCTTCGCCTCCCAAAGAAATTGAACGCTCTAGGCATATGGACTCGATACCCATGGATGGTACATTGACAAAGCGAAAGATAGCGAGCGTGTCGACTTCAATGTTAGATACGAAGGGACATTTCCACCGCGAGGAGGATGGGACATTCCAGCTAGTTTTGAGGATCTGCTCGTCTGTATCAACCGATAGCCATCGATATTTCTACCTGACGATCCTCGACGCCGTGAGTATCGCACCACGCTGCACGACTTTATGACTTCCATAGAATTTTGCATTACACTTTTTAACATTCAATGCGAGTTGCGAGCGATGAGGCAATGGTCGTGACGAATCGACAACTAGTTGGGTTCGTCGACCACGGGCTTGTGTCCGCGACGATGGCTAGGCTTCAACCGGAATGGGTTGCCGCTACATCAAGAGGGCATTGCAAGTCGAGTCAAGAAGGACTTCATTCTATTCCGCACCACGAGGAGTAAGTACTACTTCACTGCTCAATTACTTCTACACACCAAACCGTATGTGAACTTATTTTCTTCACGCATACCATTTAATAAGCAACCATTGGGTTCTACTCGTGTTCTTCCGAGAGACAACAAAGTGTACACTTTTAATTCGGTTGATAAGAGACCGATGGCCTCACGCAATCAAGCCTCCTTTGGAGCAAGAAGTGCACCACTCTTATCTAACATTTTCAGATTTAACTACAATCATTATTTTTTTACTCAACGACATCTTTCCAATGTATATAGGGGTTTCAAGGAATACGTCAAGGTGAGGGACACACGACGACAAAAAGGGCTCCAAGTCGAGTATGTCCGCTTCAAGGTACAAGTTGCTATCATATATAAGATTTAGATTTTCCGATATATTTTCTTTGTCTCTTAATTTATTTTTCTTTCTTCACAAGTGTTATCAACAGGCAAATGACGATCACTGTGGTTTGTATGTCATGCAACACATGGTGATCTTGATTGTCGGCTCGCACTGCTTCCACGAGGTAGTACATGCATATACAATTAGTCTTTCACATGCAAATTTGAAAACTCAAATTAGAGCACTCGTTTCTATCTTGCGACTACCGTTATTCCCCGTAAGAGTGTAGACAAAGATCGCACTCAACAAGATACGAGATCACTTATGCCAGTGGTACTGGATAGAATGCTTGTCTGAGGACTGACGGTTTAGAGATCCCAAAAGCTCCTACTAGACCGATGTGAACAAATATTACATATCCGAATGCGATTGCATGTGTACTTATGGTTAAGCATGTTTACGTTCTATTTTGTTAATGAATGTGATATGTGTTTGTTGTAACAAAGTGTTCATGTTCTTTGAATGTGATATGTTGTCTGTAATTTCTGTGTGAATGTGATATGTGCATATTGTGTGGAATATGTGCTTATTAGAATGTGATAGCACACCACACCCCTTCATCTCTGTCGGTTCTCACAAGAAAATGATAGAGATGTGACGGTCATCTCTATCGGTTCTTTGAAAGAAGCGATAGGGATAATGAACTCATCTCTATCGGTTCTTTATAAGAAGTGATAGAGATGAGGTTATTCATCTCTATCGGTTCTTTCAAAGAAGTGATAGAGATGAGTATATTATCTCTATCGGTTCTTTTTAAGAAGCGATAGAGATGATACAGTCATCTCTATCGGTTCTTTATAAGAAGCGATAGAGATGATGGTATTATCTCTATCGGTTCTTTGAAAAAAGCGATATAGATGATATGGTCATCTCTATCGCTTCTTATAAAGAACCGATAGAGATAATACCATCATCTCTATCGGGTAAGAACCGACTGTAATAATGCCCGCCTCATCTCTGTCTCATGGCTTTGTGTCACCACCAGAACCGACTGTGATGACGAAAAAGAATCGATTGTGATGTATATTTGTGTAGTAGTGACAGCAGGCAATAAGATCGATCGCCGCTTACCTGCACCCCACGCGGACACGGTTCACCCGAACTCCCGAAGCGATCCATCTCGAGCGCGCACGATTGATGTAACACCCGAAATGCCACCGTCCTCGTGTTGTTCGCGGCGACGCACCCTTCAGTTCTGCGCCCCGAATGGCGTCAAAATCACACTTGGCAACGGGTGTGAACTGCACGTCGTGTGAACGACCGAGACGACGAGTCGACGACGCGAACGCGCCATCTCGGCGAGACCACATCCCGATCGCTGCTCCCTGCACGGCATGCCAATGACATGGCCTCTACCATGCGCGTGGTCCAGCACCAATTACAGCTTCAGCCCCCCACCCGGAGGTTGGCCGCCGCTGATGTCTGCTGAAATAATTCTGTACCGCAGGTGCGCCACTTAAAATCTCGTACCCAGAGGATGGTATGTACGATTTTGAAATAGGGAATTTTTTTTTGAAATAGGAGGATGGTATGTACGATACGAGTAGTCCGAAGTGGGGGCCAGCGAGGGTGTGTGCCCTCCCTCCCTCGCTCTCCAAATCCGTCCATTGGGGCCCGACGCATCACACATCCCAGCGGTCGGGGCCGGTCAGACAGGCGATACGGACGGCCCGGATCACGTGGGGCTGACCTAGGGGTGCCGTTAAGGAGGGTCTGGGCATGGGCACACCCTTGCTTCCCTCGTTTACACATTCCTCGCCCTCTTCGTACCCACCTCAGTATTATTTCCCTATACCCATTGGGTAATCGGGTAAAACTCATGGGTACTGTCGTACTGGTGGGGATGGATAAAGCAACAGGGGGGGTTCGATGTGTTTGTAACTCTATGATCAGCGTGCTACCATGCTTTTTCCGTCCTCTCAGATTTTTTTTTTAAAAAAATCTTGCTATGTATTAATGAGTTTGTAAAAATACTTATTTATGACCGTGGAATGTATGACAGGCATCATCTACCGCGTTTTCGTATCACGACAGCATCTACTATGTATTCAGAGCTCGATGCAGTGCTGGCTAAGCATCCATGACTCGATAGGTTAGGCAAGCCAATTAATTAAGCGATTTATTTAAGTAAAGCAAGTAATTAAGTGATTAATTAATTAAAGTGGTTAATTAAGAGATTATTTAACCAATTTTGATGGGCATATTTTTGCCAAGGAAGGGTAGCTCGGCGAGACCTTTCCTTCAAGGCGAGGAAGGGAGCTATTTTTGTAAGGGATAATTTATACTATACTACTCTAAAAATTGACATTTCAAAAATATCATATGTTATTGAGATAATGAGTAGTATTTTTTTAAAATGCTAATGAATGGAGTGGAATAGCATAAATTATCTATTTTTATAATTATATTCGTACATAGGCTAGATTTATAAAAAAAAGATGAAGTGGCCGGAAAAACGTTAGCTTCACAGCTAGCTAGCACACGCAATCACGCACACACTTGTATAGTGCCTTTCCATCTAGACCATACTTATTGCAACTTTTTACATTCAAATCCCCATGCAATGCAGTTTTTACTAACAAACACATTCACATGCATCACGGTACATCGCAATATAAAGGCTTTTAATATACAATCGAAGGATAATGGCATAATGCTCGGTTTTTTTGACTTCTTGCCGATTGGTTGCAGGAATCTTGGGCCGTCAAAGAGCATGTATGTGAAACAGAGAAAACCTAGTACACCTATTTCTCAACTGTAAACCTCAACTAAAAACAATTAGCCTGCTAAACCAGTGATGTCCTAAACAAGGTGGCGAAATATAGATTAATCTTATTCATTGTCCTTGTTCTTGCCTGTCAACTTGTAAGACTCTTCTAGTGCTTTGTAGGAAACCCATTGGAGCTAATCTTCTGAAAAATTAAAAAGAAGCAGTGTTAAAATGCTAATTAAATATGTTAATTAGCGAATATAAAACATTGCACATGCACTGAAGCTCTGAATTGTACAGGACGAAATCAGCATAACTAGCCAAATTTTCTTAGCAATCAGTTCTTTCTTATTTTTTCTCGCTGTTATTAACAAAAAATTTTAGTAAGCTACACATGTACTTGATGCATAAAGCACATCGGTAGTCAGCACCCATCATCTTTACCCAATTCACCTACTAGCGGTATGTACTGTACTACTGTACAGTGCAGCTGAGCACTCGAGAAAAGCACTAGTTGATTGTGAAGAACAAAGCAGGCATCTGAAGTAATTTGTCGATAATATGTAGTTATCAGTAAGTTTACCTCTTACTATCTTTCAGTAACAACATCCACAGATCCAACTTCTAGCAGATTTTACAGGTGCTGAAGATGCCAGAGTAGGCACAACATTCTTTTTATTCTTTTTCTTATTTTGTTCACTTTTGGTCTTCGTGTTTGTATGTCTTTTTGGACTTTTTGTCATCTTACTCCTGCAGACCAGGTTGTGGCAAGGTGTTGCCTTTATCGACCATACGGTTCCACTCGATGGCCTCATGTGCGTCCGAATAACTATCTGCTATATCGAATAGTTCTGATACGGTAGAAGACAGATGAATATTGAGGTCTTCTGTAAAATGTTTGTAGCGCATAGCAAGCTTAAATGCATGAATTACAGAGTTATTAGAAATATTTGGGATTGTGTTACGAACTTCTACAAACCTCTTAATAAACTGACGTAAATTTTTGCCAGAAGTTTGACGAAGGCGATATAAATCATCTTCTTTTCCTGGTTTTGTGCAACAACTTTTAAAGTTATTTAAGATTCATGGCACAAGTTTTTCCAACTGAAAATAGATCCTTTTGGCTGATTGAACAGCCAAGTTCTTGCAGATCCTTTCAAAACAATAGGGAGGTAATTGGTCATTACCTTCTCATCATCACCGGCAACTCGGATGGCGGTGGTATAGACTTGTAGGAATTCTTATGGGTTCTGAGTACCATCGAAACTTTCCAGATGACCTGATTTGAATTTCTCAGGCTAGGTAACATCTTGAAGCTCTAGGGAGTAGGCTTTGCATCCTGTATAGAGACCCAAACGAGTTCGTACATTAGGAATGTTTTCCATATATTCCGAAGAATGAGGTCATCGCCGACCATGAGCAGGAACTTCACCTAGTGTAGGGCGTTCGAAAATGCTTCTCCGATGTGGTTCATTTCTTTGCAAGTAATTGGTATCTTGCTGGCACCGACTAGCAGAAGAATGTTCCGTGCAAGAATCAATTTGAGATCTTGCGGATAAAGACACAACATGTACATCAGCAGCAGCTTCTTATAGATCAGCGGCTAGGGATTTAATAATTGTTGCATTGAGTGCATTATCCTCCTCTGTTGGTTGGTTTAGAATTGCACGGATTAAAATGCAAATTCTTTCTACAGGGGTTGCCTCCTGTGAACTCCTAGGAAGCAAGTTGAGGTCCCTCACCATCGCCCTTGGGGATGGCAACGTGATCGGGAGCATGCGTCGGAGTTGACTTCTCAAGACATCAGGTCTCCGCGAGCTTCCTAGCTGCTTGTTGTAGTACAAACATTTGTCCTCATCTACAGCCTTTTGTTTTGCCGCTATGAGTTGTTCATGTTGATCATGAATGGCTTTTTCTACCGGTTCATGGGCTTCACGTGCTTCGTGTTCTGCTCATTGTTCCTTTGTCTCACTTGTGATTGCACATATGAGAAACCCAAGTTGGACAGAGGGCGAAATTGCCCCATCTTCATTGGAAGAAGGGGTGTAGTCGAGTCCTCTGAGACAATCTTCCGAAGTTGAGCTCACAAGAATGTTATCATCATCTTGGAGAGCGTGATAATTATCGACCTCCGTGGGATATGTTTCATGGACATCTGCATCTGGTATTGTGACAGAAATGGGATTGTGCTCACTTACTAATTTCTCAATTAGTGGCACTTTCGCTTTGACCTCATGCAAACTGGCCTCGATTGCTGATAATTCTACTTCAGTAATATTGAAAGTGCATCTAGGCACTTATGTTATTTTGGTGATTAATGACAAACACTCATAATGACAATCTATGCAATTAAGTAAATGCTTAACTTAGTGCTTAGCAAATGACAAACCTCTAATATGATTATATTGCTATGAGACTAACATGTTATTGCTTAGTTGAGTATCAGTCTCATCTTTTAGAGAAAAATCAAATAGGAAGGTTAAGCAAAGATAAGGTATGCAATTTTGGTATCTATTCTATATTTGTTATTGCATTCCTTTCGTGCAAATGCATAGTGAACTCCAAGTATCATGTTGATTTTATATATGCACATTGGTTCATGTCATATTTATTTGTGCATATATATTCATTTGAGTTCATTATGGTATGCATGTATTAACTAGAGTTAAACTTCACATTGCTATAGATTGACTTGGTGCATGCATGTTTTATTTGTATATCTTCTCATGCAATTCTCTTAGTGAAGTTTATCTAGTGTTGGATCACATATTTACTCTTACTCCAAATATTATTTGCACATGTACAATTCGTGTATATTCTATCATGTGCTTCATTTAAGTAAAGACTGTGATCCTTGCCATGATTTAATTGATTTATCATATTGGCAATTATCTCTCTAGTGCATATAGATCAATTATATATTCATCATGATGTACTTAGTAGAGAACATTTCTTATGTCAAGTGTTTCCATTTATGTTGTGCTTCTTTATATGAAACACTTATTGTAATCAACTGCTCACAAATATCAACTTGTTCATATCTATTGAGCTTTTGTGACTAATGTCTTTCATGAGTAGTTTGGAAAGAATTAGGTCCCGTATGTGTATGATGACCAAGGTATCTTGGAGGATGATCGTTAAGCCGAGGTCAACAAGACGGCGGTGTCACCAAAAGTTGAGGACTAAGTCAAGATCGACTTGGCGTGGAGATCGTCAGAAAGGATGATCAAGTCAAGGTTGATAGGACGAGAGTCTCATGAGGTGAATCGAGTCGAGTTGGACAAGGCGAAGATGTCATCAATTATATGGTGAAAGTCTTCATGCATCGACATTAAGAAAGAAGACGGCAAGTGACTATTTCTAGACTTATATTATCTTTAATTTAATTTGAGTCTAAGGATTGCCGTACTATTAAGAGGGATGCGATGTCGAATGACTTTTAGATGTGTCAAGTGCTCAAGTGATCCATTCTTGTGAATCTTAGAAAGAGAGTGGTGTTGGTGGTGCTGGAAAGTGAGGGTTGTAGGTCTGTCTTGATTTCTTTGTGAAATCTGTATTTATCCTTTGAGATTTGGGTAGTGAGACCTTGTTAGTTGTGAAGCCCTCGTTCTTAGCTTTCAGTAGAATCCAAAATCAATGTAATCGGAGTCCGGAGTCAAAAGTTATGCTCGTTTTTGTCGGGCTGATCAGTGCAATCCGGAGTATCCAGACATTTGGTCCGGACACTCCGGGTTGACACCCTCGGTGGCTGCTCTCAGATAATCCGGAGTATCCGGGGTTTTTTCCGGAGTCTCCGGGTTGTGCACAGCTGTCTCCAACGGCTAGTTTTTTGGGACCTCTATTTAAAGCCCCCTTCTTCCTCACTTCAAAGAGGCCATGATCCCACTGATTAGAGGTGCTATACCCTTGTTCTTGAGCCCCCAAAACACCTCTTTACCTTTAGATCTAAGTGATTCCCTTGGTGAGAAGGGTTGGGAAGAGTTTGAGGAGTGAGGTGCTAAGTTGAGTGAGTTTTGAGTTGTTTGAGCACTTAATTTCATCTCCAAGCTTGTTCTTCTTGAGCATTTGTTACTCTTGGAGGTTGAGGACTCTAGACGGCTAGGAGGTCGCCTACGAGCCACCGGAGCTTTGTGCGGTTGGCCGTGGGAAGTTTGTGAAGGCCGGTTCCGCCTCCGTAAGGGAAGGAATCAAAACAGTGAAGACCGGCGAGTGCATTTGTGCAACACCGGGAGGAAGAGGGTTGAAAGAGACCTCGGCTCAAGTGTGACAGAGCCGCCTCAACGGAGACGTAGGATCCCCTCAAGGATCCGAACTTCGGGTGAAAAATCATCGTCTCCAAGTTTGCTTCTTACTCTTGCTTTAGTATTTGATTTTGAATCTTGAATTTGCCCGATCTACTCTATTGTTGTGTTTGGCTCCAGATCTACATCATCCCCAGGTACCTGATAGCATTTAGATCTTTTGTATTCAAGTAGATTGCTGAAAAATTGCAGGGATTTAAAATCTCATTTCGAGGTCTTAAATCCGGAGTATCCGGACTTCTGAACCCGGATAGTCCGGACATTTCGGAGTATCCGGAGATAAGTCCCGGACACTCCGGTCTGAGTCCCTCGGATCCAATCCGGAGTATCCGGACTCCTGAACCCGGACAGTCCGGACATTTCGGAGTATCCGGATAAAAATCCGGACACTCCGGACTTAGACCCTCGGGAGATTTTATTTAGCCGCAAATTTTTATTCCATTGCATTTAGTTACAAAGTTTTTAATTCGCCTATTCACCCCCCTCTAGGCGACATCCCCTGTCCTTTCAATTGGTATCAGAGCAAGGTCTCTCTCTTTATTAGACTTAACCGTCTAGAGAGTAAAGGATGTCGACTAGAGGATTAGTGCATTTACATGATCCAATTGTACTAGGTGGCACAAATTATGCTTCATGGAAATTAATTATGACTTCTTATTTTAAATCCACGAGCCCCCAAATATGGTGGATCGTAGATGTCAGCTTTTCCTCTCCATTGAATGAAGTTGCTCCAACTGATGGAGAGAGGAAATGCCTACATCTCGACGCTCAAGCTACTAATGTTTTATTTTGTGTTGTGAGCGATGAAATCTTTGATAGAATATGCAATCTCAAGAGCGCTCATGAAATGTGGATAGAGCTTCAAGAACTATTTGAATCATCCACTTCTATGGAGGTTTGCACTAAGGAAGAGATGTCGGGAGATGAAACACCAAGCTCTACCTCAAGCTCAAGTGATGAAGAACCGACATCTCCATCAACCTCAACCTCCGCCTCAAGTGACGATGAAGATGCTCTTTCATCACAAATCCGTTACTTCATGGCGAAAGGTAAGAATGAGGTAAGTGACGATGATGAGCTCACTTATAATGATCTTATGAATTTGCTTGAGGAGCTCAATAAATGTCTTGGAAAGGAGAAAAATAAATATAAAATTTTGAAGCTTGAACATGAATCACTTCAAAATGATTATAATATGCTTCAAGAAAATCATGAATCCCTCCTTCTCAAAGAAACTCATAAGCCTAAGGTAGACATAGGAATCACATGTGATTTAATTGATGAAATGTCTTGCTTAAATGTTAATCCTAATATTTCATCAAAATTTGACATATCCACCTCTTGCAATGATTTACCTTGTTGCTCAAATTCAAATGTTTCCACTTCCTCTATGCATATTGAGACTAATCTTGTAGAGGAAAACAATGAGCTCAAGGCCAAAGTCATTAGATTAGAAAATGAATTGAAGAAGTGCGTAAAGGGAAAAGCCGTTCTTGACGAGATCTTGAGCAAGCCAAGGGCGCCTCAAGATAAGCGAGGACTCGGCTACATCTCCAAGAGGGAGACTAGCAAGATGAGGCACAATGCAAGTCACACGAAGACTATCAAGTGCTTTGCTTGCAACAAGAATGGACATTTCGCCTCCGTGTCCCCTAATAAAGTGGAGATCAAGCCACAACCATCAACAATGGGGCAAACCGACAAAGAGCAAGTCAAGAAAAAGAGACGCTCAAAGCCTACTTGCTACAATTGTCGGAAAAAGGGACACATCGGTAAGAATTGTCCCAAAGGTATTACTCCTAAGCCTATTATTGTCAATGATCATTATTTGCTTAGGAAGGACAAAAATGGCAATGTGTTTGCCAAGTTTGTCTATTCTCCCAAGTATTTGCAAAATTATGATATTCAATTGCTTAGGAGAAATAAATCTAGAAATGTGTTTGCTCAAAATGCTAGACTTCCTAAGACCAAGAAAAATCATGTTGATCATGTGCTTAGGAAAAATAACAATAGCAAACCATTTGCTAGATTTGCTAGATCCTCTAAGCCAATGCATAATTTCAATTATCATATGCTTAGAAGAGATCAAACTAGAAATGGTTTTGCAAAATATCATTGTCCTCCTAAGCCTTTTCATAAAAATGCCAATCATTTGCCTAGGAGGAATAATTATTGCAAACCTATTTCTAATTATGTTAGTCAATTCAATAATATCCAAATTAGGACCATTTGGGTTCCAAAATTTATTGTGACTAACATTGTTGGACCCAACAAGAATTGGGTACCAAAAACAGCCTAAAAGATTTTTAGGCAATATGAGATGGATTGGACGTTTGGCTTCTTTAAAAGGGAAGATGACTTAATCATTTGCAAAATGGAGCCAAGCATGAGGATGATCACTTCAATCTTGAGCAATGCCATCTCGGGTAACAAGTATTTAATTTGGTTCTTATAGCTTATAGCCTTGTGTAGGTTAAGCTACGTTATTAATGAGAATCAATTTAAATTGCTTGCTTATGATTCTTGCTCATGCTTGTTTAATTGTTTTGATTGAAATCTTGAGCAAGTTTGGGGTAGTGGCACATTAAGGAGGATTGCTAAATCATAACCATGTATGTTACATCCCTACATGTGCCCATATTTATATAAGTGCAAATATATATTTTCAAAATCAAGCCATTTAGCCAAAAGTCAAAATTTTGTATACCATTAGTATTCTTGTGAAAAACTAGTTGCAAAATGTATACAAATATATTTGAAACGTTTTTCAAAGGTTTTGGCTTCACAAAATCTATTTTGAAAAGAAAATGAGTTTCATGATCAAAATCTAGATAGTAGTATCTTGTTTTGGATTTAAACTTATAATTTTCATAGAATTAAATGTAAAATGAATTTGAAAGTAATTCCAAAACAAAAATCCTAAAGTTGGTCATTCTTAACAATTCTTGTGTTCAAAAGACTTTCAAAAGACCAACCTAACGAAAGTTATTCGATTTTGAAACTCGCCAAAAAACTATATTTGACCCATAATAGTCATATTATTGCACTTAGTGAGTTTCTCAGTTTGGACCGGATCTTGTGTAGTATCTTGGTTCAAAATGGTATCTTAGACTCATACACAATTTTCAAATCTCTATGTCTCATCTTATTCTTCATTTGAATCTTGTGTTGAAATATTTGGCTTTGTTTTACAAATAGCTATTTCAAAAGGACCATTTTGGTCAAAAGTCAAATCTTATGTTTAAAAGGCCCAAAATTGTAAAAAGCTTTGTAAAAGTATTCCAATATGTATTTCAAATGTTTTACATGCTTTCAAAATGAAAATTCTATATTGAAATCAAAATTGGCCAAAATTTTTGGTTTGAACTAAAATAGCTTATTTAAGCATATTGCTCAAATCTTAGCATTCAAGTTGGATTTTATTATAAATGTTGGCTAGAAACCATCTTGATAATCAATTCTAAGCCATGGAAATTGAAATTGCATGAAATCCAAATTGAGTTGTATTTTAAGGGTTTTTATGAAAAACTATTTCCTATTTAACTTGCTTCAAAAAGGCATAAAAGCAAAATATTTGTTTGAAATGCAAAATCTTATGAAAATAGTCTTCTAAAATGTTTTTAAATGCATTTAAAATGTTTTCAAGTATCTAACCCTTGGCTAGAAGCTAAAAGTCAAACTTTGGCCTCAAATGGATCTTATATGATCTTGTTTTTGAATTAAATGAAATATTTTTATAAGTTAAAATCTATTGAGTTTTTGAAAAAGTGGTCAATACAAAACTCATAGGGTTGGTCATTTTAAGTATTTCTTTAGTTCAAAGTTTTTCCAAACGATCAACCGTTCAAAAGTTATAGCCATTTGAATTTGGCCAAAATCATCCAATTGACCTAAAATAACCCGTAGTTGCATTTTGTGGATTTCGCTATTTGAATTGGATTTCATTGTATATCTTGGATTGAAATAGTATTTTTAAATCATACAAAGCTATGAAAGCTCAAATCTCCATAAATTTCAATCCGGAATGCATTTTGAACATTTGGCGAAAATTCAATTTCTTTTCAAACCCTCAAAGCAAAATTTGGCATATCTCTTATTTGGAGACTCCTTTTTGGAAAATTCTTTTTGGAAAAGTTTCTTGGGAGTTTAAAGAATGTTTATGCTCAATTTCAAATAATTTCAACTTAATTTGAAATAGTTATGCCTTTTTCTCTCTTTCGATCTTATTTGGCATACTCTTGCATTAAGTTGGATTTTACGATTTGAATGGATTTGATTATGCAAATAGGCTTATAAACATCTCTCTAAATCATATGAAGCCATATAAGTGCATATTACCATTCAAAACTCATTTGGTTCCATTTTGAGGATTTGGTGAAAATCTTAATCTTTTATGTGTTTCATATGCATCTTTCATCATATTTCTCTAAATGAAATTTATTTATTGAAAATCCTTGTTGGAAAACCTTCTCTCATATATGGAGTTCATATCTGAAAATTCTCAAATTTATTTGAACTCATTTGCAAGATTGTTGACTTTATTTGACTTAGTGTCAAAACTAAACCTCCAATGCTTCTAAAGACCTATTTTTTATTGGAGAGTGATATTTGAGAAAATCCTTTTGGGAAAAGTCTCTTGGATGTTCATGGATCATTTCCGTAAAATCTTATGGCTATTGGACTTCATTTGATCAAGATTTGATCAAAATTCAAAATGTTCAGTTTTAGGGATGAAGCTGAACAACCCGGAGTATCCGGGTAATCTATCCGGAGTATCCGGATTATCCGGACACTCCGGATCAAAAACACCGGAGTATTCGGGTTGTACTGCTCGGCCCAAATTCTTAAATTGCTATCTATACTTTCTTGCAATATTTTGTTCATCCTATTTTTGGGGTTTCTCCTTTGCTCAAATCAATATTCAGTCTTCATAGCCCTCGAAGAGGATTTCGAGACGAATATGTTCCGCGTTGATGATTTTTGTATTTGAGCGATGGTTTAAAAGTTATAATCGACTTTGCGCTGCTATTTGCATCTTTTTGAGATTTTAAGAGTTTTAAATTGGCATCTTGGCAAGCCTTTCAAGATGAAAACTAAGTGAACTTATTCATTGCTCCAAGCTTCTAAGTGGAGCATATCTATTTAAGTTTTCATTCCAATGAAAGTGCATCTTTTGGCTAAGTTATTCTGGAAATTGGATTTAATTGTAACTTAGCCTCAAAATGTTTTCTCGCTTGCATAACTTCGAGTTTATTATGGAAAAGAGAAAATTTCCCTTGTAAGTTCAAGAGTGAGTTTGAATGTGTTTTACTCATCGTCTCTCTTACAAGTGGATGACAAGATTAAATTTGAATGAGTTTCAAATATTTTCATTGTCAAGTGGTGTAATAAAATCTTCAATTGATATCTTCAAGTTGTTTTTAAAATTGCATGCAAAGAGTATTGTCTTGTATATCATATATATCATGCATGTTGTACTTAGACATTATCAAACTAACTTGGGTCAAATTAAAAGAGATTTGTTCCCAGAAATCGTGTGCTTGTCTATTGATGTTCAAGGTATTGGAAAAGGGGTCATCTTCAACGGTGGGATGAAGGAAATGGAGAGGAGCTCCATAGTACGAGGGATCTAAGACCGGGCGCGGTGATCATGACCAATTCGAACATGCGGTGGACAAGAATCGACAAAGGGGCGTGTTTTTTTCTGACCATATTCAATAATGTCTGTGCACACCATTATGCTAAATTGTGTCATTCTAAATGGTGTTGTATCTTTCAATTGGTATCATTAATTGGTATCTTTCGAGAGGTATCCTCTAATCCTAAATTGTTTTGAAGTGTCATCTAACTTGCATTTGGCATTATCAAGAATTAAAAGGTACATATGGGTGACACATTGCAAAGAGGTATACCCTTGATAAGTTTATGAAATTCTTGATCATGAAAGTGCATCTCACTTATACAAATTTTGATTCATGATATTGTATACATCTTGTGATCATATAAGCAATTCCTTCTTGTGTAATCTTCTTTATATGATCTTGATTGTTAGAATTTAATTTGATCATGAGCATGTGCTTAAATTATATAAATTTGCTATATGATCTTGATGTTTAAAGAATATGTGAAATCATATTCGTGTGTCATGTTTAAGCATCACTTATATCCTAAGAATCATGACTTCTTTAATTTGGTATAACTAGAAAAATCTATCACCTAAATCTTGGAAATAATTGCTATCATATCTTGCCTAGATTTAGGGGGAGCTTAATATTATTGTCCTATTACTAGCTCCTTATCTTTATTTTATTTTCTCCCTAATCTTTTTATTGACTGTGCAATCAAGGGGGGTAACAGATTTTATTGAATAAACAATAAGAATCTTTTAAGCACCTTTTTGGGATTAATGACAAAAGGGGGAGAATTTATGGATTTATCAATTGTCCCCTAATCGACTGACAAAAAGGGATGATTTGTAAGTATAATCTCTTATTGTATCTTTATGCTTGTTTTAATGCTAAAATATTTTAATATTGTCATTTGGTGCAATTGATAATAGGTTTGTCATAAATCACCAAAAAGGGGGAGATTGAAAGTGCATCTAGGCACTTATGTTATTTTGGTGATTAATGACAAACACTCATAATGACAATCTATGCAATTAAGTAAATGCTTAACTTAGTGCTTAGCAAATGACAAACCTCTAATATGATTATATTGCTATGAGACTAACATGTTATTGCCTAGTTGAGTATCAGTCTCATCTTTTAGAGAAAAATCAAATAGGAAGGTTAAGCACAGATAAGGTATGCAATTTTGGTATCTATTCTATATTTGTTATTGCATTCCTTTCATGCAAATGCATAGTGAACTCCAAGTAGCATGTTGATTTTATATATGCACATTGGTTCATGTCATATTTATTTGTGCATATATATTCATTTGAGTTCATTATGGTATGCATGTATTAACTAGAGTTAAACTTCATATTGCTATAGATTGACTTGGTGCATGCATGTTTTATTTGTATATCTTCTTGTGCAATTCTCTTAGTGAAGTTTATCTAGTGTTCGATCACATATTTACTCTTACTCCAAATATTATTTGCACATGTACAATTCGTGTATATTCTATCATGTGCTTCATTTAAGTAAAGACTGTGATCCTTGCCATGATTTAATTGATTTATCATATTGGCAATTATCTCTCTAGTGCATATAGATCAATTACATATTCATCATGATGTACTTAGAAGAGAACATTTCTTATGTGAAGTGTTTTCATTTATGTTGTGCTTCTTTATATGAAACATTTATTATAATCAACTGCTCACAAATATCAACTTGTTCATATCTATTGAGCTTTTGGGACTAATGTCTTTCATGAGTAGTTTGGAAAGAATTAGGTCCCGTATGTGTATGATGACCAAGGTATCTTGGAGGATGATCGTTAAGCCGAGGTCAACAAGACGGCGGTGTCACCAAGAGTTGAGGACTAAGTCAAGATCGACTTGGCATGGAGATCGTCAGAGAGGATGATCAAGTCAAGGTTGATAGGACGAGAGTCTCATGAGGTGAATCGAGTCGAGTTGGACAAGGCGAAGATGCCATCAATTATATGGTGAAAGTCTTCATGCATCGACATTAAGAAAGAAGACGGCAAGTGACTATTTCTAGACTTATATTATCTTTGATTTAATTTGAGTCTAAGGATTGCCGTACTATTAAGAGGGATGCGATGTCGAATAACTTTTAGATGTGTCAAGTGCTCAAGTGATCCATTCTTGTGAATCTTAGAAAGAGAGTGGTGTTGGTGGTGCCGGAAAGTGAGGGTTGTAGGTCTCTCTTGTTTTGTTTGTGAAATCTGTATTTATCTTTGAGATTTGGGTAGTGAGACCTTATTAGTTGTGAAGCCCTTGTTCTTAGCTTTCGGTAGAGTCCAAAATCAATGTAATCGGAGTCCGGAGTCAAAAGTTATGCTCGTTTTCGTTGGGCTGCTCAGTGCAATCCGGAGTATCCAGACATTTGGTCCGGACACTCCGGGTTGACACCCTCGGTGGCTGCTCTCAGATAATCCGGAGTATCCGGGGTTTTTTCCGGAGTCTCCGGGTTGTGCACAGCTGTCTCCAACGGCTAGTTTTTTTGGGACCTCTATTTAAAGCCCCCTTCTTCCTCACTTCAAAGAGGCCGTGATCCCACTGAGAAGGGTTGGAAAGAGTTTGAGGAGTGAGGTGCTAAGTTGAGTGAGTTTTGAGTTGTTTGAGCACTTGATTTCATCTCCAAGCTTGTTCTTCGTGAGCATTTGTTACTCTTGGAGGTTGAGGACTCCTAGATGGCTAGGAGGTCGCCTACGAGCCACCGGAGCTTTGTGTGGTTGGCCGTGGGAAGTTTGTGAAGGCCGGTTCCGCCTCTGTAAGGGAAGGAATCAAAGGAGTGAAGACCGGCGAGTGCATTTGTGCAACACCGGGAGGAAGAGGGTTGAAAGAGACCCCGGCTCAAGTGTGACCGAGCCGCCTCAACGGAGACGTAGGATCCCCTCAAGGATCCGAACTTCGGGTGAAAAATCATCGTCTCCAAGTTTGCTTCTTACTCTTGCTTTAGTATTTGATTTTGAATCTTGAATTTGTCCGATCTACTCTATTGTTGTGTTTGGCTCCAGATCTACATCATCCCCAGGTACTTGATAGCATTTAGATCTTTTGTATTCAAGTAGATTGTTGAAAAATTGCAGGGATTTAAAATCTCATTTCGAGGTCTTAAATCCGGAGTATCCGGACTTCTGAACCCGGATAGTCCGGATATTTCGAAGTATCCGGAGATAAGTCCCGGACACTCCGATTTGAGTCTCTCGGATCCAATCCGGAGTATCCGGACTCCTGAACCCGGACAGTCCGGACATTTCGGAGTATCCGGATAAAAATCCCGGACACTTCGGACTTAGACCCTCGGGAGATTTTATTTAGCTGCAAATTTTTTATTCCGCTGCATTTAGTTACAAAGTTTTTAATTCGCCTGTTCACCCCCCTCTAGGCGACATCCCCTGTCCTTTCAAATATATTCGGAGTAGAAATCGCACTTACATTCTTCTTTTGAGAGATAGTGGCTGGCGTTGAGACCGGTGTAGTTGATGAGGTCGAACGAGTTTTATTTATCCATCGCCAAGATTGGCAGGACATGCTTTTCACAATCTCAACTACCATGACCCTTCTTCATTGCCGATGTTCAAGACCTAAGGTCTCTAAATCGACCTTATGAAAAGATGGTTGTGGGTTCCTGATGAACAAGATTGTGAAAATAGAGAATATGGGGATTGCTTCTTTATTAGCCAAGCGGTCTAACAGAGTACAATGTTTAAAGAGAATTGGAAATCTAATTACAATTGCCTCTCTCCTTGATAGCACGAAAGGGCTCCCCTATTTATGTTGAATAAAGAGGCAGCAGTTGTTCTCTAAAAAGGTGTCGTATAATCGATAGATGTCTTCTTGTCAAACTAAGTCTTATCTTCTCACGAAAGGGTTCCTTTTCCAGTGATAATTTTTTGTTAGTTGTGTGCATTTGTCTGTTAACTATCCGCACAGAGACATGTGCAGGTATAACCACCTGTCAAAACCAGCTTCACTGATTAGGGTGAGTATTTCACTTATCGAGGACGACCAGTGTGAAGCAATGTGATAGGCCAAATTAACTATACTGATCGGATACATGACCGTCCAGTTAAGCGTGGGCCTCATTCTATTTTATGGCCTTTATGGATTATAGGCCCATTAATAGAGTATGTTTTCTAATTGTTGAGGGCCAGAAAAAAGAGGCTTTTTAACCTCATCAAACATCAATACTAAATTGTGTAACTATGTTGACGATATAGATAAGGGTGGTTGTCGGCGTTTTCGAGCGCCGGCAAGTAAATTTGTAAGTCTAGGGGGTCGCGCGTTCCACTCCCTGAATGGTTAGACTCGTGAGTCCAAGATGTATCTTGGTTGGTGAAAAATCCTACTCCGAGTTGGATGGCCGTATTGTATTGCTTTTTGCACTATGTTTTTCTGACGAGGCCCTAAATGACTTAGTCTCCTCGTGTTCTTATGTCTCCCTCTCCTCCTCGCTCTCCCTTAATCGTTTAGTCCACCTCCTTTTATCTGAAAGGAAGGCGGGTTACATCGAGTTGGGGAAGAGCGAGGTGACCTATGTTAGAGCTCGGTCCTTAGTCACCGTGGGTGAGGTCGCCACCGTCTTGCCCATCTTGGGTTGATAGCCTTGGTGGTCGGGAGGTTAGGTATTCCCGGAAATAGCGTGCTTGCCCTCTGTGATCCTTGCGAATCGCCGTCGCGGTGCGTGGCGTTGGTCTTTATCTCGGGAGGAGCGTCGCTCGTCTTGTCGTGATCGGTTGATGGGCCGAAGCTTTGTCTTCTGCAGTCACGGATCTTCTTGGGAAGAGACACGCCCTTGTATAGTCACTCCGATTGACCTTATTCGAAGTGCGTGGCGGTAGGCGATGAGGACCTAACACGCGCCCTCGGCGTCCGTCACCTTAGTTCGGTTGGAGTCGGGGATCCGCCCGCCAAGAGGGTCGAGCGCTGTCCGGTCAGTCGGAGATCCGCCCGCCAAGAGAGGTCGGGCGCTGTCCGGTCGGATTCGCTTCCACGGCCGGTCGGGAGCGGATGTCTTGTGCGATCTCATGACGATCGATCGATGGCGGGCGGTAGCGCGCTGCTGTTAAGTGGAGATATGCTTGAGGCGGCTCGTCGTTTGGGCCGTTAGGGTACCCTGTTATTAGTATTCGTCGAGCCCTCGAACTCCGGCGATTTCGCAGATCGGTTGGGGTTGAACTTGGACGAAAGTGGTGGCGGGCTGGTCGGTCGGTCGGCCGATCCGGTTAGCGATTCCGTCGGTGTGCCGTTGGATCCGACGGTTGTCCGGAGTTTGGCGGGGGCATTTGAACGCCGGGGCTTTACTCGTCTCGTTGCGCATGCCGAGTATAGTTTAGCGCGCCACGCCGCTCGTCTTCTTGATCGCCGGGTTACAGTGAAGGATGCTTCGTTTCCGGCACCGCATTTACTCGAGACGCTTAGCCTCCTTCGTCGGATATATATATATGTGCGATGTAGCTTGCTTGAAGGGATGAGAGCTCTTTCTTCCGTTCTTTCAAATGGCTTGAGACACCCTCTAGTCTTTAGCCGGCGATGGCGTCGCGGTGGAAGAAGATCCTCTGCCGAGCTTTGGGCGAGTTCGACCAGCGATGGCCGAGCTTAGGAGGAAGAAGCGCATCCCGTGACGCCGCT
The DNA here is from genome assembly GCA_036346275.1 of Otatea glauca. Taxonomy (NCBI): domain Eukaryota; kingdom Viridiplantae; phylum Streptophyta; class Magnoliopsida; order Poales; family Poaceae; genus Otatea; species Otatea glauca. Next base: position 68,077,822 of record CM070713.1, on the reverse strand, counting down.
TCGTTGACGCCGCCGAGGCCGTTCGAGGCTCGAGGTGGTAAGGGCCCTTCGAGGCGATGGCGCAAGGCGCCGACCGTAGTTGGTGCGGTCGCGTCGATGTCGGCGAACGGCGTGAAGCATTGGCGTGTTACTTGCGGCGCGGCGGCTACGGTCGGCGCCTGCGCCATCGCCTCGAAGGGCCCCCTTACCACCTCGAGCCTCGGGCGGCCTCGAGCAACATCATCAACGTATAAACGTCACGGTGCGCAGCTTCTTCCTCCTAAGCTCGCCATCGCTGGTCGAACTCACCCAAAGCTCGCCGAGGATCTTCTTCTTCCACCGCGACGCCATCGCCGGCTAAAGACTAGAGGTGTCTCAAGCCATTTGAAAGAACGAAGAAAGAGCTCTCATCCCTTCAAGCAAGCTACGCACATATATATATATATCCGGACGAAGGAGGCTAAGCGTCTCGAGTAAATGCGGTGCCGGAAAACGAAGCATCCTTCACCGTAACCCGGCGATCAAGAAGACGAGCAGCGTGGCGCGCTAAACTATACTCGGCATGCGCAACGAGGCGAGTAAAGCCCCGGCGGTTCAAATGCCCCGGCCAAACTCCGGACAACCATCGGATCCAACGGCACACCGACGGAATCGCTAACCGGATCGGCCGACCGACCGACAGTGCCGCCACCACTTTCGCCCAAGTTCAACCCCAACCGACCGCCAAAATCGCCGGGAGTTCGGGGCTATCGACGAATACTAATAACAGGGTACCCTAACAGCCCGAAACGACGAGCGGCCTCAAGCATATCTCCACCCAACAGCCGCGCTCGCCCGCCACCGACCGACCGCTCATGAGATCAAGATAAGACATCCGCTCCCGACCACCCGGGAAGCGAATCCGACGACAGCGCCCGACCCCTCTTGGCGGGCGGGATCTCCGACTCGACCGACAGCTCTCGACCTCTTGGCGGGCGGATCCCCGACTCCAAATGAACCAAGGTGACCGACGCCGAGGGCGCGCGTGTTAGGTCCTCATCGCCCTACCGCCACGCACTCCGAATAAGGTCAATCGAGTGACTATACAAGGCGGTGGCTCTTCCCAAGAAGATCCGTGATCGCAGAAGACAAAGCTTCCACCCCATCAACCATCCACGACAAGACGAGCGCACGCTTCCTCCCGAGATAAAGACTCACGCCACGCATCCGCGACGCCAAGATTCGCAAGGATCACAGAGGGCAAGTACGCTATTTCCGGGAATACCTAACCTCCCCGACCACCAAGGCTATCAACCCAAAGATGGGCAAGACGGGTGGCGACCATCCACGTGACGAAGGACCGAGCTCCTAACATAGGTCACCTCGCTCTTCCCCAACTCGATGTAACTGCCTTCCTTCAGATAAAAGGAGGCGAGACTAAACGATTAAGGGAGAGCGAGGAGGAGAGGGAGACATAAGAACACGAGGAGACTAAGTCATTTAGGGGCCTCAAATCAGAAAAACATAGTGCAAAAAGCAATACAATACGGCCATCTGAACTGGAGTAGGGATTTTTCAGCCCGAACCAGTATACATCTTGGACTCACGAGTCTAACCATTCAGGGAGTGGAACACGCGACCCCATAGACTTACAAATTTACTTGCCGGCGCTCGAAAACGCCGACAGTGGTTTATCTAAAGAAAATGTGAAATAGAGATGCAAGTATTGCAAATATATTGGTACTAGTAGCTACCCTAGAGTCAAAGCACACTGATGAAAAATTACTAATGGTAATTGAAAGATATGTTCTAAGGCGACGATTCATCTTCGAAGTAAAGTTGCAAAGGCTGAGGTACATATTTCTAGTTTACACATTATATTATTTCAGTTTGACAAACACTTAGAAGAATATAAAATAATACATAAGTACATTATTATTATTTAAATATATATAGCCATGTTGGTATTTAAAAAAATGACGAATCTCGTATCATTGTCATGTCAACATATCGCCGTGCATCATAGCTGATTTGAGTTGCTATCATGTATAAATTTTGCTAACCCAAATCTGGTATAAAATAAGCTCAAGAGGACACCGTTCAACGGAAAGAGATCCAGTGCAATCCCATTAGAACTGCAACTTAAGCAGTTGCGCGTAGACCTTGGATCAAATAGAGACGGTCCAGATCTTTCAGAAATACTGTCCCACAGGAATACTGTAGTAATGCACTATTGGAATATATGGACCGTTCGCTGGCTCAATCGAACTGCGCTGGGGACTGAAGACTGCTTAAGTTGCAGTCCCCATATGAACTGCATAGGAACCCAATCCCCGTTGAACCAAGACGTAGCCTAGAAGTGTATCATATTTCTAAACTACTCCATGATCAATGTGCTTGGGGTTTATGATGGAATACAAAAATATCTTGCACGAGCAAATTGGATTTGCCTCACCCAGGGGAGGGGAAAGGGTGAGGACCTAAGAAATCTCCTCCCCTCCCAAGAACATTCACTCTCACAAGCCCATCACACCAATATCAACAACTTTAAAATTTGATTCATAGGAAGAAATCTACGGTCTGCAAGGACTCATCCATCGCACGCCCAAAGTCGTAGCCGGGCATCCTGGGAAGTCATAGTTCAACGAGAACAAGCAGGAAGAGGAATAGAACTGTTGGAAATATACGCAATATTTTAGTTCTAGATTTTATTATGAGACAAATAACACTAAAAACTAAATATACATAAATCAACAGGCAACATATTGCACTTCAAAATATGCTCAAGACTTTAAATAATAGAACTGATCGATCACACGAATGACTTACAGTTGGGCTTGATGAAGAACAGGAAGTAGCGCAGATGCAGTTGCGGAAGTAGTCAACGTTGAGGAAGAAGCAAAGTGATCGCTTGGATACGTTGACTAGAAACCCTATTGCCACCCCGTGCAGATGTTCTCTGCATCAACAGTTCAAAAATACCACTCACCCTCCTTCCTCGTGCATACCGAGGAGAAAAGCCGATGAGGTTTAGTTGCTCAATATCACAGTACAACAATCTAGAGAGAAGAAATAAGAATAGAGCAGGAATTCAGTGTGTCTTCTGGACTGGATGTCTCTAGGTCCTTATATAGACGTGCGTCAGTTACTCACTAGTAACCGATGACATTATCTTAATTAAATGTAGCAATTACTCACCAGTAACTGGCAACATTATTTCAATTAAATAGAATTGAAACAAATGTTTTAATCGCATTTTAAACAAAAAGAATAGAGAGATAATCGCATGATTCGGCAAAATAAAAGGTGGAAGAATGTGGCAGGAGATGCTCTACGACGCGGCATGGTCACAAGTTACGTGATTTTCACGTAAAAAATACTTGAATACGTGCGTGTGTTTAAGCAAAGTCCACCCCATACTATCTTCGTACTATGTGTCGCATTATTGAAGGAGTGGCAAAGACTTTACCTAATAAAATTGCATTCTCTCGACTCAGTTAGGCAATATGCTACTAAACCATGCATGATTTAAAATTTTAAAAGAAATGGACATCTCATGGGCTAATTTCTAACAAAAACTGTACCTCCGATTCTAATGAAGATAATGTGCGGAGGGGAGAGTTGAGCATCGTACGTGGTGCATTGCCTGGGAGCTGGAGTGTAGATCTCGATGCGATGTGACATCGCCCCTACACCAACACTTGCTCGTCGCTGGTTTTCACCGTCGCTAGATTATGTGAGAGGATTGAAGGTTGGAATCTATTGCTTATCTTACCACCGACGCCTTGTTTTTTGCAAATCTAGCGTTAAAGCCGACAGGCACCGTGAGCGCGGCGGTGCGGACACATGAGCTCGCTGTCGCGCTGGTTAGCGTAGAAGCTACCATACTGCAGTGGGCCTCCCGCGGGCGGTCGAGCTCTGCTGACTTCCGCACTACCCGAGCGCGGCAGGGGACATCATCTTCCGTAGTGAAGGAGAGGGGCAAATTTGTAAATCATAACATAATGAGGCAAGATTTTTTAGAAAATGAGACGTCGGAGACTAGATAAGCTTTATACGGAGGAGATTGGAGTGAATCTGGGGAATGAAACTCAACATTGAAGACTGTTATAAACTGGGCAGTTGGGTAATACCATCTCCATACCCTATTACTTGGTGGTATACCTGGACTCTACCCTTCCCCGACGGGTGAAGGCTTTTACGGCCCATACCCGATCCTTTTCTCCTGGGAATGGATTTTGGGAAAGGGTAAGGGTATCCAACGCCACCCATATAAATACGCGGAGACGGCTCGGCTCGGCTCGGTCGGCGTGTGCGTGGCGTGCTTTCGCAGCGGCATTCGCTCTATTTCGGGGGCGAATCCGGGATCACGTTCCGCTCCTGTGTCCTGTCCTGCCCGCCTCGTGTCTCTCTCTCCTTACTCCGTCCTCTGCAACTCTCGAGAGAAAAAGGAAGAGGAAAGGAAAAAAAAATCCCCTCGTCTTGTTTCCGTTCGCGTCGCTGGTTGCTACCATCCAAAAGGCGGCAGTTAATAGCTGATAGCTCTCTGCTGTGCGGTGTCGTTTCCGCGGGATCTTGCTCCTCAGCCGCCGGGGCGCCACCTACAAGGATCTATCTCCTCCTCAAGACACTTCACCTGAGGGCAGGCAGCAGCCAAGAAGAAGACGCAAAAGAAGGACAAGGTAATGGCGATCGATGTAATTTCTCCCGAGTAGATCCTTATTCTTTGCTTTCCCGTTTTGGTTTCGTTTCTCCTCTGCTTTTGCTATTTATTTTGCTGCCTTTTGTTTTTTGGGACGCTCATCTTTGAGTTCGTTGCGATGTCGATCATTGAGATCTCCAACCTTTCCTGGGTCCATTTCGGTGGGCAATCCCATTGTTTCCCACTGTTGCCTTTTTCTGTGCAATGGACAAACTCTCCTAGCAATGAGTACTCGTTCCAGTCGTTTGTTTCTTTATTGAGGCAGCCTTGTTAATTTGCGCACCGAACCTTCGCGTTTAGTTGCCCACTTGCATCACGTATTCCTTCCCTTTTTTTCTCTGCACCTGTTCTTCAGATCATTTCGGCGTCAGGAGCAGTAGCGAAGAGATACCACTGTTACTGCGTCGTCACAAGCATTGCAGTGATTGGCAAATTTGAAGAGACAGAGCACAATTTAGCCGATGGGCTCTAGCTAACTGGTAAGTTGCACTTCCCTTCGCAAGTTCGCATCATTCATATCTAGTAGTGATCAGTATAGCTCCTTACTGGTAAAAATATCTAGTGTTAATCTCTTGAGTCTCATTTTTTTAGAAGCTGCTTGACTTTGTTATTTGGGGATGCTGGACCGTAACACCCCGGGCAAAATCTGTTCAAACCCTAGCCCACCGTAGAATAGATCCACTCATGCATAGCATTTTGCTTATATTTTTGTCATCCCTTCGTATGAAAAAGTTAACCCGGTCAGTAACTAAGAAAACGCTTCTAATTTGTGTCTTTTTCTAGCGGGTTTCACTCTCATTGACTAAGAAAGCTTCCTGGGGGCCCTAGGCCTAAGAGGGCCGCATGGGCCTATCCAGGCAATATGTGCATCCATGTGTCTCCTGCTCTCCAAATAGGCACCTGACCACAGAGGAGCAGGGACCCGTATTACCGTATACCATAGGCTTATGTCTGTTTTGCAGGATTTTCGCACCGTGCAGATTAATTAATTCCTGCAGAAATCTAGAGGAGTCTCCACGTTCTAGAGAGAGACCTAGTTGGTCCAAGTCTTAAGTAACCTTGGCTAGTGCGGCAGTGCCACTGTTCGTTACAGATGCAGTGTACAGTACCGCTTACTGTCTTCTCGACGCTCTCTTCACACTGGTTTTTTAGACAGGGTGATGATAGTGATATACATCAGAGCTATCAGAAGTTCAGAACCTTCTCTGCCCCCCTCATGCACACTGTACTCACTGCATATAAATTCGTAGTTAAATGAGTGCTCTGCTCTTGCTCTGGGTAGCTCACTGAGCCCACCGGAGTACAGCAACATCACTATCATCCATCCATGCATGCATGCATCAATCAGTCTAGCTATTCGCCTACTTCGCCGTAGCGCTCTCAGTCTCTCTACCATATAAAGCAGCCTACGCTTCGGCATTGACTTGGCTCCTAGCTCCGTAGCTCCGTAGTGCCCCTACCACCGCTAGCTCCTAGCTTGAGCAGTAGAGCTAGAGGTAGCTAGAATGAGCTCGATGAGACAAACATGGCATAGTGAACAGGGCCCTGTCCTGCCTGCGACATTGGAGCTAGCTAGCGCCACGGCCTCGCCGGCCGGCGGTGCACACATGTGTACGCACCCATGGCCCCCCTCGCGCACGCGTGGGCTCTATGCCTCTATATATCGGCACTGTTTGCCCGTACGTTGTTTAGTGGCGAGCTGCTGCTGTCTGCCTGCGTATTGCTTTTAAGAAAGGTCAAAGCCTGCGGTGAACGCAGAGACCGTGGCATGCATTAGAGCGACATCGTCAATGACTCGGAATTGATGCCGGCCGCGCTCGCCTCGCCTCGCCTAGCGTGTCCGTGCTCCTGTGCCTTTTTTTGTGTCCTGGTGTGCCATGTACGATCTGAAAAAACTAGAAATGTTCTATGCGACTCTTACACATGCTGCTTGCTGCATTGAAGCTTCTTGATTGCCACTGGTTTTTCCTTGTCGCTTTACTCTTCTTCGACGCACTGTGATTTAAGCAGGGGAGGATTGAACGTCGAAAGTGGAAAAATGCTAGCATGCATCGCGTGTTCGACCAAGGACGGTGGGGAGGACGGCTCCCGTGCTGTCTCCACGCCCAACGGCAAAGATGCCGGCAAGTCTCTCACCTCACAGGTATGTATACACATAGATGCGATGCTGATAGATAAGGAGAGGCTTTTCTTAGCGTTCTACATATATAACGGTCGGTATGGTTGGGTTAAGCTGCAATTCTTTTGCGTAGTCCTCGGCAACCGAGTACGACGTACTATCAGATGCATTGATCAGTCAATTGAATGCCCTCTGCAACCACTAGCCTATGTAAATTTTTACAGTTGTTCTTTTGTCCTTGCTACTTGTCGTCATCATGTTCTTGACATTTGAAAGGGAGCAGAGGGAGTACAGGAGTACAACAAATGCCTGCATCACCTTCTTTTATTTAACCGGTGTCGAATTTGTTTAGTAGTACTAGTACTCTACTACTATTGTGTGGAAGTACAGGATGAATGGCAGTACACTCACATTTTTAAACATTCCTTGATAAAGTTGGTCAAGGCCCAGGGAGTATGAGTGGATGTGGTGCCGCTTTTCATGCATGGATGCTCCCATCCCCCACGGGCCACGGCCCTTGGAGTTCGGACTCTGTGCAGCACAATGTGATTTGATTTTGTCACTTTTGTTCCCCCATTCCCCCTACCTTTTCTTTCACTTGCCACCATTCATCTTGGACTCCTCTTTACTCCAAAGAAGAGACCATCCTACACCTACAGTGTGATCTTTTCCTTCTGGAAAGACATTCTTAAGTTGATTTAACCCTGAGCTCTACTCTTTCAGTCCAAGATGTTTCTTCAATGCTTCTTAGAAGAGTCCAAGATGTTCCTGTTCACTCAAGGAATAAAGGTGGGCCATAGTAGCCTGTAGGCCACACCTTGTGATCCTCTAAAGAAAAACATGGGCTGGCTCGGCTTCGGAGTTTGCCCCCAGGCAGGGGCTCTTCTGGCCACCCCATCTCTGCATTATTACGAACACGCCTCGTCACTGGGACTCGAGTGCCCGTCCTTTGCCTCCTGCACGCTTTGCCTTTGCCGTCTTTTAAAGTACACACATGTATATTATGTATAAGCACACATCAAATGCACATGTTGATTGATTCCCTCTGGTGTTATTATGATCGGCACCAACTGTGATGTTGCTTTGAGGGGGTGGTGCTTTGTTCCTTGCACCGGACAAAAGATGTCCTGGGTTAGGACATGTGTTGGTGCAGTTGCCCATTGATTCTTTCGTGTTCTGTAGCCTTCTGCTAGGCATCTGTATATGCGACTAATTTGGAGTCGCAAATTGCGTTGTGTCTTGCTTTGCTAGGTCCTAATCACAGCAGCGTCAATCATTAACCATCTGTTGTTATCATTGAAGCTTTACTTAAAGACCGGATTGTCGCGTAGGCTTGATTGTTGAGGCGTGCTTTCGTGATGTTCCGAACGAAATTCGCGCGTATTCTATACTCGAAAGTAGTTTCGGTGACATCAAAACAGAGACATGTTAATACTGGTGCAACCACTTTGATGCTCTTGGAAGAATTTTATCTGTGTGTCAACTTCTAACCGGCAAATGGGTGTTTCTTTCGTTCATACAGTTGATGCCAATTAACCAACGCTAATGTGTTTTCTCAGATAAATGCTAGCTAGTTCATGTCACAATATCATTTGTTGTACGATGATTTATGAATGTCACGCTGGTTAACCTGTCTGAGGGAGATCGTACAAATGTGCTTTCAGCTGAAGGACATGGTGCTCAAATTCTCCGGCTCCGGCAGGCAGTACAAGGCCGCCGGGAGCCCATCGTTCAGGAGCAATCGCTTCCACCGCTCCAGCCGCCTCGCCGCGTACCCGGGCATCATCGATGACTCGGGCTTCACGTCCGACGGGGCCGGCGAGGCGTACACTTACATGCGAACAACGACGGGCACAGGCGCGCGTCCCGCTCCGTCGACGTGGGACATGGCCAAGATCAACCGCGGCTTACAGCATCACGTCAGGAGCCCGAGCGCGAGCTGGATACCGAGCATCGGGGAGGAGGAAGACGACGAGGAGGTCGTCGTCCTGGAGGAGGACCGTGTGCCGAGGGAGTGGACAGCGCAGGTGGAGCCCGGCGTGCAGATCACCTTCGTCTCCATCCCGGGCGGCGCCGGCAACGACCTAAAGCGCATTCGGTTCAGGTTCGCATCGATCCCTTTTTTTTCGAGCAATGCACGTGCACGGTGTTGTGAGTTGCGATCGGGTGATGGACTAACGGAGCAACGCGTGCATGGGCGTTTGCATATGTAGCCGGGAGATGTTTAACAAGTGGGAGGCGCAGCGATGGTGGGGGGAGAACTACGACCGCGTTGTGGAGCTGTACAACGTGCAGACGTTCAGCCGGCAGCAGGGCCTCTCGACACCGTCGTCCTCCGTCGACGACGCCATGCAGGTCCGTCGCCGGCAGCCGTATCGAACGGTGGACCGAACCGGAGTTCATCCCATCCGTGCGGATTCCATTCCATTCCGCACGTGTTTGTGTTTTTTCGTTGCTGATCACAATATGTGACCATTGGATGCATACAGAGAGAGTCGTTCTACTCCCGTGCCGGCTCGACGAGGGAGAGCCCGGTGATACTGCCGCCGTCGGCGAGCAGCGAGAAGCAGCCGATCACCCGGAGCACGTCGTGCAAGGCGGTGCCGGCGGCGTCGGCGTCCACGGCCCGAGCGACTTCCTACCCGTCCACGGCCGTGCCGGACCCCTCCGACCACGTGTGGGCGCACCACTTCAACCTCCACAACTCCGCGGCGGTAGGCGCGTCCATGCCCGCCGGCGGCGGCGCCTCGGGGCCCTTCGACCCGTCGCGCGCCACCACATCGTCCCGGGACGAGGCCTCCGTGTCCATCAGCAACGCGAGCGACCTCGAGGCCACGGAGTGGGTCGAGCAGGACGAGCCGGGCGTGTGCATCACCATCCGTGAGCTCAGCGACGGCACCCGCGAGCTCCGCCGCGTCCGCTTCAGGCAAGCCCGCACAGCTCACTGCTCAACTACTTATACTTGACACCTAACTTAAAACAAAACATCGCTAATCACGCTGAATCGCTCGTGTTGATGTGAACTAATTACGTTCTTGTGTTGTTGCATACTTGCAGCCGGGAGAGGTTCGGCGAGGAGCCGGCCAAGGTGTGGTGGGATCAGAACCGAGACCGAATACACGCGCAGTATCTGTAGCGTCGTACGTTGGAGAGCAGTGTGTGCACAGTGCACTGCACGCTTTGGACAGAGGCTAGCACGCCGGAGGAACAGGTTTAGAGTGGGGTTGGGTGGGTTGATAGTGTGATACAACTCTTAGTGCATCCAGTTTTTACAGGGTGAATAGGTTTGGTTTGAGAAGCAGCAGGCTCAGGCTGCTTGCTTCTCTCGTGTAAACGTATTTACTAATGTCTTCCGTTTGTATCCTGACGAAGAGTGTTATATTCATTTGTTTTAACATGGTTCCTCGTGCTTATCTTCGAGAAGAGGTCTTCTACGGTACACTAAATTAAATATAAATGATTCATTCTTTTTGATCCAATAAATCAGATTAGTTAGTATTTATTTACAATGTCTTTGATAGTAAAAATAGTATAAATATTTTTAACAAATCAATAGTTACATTTAATTTCTACCGCCCAGGTAAAATTTTAAATTCTCCAGAGCAAGACCTGTATTTTGTGCCGGTTGAGGGCACAAATCAATATGCACAATGCCTGTCCATGGAAGAGCTAATCAACGGCATTAACACGGCTTCTTTTGAACTTGATAATAGATCGATCTTGCAAGCTGTTTCAACTCTCGTACTCGAAGCTAGGGGAGATCCATCATTTTGCAATAAGGACAACAAAAAACAACTACAGTTGCCATTTCAAAATCAGGCAATGTATGCAAGTATTTGCCTTGCCAGCGACCCAACAAAGACATGACTACCACATACCCTCCAAAAGCTCACAAACTGTACAAGCAAAGCCAAATATCCTCCAATGTAGAGGGCTTGTCAATTGTTAGAAGGCAACCATTTCCAACATAAATGCTGCCAAAGATAACTGGATGACAAATCAAATCAATAGCACACTCATGTATATTACTCTTAACATGGGACAAACATGGGGCAAAGGCAGATCTACACCCCAGTGGAGGGAAGGTCAGCAGGCTCGAGCACTCTACAAAAGCAATTTGCATCTTATTCTACTGTGACACTTGAATGAAGCAAACTAGGGAGGCAACAATCGGCACAACCATCAACAGGCAAAACACTCGGCAGCACTATCCTCTTCAGCGGACCGGGTTTTAGCTCTGTGGCCTATAGCCCCCCTCTGCAGCTGACCAAATGTCGTTCCATACACTCCTTTAGCTGACCAATTTTCTTGTCAACCTCTTTGTTGGCGGGATATCATCTGACTTTCCAAGGAAGTCAGACTTGCCATGCCCGGCCTTCAACAATGGGGCAGAGGGCTTCACAGTAGTACGCGTTCGAGAGGTCACGGACATATGAGAAAGCTTCTCAGTAATAGTTGAAACCTTGTGCATTGTTCCTCGGCCAGTTTCAGGTAAACTGCGTGAATGCCTTAGTATAGGGTTCCCTATAGTTCCCAGAAAAGAAATAAAATCTTCAGAGTCGAACCACAAGTGAGGTAGAGATTTGGTCAAAGCCTTCACAGGAAACTTGCCTGGGCTATTCCTTGCTGGAACTCGATTAGTAGTTAGTCTGTTGTTATTCTCTGTGGGTCTTGCACTCTTCTGTGGTGCCTGACGATCCATTAGAAGTTTTCTTTGTACACCTGGAAGGTGGATAGATAGAATAAAAATATAACCTGTAATGCTAGATAATCACGAGCACTTAAGGATAACACTTATATTACCAGTCTTAGATAAGCCACTGGATTTCACAGACGCATTGCTAGGGGGTTTAGTTGTGGATAGAGTTCCAGTAGAGTATCTTCGAGCAATGTTATGCACCGAAACTCCTTTTACTCCAACTGAAACAAATGGATCAAGCACAGATAAAACAAAGGTATCAGGAATGAAAAAGCTATAAGGCGAAACAGTGTGTATACTAACCACATGGAGGTGTTTTAGGAAGCCCTGCAGCTTTCGGCCGAACAGAAGGTGGAACATATGCACAAGCCTATTGGATGGCAAGGAGAAAACTGATTATCCTCCAGAACAGAGACATCAACAACAACACCTCATCAACAGCAACAGACTAAAAAAAATAGTTTTACCTGAAAGAAGGTATGCTGGAGAACTTCTGCAGCCTTTGGTCTCTTGCAAGGATCCCAGGAGCAGAGAGACTAAAAGATGTACACAGAAACAAAGATAATCAAAGAAAACAATGATGTTGGGATATGCTATCTGGGACAAAAGAACTGTAGAACTTACTGAAATAAGGTTAATCGCCTCAGTACTAGCTGATGCCATTACCTCCGACAGTTGATTGCCTGTGACCTGCACTGATAAAGATCCGCTCAAGATTAGATTAAGTGTTGAGCCATTATTCATGTGCATTCACAATGCAGAAGATCACCGGCAATCTATGTCAAAATCATGAACCAAGTTAGAACAAGATGTTGACTTGTGTCTTATTTCAAACCTAGTTTGTGGGCACTGCAGAAACCATGGACAGCAGGTGAAAAAAAGGTGGCAACGGAGACATAAGAAGGCATGCAAGTGAAGTAATTCCAGTATCTTCTCAGCAAGAGGGGGGGAGGGGACAACAAAACTCTTAGTCAGCAGCATTACTAGGAGAAGGGAATAAAATGGAACAGTGGCAGAATGGGTGAGGATTCAAGAAAGGCTTTACACAGATCACATAGTCTTATCAATTTACAGACATATTCAAATTACATGTATTGTTTACAATAAAATTAATTACACAAAAATAGATAACGAGGTGGAATTGAAAGTACCACAGAGCAAAAGGAAAGATGAATATTGACCTGCGGGAACTGATACTTAATCGCTTCTGCAAGAGACAACCCTTGGAGCCATGATTGCTCGTCTGGGCTACCAATTACATTGCAAATCTTGAGAATCTCGTCCGCTTCACTAAATAGTGTGATAAGAAAACAGGGGTGAGCAAAAACGACCACGAAGATACTGGCAATCATAATAATAGCACACATATGTAAACCATATTACCTTTTGCCAGGGAAAAGAGGATGGAGTGTCAACAGCTCAGCCATTATGGCACCCATTGCCCACATATCTACAAGTCAGCAAAGAAAGATCTGTTTATGAGTTGGGAGTATGTGTAGGCGTGTAGCCAAGCACAAAGTAAATAGTAGTGGATTCCTTACCAACTGCAGAATCATAAACAGATGACTGGAGCAACACTTCAGGTGCTCGATACCTGAGACATTCAAACATAGGGATCAACAAAACATATACTGAATTTTTTTATGGGTGTGGCTAGGGCTGTGGGAACAGTGCTGACCAGCGAGTTGAGACATATTCTGTGTATGGTGGCGCTGATGAAACTTCCCTTGCAAGACCAAAGTCTGCTAGTTTTATGACATCCTTGCTAACCAACAGATTCTCTGCAATAGTATAGCAATATAGTTATAAGTACAATACAATCCACATGAATGAAAAAAAAATCAGTTGATTTGCAAAATTGAGATTCAGTATAGCTGCTAAAAGGCTAAAAAAAATCTCAACAATACCCTAATTCAGGACTTCTAACTCTGGATAAGGCTTGACTATGTTTCATAAATTGGTTGGTAGAGAAAAACATGGGGGAGGGGTGGATGACTGTACAAGACAACTTACCAGGTTTCAGGTCACGATGAAAGTATCCCCTCTGGTGCATGTAAGCAAGAGCCTGAAAAATCTGAAAACACCAATTCCGGACTTCTGTCTCCGAGAAAGGCTTGACTCTATCTTTCATAAGTTGGTAGAGATTGCACTCCTACAAGGACAAGGGGCAAGTTTCAACAAAAGCATGATACTGGGGTAGTTGAATTTTTGCCATCTATCTCATCCAAGTACCATGTATTCCATTATAAAGTATAATGTATCATTTTCCCTTATGACCTCCTTGAGCTTCACGATGTTAGGGTGATTCATGCGCCGCAAAGACTTCAATAAAGAAGAAATGTCAGTTGAAAGAACATCACATGAAAGAAAACAACAAAGAATACATATTTGGACTAAAGTACCTTTATTTCACGAAGACTCATACATTCCTCAAAAGAATAGTATTTTTTCTTCATTTTCTTAACCGCAACCTACATTAGATCAATATAAATTCCTTAACAGCAACTTCTTTGTTTCATCGAGAGTTCATGGTAAAAATATCAATGCATTTTTATTCATAGGGATTTGTCACCAGATACATACAACTTCACCATTTTGTTTACTTATAGCACGCCATACACTCCCAAAAGTCCCATCACCAACTTCCTTAATCAACTTGAATCTGCAAAACTAAGACACTTTCTAAGACAAAGGCAGACCTAAAAAACAGCAAGTCAATAGAAAAGTTATCCTCTCAAAAGAAGTACAAAAATTACCTATCCATTATTGCGTAACCCGGCTGCCTAGTACAAGCTCTTCCCTTTAGGCAACCAAGTCTGGAGAAGGATCAACAACAAACACAGAGAGGTGTTTGCCAAGTTCCAATTGACCAATATCTTGTGTACCAATTAGCAAGAACAGATATATGACCAGTCAATTGAACAGTGGCACCACAGCAACCATAGTAGAAAGTTGAAGAATATAGCAAGGATGAGCCTTGACCTCGAATAGCATACAACAAAGCAAATGGCAACTAACTAGGGAGCAACAGATGAAGACTGAATGCAGCAAAGATATTAACGCTGCAAAGAGAGGGAAGGAGAAAGGAAATTAAGAATATTCCAAGAGAGGGTAGAATTTAATTTCTTCATGTGCCCATACAAAGGGGCATACCTCGCTTATATGATCAACATCAACTACTTGAATTTCGACTTCGAAAGGAAGCTTTTCTCTGGAGATGATGTTCTGGTAGAAAGGGGAATAAAATAAGATGTTAAAATTAGTTAATATAACACAAAAGAAAAGAATAAAGTAAGTGTATTACATATAGATGTATGGCACAGACTGAAATATGGCTTAAGGAAAAGATCGCATCAGCCTGCTGTTGTTGAGCATAGAGGAGTTTATAACCACTATGTGTAGTTCACCAGAGAGAAGAGTCGGGTGTTCCTACGAGCTAAAACACGCCAATCAAGAGTTTCTTTTGAAAGAAAAAGCTTGCATTGAAGGAGATATGCCCGGAAGACCACTTTTTCCATGTCTCTGATGAACACTTCCAGCTCCCAAAATCACTGCTAGTGCAATCTAGAATAACAGATAGGAGTCAGAAAGGTGTGATAGATTTTAAATGTTACTCTTCTGCACATGATGTACATACTATATAGTATATGGCAACGGAACTAAAACAATTTCCATTCAGCATTAACATTTAACATCAGTGCCACACGGGACAATTTGCAACATACTCCGTTTCAAAATATAAGGCCTATAGTTTTTGCTATTTTGTTTCATATTATAAGGCATGCATGTAGGTTTAATGATCTTTTCTCTCTTTTGCCCTCATTAACCTTCCCTCTCTTTCAACATTTACGAGTAAACACACATAACTATCCTCTCTTATTCCCAAGACATTAACACCATGGACACTATGGTCATTTCTCTCTATCATTTCCTTGGTTTCATGCACTTCTTAGGCCTTATAAAAAGAAATAGAGGGAGTACATAACAGCAATTTTGCAACATGTCCAAATCTTGCACAAAACAACATAACATACTAAAATATATGGGGGTATATACAAACTAAGAGCAAACTCCGCTGGCAGGATTTCTATTTAGTCATTTTACTCCTCGTGAACAATAATGTATCGCCCATACATTGCTAGGACCAACATTGATATGTGCATAATGAAGCATTTTCTTCTAGGCAAAACTAACTACGGACTACATTATCATCAAAGTAGAACATTGCTGGAGCTGGACATTGATAAATCATATCAACATCAATGCTGCTATTCAATCCGTCACAACAACGATCCAACATTGAAGTTAATGTTGCTATCTGATTAGTGGCATAATAATTGAGTGTGGTGAGACAATCAAACTCACACTACATATACAAACACCTTGAAACTCAGAAGATTGCCTTGGTTGGAATTTATTGGGAAACTACCTGCATTGCTATACTACTCTAGTTTACATCGCTGGACATCAAAAGCACAGATTTTTATCGCCCATCGGGAGAAAAGAAAGACCTTTTTTTCCATAATAATTGAGGGCGAAAAGGACCTTTCTCCCAGACAATTCAAATCAGCCAAAAAAACAGATCCAAAATTACACAACTAAAAAGCATCCCAGAAAATAAAGCATCACGAAGTAATCACCGCTAAAGCACAAACCTACGCATATATTCTTCGCCTAGGAATGAACGCCCGCAAGCCGCTCAGATCCGTCGCCTTGGGCACAGATCCGAACCAAATCCCTTCGACAAGCAAACCGACGAGGCGCGCAAAGGACAGGGATGCGGACGCGAGAGGGCGGGGGGGGGAACGTAATGGAATCGATACCATACCTTACCAGGCGGGCTAGGAGCATAGGGTGGTGGCGGTGCCTCCCCACGTGGTGGCTGCTTGCCTACTCGCCTCGCCTGGCAGCCCGCCTCAGCCCGCGCGGCGGCGTGGATGCGGGGTAGAACAGGAAGAAGAGAGAGAGAGCCGCAGCTGCCTGCCCTCCAGTTTCCACCCGCGACGCGCTCCGTTACTTTTTATAACCGCAACCACCCGTCGTCGCCTCCTCCCTCTCCTCCTCGGCACCGCATCGCCTCTCGCGCTCCGCCCGTTTTTAACTACTCTGCTCGTTTTCGGGCTTGCCAACGGAAGGCAAAGTATTACCGGCTTTTCTTTGACCTCCTGAACTTTCTTTTCTATCTGTCATTCCTTTTTTTTGTCTGAGTAAATTTTATAAAACTATATTTTTTAATAAATTATAAGAAAAATACATGCTTTAGTTTCTATTTTATAAAACTACAGATTTTAGATAAACTGTGTCACAAAACTACAGAATTCATAATTGATTGTTTCTTATAACAGGTTTAACAATATAGGGTCATATAGCATCGTCATGTGTGAGAAACGATCGATTCTAAAACCGATATAAGTTTTTCTAAAATCTGTAGTTTTGTGAAATATAAGTTAAAATCTATACTTTTACGATAGTTTGTATAAAAAAATTGTAGTTTTTGAGAAATTTACCCTTTCTTATCCATGGAGCCGGCCGCCTAGCTTGGCTTTGCTAATAATATTTGGGAGAGCAGGCTAATGGGCTGATTCTCAATGACGCTTTGGAGCGATCAAAACGATGGGGGCACTCGTAATTGGGAGCCGTGTTAACGACGGAGGGTTAGCGGATGCAATGATACAGTGATATTGTCACGTATTGCATGTTTGGTGGGTTTCATACAGCATTTTTTTCTCTCTCCAGTGTTTTGCTCAGGCCTCCAAAATAAGCAGCTCCCCTCAAATGGACAGTGAAAGTTACCAACTCTACCGATTGTGACATTATTCGCTATGGTGCAAAAGCACATTTCATATTCGAAACTACACACAACTCGCCTTTACCTGTTACATTCTTAAAACACATTGTTTTTTTTCCCAAATCTTACCGCTCCTTTGTTACCGGTTCTCCACCTGGATCGGTGTATCCATGGTCCTAGCGGACCCAACCTGGCGTTAGGTTAGGCACTTGCACCTGCGAGGCACAAAGGTGATCCGGGCACTCACGAGCAACAGCTAGCCCACAGCATCAGCATTGTGTCTCTACATTCCGTGCCATTGACACCATCATTTGGTCCCCACTACGATGCCGAGTGAAGTGTATTGTGGCGTTTGGATTGGGCTCGACGCAAGCAAGCTGACAACGGCATCCCCATCATTTCTCTCCCCGGTTGGTAGCCGATCACATTGCTTGATGTGATCTTAAGCCGTTTTATTCCAACGGACAAGTCGGCCTGCTTAATTATAGAATGTCATGCGTGGTTTGTTCTATCATTGGTTCTTCGATTATGGGAGTGCCAGAATTGGTGAAATGACAAAATGTTTATTACCACTGAATCGGCTTTGGGGGATATACTGAAACTGTAACCCCAATTCTACGTTCTTTTTCACAAGAAAATAAGCGAGTAGTATCCTGTAATGTGTCTGATTCTCCTCATGTAGACTGTTATATCGAAAATTACTGCTCGAGAATGCGTCGGATTTCAATTGCGTTTGACTGTCTGAGCTGTTACTTGGTATATCTGTTTAGGTCAAGTCGTCAAGAGATGGTAATCAGTCATCGCATCTTGCACTACCCCAGCCTGTTCTATTGGAGATCTTTTGTTTCTCGTCGTGCTCCCAATGCCTCTAATGCCTATATAAATAAATAAATACAGAACAGCAACCTGTGATTTGCTTTGACTCAAGTGCGATCGATAAGTATGTAGGATTGGATTGCATGGGGTGGTGGCGCGGATCTATCCATAAACTCCACTGTTTGGTCACGTGTTAGATCTGATTAGTGCCACAGGAACGGCTTGCCCCTGCACAGTTGCGCTCCTGAAGATAACAGATGGACCCTCGGGCATGTGCACATGGGAAGATGCCTAGTTTCCTCCCTTCCCGGGCTCAAACTCGCAGCCTCGCCCTTTGCGCCCTGTGCACCCGGGTGGGTCAGCAGACTCAGCACTCGCCAGGAAACCGACCTCTATGGCTGGCCTCTCTTGCTCGAACGTCGAAACCAGCGTTTTCCATCTCAAAAAACAAGGCACGTTCTCTCTATGCAACCAGTGTCCCACCACACGGCCTTGATTAGGGATACTAGTTTACTACCGGACTACAGGAGCAAGCAATAGTGGAGAATGCCACTGGGCACGTGCACACGTTGCACGGCCGATTGCTCATTGCTCCCGAGAAAAGGCAATCTTTTTTTTTTTTGCATCGTTTTACTATTTCTTGCTTCTGGCTGCAGTCCAGTCGTGCAAGCTTGTGCTTAGATTGGGGGGTCGTTCACGCCGGGATCACAGAGAAAGCAACCTCTTGTTCGCCTCGCTTATTCTCGGTGCTTATAGACGTCCACACCGCACGGCCTTCCGTACTTTGGGAAGCATAAGTTGGGGGCTGGCGAGGACTGGAGTGACAGCAGCTGCACGAGGGGAAGGGGAGGAGGAATCAGGAATACATGGCCGCCACCGAGAGGTCGGAGGTGGCGATGGTCGCGCTCCGGGACCCGCCCCCGCCGGACTCGGGCGCGGCGCCTGCGGACCCTGGCTCCGCTGACACCGGACAAGAGGTGAGCTCGCTCGATCTCCGTCTCCACCCCACCCTGCTGTTTATTGCTGTCTATTCTGCACTTGTTTTGCCCGCCGCGCGAGCTGCTCAGCGCGCGGCATGTGCGAGCGTCGAGCGACTCGACTCGACTCTCTGCGTGTGCCCGCCCGCGACCGGTGACCGAAGGGGAGCTGACACGTGCTGCCGAGTTCAGTATACCTGTTCCCCAGCCAGCCTTGCCGGACAACTCCACCCCCATCTCCATTGATCTTCATCTGTTCTCTTATCGCCTCGCCAATCCGATTGCGACTCCTGTCTCCCGAGTCCTCACATTTTTTTAAGGAAGAGAAAATTCGATTTATGACATTATGTTTTGTAATTTTTGAGTTTTGTTATTGTTATCTTATTGGTTGTATGCCATCAAAATTGTAATTTTTTAGAAAATATTACTCTGACAAGGTTGAAACCCTTTGACCAAGCTGAAATGACCTTTATACCCTTTTGAATTCACAAAATTTATATCCGATTATCATTTTGCTCATTTTAAGTACTATTTCAACAAACACCTAGAAAAGAAGAGAGGGTGAGGAAACACACGAGTGGGAGGGGAGAGAATAAAATAGTAAGGGCGGTTCGGGAACTTTGATAAAAGCTGAATAACTAATGGCATTTTCAAAAGAAGTTTGCAATTCTAATTCTAATGACATAAAAGCAAGAGTAAATTTCATAATTATCACAAAACTATAAGTTTATTATACAAATTGTTAGAAACTATATGTTTTAGCTCCTGTTTCACAAAACTATATGGATTAGGAGAACTTCTGTCACAAAACTACAGGTTTTAGAATTAATTGTTCCTTGTAACGGGTCTGACAGTATAGACCTATATGGCAGCATTATGCCCCCTCATTTCTAGCTATCTTGTGGACCCACACTGTTAGACTCGTTATAAGGAAGAGTCAATTCTAATAGTCTTGTGACACAAGTTCTGTAATATATATATTTTTTGAAATAGAAACTAAAACATATAGTTTTGTGATAATTTATAAAAAAACTATAATTTTATAAAATTTACTCTAAAATCAATAAGACAAAATTCAAAAACCCGAAAATGTTAGTGGCATAGACCAAATTTTCACTTAAGGAAAGCCTCTTCCTATCCGGTCCAATGGAGTATGGCATCCTACGAGAAGTAGATCGTACGGACTATTAGGCCATAATTTTGAGGGTGAAGTAATGAAATGCGTGGGCATTTTGGTCAGTCATGCCCAACAATACCCGGCCGAAGATTGGTCCAGTTTGCTGCCCTCTTATGCCAGAAATGGAGAATCGGAGATAGCCTGTAAAGCCCACCTGTAACCGGGATTTTAACTGCGGAATTGCAAGAACCCATCAAGTGTAGCCGGAGCAGGCTGCATGGCCGTCTCTGCAGCAACGTGTCGCCGGCCGGAGATGCTGCCACCAACTGCCGCCGTTCTCTTCTCTCTTTCCCTGAGCACCGCCGCTTCCTCGCCCAGCAAACACATTGCATGCAAACGATTGAAGCAGGATAATCCTAGGCTCTGATCGGGACTTAAAGTTACCTTTAACTTTTAAAAAGTCAGTAAATTCTTAAAATATATTAATTTTTAAGCGGTTTTTGGCGTAAGCTATAAATCACATATAAGTAGCAAAAGGCAAAAGCAGAGTGTGGCGTGCTTTTGTAGCTTATTATGGAGAGAAATTAGTTATTTGCTAAACGACCTCTTATAAAAGCTGAGTAGTACTTCATTGATTCCCTTCTAATATAAATTGTACAAATTTTGAAGCAATCCAAAGGGTAAGTCATCACTATCTATCCTTCATTTATACTTTAATATTTGTGTAATTGTCAAAAAGAAAGACATGAAATTACATCTCTAAAAAGCTATAACTACTTTTCAGCTTAAAAAAACAAAAAATCAATTTTTTTTTTTAAAAAAAGCTACCGCTCTAGAAGGGCCTTCTCTTGATTGTAGACCCTTCTCTTGTATGTAGACGAGGCTAAGACTACGGCCACAGGCTCAGGACTGCAGCCTACTAGGATACGCTTCAGTCCTCCTCATAAGTCTGAAACACAAACAGGTGAGCGACAGAGTACATTTCTACGCTTGCAAGTGGCAATGTCCCAAATTTAAGTGTTCTGGTTTCTGAAAGAAAGCGTGAAAACATCGAAGCGGGTTAGCTACCTGCTGTAAGCATCATCAGTCCTTACAATTTCTAGCTGTTGTTTCAGGGTTTGTCATGATCCTGAGAAGGGAACAGTTGGATGAGAATACGAGATTAGACATTAGAGTACTCAACAGGCTTACGCAGCTGCTTCTGGCGGTGAATTCTTGTTTCCCTATCTGGTTTCCAATCAGCTATATGTTTCTCGGTGAAAAAGTTTACGGTACATTATATACCAATAGTATATGATGGCTAAATCAAATCTAACCATATATTTGGTAAAGATATTCCTATACACTACTATAGAGAAAATATAAATAAATACTATCTAATGTGATCATTAGGTCGAAAAGAAGAGCTCTTACTTCCTATGGCATGACTCAGCATGAGTTTCGTGTTTGATTGGGTTTACCTCTTCGTTGGTTCTACTAAAACGTAACAAGCTGTAGGCATTAGGCAATTGACCACTAGTAATTTCACCTCATCCGGTTTGGTTTTGACAGCTGATCCTTATCCTTTTGAACTACTACTACTACAACTCAGCAAAATTACTTGTTGAATTACTACTGCTAGAAGTAGTGTAGTACAACTCATACTTCTTTGCTGGTCTTGTTGAACAATTGTTTGCCTTCTCGTGTCCAACATAAAGAAGCCCGGCCGGAACACTGAATCGACAACTAGTGCTGCTCCAATGGGCGAATGCAGCACGGAATACGGGGGCATCCCCGCCGGCGCCGGCGACAGCGCCTCGTCATTGCCGGCTTCGCTCCGCAAGGTCTCGATCGTCCCGCTCATCTTCCTCATCTTCTACGAGGTCTCCGGCGGGCCGTTCGGGATCGAGGACAGCGTGGGCGCGGCCGGGCCACTCCTCACCATCGCCGGCTTCCTGGTCCTCCCCGTCATCTGGAGCATCCCGGAGGCGATGGTCACGGCGGAGCTGGGCACCATGTTCCCGGAGAACGGCGGGTTCGTCGTGTGGGTGGCCTCGGCGCTCGGCCCCTACTGGGGGTTCCAGCAGGGGTGGATGAAGTGGTTGAGCGGCGTCATCGACAACGCTCTGTACCCCGTTCTCTTCTTGGACTACCTCAAGTCCGGCGTCCCAGCGCTGGGCGGTGGCGCGCCGAGGGCGCTCTCCGTCGTGGGACTGACGGCGCTGCTGACGTTGATGAACTACCGGGGGCTCACCGTCGTCGGGTGGGTGGCCATCTGCCTCGGGATCTTCTCTCTCCTCCCGTTCCTCGTCATGGGGCTTATTGCGTTCCCCAAGCTCCAGCCGGCGAGATGGCTGGTGGTCGACCTACACAATGTCAACTGGAACCTGTACCTGAACACTCTGTTCTGGAACCTCAACTACTGGGATTCGATCAGCACGCTGTCCGGTGAGGTCGAGAACCCCGGCAAGACGCTGCCCAAGGCGCTCTTCTACGCGGTCATCTTAGTGGTCGTGGGCTACCTGTACCCACTCCTCGCCGGGACGGGCGCGGTGCCGCTGGACAGGGAACAGTGGAGCGACGGCTATTTCGCGGACATCGCCAGGCTGCTCGGCGGCGCGTGGCTGATGTGGTGGGTGCAGGCGGCATCGGCGCTGTCGAACATGGGCATGTTCGTGGCGGAGATGAGCAGCGACTCGTACCAGCTCCTGGGCATGGCGGAGCGGGGCATGCTTCCAGCCTTCTTCGCGCGGCGGTCGCGGTACGGGACCCCGCTGGCTGGCATCCTGTTCTCGGCCTCCGGCGTGCTGCTGCTCTCGACGATGAGCTTCCAGGAGATCGTGGCCGCCGAGAACTTCCTCTACTGCTTCGGCATGCTCCTCGAGTTCCTGGCGTTCATCGTGCTGCGGGTGAGGCGGCATGACGCCCCGCGGCCGTACAAGGTGCCGCTGGGGACCGCGGGGTGCGTGGCGATGCTGGTGCCCCCGACGGCGCTGATCGTGGTGGTGCTCGCGCTCTCGACGCTGAAAGTGGCGCTGGTGAGCCTCGGCGCGGTGGCCATCGGGCTCGTGCTGCAGCCCGGGCTGAGGTTCGTGGAGAAGAAGAGGTGGCTCAGATTCTCCGTCAACGCCGAGCTCCCGGACATCGGCGTGACGTGCCAACCGCCCACCGCGCCGGACGAACTGTCGGTTCCTTAGGGCGCGAAAAAAAATGTAGTTAGGACTCTGTTTGCAAGAGAAAGTGCGTTTTTGCACTAGTTTTCTAGCTAGAGCCTAGAGTTAGCGGTAGCGAGTCTGCGAGTGCACGTTTGTTTATAGTGCTTTTCTGGAGCTTGTTGACGGGTGAGTGTGGGCCTGTGGCTGTGGCAGATGTATCCTGAAATTGAAAGAATCTAATATAGGTCTAAATACGATGAGATCTTAAAAAGGATTTTACTCCCAACCGTGGGGTGTTTGTAGGCGAGATAAGAGTTAACCACCGGAGCTTCTCCGCACTGCACGTATCAAACCCAGAAGTGACACCGAACATGTTGCGTACGTGAGGAAGCGTGCAGCGACATTTCATGGATCGGAACAGCCACTCACTTTTGTGGCCCCACTGACCTGAAGCACCTGCTCCTCTTCTATCTTACGAGCTACTTTGAACGCAACTACTGCTCCGTTTCAACATTTCTTCTTCTTCCCTGTCACTCTCTCTCTCCTTAAGTATCAGATGTGCTTCCCTTGTTAGTCAAGTCTAGTACCAGGCTCCACCAGACCGTCTCTTCATCGCCATACTCGCGGGCTCGAGGCAGCTGCCGTGGTCTTCACATCGCCGTTCCTGCGAGCTCGAGGTAGCCTGCCGTTAGCGGGAAGGAGATCAAGGCAAGGGGACGGCGACCTATCCATTGGTGAGTCGTTCGAGCTCGATTTTTTCACCCTTCCTCTAAATTTCTAGAGGATTTTTGTGGGGGTTTATTTACATTTTTGTGGATGTCTCGCCGTGCGTACGTTGATGCCTCGCCGGCATCCCATCCTCGCTTCGTTGCCTCTGGGAACTTGCGCGTCTGGTCCGCGAGCCAGTGTCGTCCAAGGGTTTGATTTTTAAAAAAAAAATTCTGAGAAAAATTTTCGTGAGCGAAAATTCCTTGATTTGATTTTTCCGAGCCAAAACTTCCTGATTTAAAATTTCGAGTTGAATCTTTCGTCGAACCGTCAGATCTTCGTCAAACCGCTGCGATCGTGCCACGTCTCCATCGGCATCAGTAAACGCCTCGGGTAAGGGTAGCCGTCCGATCCGAGATGAGCGGTAGAGATCGCGTCACGTCTCGGTAAGCGTGGTAAGGTGCTCGGGTATCCGTAGCTGTTGGGTCTAGATCTGACCGTCGAGTCAATGCCGCGTGGGCACAGATCGGTGGCCGTCGGATCGTCGCATGGATGCGTGACGCGTGTCGGTGCGAAAATCGAAGCATCATGCGCCGGGTTCACGGTGGACCAGAGGAGGTTCGTGAACTGGGTCTGTGCGCCGAGGCGACGTGTCAGCCAGTGATTGGTCCACGTGTCGCTTGCGCGGTAAAACGAGTTTTCTATATAAAAATAATTTGGGAAAATCGGAAATTCTAATTTCTGTATTTTCAGTATTTATTCAAACTTCAAAAGGCCATATCTTTTGCATTTTAACTCGGATTTGAGTGATTTAAATTTCTAAAAATTTGTAAAATCAAGATATATTTATTAGTGAATTTTATTTTATTTTTAGACTTTTTTTCTCTTTGTTTTGGTGTTTATTTGCCATTTTGGCATCGTTTCGCGTAGACGTTGAACTGCTCGGTGATCCGGAGGAAGATTCGTCGCTTCAAGACCCAAGTTCAGAGCAAGACCAGCACCTACTCCAAGGCAAGTTGTGCTTTTTGACCATGTTGCACCTAATTTCACAAAATTGCTATTTTGTCTCTTAAATTTATGCACGATATTTTATGTGGATAAATGATTTCAATTAATCTGGGAAATAGATAATATGCTTATTTGCATTAAGACCACCTTGTCAATTATATGCCATGATCTTGTTACCCTAGGATGGTCAGTTAATAGTTGGTAAATATTGATAATCAACATGGGCTAGTTAGACCGTCGTAGATTGCTTAGCCATGCCACGTCATCACATGTGTCCGAATGTTGATACTTAATCTTGACTAATAGAATATGAAACAATGTTTATGAATTGGTGTGTCATGTGTTGTCACACAGTGATATTAAGTTGTCGTGGCGAGGATGTCACATAACTAGATTGAAATGTTGATGGTACGTGGTGCTTGGTAATCAACTGGGGTGGTAATGATTTAGATTGGGGCAAGGGGCAGTGTGCCAAGGTGGGCCAGGATTGGCAGGGGTATGTGGAAGTCTTGCCTTAATCACTTTAAGGACTTAACCTTGCAAGCCTTTGACCTGAGTCTTTCTTGCAACCACATATCTGGAATGGGACAGCCTAGCTGAATAATTTGTGAAGCCTAGATTTCGGTACTGTCGTGGTGAATAGTGAGTCCCGGGTTTACGTTTTAACTCACATGGCGCAAGAGGGGGGCCTGTTGTGGTGGTTTAACCCTTCAGTGTTGAAACCTTAACGAGCAGTACTGGGTCTAGGTGTAGTATTGTAAAGGCTTTGTTATGATCACTCACCTTGGTGGTGTTTGGTTGTATCGTGTGGGTAAAGTGCATAACCTCTGCAGAGTGTACAATCTATTCGAATAGCCGTGCTCACGGTATTGGGCAATGCTCGGGAATTACAGTTAAGGGTTAGACTTTATTCAAATGAAAACTGGATGGGTTGGCAGGATTGCCACGGAGTAAATGGAACTTGACTTAGGATTGGAAATCTGATTTACATGTAATACTGAATCTATTAATTACTGTTATTTGTTTTACTATTTTTCAATCTATTTACTGTATTCTTGTTAAATGCTGCTTTATTGCAAAATAGCCATATTAGCCATTCCTTTGGATTAAGCCAAGCATATAGAATACTAGACTTGCATTGCTGTGCACAATTTGTTGAGTGCTTTATGTACTCACCCCAACAACAACAACTTCAGAAGAGGAAGAATCTACGCCTTTCGTGGAGGAGGATTATCTGGATGTGAATGCTTAGGGTCCGAGCCTCGTCAGTTGCCTGCGGTGAACTGGGGAGCTGATACGCTTATTTATTTTTCCGCTGCTGCTTATTTGCTATTTCTTTTATAAGCCCTGCGATGCAATAATCATGTAAGACAACAGTTAATATTAATTACTAAGTTTATGATATATTCCGCTGTGTGTGACTGTGATAGCATCTATATTGAGCCTGTGTGCACTAGCGTGATCCTGGACTAGTACGTTATACACAGAGGGTCCGAATTTGCAAATTCGGGTCCCGACAATTTTTGCGGCTTCGCGGCAAAGTCTCAAAAAAGCTATGGCAGTTATAGCTAGCTATCGCGGAAGCTATCCTTCATCGCGTTTGCAGTATTAAAAGATTTGCAAAGCTTAAATATGTATATAATATAAGTCACCTCCAAACAAAACATTAAAACATGATACTTTAGAAGGTACTAATATTTTTATAGAAAGAATATGAAACATGTCTGGAATCAACATATATACTAATATATGTCCAAAAGACTAGAAATGATAACTATATCATAGTGTTCTTATTTCTTTAACAATAAGTACTCAATCACTGAGAAATACGGATGTTGGATTATTGAAAAAGGGCGAGATGATGTCTTTTGCTAGGTTTTCTCATAGTTCAGGATTATAAGATATGCATATGGACATTTTAGTAACGTTGGTTTTCAAAATGGATCCAATGTTTTGACCTATGGGTACCTATGTAGGATAGCGAAGCTATCACTAATTGCAAGCTACATCAAAAAGCAGAGCTATCGCTAGCTATAGCGCTTGTAGCTAATATAGCGGAACATTGGCCCATAACTTCGTGTTTGGGGTCCAAAAAAACTATCGCGCAACTATAATGTAGTTATAGCTAGTGACGAATACTCGTACCAGGGGTACCCCAACGGCCCAGGATAACAAGCAGGCTACCTCAAGCCCATTACCGACCAAAGGACGCCCCTCCCCGACCGATCGGGGCTAGCGTCCCCGACCAAGTAAGGCTCCCGACCCCCGCGGTGGGTCGGGATCCTCCGACTCCGACCAAATTAAGGCAACCTCCGCCAAGGGCCACGTGTCAAAGCCTTCGCCAGTCTACGACCGCGTGCCCTGCGGACGGGGACAATCGAAGTGACAGCACGGGAGCAGGTGGCTCTTTCCCAAGATGGCATAAATGGCTGCTGAAGTCAAAGCTTCCAGTCCCATCGACCAGTCACGTACAATACGAAGGCACTCTCCTCCGGCGGTACCAACGTTACGCGATCGCAACGTCAACCATCGTCGAGCTCACGTAGCGTGTCGCCATTTCCGACGCGGCGACCAACCGCCTGCCACTGAACTACCGACCCAGCGTGGGCAAACCAGGCGACGACCCATCACCGAAGCGATTTCCCTCTCCCAACTTCCCATGTAACCTTCCCCCTCCAGTTGTATAAAGGGAGGCAGGGGCCTCTGGGAGCGGGGCGGCTAAAAAAAAGACCTCCTCTTCTCGCTAGGCCTTGGCGAACACTCTTGTGCTTAAACTCTTTTCCCTCATTTGAAAAATGTTGTGCAGCCGTCTGCACCTAAGGCAATACAACACCACCAAACGAACTGGAGTAGGGACATTCGGCCCGAACCAGTATACACTTTGGGCTCTTGAGTCTAACCATTCAGGGACAGGGAACGCGTGGCCCCTTTGACTTACAAATTTTACTTGCCGGTGCTCGAAACGCCGACAGCTAGCTATTTAGAACACTAGGTTGGATCGAATTCACTTGTCCATATAGTCCAATCCGACGGACAAGCACAAGTGCCAGAGTGGACCCAACGGTGGGTCAAGAGGGTTTGGTACACACCCTACTGCTGACGGTATCGTGGGTACCACCCTAGCACCCCCGATCAGTAGGCAACAGCTAGCAGGCATGAGCGACGAGCCGGCGGCGGGCCGCAGGGGCCAAGAGGGGTAGCAAGCGTGCGAGCTAGCTGTGGCCGGTGGTGGTGACAGACACTAGGGCCAAGAGGGGCATGCACTTACTAAGCGATGTGCGGGGAGGGTATTCAACAAGTTGGTGAGCACTTTCTAAAATTTGTTCTAGCCCCCCACGATAAGTGGCGGTCGTCAGGCAAACAAATATTAGGGAAAGAGATCTAAAGCAATCATGTAAAGACTACAACTTTAGCAGTTATAGATCGACCATTAGATCAAAAATTAATGGGCCAGATCATTCGTAGCACTGTTCGAAAACACTGTAGCTACACTAAAGTTGTAACACCATGAGCCTAAGGTGTTGCTCAACAAGATCGCCTACTGGACTGTCAAGCTGTTGCGTGTGCCCACCGATATCTTCTTTCAGGTACCATCAATATCCATCTTGCCATTCCCATGTTCCAAGAGCATGGGAATTCTGAGAAAATGAGGGGAAAACCCGTTCTTTTTTGTTGATCCTAACATGGTGAATAAGATTGGATGCGGAGGAGGTACGACTATAGGGCAATGATGCTGGAGATGGTGGCAATGGTGCCAGGGATGGTGGGCGGCATGCTTCTCCACTTGTGCTCGCTCTGTTGCTTCATCATGACCTTCATGGAGGTGTCCAAGCCCATGTGGTATGAGCGCACGCTCATCCTAAATGTCCAGGGCGTCTTCTTCAACGTCCACTTCATCAGCTACCTCCTTTCCCCCAAGTTCGCGCACCACATCGTCGGCGACCTCGAGGAGGAGGCCATCCACTCCTACACTGAGTTCCTTAAGGACACTGAGTTCCTTAAGGACCTCGAGGTTGGTAAGATCGAGAATGTCCCCATGATGACTTGTGATGTCTGAATTGTTTTGCTTCTAATGTTGTAATACTCTAATACCCCTTCTTATACGCAGTTGTTCCCAGATCGTACCAGAGTTTTGTGAGATAAGACATGAATATGCACGATCTCAAGAACGAAGCAGATGAATCTTCTAGAGAAGACCAGAATAATAACGTTGAAGTAACCATTACAAGAGAAAGATTTGGAGAAGTTGACCGTAAATTCTTTAAGCACAACCTCAAAAGAGTATAAGGGATTATTGCTCTCTCACAATCTCTTGAAATTTTTAGAACACTCGGATCCTTGCTCTATTACAAGAATCTAGTGCTAAAGAATAATCTAGTCTCTAATCCTCCCATCCACCTCTTGCTCTGGATGAGTTGGCTTATAACTTCTTGGTTGCTTGGGTTTTCCATAACCATCCTCTAGGTTTATATAGCAACCCTAATTCTCCTTCGAAACAAATAAGAATCATACTCTTATTAGAATTAGGAATCCTAATCCTATTAGGATTCATGTAGCACACATTTATAAATCCTAAAAAACTATATACGAATCACCATATTAACAATTTCCACCTTGATTCTTATCCATTGAAGTCACCATGCACTTTCAATAACTCGCTCTAAGTCGGCTCTGTATTTTTCTCTTCCCACCTTTAGGAGTGTCCCCACCACAGGGGCTATGCATATCACCGTAATATACGCATTGGTGTTTAGGATTGACCTCCCGAATCCTCGACCTGAGATCTTTTCTTTGTGTAGTTTGGTTAACCACAACTCTTGTTTCTACATCCCTCCATACTATTGGTTTGTACCACCTCCGAACTCCACTTGCTCGTTGGTACTATGTGGTTGGTCTCGCCACGTCTTCATTCTCCCAACCGCTCGCACATTCGCCTTTACGCCTACTAGATGTTGCAACCATCTTTGTAGTTCCGCACATAACTGCAGTTTAGATCTGATTACCTACCGTTGACGACACGGTTTCCTTCTCCTGATCAGGATTTTTTTAGATCTCCCATTGGTTGCCCTTTCTCTAGGTTTACCCATCAATTGGTACCCTCTATTACTCCAGATACTTTTCATGATTACCTGCTCTTTACAATTAACTCTCATGACTCCATCTCGAAGTGATATCTCACAATCTTTGAGTTCAAGTGACCTCGTAGATATTAGATTCTTTTTTGTGCCAAGAACACACCGAACTCCCGTCAATGTGCGTTGTGCTCCATCATACATCTCTAATGTAACTGTTCCCACTTCATTAATTGCATACTTTTTGCAATTAGCCAAATGAATAGTTCCATGCGCCGGGCGTAAAGATTCTTCATCAAACATCTCCTTCACCGAACATATGTGGAAGCAATAGCCTGAATCTAATATTCATCAATGAGAAGTACTTGGTTGACTGATGATAAGTACGTCCGAATCATCTTTTGCTACCACCATTGAGCATGTACCCTTTATTTGCTTCAAACTCGGACAGTCCTTTATCATATGACCTTCTGAAAGACCGAAATGGCGATCAGAGGGGGTGAATAATCTCAAATAATTTTTCCCATCTACTGGACAAGAAAAGCTAACCGAAAATCAAGAACTTCACCCTATGCTTGCTCGTGGGGTTTTGATGATCAAGATGATCTTAGATGGCCTCCCACAAGTTACAGCAAGCACGAACAAGACAAATACAAGCCTAGAATACGATCTACTAAATCTTTCTTCTCAAGCACAAAGAACGATTTCTTGCAAAGATTGAAGCAAAGTTTGCCTAGATGATTGGGATTTGATCTAACAAAGATTCATCCATTAATTGTTCATCCTCGGCAAAAGATCCAAAATCAATTAGAAGGAGGGGAGGCAAAACCAATTTGCAAGAATTTAAAGTGCAGAAAGTAAATGCTGAATGTAAATTTCAGAATAATAGAGAAAATAAAATTTGCGTTGCATAGATAGGAAGGTTTACAAAGCCACACTACCAGATAGGCAAAACTCATAAATGAGCACACAAGAAAACACTAAAACCTTACTACAAACCTTGGGAAGAGGCGTCCCTCTACCCCTCTATTTATAGCCTAAAAGCAACTAACTTGACCACTACTCCATCGCGAACCTTGATCCAACGATCTTTCTTTGCTTGAGTAGGGCTCAAGTTGGCATCCCAGCCATCCACTTGTCCTCTCGGTTCACAGCAACTCCTGGTCTTGGTCATCTTCAGCATCACCTGACCGTCTGGACATCAGCTCTCATAGCCTAGTCCCGATCTCCTCCGCCTCACCATGACCTAGCTCCATGTCGAGCAACCATCATAAACAAGGGAAACCCATTACATAGCACTGTTAACAAGATATGCAATTTATAATTAACACGGTATGAATTTCTAATTAAATGCATCGCTCAGGTTCAGTGGGAAGGCCGACCGCAACTCAAAATTGCAAATTTAGCTTTCTAAACTAAAATAAACTAACACAAATCGACACAAACCTAACAAATATCAAATACTCATCACACATCCATGGGTTGACCTCCACATGGTCTCACACCTTCCTCTTCACATATATAGCATACACGCATGCTCTTGCCCTTGCTCTTCTTCTTGTTATTACTCTTGCTTTTGTCTGCAACACCTACTGCAGTCAATGCTTGATCACCAATGATGAAGATTCGGATGGCTTTTTCAAGGACTTTGCCTCCAATAGATATACAACTGTCTCGTTAAAGTTGAGAGTTTTTTTTCGACGAGGATATTCATCACCAATTGCTCTCATGATGGTGGTAGAGTGATGCCAGTATGATGACTTTTTCGTTCTCCTCAATTTTCTCATCCACACTAATCAGCTGTGTGATGGGCTTGTTGAAGACATTGAGATATTCAACGAACCGTGTATCTTCCTCCACGCGTAACCTGTATGGTTGTTGCATCAGCACCCACCAATTTGTTAGCGACTTTGCCATATACAATTCTTCTAAGTCCTATAATTTTTTCGGTGAATATTCCTTGGTCACTTAATACTTTACCTCATCAAAGAGATATAGACGGATTGTACTAACAAACTTCCGCTCCATCACCTTTCAGTCTCTCAACAAACGTCTTTTTTTATTTGTCCTCTTCAAGAGCATCGATTAACTTTTATTGGACAAGAACATACTTCACCACATATTGCCACATACTGAAATTTTCCCTGCCGT
Organism: Otatea glauca; assembly: GCA_036346275.1. Taxonomy (NCBI): domain Eukaryota; kingdom Viridiplantae; phylum Streptophyta; class Magnoliopsida; order Poales; family Poaceae; genus Otatea; species Otatea glauca. The sequence goes on along the minus strand of CM070713.1, from coordinate 68,045,573 downwards.
CAAATTTCTCTACTTGGTTCCACATCGTCGACATTAATTTTGATTTTGTGACACCTGACGCTTTTCTGACCTTCTCATAAATTTGATTAATCCGGTCTTAGCTCTAATGCCACTTGTTATACTCTGATATGCCTTCTTATGCGCAGTAGCCCTCAGATCGGATCAGAGTTTTGTGAGATAAGACACGAGCGTGAATGGTCTCAAGAATGAAGAAGATAAATCTTGTAAAGAAGGCAATAATAATGACATTGAAGCAACCACAATGAGAGAGAGATTTGGCAAAACCGATCGCAAATTTTTTAAGAACAACCTCAAAAGAGTTCAAGGGATTATTTATCTCTCATAACCTCTCGAACCTTTTTGGACCCATTGGTCCTTACCTTATACAAAAATCTAATATTAAAGAATAATCTAGCCTATAATCCTCTCGTGCATATTTTACTCTAGATGAGTTGGCTTGTGGGTTCTTAGTTGGTTGGATTCTTCGTGACCGCCCCCTAGGTTTACATAGCCTTCCTGATTCTCCTCAAAAACAAATAGGAATCCTACTCCTATTAAGATTAGGAATCTCTCTCTATTAGTATTCATTTAGTGCACCTTAAAGCTAGATATAAGTCACCATATTTAACAGATGTGCGTGCAGGACATCCATTTCCAGGGGATGGAGCTCAAGGAGACACCTGTGCCGCTCGAATATCGTTGAAGGGGGTCTGTGCTCTGCCGAGTTCTGTGTTTGAGAAATGAAACTCCCGTTTGCCACGAGTTGTGTAGATTTCTTGAGGAATATCACTCCGGGTGGTCCTAATTCATGTACAAAATGTATTAGTAAGTAGAACTTCTGACCTTAATATGCACATATCATAGTTTGCCTATGTTTTCTAACCGTATGTATACAACTTTGTGGTCTAACTCACAACCCTAAAGGCTTGTTTGGGAGGCCTAAAATCCCAGCCAGATACAAGGCCTAAGAGAGGCACTAATATGGGTTACAGCAAGGACTATTCAGTTTGCGAAATAGCGATCTGTCATGTGTAAACTGCAATTATTGAGAGTGGTTTCAGATTGGGAGTAGAGTTTCTGCATTTGGTGAGGATACTGACCAATCCTGTTTGATGGAAACCAGTCGCTTGGCTTCTAGCATGGATTTCCAGCATGACTGTTCTGTATGTTGCAGCTTTCCCTGAATCGTAGCATCTTCTTGCAATATTAACGAAGTGCTTAGTTCTTTTCACGTTGTCGTTGTTTGGACTGTACTAGACTAGTTTGACCCTTGTTTATTCGGTTTAGTTTTCATGTTTGGGATGATTTTAGATGTGCGTGATTCATTTCAATTCTGAATCTGTCGCTGTTTCAGGCATGTGAATACTATAGATGACTCGGGTCAACCATGAATATGAATTCTTTTGGTTAAGAAATTGAAGATAAGCTGGATTAGAACTTGCTGCTTTGTTTTTGTTTCGTTTAACTTTGTAACCTCCTAAATGCTTTCAATATAAGCCGGAAGAAACCTTTATAATAATAACAAAAAGAAATTAGGGGTGTTTTTATGCTTTTCCTTTTGACAGTTGCACAAATATTAAAGCATGAATGAATGGTAAATGGTAATTACTTACCCTTTTGTTTACTTTAAGATTTGTGCAACCTGTATTGAGAGGGAAAGCATTGAAGCACTGCTCAAAAGGAATAGAACTTGCCGCTGTTAGCAAGGATGCTGACACTGTGTTTGAGAATTCAGATGAGCGTTTTTTCAGGTGTAGCTATTTGTTGGGTTTAAAATTCTCAATTGCTCCTCTGTTACTACAAGATGTATCAAACAAAACGCCTACCGTTGATTGCTACCATGTGATCTGCTTACCCCAAAATGATATCACAAACAAGATATACTTTCATACATATGAATAAGCTACTGAGCATAATTATAAATCGGTCAGAGGCTAGAACATGCCTGGATATTGCAAGACTTCGTGATGCTTTGTTTTAGAGTTTAGTCGATTAGATTGTAGATACGTGTACAGTATACATATTCAGATCTCGCACATGATTAGCTACGTTTATTTAGAACCTCTTTCCACAATTTTTACATTAGCATACGCACGGACCAACACTGTAAATAAGCACCTTCAGGATTGCCAAAAGAATTTCTCATAAGCACAATAGGAACTCTTAAATTAAACTATTGTCGCCCTTCTACTGAAATTCTTTACCTTCTGTGCTGACTGATCTTCAGATCCGCCTCGTCGCCTCGCATGCCGCTGGAAGATAGGTGATCATATTCTCCTTTGATATTCAAATCTAACAGGAGCAGGCCTTCATCTGGAGTGTATTTCACATCCTCATCTTCCTGAATTCCATGGTAGAGCTGAAAGCCTAAATTGCTATTTCTGAGGCTGTCTTCACATATGGCTTTCGCCAGTTGTCCGTTGTTCTGTTCACAAACTTGCGTCACATTGTCCATGAATCCTGAAAGAGCTAGGTTGAAGTCTGTAAGCTGCGATCTGGTCGCTTCTAGGTTTGTAGTTCCACTTGCATCATAAGAAAGGTTTTTCTGGGCTTTCTCTAGTATTGCTTGCAGGTATTTTCCTTGGGCCTCGATGCGCATTTGCAGCTTCTTCTGAACCTGCAAGTATAGGAGAACAATACAAGGTTAAATTTTCTGTTCTTGAAGTCTGAAAGGCGAGGATTGAAGTAGAGAAGCTCATGTTGATGATGCTTTGGAAATCTTACCTCAAGCTGTTCGTGCAGTTCCCTTTGGACTTCAATTTGATACTTTAATGAATCCGCGAGTGGTGTTTCCCTGATTCATGCCAACAAAATGTTCAAGAAATGGTAAGCTAGACCGAAAGCTATCATGAAAACCGAGAAGAAAAATGTTTACAAAATCCATAAAAGAAAAACAGTATTCAGTGCTTTGGTTGTGTGTGTGTGTCATGATTGTATGACATGCAACTGCAAACCTTATTTATTTTTATCAATGTTAAAGTTGATATGGCCGGCCGACTTTTATAATGCTAGTGATAAGAGAGAGACCGATTCCTGAATCCTGATCCGGGTATTTTGTGTTACCTCATCTTCTGTTTTTTAGGTTATTTTGTGGAAGTACTTTATGTGATGTCACAATAAAATTCCGTTTATGCAACAGATTAATTAAACACCTGATCTGCAGACGCTCAAGCTCACATATATTCATTCCTTAACACATGAAAATGTCCCTTTCGTATGATCTCATATTCCAAATCACGGGCAGTCCAGTACAATGTAAGTAAACACGTTTTTGTGTATACATTAAGGGTACAACTAGTTTGAGATTACCATAAAAAAAATATTTAAGTACACCTTTCTAAGATATCATGTGTCATCTTCTCCATCAACCTCTACCCTCTCCCTTCCCTCTTCACTAGGGGTGCGATTGGAGCGGATACGGACGGATATCGCTCATCTCATATCATATTCCACATTTTTCTCATAATCGGAGTCAGACACGGATAATACTAGATACGAATACGAATGTGGATTGTCTCGGTCACGAATACATGTCAAACCGAATGAGAATAGTCTTGGTCACGGATATTTAGTTGGATATCGTGCAAAAACAGAACCCATATGTGCGTCGCACATAAAAAGATCAATCAACCGTACTACATGTCTAAAATGCAACTCATTAGGAGTTCAATAAGCAAAAATTTTCTGCAACAATTAAATTCAAGGTATGACGAGAAAATTTAAACTCAGGAAATCTCAATTTAGAAAAATTTCAAGTGGGGAAATTCCAGGACAGGAAGTTTTAAAAACTTTTGGTTTGAAAACTTTCGATTAAAAAGATTTCGGTTTGAAAACTTTCGATTAATTTTTTTTTGGTTTTGTTCAAAAACTTTTAGTTCAAAATATTCTGTTCGAAAAGTTTCAACTCAAAAAACTTTTAGTTTGAAAACTTTCGACTAAAAAAACTTTCATTTCGATTTTTTCAAAAAAATTCAAAAACGATTTAAAATATTTCTTATTAAAAAAAGTAGGGGGATTTGACAACAAAAACTTTCTTTAGCTTGAGGGAAGGACATGTGGGAGCAAAGTGAGATGAAGGGAATGCCGCCAAATGTTGCGATGAGAGAGCTTTTGAGGGGAAAGGAAGTAGAGGAAGTAAAGAGGTGCTTCCACATGCCACAACAAGAGGACGTCCTCATCGAAACTTTGGTGATGTCACCCTCAAATTTTGCAATTCCGTAAATTAAGCACAATATTTTCTTATGTAAGAGTAGACTACATATATTTAAATCAAGGGATAATTTATACAATACCACTCTAAATATTGGTAACCATTGAGATACCACTCTAAATATTTTTCTTTAGAGGATACCACTCAAAAGATGTTTGGATTCACACTATACCATTTCTCTTTATTTCCCTAGTTTTAATTCATTTTGCACATTTTGCCCCATGTGAAAAGATATTTTTGTCCCCAGTCACACTTGCCTACGCATAGGATGGTGCGACCCAACTAGGCCTGTAAACGAGGTGACCTCGAGCGAGCCTGGTCTACCAGACTTGAGCTCGGTAAAAGCTCGAGCCGAGCTCTAACCAGCTCGAGTTTGGGTTCTAGCTTGGACTCAGACTCAAACTCGGCTCTGTCCAAGCTCGAGTAGGCTCGAGCTCGCCTCAAGTAAGCTCGGTAACGATAAACAATTCAATACACACTATTTTTCAACAATAAAAAATGCTCAAACTCCAGCTCAACTCGAGTAATCTCGATAAGATTTAATATATAATAATATTTAACAAAATTTTTGTAAATTTATCAAGCTCGCGAACTATTCGATCTCGATTCGGTGAAGCATGTGAGCTTGAGATCAAGATTGAGTTCAGCTCGTTTGGAGCTCGAACCGAGCTCGAATTGAGACTAGAACGAGCTGAGCTTAAGTAGCTCGCGAACCTCGAGCTTTTTTTATAGCCCTAGACCCAACGAGCCCATCATTGATCTTGTCACATTGTGTAATGGATGTTATGTATGCCCCTTATGATAGCCCTATACCCAACTATCCCATCATTTTTGCTAGTATGTGTCGGTTGTGATATGCAAACTTTAGGAATAATATTTTGTACTGTTTTATTTTAGATGCTCAAGTATGGATGGCCTCATGTACATTTGTTTCCAATGCAGTTGTATTCCATGAAATATGTCTGTGCAATGGAGTTTTATTTAGTCATCACTTCTCTTGAAGTCTCGTTATCTCACACCAAAATACACAAAGTATTGCAATGAAATAACAACACTAACCTGGGGCAAAGATGTCCTTTCGCATGGCTCAAAAGTGGCAAACACAAATTAAAATGGGAGAAATGAAGAGAAATGGTATCGTGTGAATCAAAACATGTATGGAGTGGCATTCTCTAAAAAAAAAGTCTTTAGAATGATATTCGAGTGGTTGCTAACGTTTGGATTGGAATAGTACGAACTATCCTTTAAATCAATGACGGTACGATCTATCATTATATATAACTTCTATTTCGTACCCGGCCAACTACAAGATGCTGCTAGTTCGTTCTATGCGTCTTCCTGGGCCTGGCCATGATGGCGCGCGTGTCCATGGACGCAGCACAGTCAAAATTCGGTTGATCCTACTGGATTCAAGACCTGAATGTTTTTCTCAGGCATCATGGTTGTATTAGAATCTAGACAAGAATGCACTGATGTGAAAGCAAGCATGTAAGCTGGAAGCATGGTATACTTACCCCATATTGCTATTTCCAGCAGACGGGACGTTAGGAGGTACCGGAGAGGAAAAACTGATGCCTTGTGCAGCAAATGCTGTGAAAAGAGCAATTAAGGGCATGCGAGATTTGGAACAGGAAAAAAAAAGGAAAAGTGTATGTATCAGTGTCAAATGCTTTATCCATTTCACTCTAGCTTGTTAGCACTTGGTATTAGTATTTACAAGGCATATATATTATATGTACCTCCTCTGCTGGTTTCCAGGCCTGTGTCTTTCTTGTTCTGCTTTCCCAGCCTGTATTTCTGAGGGCAAAAGGCATCGCCAAGAAGTACGAATTAGCACCGGGGTGAAGCAAAAGAAACAATGAAACAACAGCAGGTGTATAAGGAACTCGCAAAGAATTAGTAGAGACGATCAAACCTGAAGATGGCTCTTTAGGTGGTACAAGGTGAGCCCTTTCATGCCCATCAGTCTCAGCACGGACTTTGGCGTCGCCTCTGTTCAAGCACAATCAAAATGGAAAACGAAGTTATAACTCCCAAAGCGAAAGTTCTAGCAACAACTACGACTACTTGTATGGTCGTGTACATGGATCAGGAAAGCTATCAGAGAGACACCATGCGTGCGTCATCGACCGAGCATATACATGGATCACTTTGGCATCTTTAATTCAGCGTGGAGCTGACCTTATCCCAGCTAGGAGCCTAGGATAGATGTGCAAAACTTTTGTTTCAAAAATGGGATTTAATCCAAAGCTACCCGCGCTACTAAAGAAGTTTGCAAGGGAGGGACATGCCGGGATCATTTCGATCGCCAAATCGCAAGCCCAATTTCCTGTGCAAGTATGCCCCTCTAATCAGCCAAACGGAGCAAACGGATTGAGAGTTAGAACTTGGAACAGGCAACAGCAGCAGAGTCCTGCAATCCTACTGTCCCATCAGCTTCAGCTCGGATTGGTTTCGTACCAGCTAGCTAGGCTGTGTTTGGCCTTCGGACACATGCACGTGAAGTAGTACACAGAAAGCAGCAGCATGTTGGATTGTTTGGTGGTACTTACTGTCTGGCCCGCCGAGCTTGGTGACGGCCTCGACGAAGCGCTCGTGCAGATCGGGCGTCCACCGCAACCGCGGCTTGGGGTCCCGCGACAGCACCACCCCCGCGCCGACGCCGTAGCCCGCCCGCTCCATCCCCTCGAACATGATGATCTCTGCCTCCGGCCGGTCGAGCAATCGATCGGTATATCACGACTAGCTGTCTCAACCTCGCGCGCGAGGCCGGCCCGATCGCACGGTACGGTGCAGTGCGAATCTGGTGTGGCGGGAGTTAGCGTAGGATTTCGGCGAAGCCTGAGGAGGATCCCTGATGGGAATGTGTGATATATGGCGTCCGGTTGCTGGGCGGAGACAGAGACGGCGAGAGATGAGGAGAGGGTGAGATGTAGACTGGCGCTGAGAGAAAAAGAGAGAGAGACGCCGAAGCGGGCGGGAGAGTGGCGGACGGAAAAGAGGAGAGAGAAGGGGGGCACCGCGCCGCATCGCATACCATGGTGTACTCATGTAGTCATGTGTGCGCGGAATCTCAGGGAGCCTTGCGCCGGGGGGCAAAGCCCCGGAACAAAACAAACAAACGCCGCGGCTAAGCCAACCGGCGCGTGCACACGGGCGCCGGCGCCGTCGGCCAGTGAGCGTAAGTTGGGAAAAAAAAAATCATGTGTACTAGTCGTAGACATATCTCTCGCCACGCCGGTCTATGCCGCGCTATGGAATACACTAAAAAATGACTAACAATCCTAAAACAAGTATCAGAGATGTCGCGGCCCAAGCCGATACGCTAGCCCCGGCGCATCTTCATGGTGCATCCGCCACTATTGTCGGCCCACGTCCGACCAGACGATGTATGCTCTGGTGCTCGTGGAGGAGGAGCCAATCGCTGCACGGGACAGGATAGGGAGGGGGCATGTGGGAGGACACTCCACGTGGACACACCTTCTCGACATGAGTAACCGTGCCATGTGTGCCGCTACGATCTGGTCGTAGGCTAGGAAGGAAGGTTGCATGGTCCAATCATTGCTTACTAAAATTGCTTAAAGAACAATGCCGGTGGTTAGTGTCACCACATCGGTCAATGATCAAGATAACACGTCTCACGATCTAAGGTCATCTCCAATATGCAGACAAAGTCGACCTTAAGGCTGGCATGTCACCGTTGTGCTCGGGTCATTACCTTGCAGAGGTCAACCACATGCGAAAAAGGTTAAGATCAGTTATGGCCGGGTCTCAAGCAATAAAAAGAAATTGGCGCGGGCTCACATCGAGATGGAGCGAGGGCATGGATGTCGTTGTCTTCGTCGAGCACACCACCGGACGTGACGAGCGCGAATAATCGGATTCGGCCACAGCGAGCTCGAAGGAGGGACATCGACACTAGATTCAGGGGAGAGAGAAGGGCGGTGCAGTGAGTAGGAGGGGCGGTGGGTAGAACATGGGAGGGAGGAGTCGACAGGGGCAGTGAAAGGGAGGGCTGACGCAAACGACGAGAGGGAAGTCGGGTGGTGCAGATGTAGAGTAGAGAGAGGGGAAGTTGAGGGAAAGATATTGAGGAATTTTTTGGTTTTCTATTAGGAAGTAGAGACGAGTGCCTTAAGGCCTTCTTGTAGCACTAAACATTGTAGTAATTAGCAGGCTTATCCGCGCAACTACGCTTCTAGATATTATAATACACTTGTCTTTGATATACAACTATACTTTTAATAATTGAAACACAATTATATTTGTTATATAACTCTAGTATTTATATATGATTAATCTGCACCGTTATAATCTACCCCCACCAAAATAAGTGGAGATCCTTTCTTTGATATACAACTTTACTTGAAATACAATTGTATTTGTTATATAACTCAAGTATTTATATATGATTAATCAACACCGTTATAATCTGGCCCTATCAAAATAAGTGGCGGAGGTCTTCTCTTTTTCTTTCCATTAACGTAAGAATTTCTAGAATATAGAATTATTGTAGGATTTTCTTGCCCTTAAAATTAAGAAGACGCCTTGAATATCACCAATTGTTTATATATACATATATACATATATATACATATATATACATATATATATATATATATATACATATATATGTGTATATATGTATGTATGTATATGTATATATATGTATATATATGTATGTATATGTATGTATATATATATATATATATGTATATATATATATATATATGTATGTATGTATGTATATATATATATATGTATGTATATATATATATATATATGTATGTATATATATATATATATATATATATATATATGTATATATATATATATATATATATATATATATATATATATTGCAACAAGCCATATGAACCCCATCTTAGTACCTAGATGAGTATTAAACATTGAAGATGCTTACCACCGAAGCCACGAACAACTCAACCGCATATACAATTACCATGCAAAGTCAAGGACACGAGGGAATTTTGTTTTACCCTCCTCGATCAAGGAAAATAAAAGCTCACACAAACAACTTAATTAGTACTACAACTTACATGCCAATGGAATGTTGGAATCGCAATGGTTGGATCAAAAGTGAGCAGCACTCACGCGCACAGCCTACCTTTGATTCGTTGAGAGAATATTTCAACGACAAGTAACTAGGGTTAGATAGCGAGATAAATAACACATGTCACCTATATATACTTCTAAAATAAAAAGATAATTATTTTGTAATTGCGTTTGTACCGTAGATCTGAGAGAGGGGAGGGGGGTTTGGCTACAGAGAGACGCGGGAAGATATCGGTAACGAGCCTGCCCGCCGGAGGGAATATTCGCGCCAACTTTTGTTGTGACCGCAGGCCCCATCCCTACCCCCCTCGCCAATTCCCTTCGCTTTTGCTCTTGTTCTTTTCTCGCGATAGCACGTGGCATCAGCGTGAGGATGGCTAGGGCGCGCTGGGGCCGGCCGGCGTTAGTTACGTCAGCATGTGGCATGTATGCTGCGTTCTGCGTATATAGACACTTGGTTCGAGAAACGTGGCTTTGTAACTGGACTGTGTACACTGATGGCACGACTGCAATTTGCAATTTCCATGGTCAATTAGTGTACGTATTTGTGGCGCAACAGAGTGTGTGCGTGTGAGAGCCAAAATGCATGGTTATAAGTTGAAACAAAATTGTCACAATCAAAAACTTATCATCTCATGTGCAATATAGGGCGTGATCGAAGTCTGGAATCCGTCCTAAAAAAAGAAGAAGTCTGGAATCCGATGCATGCAGTTGTAAACGGTGGTAGGTGTGTAAGCTAGCTAGCTAGGGGCCAAAGAATACGGGGGGAGAACGCTGTTGCCATGTTTCCGGTCAGCTTAAGATTCCCCCTTGGAGCATAAAGATTTGAGGAGCCCACGTTGGGTTTGTCTTTGTTCCAAAATTCCCACTTTATCCTCCTTTGGGTAAACTTCTCCCGCACGAGAATCGCATACTTAGGTTTCAGTTTTGGAACTAGAATCGTATGCTTAAAGGGAGGCCTGGCCATCGAACAATTATCAGTTCTCATCGAGTTTTCTTTTTCTAACGTCAATTACTTACTTTCCTTCCCTAGGTTCCCTGCAATAGTGTACACAAATAGCAGATGCTCATCTTTCTAACCAGTAGTAGAATCTAATCCAATCCAATCCAATCCAATTTTAGTGCTTTAGTCCAGCACCGGCAAGCATCATTCCATGTTCCTGATAAGCTTTGTTGACACCTCAAACCAACCACGAACAAACACCGAACGTTTTGTCGAGCAGAATCGATCCACTTCTGGTTCTGGGTGCGCCTGCCTCGCGCGCACCATCAAACCGGTGCATGCATATGCGCTGCAAAACCGAGGGGGGGTACTCCGTACTCGTCGTCGTTGCCAACCCACCGCTCCGCATGAACTGATGATGAACATGCGCGCGCGGTGCTACTCGTTTATTAATGGTCACATGTCGCTGGCCGCGCCCTCGAGGGGAGGGGTCGAGGGGATCCGAGAGGTCGCCGAACTGGTCTGGTTGTTGGGTGGCGGCGCAGCAACAAGTCAAGAGGGTGAGCTGTGCGGCCGCGGGAACCGGGGGAGGGGAGACGGAATCTCTCGTGCTCTTCACTATTCTTTTACTACCACGCTAGTATCGCTTGGATTGGCTCTCCGGTCTCCCTGCTGGCCCGGTAGTGGCAAACCGGTGAGCCTGACACCTGGCGCGGCCGTAGGGAGGCATCGTCTCGCTGCACCACACGACGAGCGGTGGAATCCTGTGTGCTCTCCGAGTCCGCGGGCCACATGGAATCACTGTTCCTTCTGTGGGTCCTCACAGTCCTCTCTTCTCGGCTAGCTCTATACAATACAACCGCGTCACATGCCAAAGTCGGTCATTTGATTCGTTATCGCACTTTGCACAAATCCATGATTTTTTGAATGATTTTTAGTTAACAAAAAGTTAAATTAAAAGGCATATCTCGTAATTTGAATGATAAAACAAGAGGGTGTGTGCATGCACAAATCCATGATTTTTTTTATAGTTGCATAAATATCAAAAAGCATAAATGAAATGTAGATGTTGATTACTTACCTCTTGCTTTGTTTGCTTTAAGATCAAGAAGTAATTTGATTTGAAACTCCCTCGGTTTTTAATAGATGTTATTCTAAGTTCTTATTACACTTCCAAAAGGTTGCATTACTCCTCTTCATTACTCTAGTTCATGATAGCAAATACCATTAGAAATAGTTAAATTTGAAAGTGTAGAATGTATTTAGGAACAAAATTTGAAAGACTATCGGGAACGGAGAGAGTATTTTTTTAGTCACATCAAACTGACTTTGATGTTTCCACCAAAAAGAATAAAAAAAACTGATCTTTTTGGTGTATACCCAACAGTAGTAACAGACAGGTTGTGTGCACACTGCACGTACAATTATACACTTTACAGCACAAGTAACTAGAGTTGCCAAGTATAGCCAGGCCGACGTGTATCTTATCTGAAGTTGACCAACTATGCGTTTCAATCTCTGATAACGCTCTGCATTTCGTGGTCCTGTTGGTGGCTTTGGTGCTCATGAGTCGTGACGTTGCAGATAGCATCCACTGTTTAATGATGAGGACGTCCATGAAGCAAATTCCTTGTCAGTGGTTCGTGACCGCGTGACCCCTCCTGAAAGCTAGCAAAGAAAAGAGAAGGCAAGATTTAGGTTCGGTTTCCACATCAGGATTGTTACGCAACTATTGACTACTGAGCAGGGCATACCGAAAAGATGCACAGGAATAGGATTGCTATGCTCCCTCACGCCGCCTGCTTAGCCAAGGTGATCTCATCTGGAAGAACATTGCCAGAAGAAAAGTAGTAAGCAAATATTACCCCCTAAAGCTTCTCCATCAATAACAAAAGCAGAGGCTCAACATAATTAGACGAGGAACAAATACGTATGAATTCTATAAATATACCGATAACATAAGCTGTATGCAGGATCACATCCAAGAGAATAGCGTCATCTTAACGGATATGGTTGAAGCTGTTGAACATCCCAGTGTGGGAAGCCTTGGCTGCAGGCTTGGGCGCTTCGGGAGTACCAAACACGTTCCAGAACCGGAGGGTCTCATCCGCAGCTGCTGATGCTACCGTGCAACCATCAGGGCTCTGCAGTTTCGCCACATGGGAAGGGCATCAGCTAAGTACAGATTAAAATGTAGACAGTATCTTGTACAAGTTGGCAAGAATAATTCACCTGAGCCATGAAAAGGACACGAGAGGTATGGCCAGTGAGTTCAGCCATCTTGACCATCGACGGGTACTTCCACAACGTCAGTTGGTTCTGTGTGAATCCGTGTGAACTCAGCAGCTCTCTCTCGCTCTTGTTCCATAGAAGAGCGCACACCTGTGATCCGGTATCAACAGAGTTCAGGCATGCACCGGTGTGCGTGTTCCAGAACTTGATGCACCGATCGCTACCACCACCGCCAGTCGCCAGCAGGTTGCTCTGGAATGGGCACCATGCGAGCGCCTTCACAGCGGCCATGTGGTCCTCGAGCCTGTGCAACCACTGGTTACGGCCTGCAGATGGGACGGAGGACGCCATCGACACATCCCAAATGTGCAGAAGGTTGTCGTTGCCCCCGCTTGCCAGTTGCTGCCCCGACCCAGACCACTTGAGCCCGCACACCTCCTGGCTATGCCCCTGGTATGTCTGCACGACATGGTCCCTAATCCTCACGTCATTGTTCACGATCTTGCCGTCCATGCCACCAGTCGTCAGGATGTTATTGTTCCATGCCAGTGAACCAACTCTTGACTCGTGCACACCTCTCAGAGTCCTCAGCTGCACAGAAAGAACAATCGAATTCAGCGAACTGATCGAGTAAGATAGGATACAACATCTTTGGATGCCGAACAATGTTACCCACCAGTCGATTGGAGCTGGTGTCCCAGAGCTGGATGTCAGACGAGTTGAGCCCGACGGCGATGTGCCGGCCATCGGGAGCCCAGCTGACGCTCGTGATGGGACCGCTGTCCTCGTCGACGGTCACGAGCTCAGATGTGGATCCACTAGAGGCGTCCCACAGGTATACCGTGTCGCCCAGCGCAATGGACAGCACGTTGTTGCTCCCCCAGTCCAGTAAGTTGAGGTAGTAATCATCAACAAGCTCAGGTGCATCCAGAGTCCTCTCCGCAGACTGCGTCATTTCAAGTCGTATCGGTAACCACAATCCAATGCTGCTACAGCCGTTGCGTCAATGCAGAAGTAGAACAACCCGCATGCGCATACCTGGGGAATGTAGCGCCGCTGCTTGGCCGGCTTGGCCTGGTGGGAAGAAGCTGTGTCGGCAGTAGAGACGTTCTCGGGCTCCGGCGGCTTGTTCCTGAAGGCGAGGATCCGCGTCCGGTTGTTGAGCAGCTTCTCGGCGAGCAGCCTCCGGTAGGCCTCCTTGGAAGGGGACGCCGCCACCGCGGCTGCGTTCTCCTTGTCCTTCCTGGGCTCCGTCAGCAGGTAGTGCGCCATGTCCATGTCCATCGCCGACCTGTCCGGGATAAATCTGTCCCCCTGAGCACACACAGGAGAGCCAACCACAGGAGTCGGTCAGGCATTTTGTCGAACAGCCTATACGCGTGCACAAAACGCCGCGTCTCAGGGGATCAAAACTCACGTAGCACTTGGCCGACGGGTTGCGCGAGGCGGTGCTCAGCGACGGCATGTAGGGGCGGGAGCCGGCCTCCTGGAGCGGCGGTCGCGGCGCGGCGGCGCGGCTCTTCTCGGAGGAGGTCGAGTGGGAGCCTGCATCCATGGTTAGCAACAGCAGAGCAGAACAGCACGAACGAACAAACAAACAACAGTGATAATAATACCAACAGAGAAACAAGCAGCACCAAAGTAAACGCGGATTAATAGCAAGTTAGTGTTGATCAAAAATTAACACGCCAAGATGCTATAAACGTAACTAAACACGCGGATCAGCAAAAAAGAGACGGGATTTGCGAGAACTTTAATTAGCGAAGCGAGAAATCGTCGTCCCCCCCAAAGCTCGTCAGATAGGCAAGGGGAGGCGGCGGGGAGAGGGGGGAGGAGAGAGATGCACTGCTTGCGTTGTGGGGTTCAGGGATTTGGTCGCTGACAAGTATTTGTAGGTAGGGATGGGAGGGCGGCCGCAACGGCTAGTACGCCGAGGAACGGAGGAAGAGAGATTATAGCCGTTGCAGCCTTGCAGGCTTCCGGGCTGGTGCTGGGCTGTGGACTTGAGGCATAGGATGCCTTGTATTTGTTGCTGAATTTCTCACTTGATGCTATGGTTGCAGTAGGGTGAAGGAAACTGAGGGGCTGCAGTTGTGGCTTTACTCGACCGTTTTCTACCTCGCTCACTTCATCTCCTTTCTCGTCTCGCCATCTCCTCGTCCGGTCGCCTCCCTGACTCCATCTGGCTCGGGCGCCGCCTCTCCGACTCCCTCCCCCCTCCAAAAAAAAGCTACAGCTATAGCAGACAATTTGCCAAACAGCATAACAAGAAAAGCCACAGCCGTTAGTTATAACTGCTTTACAGCTCAATAAGCCAAAAGCAACTTTTCAGCCCAGCCGCAGCCTCCCAAATAGACCCTGAATCTTTGTTTTTTTATTTGTCCTCTAACACACTTTTTTTTTCTTCTAAATCTGATATCTTATCAAATAAATTTATAAAAATAACTCTCCTATCGTGACAGGACTTTCCATCGTGTCAGCACGTTCGTTGTTCCTATCAAGCTCGGTTGGTTGGTACCGAGCAGTGGAAGCTTGGTAATTGGTACGCACCGAGCAGTGGAAACTTGATAGTGGATAATTAGCCACTTAATTAAATAAAGTCACTTCATTAGTAAATTAACTAAGTGATTAATTAAAAGACTAATTAAGGTGCTTAGTTGATGAACTTGTCGAGGTATGGGTGCTCAGAAAGAAAACTTACCGTGCTCTTGTAGCGCGGCAGAAACTGCACCTTATGTGGTTGAGGAGAAGATTATTTTTATAAATTTATTTGAAAGATATTTTAGAAGCTTCTGGCTTCAAGGAAACTTACAGGGACTCGTGTCCTTTGACTGGTCCTGAGAGGGACAGAGATCACCCAATCCATTCTGGTTTCACTCAACTGACTCAAGAGTCAAGATGCGGAGAGGTGAGAATCCAGGCAAGGTTTTGGAGTTTTAGAAGGTACAACAAGCGTGTGCCTTCGGCTCCAGTTTGCAACAATTCAATGTTGATGTGCTGACAGATCGCGGATAATATAGCAGCATAAACTAGCTGAGTCGCTGACTGCAAAGGTGCCTTTGCTAACGAAGAGTCTAGAGATGATTGCAAACTCGGCTGCTGCTGAGGACAGTAACTAATGCATCGTAGATTCTCAACCTCTTCTCCCCTCTTGGCACTTGGTTCTTAGGAACAATGGAATTGCTGTGACTAGCAATTTAGAGATTTACATATATTTTTTTAATTCATGTTTAGTTCGATTATTGCATGTCAAGAAATGCACCTCTTCTTAGCTAGTATTACCACACAAACATATGTCATTCATCTATAGTCTATACACATTGAACAAGCCAACAAATCTTAAAACCCACTGTATCAAAGTCAGCTACATGACCATCACTGTCGTTGTAGTAACACACTTATAACTGGTCGCCAACCCGCGCCAACCCGCGCACTTGCACATGCTAGTTTAAAAATATTATTTATCATCTATATTAATAATATAACTACTAAGATTCAAAATGTTAGGACATTGTAGGAAAACGTGTTTTATTATATAGTATTGTATGCTCCTAAGTTGTTCCTCATAAGTGGGCTTAAGCTATCTCCCTTCAATATTATTTTCTATCTAACTAATACCTATTTGCATGTACAGAAGTATTCACCTTACGTTGCATGGTATAACATGAAAAAAAACACGGTTGTTTAGCCAAGATGAGATTTTTATGGGTCATTGTACCTTCTCTATCTATGTATGTATGTCCTACATTATAAGAAAGCTATTCTACCTCTTTTGGAGTTCAATTGTTTAAGGAATATTAATATTAATGTAAATTCTAGTTACGTTTGTGGATGACAGGGAATATTGTACATGCACACAATCTTAATTTATATTCATATTACTATAAAGATGCAATGCTTTTAAACTAATGTAGGATTCTTTCACTAAAAATATCAATTAGTTTTTTGTTTAGGGAAGAGTTAAAATAACTTATGCAAACAAAAGTTGAACTAATCAATTGCATTCTTGGAATTAACTCAATTGGTAGCACAAATAGTGCTTTTTTTTCAAAATCCTATGACTTGTTTGATTTTCTTCAATCAATCCTACGTAAGTTGCTACTCTAGTGACATTTATGCTAAATAAAGTATTGTTAGAATGCACAACAATAACCTTAGTAACAGTAAGCATGTTACAATTAACATCATACCAAATAGACATGTCCTGGACTGTTGGAGAGCACCCCAATGATTTGAAAGGTTGAAGCTTTGTTTTGCTTAATTCTGCCTAAAACTAAGATGTGGTCAAAACATTTTCAAAACTTCTTATTATATTTCTGAACTACTATATATTTGGATAACATTTTAATCCTTATCATATACTTGGATAACACATTTTTTCTCTAACTTGGGTGTACTAGATGGACGTTAGATCTTTTATTTTTGATTAATATGGACATTTCTTTGAAGTCTATATTTAGTATAGGAATAGATCTTATTGAGAATTTATTGTTTTTTGGAATTTAGGTTTGAAATTCACATACAAATCAAATTTCTAATCACCCTTATCTTTATTATGAATTTGCATTTTTTTGGATCCTACTTGGCATGGCTTTTTTTCTCGAATTTTTGGCTAGAATTCGTATAAAAATCAATTTCAATTTTCCATGTAATTATTATTCTGAGTTTTATTTCTTAGGGATTTTACTTTGGAATTCATACTGAAATCATATTGCTAATTTATTTTAATTTTTATTCCAAATTTTAGTTAATTTGGATTGTATTTGACATGGAGTCTTTCTTTTAATTCGTTAATTTTATTTAATTATCATTTCAAATTTTAATTATTTATGGATTTTACTTTGGAATCTTACGAAAGTCAAATTGCTAATTTACATTTATTTTTTATTCTGAATTTCAGTTGATTTGGATTGTACTTGATATGGACTCTTTCTTTTAATCTGAATCGTTATAACTTGGGCCCGCTAAATTGATTTATTTATGGATGTTACTTTACAAGTCGTAAGAAAGTCAAATTACTAAGTTATATTTATTTATTATTTAATTTTAGTTGATTTGGATTGTATTTGATATGAACTCTTTCTTTTAATATGAACCGTTATAACTTAGATCCGCTAGATAGATGACTAGATCTTTTTGGTTAACGTGGGAGCTTCCTCGGGGTGCGTAATTAGTATAGGTATAAATAGATAGATTCGTATAGAAATCTAATTTCAATAGATGGATTCGTATAAAAATCTAATTTCAAATTTTCATATAATTGTTATTTCGAGTTTTATTTCTTAGGGATTGTACTTTGGAATTCATACGGAAATCATATTGCTAATTTATTTTTATTTTTAGTTTAAAATTTAGTTAATTTGGATTGTATTTGACATGGACTCTTTCTTTTAATTTATCAATTTTATTTAATTATCACTTTGAATTTTAATTATTTATGGATGTTACGATGGAAGCCGTATGAAAGTCAAATTGCTAATTTTCCTTTTGTTTTTTTATTGTGAATTTTAGTTGATTAGGATTGTACTTGATATTGATTCTTTTCCTTAATCTAAATGTTATAACTTGGATCTGCTACATAGATTTATTTATGGTTGTTACTTTGGAAGTCGTACGAAAGTCAAATCGCTAATTTTCCTTTATTTTTTATTCCGAATTTCAATTGATTTGAATTGTACTTGTCATGGACCTTTTCTTTTAATCGATCCGATTTAACTTGGATCCACTGATAAATGGCTATATATTTCTGGTTAATATGGGAGCTTTCTGGGAATGTGTAATTAGTATAGATAGATAGATAGATAAAATGTACATGTATTCTTGTAGATGTACCAATCCAGTTGGGAAATCGAAAAACTGTAGGAAAGACACCTCCCTCATCGTCCGACACACATGGACCCCTTATGCTTCTTACAGAAGCGCCGACGGAGTAGCATGCGATAGAAGTGCTCCTAGATTCGGGCTATGTGTTCCCTTCCTGCCATGCTCGTTCAACCCGTCGGTTGCCTTCTCTTTTCCCTTCCATTTCCCCTTCTCTCTATCTCTCTTAGTGTATGTACTGTAGCATAAATGGGCAGTTGTCCGTGATACACATCAATACCATTTACAAAAAGTATTAAAAATAATCCATAATGGATTATCTATATAGATGTTTGTACTTATATCTCCTATAATTAATAGATTATCTATATAATAATACCTACAAAATGAAACCATATGTTAAATACTCTCTCATCGTTCTCTACCCCAAATCATTCAAATTCAAATTTCTATAGACTAGATAGTTGACATGTAGGCTGTATCCTGTATGTGCCCTTACATGCAGTTACGCAGACCGGACTACCGGAGCACCAGAAACCAAGAACAAAACTGCCCCCTCCAAAAGAAAATAAATCCTTTTTATTTGCCTTTTATTTCCCACTTTTTTCTCGTAGAAAGAGGAGGGAAAACATATTAAGGAGGCGCGCCGGAGCCGACCACCTCGCCGGCAGCGAGTCAGCCACACCGCCGGAGCCCTACACCACGGAGGGTGGCGGCGGTGGCGGAGGAGGAGGAATAGGAGGAGGAGGAGGCTTGGTAGAGAAGGTTCTAGAAGCTGCGGGAGGGGGAGCGAGGGCGGGGGCAGCGATCTCGGCGGAACTAGCCGCGCGGAGGAGGCGCCAGGGAGGGTCGCTTCTAGATGCCGGCACCCTCCGGGATTTGAATGGAAGGCAGATCTCGAGGGGGAGAGAAGCTTCTAGAAGCGGGCTGAGGCGGCACGGTTAACCGTTAGGGTTTGGCTTGGTGGTGTGGAGGCGGGGCGGGATGGGGGGGAGCTCGGAGAGAGGAGGAGACGGGGATGAGGGCTGCTGCGGCGTTGGGGATACCTCGCCGGGGACCATCGTGTGGGTGCGGCGGAGGAACGGGTCGTGGTGGCCCGGCAGGATCCTGGGGCCCGACGAGCTGCCGCTGTCGCAGATCATGTCTAGGTCCGGCACGCCGGTCAAGCTTCTCGGCCGTGAGGACGCCAGCGTGTGAGTTTCCACTCCGTCTTTGCCGTGTGTTTTTAGTTCGAAATCCCGTGACTTGGTAAGGTTTAGATTAGTTGCTGTTTCTGATGCATTTGGGATGCTGAGCTATTTCTTCGTTTGGAACTTGGATGGAAGAAACAATTGGGTGTACAAGGACTTATGATGTTCCAGGCTTGTTGTTAAGCGCAGTGCTAGTTTGATTGTTTTTTATGTGCCCTCTTGTTATACTTTTTGAGAAAAAATTTAAAGCTGTTGTTCATAGGATATGTAGTGAAATTCTTGTAAGTTCTAAACTGTTAATTGTTTTCTTTTTTGCGAAAAATTTGCACAGTTGTTTACATGGTATTCTGTGGTTAGATACAGTGAAAATTATTTGATATATGTAGGCTCTAGACTCGAAAATTAAAAACTAGAATAAGGCGATATGATTGATTTGTACCCCTTATTCCTGAAGAATCTGAAATATCTTGGCTTATTATGTATATTCTAGGGTTGCCATAATATTTCTATGTTTTGTATGCTGGTTCTGCTGAGAAAATTTGATTTTATGTGTTTGCTTTGTAGAAACCAAACAGACGTTGGATGTAACAGAGAAAATTTTGATTTTATGTTGGATGGGGAGATGTTTGATTTGTAGAAACCAAACTGGAGGGAGGGAAGGAGATCTTGACAAGTTTTCCAATCTTCAACTCAAGTGAATTTGTATTTTGTAATATTTTGTCAGTTACTGTTAAGCATTTTTTAAAAGATTTCTACCAGTCATTTTGATAATTCGTATTCAGGAATAGTAGCTGAATATTTATTACAGTTTCATTTCCAATTCTATATCATTTAAACCATTTTCTTCAGGAATTACAATAGCGGAACTATACATTTATGTTGCATTTCTCAGAATACGGAATAACCTCGTGCAATTTGACTTTCTAAACCTCTTAAGTTTCTGACACGTTCTTCCTTATGTATTAACTTTACGTCCTTTTGGTTATTCATAGTGACTGGTACAACCTTGAGAAATCAAAGCGTGTTAAAGCGTTTAGGTGTGGGGAGTTTGATGCTTGTATTGAGAAGGCAGAGGCTACTCAAGGGACTCTTGCAAAGAAAAGAGAGAAATATGCACGGAGAGAAGATGCTATTCTTCATGCTCTTCAATTGGAGAGGAAGCAGCTTGCATCGAAGCATCAGACTCAATGTTTAAGACCTGCTAATATTTCTGGTTAGTCCTCTTATATGACAGTTGGATAGCTTTCTTCATGTTGTTACTTAAATGCTATACAAGAACTTTATGGCATGTATGCTGGATATAAAAGCTCGGCTGTCTTCATGAAATGCAGCTTGCACTAAACATCGCCAAGATCTTGGAAGTACTCGCTACAAGAGCAAAAAGTGTAAGAAACGGAAAGATGTATCTGCTCCTCCTGATGCAAAGAAAGCAACCGATCAGTATTTTCTCCATGCTGGTTCAAAGAGAAACTTTTCAGAATCTCTTGCTCGGGGCAATTCTGAGAATCTTATCAGTACTCACCTGAATGACTTCTCTCATGCGAGACACATTCAGGGAGGAGCAGGTTTAGAGACCAAGGATAAAGGTACAATTGTGAAAAAGAATAGATCTGATGGAAGTGATTTTGACGAATCTACTGAAAAATGTGATAGACGCCGGCCACTTGTTCAAGTTTTGCAGAGCAGTGCAAAATGGCCTCATCACTCACAGCACAATGATGATTATGGAGCTATCTTAATTGGGGGAGATAAGGACCCATCACCTGCCACCTATCGGGCTAAAAGTAGTAGATTTGTATACCTGCCTAGTGATTCTGGTGAAACTCATAGTCATAGTGATTTACCTTCTGCGCAGATAGCTTCTACAGGAACTGATTTTGAGACTGAAAGTTATCTTCAGCATCCTGGTTCTTTTTCTGAGGAGCAGACATCTTCTGACCTTGTTGAGAAGCACATATCCGAGTCTTCAGAGAGGGAATGCTCAGAAAGTGAGACAGAAGATGATGCTGAGCTTTTGCAAAGTATGTGTGTATACCTTGCTAATATTCTCCTTTACAATATTTACTAGTACGCATGTCCGTGAATCCACATTGCCAAAAATGTTAGAAGATAGTTTTTGCATCGCCCAGAGTACGTGTTACCAAACAGTTTAGAGTATAGCATTGAAGTAATCAAATATAGCAAAAAGCAAAGCATAATAAGTACTAAAAAAAACTGGTTAGTCATCCATCCTGATGTCATAGTTATTACTTAGTGGTATTTAAGTATAGATCATACTATCATAGTACACCTAGCATCTGAAGTCTATTCAATGTCTTTTTTAAAAAAAATCCTACCTCCTAGACTTCCTTTCTTAAACACGGCGACACAAATGTTTGGCTTGCACAAATACTGTGACTTATAAAGAACATTGATGATAGGAGCATATATGTAATCAACATAGTCCCAAATTCATCATGTAAAACAAATTTCAAACTTTAGTTTCCCTAGCTTAAAACACGTTTTGGACTTGCGTTTCTGACCTACCTATATACCCTCTTGAGCATTTGAGTTATTATGAAGTGAAGGAGTTTATATGTACATGCACAGCTCAGCCCTCAGTTCAAGTGCACAGGGTTAACAGTGAGGAAGAACTTAATTACCATAATTAATTACTATAATTTTTGTTATGATCTATTACTCAAATTGGAGGGAAGTCAGGATCAACATTAAATCAGAACCACTGGTCTGTTGGATGGAGTTGTTGATGAACGGCTATTTCAATTTTGAAAGACAAATATATTAAGAAAGCAGGAACAATTTTGAATGAGAGCAATTAGATGTGCTTGATCAGATGGTTAAAAATGACTGGGTTCATAAAGTGGAAGGATATAGGACAGAACACCACTCATATTTTTTTTTATAGTAGTATAGAAATATAGATTGCAAAGATGCAGGAATAAGTCATCTTGTATAATCAAGCTTTATGCTTAAACATACCCTGGAATCACTATCATTTCGTTATCAAATTCATCACTCAAAAGTCTTTGTTATGTGGGGGTAGTTCTGAAACGGGTAAGGTAGAGCTGAAATGAGCAGGTACATATGTTTTCTAATGGCTGCTTTGTGTTGCATGCATCCTTTTAGCTTGTGTGCTGCTTTTCCTTCTTTACTTATATGACGATATTAACTTATCTAAGTTAATTATGTTAAGATGAATCTTGCGAAAGATGGAATTGGGGCGTTGCCTGGTTCAAGAACAAAGAGATAGCCAGAAAGATTTAGATAATTCCCCAAATTATCTAAAGCGTTATGTTATTTTGATTTCTGTTTTATTCTAGCTAAGCCTTCATTCCTGTGGTTCAGATTCTATTACTGTGCTCATTGATGTTTTCTAGTTCTGTAGAGATTTGAATTTTGCATTATTTGATCACCTTTGTTATGGTGGTCTTTTTGGGCAGGTGTTAATATGATTCTTCCTCCAGAGTCACACCCCCCTGATGCTTATTTCCTTCCAGCTTCTGACGAGTTCAGGCATGTAGATAATGATGATGAGGTCACCTATTGTACTCAGTTGAATGAATCAGAGGAAGAGGATGGTTCTTCTGAGCTGGGTGTCTCCCAATGGCATATGAAAGGTAAACGTAATAACCGTAATGCAGTGAAGAGATCAATGGATATGACAGATGGAAATCCCTGGTTAGATAAGCCCAATGATTTCATGAAAGGATCTCTGCATAAGACAAATGGTAGAAATAATAGAAAAGAGGCTATGCAAACATCCAATCAGCAATTGCTTGAGCAAGGTTTTTACCAATTCAAAGAGGAGCTCAATTATGATTCTGATGAAACAGATTTATTTGAGGACACACTCCATACAGAGGTTAAATTGTACTGTGGTAGAACATATCCTTCATCCTTGAAGGCCAACAGAGATCTTAGCCGAAACTACAGTTATTTTAATGACTGTGACAACGATTCTTCCAAGATTTCTCCCCTAAACAGGGATGCAGATCAGATATTTCGTGTTAATCGGAATGCATATTGGGATGGATCTTCATTTTACCAAAAGTACAGTTCACGTCTTGGTGGCATGGGCCCAATTTTGTTTGATGTTGTCTTGAAGGTCCAGGCCAGCTACCAGGGAGAGCATGTTCCTCTTGTTTCCTTAATGAGCAGACTAAATGGCAAAGCAATTGTTGGACACCCTATCCAAATTGAAATACTTGAAGATGGTTCCTCTGATCACCTGATTTATTGTGGTGATATTAGTCTGGAAGATAGCACAGGAGCTCCACCTGCTTGGCGTACAGGCAGGAGGACTGCCATGCAAAGAATTCCCCGTTCTAATCCTCCAGGAGCATCATTGGATGGTGATGATGAAGGTGGTCTTTCATATCAAGACTGGGAGATGAAACCAGTCTTCAGAAAATACTCATCTTCTTCAAATCACCAGATTAAGGTTGATAAGAAAAGCATGTCAAACGCCAGGAGGTCATCGGCGTCTAAGTCACAAAAGAAGCCATCCAAGAAATCAAGCCTGTCAAGCCAAAAGGTCAGAATCCTTTCTTCCATTTCCACTGGAAAAAGGCATCATGGTGAAGGTAATCAAGCAAAGGCGCATAGGCAGAGTGGCATTTTTGGTGGCCTTATCAAACAAGAGGGTGTGGTTCCACTGGTCACATGCGTCCCCACGAAGGTTGTGTTCACTAGGATATTGGAAGCAATTGGCAGGCCACCTGTAGCTGTTGCTCACCGTGTTAGAATGGCCAGTCCTGCAGTGCAAGATCCATGATAGGCATCAACTGTAACGCTAAACATGGTTGGCATTTGTTTGCCAGCCCTGGTCCTGCAAGTTTCTTGTACATTTCTGTTAATTGAAGAGGCAAGCCGTTCAATCTTTTGGACTACATCAGTGAAGAGGCAGATTGACATGGTTGCTTCATGGTGACTTGGAACAGCTCATCACTAATTGGCAGTGGTGACAACATGTAAGGATGAATAACGCAATATATTTTTAACCGGAGGTTGAGATAAATTAGGCTCTGATCACGGGTGCATGCTCGGTTCTCACACAGCAGTTGAGCCAACGACTCCATGAAGGGTCATTCTTTGAAGAGCAACTAGCGTTGGTAACCACGGCTTTTGGCATAGCTGTCTCGTGTAAAGCACTACAGCATTTTAGGATGTCAATTTTAGCTAAACTTCTCCGTCGTCATATAGTCAATAGGTCATAGGTTAATATTCTGACGAAGTCATGTCATGTATGATGCCCCCAATTATATTTCAGATATGCCTGTTATTTGTTGTCGAGAGTTAATAGCTGCTTCGACAGTATGTTTAGAAGCATGTGTAGAGCAAGTCGATGTAATATGTCAGATATCCAGGACCACCACACCAAATGGTGTTAATAATCTAATTTTCCCTGTGAATTTTTGGTAATCCGCAAAAGATTATTTCACGTGTCTTAACTCTGGTTGCCTGTCGTTGCCCAAGTAGTTAAAACATATTCTGACTTGTGGTCTTTCCCCCTTTATCTAACCTCAATGTCTGCTATTTCAATTATTCTTTCAAGGTGTTGTTCTTGTTCCCGTGAATAATGATGTACTCCCTAAACCGCACCCATATGGTCATATACCATTTTAACCGCCTGTGCCATGCGTCCTCTCCGCGTTTTGCATAGTCGTCGACTCCCTGGGTTCCATCTCCTCCCCTCTCTTTTCCTTTCCTTCAGAAATTAATCACGAACCCAGCAGCACCGGGATACATTAACAATTGATTATTTGCTCCGTTTATCTCAATGATATGTGGTCCTAATGCCCGTACATCAGTGAGACATTACGGAACAAATAATCAATATCACGAGTAAATGAGGGTAAATAATCAATTATTCCTAATAACCGGCGCCACATCCCCGTGTCATCCGCAGCGCGGTCGATGGCGCCCAGCCACAGGCCCTCCCCCGCGGCTGCAGCCCAGCCTTGGCCGTCCCGTCCAAATGGCCAAGGTCCGCAGCTGCGCCCCCTCGCACGGTGGATCTGGGGATACGGCACTGTGTATAAGGGCCTATTGCCTGATCAAACAGTTGTGGCCATCAAGAAGTCGAAATTTGTTGATGAAAGTCAAATGGAACAATTTATCAATGAGTTTGTCATCCTTTCACAAATCAAGCCCAAAAATGTGGTCAAACTGTTAGGCTGTTGTCTTGAGACTTAGGTTCCTTTATTGGTGTATGAATTCATGTCTAACAGAGCTCTCTTTCACCATCTTCACAATATCAAGTTTGCACCGATTTCATGAGAGCATCGTCTAAAGATAACGATTGAAACTGCATAAGCACTCGCATATCTTCATCTGGCAACAAAGGTGTCAATCATCAATCGGGATGTCAAGTCGGCCAACATACTTGATGAGAGCTACACCGCAAAGGTATCCAACCTTGGGGCTTCAAGGCTAGCCCCTTGCAATCAGACCCATGTGACAACCCTAGTGCAAGGGACACTAGGGTACTTGGGACCCTCAGTACTTGCTATCGTAGGGGTGACCCGCTGCCCCCTACAGGCCAGTGAATATAGTACATATCTAGTCCACTCTGTATCGTTTTTTTTACAAATCTAGCCTCTCAATATATGTTTTTTTTTACAAAAATAGCCCACTTCCTTACCGTAGAAAGCGTGGCAAGGGATACATGTCCCCTCCCACGCCCGAGGAGCGCCAAATTTGCCTGGCTCCATGGCAACAGGTGCAACCGCGGGAGGACACGCTACTAGACCCGGGGAGCACGGAAGGCTTTCTCTCGCGCTGTGCACAGTGCAGCGAATAGGAACAATAATAATATCAACAGAAAAGCCGCCTCGTCGTGTGTGCTACCGCGCTCGCACTTCTGTGCCACGGAGACAGCCGGCTTCTGCACTCTCTGGACGCAGAAACATACATTGCGAGCTTATATTTACTAGTATAGTGCCCTGTCTTCCGGTTTCCTTTTTCCGGCACGTAATATATAGTCTTTTCCTTTTCTAGAATGTTTGTTTCCTTTTCCTTAATTCCAGGATATTTGTTTCCTTTTCCTTGAGATGATGCTGGAGGTGGGGGGAGATCTGTTGTGGGCCACAGGGATGAGTTAGACACATTAAACAATGGCCATCGGATGTGGGTAGGGATGCAATCGGCTCGGATTCGGTCGGATATCGCTCTTACCGTATCCTAAACCATATTTTTTGTCGGATTCGGAATCGGTTTCGGATAGTCCCGGATACGAATACGGCACGGATCATATCGGTCGCGGATTTGAATCAAATACGGAGCTAAATCGATACGATACCGGATAATTTTTATCGGATATCGAGTGAAAATAGATACCGCATAAAGAACACATATAACACTTATTGATCAACCGTATGAGTTCGAATGCAACAGAACACAATTTAATTAGTTATTTTATCAAGTAGTCCAACAAAGTTGCAAAAGTTCATTCAATTTCAACGGTACACATAGCAAAAAGTTACATAAGATAGAACAATATTTAAATAATATCTTAGCAACATGACCATGACTCCATGTCTCCAAGAAAGAGACAATAAAACAATATGTTCTCTTAAGTATGTTCTCTATTTAAACTTACTCTAAAAATTTACACAGAAGCGAGTGACATCTTAAGTATGTTCTCTGTTTAAACTTTAAAGTACAAAGTAAAAAAAAACATTGACAAGTGATAATGTTCACAGCAGCATATTGCCTGGCTCTATGCGTGCACCATTACTCCCTAAATTAGTATGTTGTGCTATCACATGGATTATCAAGATAAAACATAAACCAATAAGAATATCCAAATGCAATTCAGAACCAATATTGAACTCATGCTCTTCTTCTATAATAGTATTGAATTGGCGTAGAATGAAAATATATCATTTTCAACATGACTCTATATATTGCATTACTTACATCTCAGGTAGGCTCCTTCCCTACTCTTTATCAAAATAACTAGACAAAAATATATACGAAGACAGAGGCAGCATGCTAAAACATCATGTATTACAATTAGCTCTTATATACCATGTTCCAGTAACTGACATAATTAAGTGGAAGAACCTAG
Organism: Otatea glauca; assembly: GCA_036346275.1. Taxonomy (NCBI): domain Eukaryota; kingdom Viridiplantae; phylum Streptophyta; class Magnoliopsida; order Poales; family Poaceae; genus Otatea; species Otatea glauca. The sequence continues at coordinate 68,018,031 of CM070713.1, read as the reverse complement.
TAGCTGATTCACCTCAACATTATTACGATTGCACTAGAACCAATAGCACTTCCAGAGATCAAGCATCAATTCTTAATTCAAAACTTTCAACTCATAACTCGGTTTAACTGGATTGGAGATAAGGTACAATTTTTTTTTATCCATATATGATTGGCAGCTCGGTTCTTCCCAAATGCATCCATGTTGATGTTCTTCTGTTAGGGAGAAACCGAGCTGCATCTACATCATCAACAGAAAGCGGCTGACCAGAAGGGAAAGACGGAAGGGAGGGCAGCGACCTGCAGGATTGGCGAAGGGCAATGACCGGCCGGGAGGCGAGGTGGCCTAGGCGGCGGGGCCGGGATGCGGCGGCTTTGGCGCCGGAGGTAGGCGGCCGAGGCGGCCCGGATGCGGCGGCCTAAGCGGCGGCGCGGAGGCGGCGACCGGCGACAGCGCCAAGATGAGGACGGAGGCGCCGGGGCAGCGGCACAGGCGGCGGCGCCGGAGGTGGGCGACTGGCGACGGCGCCAAGATGCGACGGAGGGCGCCGGATGCGGCGGCTTCGGCGGCGGCGCCGGAGGCGGCAACACGGGCGACGGCGCCAAGATGCGACGAGGGCGCCGGATGCGGCGGCCTCGGCGGACGCCGGAGGCAAGCGGCCGAGGCGGTGGCACCGGGATGCGGAGGCGGCGTGATTGAGGATCGGAGATTCGGAGAGAGTAGAGAGGATTAGGGTTAGGGATTGGAGAGAGCACTGCACAGACACGGGTGGGATTTCGGATTTGGGATTAGGCCTTTAGGGTTATGCGCTGGCGCCTGGCGCTGCCGCGCTGCACTCCGAAATTGTCGGATATCCGAATGAATTAGTACCGGATATATCCGAAAAATATTCGGAAAATCCCGATCCGACGGATAGTGATATCCCGAATTCGAATCTGATATAAAGTATCCGAACGACGCCGAATTCGAAAACTATCCGAAAAAAATATCCGAATCCGATCCGAACAAATCCGGTCGGTCGGTCGGTCGGAAATTATCCGATCCGATTGCAACCCTAGATGTGGGTGAGTAAAGCTGAGGAAAGATCTGAGAGGTTAATTTTGATGAAGGCAAGTTTCTGAGGACGTTTCGCTGGGTGCATGAAGGTTGGGCCATCTCTAGTGGGGGTATTATTTGGGGTAGACGTAGAAAACAATGTTTAGATGTATTATAAAGGGGTATAAATTTGCAAAAGACGATATTCACGTGGTTAGATAAACATAGTGTTCTAGGCTAGTACAAGACCTCGAAAAAATAGACCCTTGGACCTTGGCTAATGGTATGCATGCAAAGAGGCACCCGCAGACTACTTGCCCCCTCTCCTTTGGGGAGCATAAGGAAAGCCTCAGCAATAAGCCAAGGGGGCAACCGATCCCATGGTAGCCCTAGCCTCGTTGCGCTCGCCCTAGCCACCGGCCCCTGCGCTCGCCCCCTGTGCTCGGTCCTGCGCTGGCCCTGTCAGGATCAGAGCAAGGAAGAAGAAGAACAGTAGAAGTTGGCGTCTGAGACAGTATGAGAACGACTCCTCTTAAGTGGACATCAACGGTCAGGAAAGGCGGAGATGCACTGAAGTTTCATCGGACGGTAGATGAAGTTGAATAGTAATTACTGCAAAACTTACTGAATGTAATCGTTGTCGTTTTGTCCGTTGTTTTGGTTTTACTTTTCCAGTATGGTAAACTGAAGAGAATCTTTTTCTGTTTTGGTTAATTCTGTAAACGGTGGTGGTATTAAACCCTGGAGGAAAGAGGAAAGAGCAGAACTCCACATATTTTGAGTCTTCATAGTAGCTAGCTGTAGATCATCTTCGAATTTCTCTAGCTGCTTGTTTCTGTTGTAAGTTGATCAGGAGTGTATTCCAGTTGTTTGGATCGGATTCATCCAAGATCCTGACATTGGTATCAGAGCTGATCGCTCTTGGCGCATGGATCTGGAATGAGGTTGGTTAATCTGTAAAATCCCTCAATCAAAAAGAGTTCAAGGAGATCTGTAGCATCGTGGAGGATGGATGTTCAGGAAGAGATTGAGAAACTTCAGGTACGTATGGAAACTCTACAATCGGATGTAATAGAGATCAAGAACCTGCTTCTAGCCAGATCTCCGCAAGTGGGTAACCCAATGGAACAACAGAGCCCGTCAGTGAATATTGAAGGTAACACGCCCTTAATATCATCTGAACTGAACCGAGCTGGGTTGCAGATTGGGAGTTCCAGCAGCCCCATGGAGGCATCTGTGATGACGGGAAGTCAAGCTGCTAGTAACTATCTTCCACCCCTTTTCACTCCTGCTATTAGAACATCATCTTATCCGTTTCATCGAGGTCCAACTGGAATATCATCTGGGGGAATGGGAGGTGGTTCTGGGGTTCCATTACTGCAGCAAGCATATCCAGGTGCGTAGATGGGACCTGGGTATTTTCATCCTGCCTTGCCACAATATGTTCATTCTAGCAATGCTTATCCTGGTGTTAATTTGGCTCAAAATATGCATTATCCGGGGGTTCAGTTGTTGGATGGCCAAAGGAATATTTATGGTGGTGAGAATAGTGGTATGCACCATTATGCAGAGGCTGTAATTAAGGGGCCAAAACTTGAGTTATCTTCGTTTTCAGGAGATAATCCAATTGGTTGGATTGACCAATGTGAAAAGTTCTTTGAGATGGCTGGTACCCCTTCTGATCAGTGGGTGAATTTAGCTGTGGGACACCTGATTGGCAGGGCAAACACATGGTTCAAAGGAGTCGGGATTCCCTGGCAGTCGTTGAATTGGACACAATTTTGTGCAATCCTCTGCGATCGGTTTTCCGAAGCCAGTGCCCACGAAGCTGTTGAAAAATTGCTGGGTGCTAAGAAATTGAGCACGGTGGCAAAATATATTGATTATTTTGAAAAGTGTGTTGAGTTGGTTAAGCGGGATCATTCTTACTTGCAGGAAAATTTCTTGTTAAGCTGCTTTATTGGAAGTCTTAAGGATGAAATCAAGTATGTGGTGAGCAGTCATCAGCCAAAAGGATTAATTGAGGCATATTGGTATGCTAAATTGGAAGAAAAAGCTATGATGGCAAGGAAATCGAGTCATGCTGTGGGAGGGTCCAAGCCACGAACTCAGATTCAGCAGAGAGTGGTGAACCCTGTGGTACCCCGGTTAGACAAAAGGGATATCCAGCAAGGGGGTGTAAATCCTAAACAAGGTAAAACATGTTGGCATTGTAATGAAGCATGGACTCCAGGGCATAATCAATTGTGTAAAGTGAGAAATGCTTTACACACCATGCTGACCCTAGGAGAACAAAGAAATGAAGTTGAAGAAGAAGAGGAATTATTGACTGAACCCACGGGGTTTGTCACGGCTCCGGGGAGTCCAAATAAGGTGGAGATGGTGGATAATCAAGAACATCTAATGCAAATTTCTGTGTATGCAGCTCACGGACTTTATGGACCAATCACATTCTCTTTGATGGTTCGAATTGAAGGAAAGAAGGCAATAGCTTTGGTGGACAGTGGAAGTACAAATACTTTCATGGATTATGATTTTGCAGTGAGGCATGAGATTCCATTTGGCTCAATGCCCTGCAGGAAGGTGACTGTTGCTGGCGGAGGGGAGTTGACATCCGATGCTATGGTAAGACACTTACAATACGAGATCCAGGGTGCCACTTTTTGCACTTCTTTTAAATTACTGAAGTTGAGCAATTATGATGTAATCCTGGGTGCGGATTGGATATATTCTTATAGTCCAATGGAGCTGGATTTAAAAGAGAGATTGCTGACTATTACTAAGGAAGGACAGCAAATCAGATTTCAGGATTTTACTCAACCTAATAGTAATCATATGTTGGATGCTGGGAAGTTTCAGAAAATGGCAAAGAAAGGGGTGAATGGACTATTCATCAAGGTTAATGAAATAGAGATGAACCCTGTTTCGGAAGAGAACCCAGTCAGTCCAGAAGTAGAACAGATACTCAGCTGTTATGCAGACGTGTTTACTGTAATTGATGGCTTGCCACCAAAGCGAAATTGTGATCATGTTATCCATCTGAAGCCTGGAGCCGAGCCGCCTAATTTGAGGCCATACAGAATACCACATCACCAAAGATCATCATTGGAAGAAATCATCAAAGAATTATTGAAGACAGGGGAGATACAGCCTAGTTGCAGTCCATACTCATCTCCGGTGGTGATGGTCAAGAAAAAAGATGGTGCATGGAGGATGTGCGTGGATTTCAGACAGCTTAATGCATTGACCATCAAAAATAAATTTCCAATGCCGGTGATAGAGGATCTCCTTGATGAGTTACATGGGTCTGTGGTGTTTTCCAAACTCGATCTGAGGTCAGGTTATCATCAAATCAGAATGAGGGAGGAAGATATTCCGAAAACCGCTTTCAAAACTCATCTCGGTCATTATGAATATACAGTAATGCCTTTTGGCTTGACAAACGCCCCTCCAACTTTCCAGGCATTGATGACCGAGGTATTTGCTGAATTCTTGAGGAAATTCATTCTGGTTTTCTTCGACGATATACTCATTTACAGCAAGTCATGGAGTGAGCACATGAATCATCTGAAAACAGCACTACAGGTTTTGAGGGATAACAAATTGGTAGCCAAGAAGACCAAGTGCATATTTGCTGTGAGTTCCATTGAGTATTTGGGTCATATAATCAGTTCTGAAGGTGTGGTAACAGACCCGAAGAAGATAGCTGATATTCTCAACTGGCCAAGACCGGATTCAATCACTAAATTGAGAGGATTTCTGGGATTGACTGGTTATTATCGAAGATTTGTTCAAGGGTATGGTGAAATCTGTCGTCCACTCTTTGATTTACTCAAGAAAGAAGGCTTTAAGTGGGGTATGGAACATACTAAAGCTTTTGAGCGATTGAAACACATTATGACTTCATGTCCGGTGTTAGCTATGCCTGACTTCACCCAGCCTTTTTACCTAGAGACCGATGCAAGTGGGTTTGGGATTGGGGCTGTACTCATGCAATCTGGCCGTCCCATTGCTTACTTTAGCAAAGCACTCGGGGTGAGGGCTGCGGCAAAATCTATATATGATAAAGAGGCTATGGCTATTCTGGAATCACTCAAGAGATGGAGGCATTACTTACTTGGCAATACAGTGATAATCAAAACAGACCAGCAAAGTTTAAAGTTCATCACTTCTCAGAGATTAGTGGAGGGAATACAGCACAAGCTAATGCTTAAATTGTTGGAATTTGATTTCCAAATTGAATATAAGAAGGGAAAAGAGAACAAGGCTGCTGATGCTTTATCTAGAATCAATCATCAGGATATCCAAGCAGAATCATGCGTGGCTATTACTTATGTAATTCCAGAATGGATTCAAGATGTCAAAGCTAGTTATGAACAAGACAATAAAGCCGCTGAAATCATGAAGGACTTGCAGAGTTCAGATGAACCGAATACCTTGTACAAGATTGAATCGGGCATCATCAAGTATAAGGGCAGGATATATGTGGGAGAGCAAACCAATCTCAGAACTACTTTATTAGAGGCATTCCACAAATCTGCTTTTGGTGGTCATTCAGGGGTTCGAGCCACTCACCATCGATTAAAAAAATTGTTTTATTGGCCGAAACTAAGAAGATGTGTTGAATTTTATGTGAAGGAGTGTCCTGTCTGTCAGTTAACTAAAGTGGAACATGTTCAGATTCCAGGACTTCTGAATCCATTAGAAGTTCCAGAAATGGCTTGGACTCATATTTCTATGGATTTTATTGAGGGCTTGCCTAGTTCCAAGGGAAAGGAAGTCATACTGGTAATTGTGGACAGGCTGACGAAGTATGCTCATTTTTTAGCTTTGTCACACCCGTATTCGGTGCAGCAGGTTGTTCAAGTTTTTATGGATAACATCTTTAAATTGCATGGCATGCCTATTGCAATTGTGACGGACAGGGACCGTATATTCACAAGTAAATTGTTCCAAGAAATATTCAAGTCTCTCAAAGTTTCTCTCCGATTTAGCACAGCACACCATCCTCAGACTGACGGCCAGACAGAGCGCGTGAACCAATGCTTGGAAGCTTACTTGCGTGCCATGGTGTTCCAAGAACCAAAGAAATGGTTTAATTGGCTGACGATGGCAGAATGGTGGTACAACACTACATATCATACATCACTCCAGGTCACACCATTCCAAGCTCTTTATGGTTATCATCCCCCTCAAATGGCTGAATTATCTATTCCTTGCAATGTGTCGGATGAAGCTAGAATCACTATTGAAGAGAAAGAAGTAATGCTCAGGCAGCTCAAAGGAAATCTTCAAAAGGCTCAAAATAGAATCAAAAGGTTTACTGATCGGAAAAGAACTGAGAGAAGCTTCAAGATCGGAGATATGGTGTACCTGAAGTTGCAGCCTTACCGACAGAATGCTTTCGGGTTGAGGGGATCTTTGAAGCTGCGTTCGAAGTTCTACGGACCGTTCCGGGTGTTAAGTAAGTTGGGAGCTGCAGCTTACAAGTTACAATTACCCTCAGAATCAGGCATTCACCCTGTCTTCCATGTTAGTCAATTAAAAAAACATGTGGGTCTGAATGCTATTCCACTCCCTGGATTGCCATTGGTTGATACAGAGGGTAGAATTAAAGCAGAACCCATAGTAGTTTTGGACAGAAGAATGATTCCGAGACATGGAGTAGCTGTAACTCAATGGCTCATTCAGTGGCTCAATTTATCAGAAAAGGATGCTACTTGGGAGGACGCAAGTTTTATTAGATGCACATTTCCAGATTTCAAAGCTTGAGGACAAGTCTTTGGTCAATGGCGGGGAATTGTCAGGATCAGAGCAAGGAAGAAGAAGAACAGTAGAAGTCGGCGTCTGAGACAGTATGAGAACGACTCCTCTTAAGTGGACATCAACGGTCAGGAAAGGCGGAGATGCACCGAAGTTTCATCGGACGGTAGATGAAGTTGAATAGTAATTACTGCAAAACTTACTGAATGTAATCGTTGTCGTTTTGTCTGTTGTTTTGGTTTTACTTTTCCAGTATGGTAAACTGAAGAGAATCTTTTTCTGTTTTGGTTAATTCTGTAAACGGTGGTGGTATTAAACCCTGGAGGAAAGAGGAAAGAGCAGAACTCCACATATTTTGAGTCTTCATAGTAGCTAGCTGTAGATCATCTTCGAATTTCTCTAGCTGCTTGTTTCTGTTGTAAGTTGATCAGGAGTGTATTCCAGTTGTTTGGATCGGATTCATCCAAGATCCTGACAGGCCCCCCCGCGGCCGCCCCTGCACTCGCCCTCTGCGGGCTGCGCACAGGCCGCGGCGCGCGCTTGCCCCGCCTCCAAGCTACGGGCTGCGATGTAGTTCTTGTCTCTTGAAACTGAAAAGTAGTGTTTCCTTTACTCATTGCATCTATTCGTTAACGCTAGTGGTAGCTTCCGAACGATTGGTTGTTTTACATTTCATTCATTTAAAAGTATATGGAGATCTGGCATGATTATTGCGACCCACCAATTATTGTGCAATTTCATGTTTTCGGGGTTATGCTGCATTGACCGTTTGGCATTGATTGTTTTCGTTTGATTTCGAGTACTTATGGTTCATTGATCATTGAAGCTTCTTTGTTGTTGGGAGCTTCTGACTGATTGCTTTCTAGGGTTCCGCGGAGGTGGATTTTTTCACGGAGTATGACGATGCAAGTCGTTACAGGATTTAGAAAGTCATTGGTAAGGGAGGCTATGGGGTGGTGTGCTCTGCAATAATGTCCACACAATACCTCACAATTTCTGGGATTCAGACGAAGAGCAGTTGGTAGGCTTCAATTCTAGCTGCATTCTGAAGGAGAAAGGTAGTAGTAGTACTACCACTTTCCTAGGTAAGAATTCGAATGCAAGTTTGCTCTACTTGGTTTAGCTTAGCTTACACTCCTCATTTTTTAACCAACAATTTATTGGCAGGATTTTTTTTAGTCCTATGTGTCGCATTGTGGTTGTATTCCAAATTGGGTAGTATTTAGCGTTAGTTATGGCGCTTAATTTTCCGCCTATGACTTAGCAGAATCCTGGCTCTGCCACTGGCCACAACACTTCCAAACAAGCCAATTAACAGATAAGAGTGACGTCTACAGCTGATGGATGAAGAACGCTAAAGTGGCTCTTCTAGCCTTACTTCTGTCTTTCTTCTTTTCTTGAGTCGAAGAAGCTAAAAAAGCGGATTCTCTCCTGTGCCTCCTCTACAATAGTCACACTTCCTCTTGTTTTGCCATTGGTGTGGTCCTTGTTGAGCTGCTTACAAGAGAAAAGCCTGTAGCTTATCACAGGCCAGAAGAGGGAAAACATCTAGCCTCACATTACACAACGCTTGGAGAGCAGAATCGGTTGTTCGAGATCATTGATGGCGCAGTAGTTAAGGAAGCTGGAATTAGGCATGTTAATGTGGCTGCCCAGTTGGCTTTGAAATGCTTGAGGCTTAAAGGAGAAGAGAGGCCAAGGACGGTAGAAGTTGCAATTGAACTTGAAGCCCTGAGAAGGCTGATGAAGCAGTACTTTTCCTTGAAGTGTGAAAAGGAGTTGAGAAAGCTGAGGGAATGACAATCGGTCCTCAATGGGAATGGCAATGATGGCCAGTTCAACGAGGAGGAGAACGATCAGGATTCAGGAATAGATCTGTGCAGACAAGATGTCAGACGTGGGCGAAAGCATTGCTACCACACTCTACTGCTGTCCATGGACATCCCATGGTAGAGTCGTGATTGGCTCTGTTGGAGCAAACATATCTTTTTCCATTCATTGTTCACTCCTTCTGTATCAAATAATGCTTATAGCTCTTCAGGATGAACAAGCAAATAATAAATAAAATCTTCATCCATAAGTTAATTTTCATGATGGCTATTACTAATTGAAAGTTCATTATCCCAAATATGCATTTCTAATTTGAGATTTAATACACTATCCAACATAAGATGGATACTATAGCACATAAGGATGGTTTTTTTAATCACAAGTACGTACTTTATGTAAATTTGATGTAATCAAAGGTTTACACCTGTGTGCACACACGGAAATGTGTTGGTTCCTCCCTTTTTCTTGAAAGTAAAAAAAAAATGTTGTATACCGTGGCGACCCGTATAATTAGCATAGGGTAACGATAGTAGCACTGCCATCATTCTGAGACAATTACGCGAATCTTGGCATACTAGTTAATCAAAATATCGAGCATACTCGATATTTTACCAATTAGTAAGTCGTGTTCAGAGTGTTGCAACAGAATAATAATTAGAAACTGAATGTAAATATATTACAAACCAAGCCACGCAGGGCTATACGTCCATTACATATATATTGATCCTTGTACAACAAAAGGATATAACATAGATCAGGGTTCACGAAATCGTTTCGCCGGCGGTACCGGTTTTCGCGGTAAACCGCTCTCAAACCGCGAAAAACCGAACGGTTTGCAAATTTGAAAATTTGGTCAAACGAGATCGCGGAAACCGTGGTTTTTGACGAAAAACCTCTCGATTTTCGCGAAAAAACGAGCGGTTTTTGGAGCAAACCGCAAAAACCGCCCGAGGTTAGAAAATCGGGGAAATCGAAAAAATTAGGAAAAAATGCAAAAAAAAAATTGTAAAATTTGTAGAAATACAAGAAAGGTTAAAATTGAGTAAAAATGTAATAAATATATAAATAAGGTATGTGAAAACGTGGAAAATTTCCAGACTGATCTCTCCTAAATTTCAAAAAAAATCGACATGACCTTTGCTATATTTTAGAGAATTAGAAGTTGTAAGTTATGTATTTAGCAATAATATGTCAATAAATAATCTTTCATTGCAATATTACAATCACACAAGTGCAAAAATCGGCATTTACATAACTACAAAGCAAAATCATTCGCAATTTCACTACCATTTACTTATCAACACCATTTACATTATAATGCATTTAAATTGAAGTTGTGGAGTAGCATAAGCATAGCTTCGTCACTCTTCTATTGTCGCAAAAATGACATGTTCGACCTACATGAACGGAACATCGAAAACCGATGACAGAAGGAAAAATGGTGAAAATATAAGAACAAATTGAAAAAATTGCAATTTTTTTTAAGATGTAAAAAAATCACAATTAATCTATAAAACACCTAAGAGAAATTTTACAATTTTTTAAATCATTTATTTCTTCTAAAAAATCTAAAACAGAAATTAATGAAAAGGAACAAATACATTTATCGATTTTTATAAATAGTAAAATGATTTATTATATTCTAAAATTTTAATTAAAATATAAATAGTTCTAAAGGATCATGTACTAAAATTTTCATAAATATTAGACTTCATTTATTTCCCATATAAAATCAAAAACAGAAGAGTATATACAATGATAATAGCACTTTCAGAATTTTTAAAAATACACATATCTGATCATCATCTCAAAATTTTACATAATCATTTTAATGATGTTATAACATCACAAAAAAAGTTTAAGAAATATTATACTTCATTTTGTGCCTGTAGAAAATAAAAAACTGAAGAGCATATATTGTGACAGTATCACTGTCAGAATTTTTTAAAAATGTACATATCTGATAATAATCTAAAAATTTTATAGAATCATTAGGATTGCTTAGGAACGCACAAAAAAAAGTTCAATTTTTTGACACTTTTTTGCTAAATTTCTTCAATTTTTTTAAATTTACTGTTCATCTAGCCGGTTTTCCGAACGGTTTTAATTACCGAACCGGCTCGGTACGGGCGGTTTTCGCGAAAACGAGCGGTTTTCGACGGTTTTTTGAACCCTAACATAGATACTATTACACTAAAAGACTGACGAAGCCGATGCACGGCTACTCATCCCCTCTATTCCTCCTGGTAGAACTCAGTCGCCTCGTCAACCCATCCAGAAGCTTGAGCACCGGGAACATACTTTAGAAAAGAGGGATTTAGCAAGAGTGAGTACAAAAGTACTTAGCAAATATTATTAGCAAATGCAAAAAAATGATTTTCTCTCAATCCAACTAAACTCCAACTAATAATCACATTCCCTCAACATCCACTTTTACAGAAATTAGGTTTTTAGTTTTCTTTAAGGGTTATTTATTTTAAACTTCAAAACCAGCTACTAGCACTCGTATATGAGGCAGACTTAGCTTCCGTAGCCTCCAATCCAGGAGACATGCATGAATTCATGATTTTTAACCCTGCGCAGGTTCGTACCACTTTACCCATAACGGCCTCCACATGAGAGACTCCAGAAAGTTTATCGCTAATCCAGCATTAGATTTCCAACCCTGGTAGCCGACGAGTAGTGGTGTCCTCGACTGTTCCCCATATACCCTCAGCGTACCAGTTGTACCATGTTACCGCAGCAACGCTGATACCCCCTAGGCTTTACATATAGTGCCTGATTAACCACAGCTGATATTGTGTCCGTCACTGGGACTCCCGGCAAACCCAGCTTCACACCCCTAGTTAACTACATAACCACCAACGTGGAGATCATAATACCTTCATAGGATAACCTTTTCTGACAACGATTTATCTTGCCATGGTTGATACTGGAATACGGCTCATTGCCCGAGTGTAGTTGATTAACCTTAAATTATAGCCTATGTAGAGGATCCCACCAGCTATTCCTCTATCATCGGTGCCCTCTATCCACCATAATTATTTCTATTAACAAGTCCACGACTGCATTCGTGGACGCCTTAACAACATAAACACCATTTCCAATACCACATTACCACATTTACCATTTCACTATTTCCAAAACCATGCCACTCTATATCCTCTCATTCTTTCTCAAAACCACATCACATTTCTATTTTACCATTTCCAAGACCACACACACCATTCCATTCCTCATTTTCCATTTCATCCAACACACTTCCATCATCCACATCAGATTCACATTTCATTTGGAAAATAGATTTTCGATGCAGTGATGATATAGATAATTGCATAAAAACTGTTGAAAGCATTTACTAAAACATGATTGAAGGGAAGCTTGCCTGGATTAGGATCGATATAATCGGCCTTACCTGTATCCTGAATCTGATTGGCTGGAATGCTCAGGTCTGACCCTAAAAGCAAAAAGCATTAACTAGGGCAATTAAGGTGAGCAATTTATTCTGGCCTCCAACCAATTTTTGATTTGTCGTTCAAATTTTATCTTGGCACTATTTAATTAATATCATGTTGGCGATTTTTAAGCGATCCGCAAGTTGATTACAGAAACCAACGCGGTTCGCTGCAACGGATTATTTTTCCTACCCTTTTCCCCTCACTTTTTCTCTCTTCCCTTTCTTTCTCTTTTTCTTTTTCTTTTTCATTTTCTTCTTTTCTCTTCTTCTCTTCTTAATTTCTTTTCCTCTCTGCCTGCCCCTTCCTTTTTCTTTCCCCTCTAGCCGATTTCTCTCGGCTGTGTCGCTCCCTGACCTGGCCGAGCTCCTCTCTTCTCCTTCCTCTGCTCCGACCGGCTACTCCCTGCGGCTCTGCGCAGGCGCCGACCTCACTTCCCTCGGCGAGTGGCCCGACTGGGCTCCTCTCGTGCGGTGCTGCAGCTCGGCTCACCTCCTCCTCCGGCCGACGGAGGCCCGCTCCGCTCGCGCCTCACCTCCGTGCGGCGCGCTGGCCTGCATTCGACGGCAGCAACCCGGTCCCTCCTCCTTGTTGCGCATGAAGCCTGCCTGGCTCGCAGTTTTTCTATGGCTTAGCTCGGCCGCAGCTCACTCTCCCCCCTACCTCTACTCTACTTCCACTGATGCTACCTAGGGTTCTACCCTTTTTATCTTTTGATGATTGTGCTTGCTGCTTTTACTAATTATTGACGATGATGCTATATGTGGGTTTATGATGATCGTTGGGTGGCTCTATTGAAGGGAAAATGTAAGGACCCGAATCCACTGATTCGAACCCACTGTGTTTACTGCACTATTCCCAGGATCAACGCTAGTGCACACAGCTTAACATTGGTACATATCACATCATACACAACGATAATAGAATAATAGTTCATTTATTGATATAACTAAATGTATGATCTTATGACCAACTTACATTATTAAGCCACGCAGGGCAAGACTGAAAATATAAACTAATAATTAAGCAGCGGAAAGTAGAAACGTAGGTAGCTCATCGATTCACCACAGCAACCGACAAGGCTCGGACCCTAATGACTCGTGTCTTCTTGGACTTCATCTTCCAACACGTGTAGATTCTTCAACTGTTGATTATTGTTGTTTGGCAAGGGTGAGTACTTAAAGCACTCAACAAGTTGTGCATGTAATGCAATTCCATGTATCTATATGCAAGGCTTATTCCAATGGATAGGCTTTCATGGCTATTTTGCAATAAGCAGCATTTATGAACGAATACAGTATATAGATTGTAAAGGATGTAAAACCAATAACGATAATAAATAAATTCAGTATTTCTCAAGTAAACCAAGTTTCCAATCCTAAGTCAAATTCCATCTTCCACATGGCATTCCGCCATCCCAACCAAGTTGTCCAATTAATTAAGCTAACCCTTAATCTGTAATTCCCGAGCATTGCTCAATACATGAGCACGGCTATCCGAATAGTTTCACACTCTGCAGAGGTTATGCACTCTACCCACGATGATACAACCAAACACCACCAAGGCGAGTGATTATAACAAAGCCTTTACAATGCTCTATCTTAACCCGATACTACCCGCTAAGGTTTCAACACTAGCGGTCTCAGAACTCACATCCGGGGCCCCCTCTTGCGCCATGTGAATTACACCACGACCCGAACTCACACCGACCACGATAGTATCAAAATTAAGACTTTGCAAATTACTCAGCTAGGCTGGCCCATACGAGACATGTGGTTGCATGATTGACTCAGGTCAAAGGCTTGCAAGGTTAAGTCCTTAGTGTGATCAAGGCAAGACTTCCACATACCATCTGCCCATCGGGCCCACCTTGGCCTCCTCGCCCTTGCCACTTGCCCCAATCTAAGTTATCATCACCCGCTTGATTACCAAGCACCACGTGCCATCAACAATTCAACATCGTTGCGTGACATGACTCGCCACAACAACTCAATCTCATCGTGTGATCCCACATGACACACAAGTTCATAACATTGTTCCATATTCCGTTAATCAAGATTAATTAACAATGATTCTGACACATGTGATGACGTGGCATGGCTAAGCAACTAATACGGTCTAACCTCCAATGTTGATCATAATTATTAATCAACTATATTAAACCAATCTAGGGTGACAATGGTTCATGGCATATAATGACAAGGTAGGGTATAGATCAATCGGTATTTTAGCTAAACCCAATCTAATTTGAAACAATTGTATATTTGAAATATATGCAATATTGTAAAACAAACATAGCAATTTTATAAACATGGGTTCAACATGATCAAAGCACAACTTGCCTTGGAATAGGTCCTGATCTTGATCTGAAGCTTGCTCTTGGGTTGCTTGATCTTCCTCCAAGCGTCGCACAATTCAACGTCTACAGCTGCATCAAAAGAGAAAAGCAAATAAATGCCAAAACAGAGAGCAATTGAACTCCAAAAATCAATTAAAATTCACCATTAAATAGATCTCAATTTTACAAATTTTAGAAACTGGAATCACTCAAATCCGAAGTTACGATGCAAAAGATATAGCCTTTTGAAGTTTGAAATAAATATCAAATCGGAAAATCAGAAAATCAGATTTAATAGATTTATTTTTATTCGAAAATAGATTATGCGTCATCATGACGTCACGCCGACGTCAAGATGGACCGGACCAATCGGAAGCGCCACGCGGCCCGGTCCATGGATCGCGTCCACGATCCGCCGGTCCACGGCAGACGCGGTCCACGGCGCCTCATTGCTGCGCCCGACACGCGGCGGCGCCCGATTGGTTGCGGCGACGGCGCAATCTGGTGCACCCAGATTCCATCGGACGACTGCCGATTGATGCACACGCGGCGAGATCACGAGCACGGGTTTTAGATCCAACGGACGGCGATTAAGGAGGGTTTTACAGCTCACCGAGGACACGCGGCTGTATCTGAGACGTCGGCGAAGATCCAACGGACCAGAGCTTCTCGCTGCTAATGGCGTCGCCCGAGACCAAAATCCGCCGGCGATGAAGACGACGATACTCCGCGAGGCGCTCCGGCGAGTTCTGGACGTCGAGACCTTGCACTTCGGCTGCGGCGAGGAACGAGGGACTCAACGCACCCGTCCGAGCCTTAAATAGGCGCACGGAGAGGGCGTGCGAGCGGCGGACACGGACTCCGAGTCCGTCGGAAACACGGCGGCGCGGCGGAAGAGTCCGAGGCGGAGACGACACACGAGAACCCTTCGATGACGAATGAACGGTGGGATTCAAAGCGGCGTGGCTGGATCGGATCCGCCAACCAACTAACGGACACGATCCAAACTTTCCGAACCGTGCGACTTAATTCCGACCGTCCGATTCCGATCCGACGTCCATCGGCGCTAGGGTTTGCGATTCACGCGCGAAGCTCCCGACCGCCGATCGCGAGATCAGCGGTACCGGCGATCGCACCTCCGCTCGTGGGCCAATCCCAGGCGCCGACGGCCACAGACCACCAGCGACAGTGTTGGGCTCGGCCCAACACTGCTTCTGAGATTTTCAAAAGGTTTTCATTTAAAATAATTCCATAAATTCATTTAATTTGTTTTAGGCAATAAAACAATCAGAAAAATCAAGAAAAATCTCAAAAATACTTTGAGACATTCGGACTTAAATAAAATATTTTTGCTAAAACTTTATTTTAACTTTGTACAGATTTAAATACTTTTGAATAAAAAGCAATAAACTTGAAATAGGAATTAATTCAAATAAATCTAGAAAAATCCAAATAAATTCGAGAAAATCACAAATGCATTTTTAAACGATAAAAACTTAATTAAGCCAAATTTTGGGATGTTACAAACCTCCCCCTTAATGTAATCTCGGCAGAGATTGGGGCTAACTAGAGAATAGGTTCGAATTCGACTTCAATTCTTCTTCTCGCTCCCAAGTGGCTTCACTTTCGAATGATTGCTCCACCAACTCGCAAAGCGAATAGACTTGTTTTTGGTCTTGCGCCCACAACATCCAAAATTACATTGGTTGCTCTTTATAAGTCAAATCTTCTTGCACTCTATTGCCTCCAACGGGTTTGCTCTGTTGGCACTCGAGACACTTCTTAAGTCGCGATACATGGAATACATCATGCACTCCGCCAATGACCGAGGCAACTCTAATCGATAAGCTACCTCTCTCGACGGCTCGTAATCTTGAACGGACCGACATATCTTGGTGCAAGCTTCCTTTAACGTGAAATCTCTTAACGCCTTAAGAGGGTAACCACGAGGTACACATGATCTTACGTTCAAAACTCAAATCTCGACGACGATTATCGGCGTAGCTTTTCTCGTCTTGATCGTGCTATCTTTAATCTCTCTCGATCATTGCTACTTGACTTTCTCGCCTCTTCGAGGATATCCGCCCAAACACCAAACGCTTCTCTGTCTCGTTCCAATTCAATGGAGTACGACAAGCACGCCCATACAATGCCTCGAACGGTGACATTTGTAGGCTAGCTTGATAACTATTATTGTAATCAACTCGCATATGGCAAACATTTATCCCATGTCGTAGCGTAAGCTAAGGCACAAGCTCTCAACATATCCTCTAAGATCGATTTACTCTTTCGATCGACCATCATGCTGCGGGTGATATCTTATGTCTTCAAATTCAGACGGGTTCCCATTGCTTCATGCAACTTATTCCAAAACCTTGAGGTAAATTGGGTACCTCTGTCTGACACAATCTTCTTTGGCACTCCATGCAAACATACAATCCTTGACATGTACAGTTCTGCCAAACGATCTCCGGAGTAAGTGGTCTTTACTGGGATGAAATGAGCGACCTTGGTTAGACGATCCACGATAACCCAAATGGAATTGTAACCTTTACGAGTCTTAGGTAAACCGTGATAAAATCCATCCCGATTTCCTCCCACTTCCATTCCGGAATTTTCAACGGTTGCAACAAACCAGCGGGTCTTTGGTGCATAGCCTTTACTCTCTGACACACGTCGCATAATGCAACATGCTCAGCCACTTCACGCTTCATTTTTGGCCACCAGAATCTCTCCTTCAAATCCTGGTACATTTTAGCACTTCCTGGATGAATTGAGTACTTTGAATCATGCGCTTCCTCAAGAATCAATTGTTTTAATTCCTTTTATCCAGCACACAAATTCGCCTTTGAAGAACATAGTTCCTTGTTCGTCAGAGTGAAATCTATGGCTAGGCCTTCTTCCTTTTAGCCTTGATTTTTGAAATTTTATCGTCATCTTGTTGACCTTCTCTAACTGATCCTCTAATGTTGGTTTTACTTCTAGCGCAGCTATCATTCCTTGCGAACGACCTCCAATCTTAACCTCTGAAATTCCTTGCATAATTCGGTTGATCCTCCATTGACAATGCATTTGCGCTATGGCTTTTTCGACTCGTGGCATCTCGCCACCACATTGGCTTTTCCAGATGATAATGGATTCCACATTATAATCCTTAATTAGCTCAAGCCATCTTCATTGCCTCATATTCAGTCGATTGAGTGAATATGTATTTGAGACTCTTATGGTCCGTATATATCTCACATCTATTTCCTATGAGATAATGGCGCCATATCTTTAAAGCATGCACTACTGCACTAACTCCAAATCATGCGTTGGGTAATTCACTTCATGCGGTCTCAATTGTCTCGACGCATAAGCAACGACTTTGCCTTCTTGCATTAACACGCATCCCAAGCCCCGCTTGAAGCATCGCAATAAATGTCAAATCCATTACGCACATCCGCAACACTAATACGGGCATTGTTAAACTTCTTTAATTCCATGAAACTTTTCTCGCACCGGCGTCCATGCAAACTTCTTCTCTTTCTTTAACAAGCTGCGTAAGGGTTTAGCAATTGTCGAGAATCCTTCTATGAACCGACGGTAATATCCCGCCATTCCCGTAAAACTACGAATCGAGTAATGTACTTGGTGGCTCCCAATGCAACATCTGCGTCCACTTTGTCGGGATCAATCTGCGACTCCTTTGGTAGTCATTACATGACCGAAATTCAACTTTCTCCTTCCAAAATTCACACTTGCTAAACTTAGCATATAGTTGATGCTCTCACTGTCTAAAACCATTCTCGATGTTCGCATGCTCTTCCTCCGTCTTCGAGTAAACCAAGATATCGCCTATGAAGACTACAACAAACTTGTCCAAGTAATCCATGAAGACTTTATTCATCATGTTCATGAAATATCTTTGGGGCATTAGTCAATCCGAATGACATGACTGTGAACTCGTAATGTCCATATCGCGTAGAAAACGCAGTCTTAGGTACATCCTCCGCTCGGATCTTCAATCGATGGTATCCTCGAACGAAGATCTATCTTGGAAAACTCCGCTCCTCTTAATCGATCAAATAAGTCGTCGATCCCGGGCAACGGATACTTATTCTTGATCGTTACTTCATTAAGTGCACGGTAGTCGATGCACATTCTAAGACTTCCATCCTTCTTGCGAACAAACAAAACCGGGGCTCCCCGGCGATGAACTTGGTCTAATGAAACCTTTCTCTTGCGGTTCCTCAATCGCTTCTTCATTTCTACTAACTCGCGTCGGTAGGCATCCGATATGGTCTCTTTGATATCGGTCTTGCACACGTGCTAACTCGATGACAAACTCGATATCACGATCCGTGGCAATCCCGCAAATCTTCCGAAATACATCCGGTATTCTCTCGCTCTCGGCACATCTTCCATGCCGATGGCTTTCACATCGCTTGACCGTTAATCGCCCGTCCAATGCGGTCGCTTGAAACTCCACTTTCTTGCCACTAGGGCCTTCCAAGGTCACGATCCTTCTGGCCACAATCTAAAACGACCTTATGCTTGGACAGCCAATCCATTCCAAGGATGACGTTTAGGATTGCGCATCTATCAAGATAAGATTCGCGAGAAATTCTATCCCATCCATAAGCAACTTAGCTCCCAAACACCCAAGGCTAGATCTAAGCTCGGATCCCGGGCTTGGACTAAGAGCACACACTTAAGATTCACCACTTTAAATCCATTCTTGGTTGCAAAACTTTGAGAAACAAGCGAATCTGAAGCTCCGTAATCAAACAAAATCATGAAAGTCTAATCGAGTTGACCAGAACTTACCCAAGACGACGCCCGTAGCTTCCCGAGCTCCATCGGCGTGATGTGGTTGATTCTTCCACGCCTTTGTTGATCTGCGGTGTTGCTCGGCTTGGCTTGGTGCACGATTTCCTCGATGTTGGTGCTTTAGCGGTGTTGTTCCCAGGTTGAAACGAATCGTGTGATGCCTCCTTCGTGGACACCTATTTGAAAAGTGCCTGCTCATTGCAAGTATAGCATCTCTTCACCGCAGATCACCGATTTCCCCTGTGCATTGTTGCCTTGCGCTGGGTCCGAAATTCGATTGGCGTGGCGAGTGTAGGGGTTGATGTCTTGTTCCCGGTGGTGGTTGAAATCTAGCAAATTCTCGGGTGACATCCTCAAACGTAGATGGTTTGGGCGCCCACCCCGATTGTTCATCAAGCGCTTACGGTTTCACCTAGCTCTTTGCGCTTGTCCTCTAGGATTAAAGCCTTATTTACCACCTCAAAATCCGGAAAATTGTGGGTAATCGGTCCCACTGCAGTCTGAATTCACCCTTCATGAAACGAGATCGCTTAGCTTTATCCGTCGCTACGCCCTCGGGGGCATAACGAGCTAATCGAGTGAATTTATTCGTATTCGCCACCGGTTGGCCTCCTTGCTTCAAAGCTCAACTCCTCCTTCTTAAGATCCATCATTCCCTCCGGGACATGATATCATGGAAAGCATTAGTGAACTCCTCCTGTGTTATCTCTTGCGGGGCTCCATGAGCGGCACAGTAATTCTCCCACCATTCTGCGGCGGTTCCTTCAAGTTGATGAGAGGCGTAGAGCACCTTCTCATTGCCCTCACACTGAGTGATGTGCAGCTTCTTCTCAATGGTCCTAAGCCAATCATCGGCTTCCAAAGGGTTCACGTTTCCAGAGAAAGTTGGTGGCCTAGTCCTCATAAAATCCGATAGCTTGGACATAGGTCGAGGTCCACCATGATTGTTCTGAGTTGCAGGATTGTTGTGGTTTACTGCTGCATTGGTCATCTGCTGCATCTGCTGCATCATTGTCTGCATCGCTTGAGTCTGTCTTTGCAAGGAATGCTCCTGATTCTCGCATGTCCACCGGCGGTGGTTGAGGGCTGCCTCCATCATTGGGATTGTCATTCTGACGCAGTCCACTTCCTGAAGCACCGTTGTTTCCTCGAGTATTCACCATCTGATGATTGCCTCTTAGGTTAGGAAAGGTAGATGTAGCATAGATGAGAAGTAAGAATTTCTAAAACGGGGAGATAGGTTATACCCAAACTGAACAATTCTTTATTTAACTTGGTATGGCTGCTTATTTAAGCCTACAAGCTCTGCAACACATATCGCACACTCAAAGAATACAAAGAAGCAAACTAAACACGAAACCTTAACGCCCACTAGAAAGGTAAAGACTAACTTAAAGACGCGACTCACACTCGAGTCTCAACACGGCTCAAGGTCGACACTCACTCATCCACCACCACCGTGAGGCCGATCCGCGATACACCGACGAGTGGGTCAGCATCGAGCAAACCTATCTGATGACCTATTATGGGTCCTCTGCAACAACGGGTCTCACTCCCTCTCTGGCTCCCACTCGCTCCTCTGGATCCTCCTCGACTCTCACCGGTGGCTCTGAACTCTCTCGAGTCACGCGCTCCACTCGTCCTCAATCGCCTCCAGGGCCTCTCCCACTCGGTGATCATCCCGATGGTCAAGCACGGGTCACCTCGAGCTCTGCTCGCTACTCGAGTGCCTCGCATACGCCTCCAGCTCTGGGTAGTCTCTCTCATATGATCCTCCCGGCAAGGGCGAACTCGCAAGGTGCGTCATTGAGCACACTCGCTCCCTCGATCCGTCGTCTTGGCATGCTTGAACGTCTGGTGAAGTCGAACATCGAGTCGTGAAGCTCGTCGGCGTAGTCGCGCGACACGGCGAAGAGCAAGTCGAGCGACCTCTGAATTGCAACCTCGCACGAGAATCTTCCGCGGAGATGTTGATTGGCCTGCTAGCTTCCTCGCTCTCCGAGCGAGATGATCAACTTGCAAATAAATCCTCGGTGTACACCATTCATCGACCACCGCCTCCTCGGTAAAGTGGACGATAGAAACCTCCAAGCGCCTCAAGTACTCTCCACACTCCATGGCGAGCCGCCACTGCCTCCTCAAAGGTCGGAACGATCGGCATCCGCTCCACAAGAACTTGGAATAAGTTCTCCACCAAACGCAAGTAAAGCGGGTAAATTTAGCAAAGGCGAAGTAGAGAATGAGATGAGTCGAGAGGGTTTTATTAGTCAAGCTTAGATTTTCTTTTAGAAAATAATTTTGGACACACTCAAGACACCTCCAAACTATCTAGGGCCAAGACCTACAACAAGGTATGCTCGATACCACCTCTGAAGGACCCGAATCCATCGATTCGACCCACCGTGTTTATGCACTATTCCTGTGATCAACGCTAGTGCACACGACTTAACATTGGTACATATCACATCATACACAACGATAATAGAATAATAGTTCATTTATTGATATAACTAAATGTATGATCTTATGACCAACTTACATTATTAAGCCACGCAGGCAAGACGAAAATATAAACTAATAATTAAGCGTGAAAAGTAGAAACGTAGGTAGCTCATCACTCACCACAGCAACCGACAAGGCTCGGACCCTAATGACTCGTGTCTTCTTGGACTTCATCTTCCAACACAGTGTAGATTCTTCAACTGTTGATTATTGTTGTTTGGCAAGGGTGAGTACTTAAAGCACTCAACAAGTTGTGCATGAAATGCAATTCCATGTATCTATATGCAAGGCTTATTCCAATGGATAGGCTTTCATGGCTATTTTGCAATAAGCGATTTATGAACGAATACAAGATATAGATTGTAAAGGATGTAAAACCAATAACGATAATAAATAAATTCAAGATTTCTCAAGTAAACCAAGTTTCCAATCCTAAGTCAAATTCCATCTTCCACATGGCATTCCGCCATCCCAACCAAGTTGTCCAATTAATTAAGCTAACCCTTAATCGTAATTCCCGAGCATTGCTCAATACATGAGCACGGCTATCCGAATAGTTTCACACTGCAGAGGTTATGCACTCTACCCACGATGATACAACCAAACACCACCAAGGCGAGTGATTATAACAAAGCCTTTACAATGCTCTATCTTAACCCGATACTACCCGCTAAGGTTTCAACACTAGCGGTCTCAGAAACCACATCCGTGGCCCCCTCTTGCGCCATGTGAATTACACCGACCCGGAACTCACACCGACCACGATAGTATCAAAATTAAGACTTTGCAAATTACTCACTAGGTGGCCCATACCGGACATGTGGTTGCATGATTGACTCAGTCAAAGGCTTGCAAGGTTAAGTCCTTAGTGTGATCAAGGCAAGACTTCCACATACCATCTCGCCCATCGGGCCCACCTTGGCCTCCTCGCCTTGCCACTTGCCCCAATCTAAGTTATCATCACCCGCTTGATTACCAAGCACCACGTGCCATCAACAATTCAACATCGCTATGTGACATGACTCGCCACAACAACTCAATCTCATCGTGTGATCCCACATGACACACAAGTTCATAACATTGTTCCATATTCCGTTAATCAAGATTAATTAACAATGATTCGACACATGTGATGACGTGGCATGGCTAAGCAACTAATACGGTCTAACCTCCAAATGGTTCATGGCATATAATGACAAGGTAGGGTATAGATCAATCTGTATTTTAGCTAAACCCAATCTAATTTGAAACAATTGTATATTTGAAATATATGCAATATTGTAAAACAAACATAGCAATTTTATAAACATGGGTTCAACATGATCAAAGCACAACTTGCCTTGGAATAGGGATGACCCTTGATCTACCACTACTCATCAAAGAGAAAAGCAAATAAATGGTTGAGTGCACACTCAAATCTGAGTTACGATTATAGCCTTTTGGTTTGAAATGATGGATTGGGTGTTGATCACGCCGACGCCAAGATTCGGTGCCAATGGAACGATCCGCCGGGTCCACGGCAGACGCGGTCCGGTGTTGATGGAGGCGATGAAGGGGCTCACGAGCACGGGTTTTAGATCCAACGGGCTTGCTTGGCCTCCTCCTCTAATGGATGCCTTCTCTTGCCTTCCTTCTAGACTCTCCTTCTCACCACCGAGAACCCTCTTCGGATCGCCTCCTCTTGCTTCGGCGCTAGGGTTTGGAAGCTTGTTCAGTGCTTGGTGGAAATGGGGGTTTTCAAAAATAATTCCATAAATTCATTTAATTTGTTTTAGGCAATAAAACAATCGGTGGAGACATTCTCGACTTAAATAAAATATTTTTGCTAAAACTTTATTTTAACTTTGTTTTTAAATACTTTTGTGCAATAAACTTGAGAATTAATTCAAATAAATCTAGAAAAATCCAAATAAATTCTCACAAATGCATTTTTAAACGATAAAAACTTAATTAAGCCAAATGGGAATGAGCTAGATGGCTTGACCGCTACCACTCTCGGTGCACAGATGAATGGTGAAGAAGTCGGCTTTGGGGTGGCATAAGGCCTCCTCTTGGCTTTATTTGAATGGTCGGCTTTGGGGTGGCACTTTATTTACTTCTCTTGAGGGCAAAAGACCACCTTGCTCTGGGCTTTCACTACTGGCTAAAGGCCCTAAGGGCACTACAGTCATTTCTCGCTCAAAAACACTAACGGTACCCGCAACCGTACCAGGTAAGATCCTAAAAACGCCGAATAATGAACCTGGAACTAGCGAGGGGTGCGTGCCTGGGTCCCAGACAAGTTAGGTACCTCGATGAGTGGTACCTTCACTGCAGGACTGACAACACTCCTCTATCTCTTACATTTTAATTATCTTACCTAATCATATTTTTATTACTTAATTATTGTTTTACTGCTTTTAATTAACTGATAACCCCTGGGCTATCATATTTAGATTTTTTTTAAAATAATACATTTTTTATTCAAATTGCAAAAATATGCCTCGATCTCAAAAAATTGCAAAAATATACCTCTGTCGCCCCTTTAGAAGGCAAGAGGGAAATGTCGCCCATTCAAAGGGCGATAGGTCTCTGTCGCCCTCTGAACGGGCGACATTTCCCGTGCCCTGCAGCCAGTTTCTAAAGAAAATCATAAATATTTCATATGATCTCGGATGGAGATGAACTTTATATGAAAATTGTAGATTTCAACGAGATCTACAACTTTGGTATACAAACTTTTTTCATTTGAATTAATTTATATGGCCAAAACCAGGATAGAAGGTTCAGATCTAGTTCAGATCTGATTTTTTAGATTTGAACCTTCTATCCCATTTTTGACCATCTAAATGGATTCAAATGAAAAAAAATTTGTATACCAAAGTTGTAGATCTCGTCGAGAGCTACAATTTTCATATAAAGGTCATTTCCATCCGAGATCATATGAAAAAGTTATGATTTTATTTAGAAACTGGCTGCAGGATAGGGGAAATGTCGCCCGTTCAGAAGGCGACAGAGGCATGCCACATACCTCTGTCGTCCTTTGAACGGGCGACATTTCCCTCTCGCCTTATAAAAGGGCGACAGAGGTATATTTTTGCAATTTGAATAAAAAAATGTATTATTTAAAAAAAAATCATCACATATATGCTATGATGATGTGGCAACGGTTGTTCTTGAACGAGCTAATTTGAACCCAAATTGTACTTGAGAGTTTGGAGTTTTTGAATATTGAGATTTCTGTACTCTTTTTGGAGACTACGGAGTATGGAGTGCCAAGATTCGCAAGTCATGTTTATCATAATTGGCAAATTTTCTCCATAAATTTTTACTTGCATGTCTGTGAGTTGTCAACTAACATATACATTTGCTCAGAAGGTTACAATAAGCACATCATCTTGTAAGATGGCAAGAAGCTAGCATTTCAACTTCCAGGGTATGCTGCCTACTTCCTTCCAAAGAGTGGAGGCTGGAAGGTGATCCTACTCCTGATTCTTGAAGCAGGTATTCCTCTTCTTCATTCTTATTTCGTGAGTGTACTTGTTTTCTTCTGAGAGCTTTTTCCTTGGCAAATGACCTTCTCAGCCCATCCAAAACTGATGCCACCTCCTTCATTGTTGGTCGTTCTCCCGTCAGACTTAAGCACCTAATCGAGAGATGTGCAACAGCATATAGTTGCTCTTCTCCGGCTCCTGCTAAAATGTGTGGTTTTATTGCCTGAAGCAGGCAACCTTTGTTGACTAGCATCACCAAATACATGGCTAGGTTGCGCAATTCCTCTGGCCTGTCAAAGGAGACAGGCTTCTCTCCGGTCAGTATTTCAGCAAGAACCACTCCAAAACTATAAACATCGCTCTTCTCTGTGAGCTGGCTGTTTTGGAAGTACTCAGGATCAAGGTACCCAATAGTTCCTTGAACAAGAGTTGTTATATGAGTTTGATCAAATGGAACTGATCTTGATGCACCAAAGTCAGATACTTTGGCTACATAATTCTCATCTAACAGTATGTTGCTCGATTTGATGTCTCTGTGAATGATTGGTATAGCAGGTGCAAAGTGCAAATAGGCAAGGGCTTCTGCTGTTTCCTCAGCAATCCTTATGCAGTCTTCCCATGTTAAAGAGCGATGCACATTTCGGCTGTGAATATGCTGGAACAGTGTCCCATTGGGAATGAACTCGTACACCAACAACGGGACTTGTGTCTCGAGACAGCAACCCAGGAGCTTGACAACATTTGGGTGGTCAGTATGTGAAAGGATAGAAATTTCATTGACGAATTGCTCCACCTGGCTCTCATCAAACATTGTGGACTTCTTTATGGCAATCACTGTCTTATCAGGGAGGATGCCCTTGTACACTGTGCCATGTCCACCTCGGCCAAGGATTCGACTTTCGTTGTAGTTGTCAGTAGCAACCTTGAGTTCTTCTGCACTGAACATCCTTGCTGATGAGTACATCATGTCTTGAGAAGTGAATGCGGTAAATCTCTGTTGCAGCAGCAAGCCGCCATTCTTCCTGAACAACTCAGCCCTCTTTCTTCCTATCTCTCTTTTCTTGACACTCCAGTAGATGCATAATGATGTCATGGTTATTGTAACTACAAGTGCGAGACCGGCACCTGCAGGCATTGGAACACAGTCAGTAAACGATGTATTTTTTTCTTGTGAGATGGTTGTGTCACAAATTACAGTGGTGCTGTGCTATTAAGATTTAGCACTGAACGATTCACCATTGTATTTGCAGGGTATTGCATTGCAGCACAAGCAAGGGCTTGAATTTCCTACAGGTAAAACTCTCCCCTTGTGATTACTAAGTGCATATATAGCTGAAATTCTTTCCTTTTTCTTTCTTTGCCTTCTTTTTTGCATCATGTAAAAGAATGCAATAGGCCTTTGGACCAACTAAATGATACTTCAGAATGCAAAATTTCGGAATTAATAAACTTATGTTTGAATTCATTCATTAAGCACAATTCATTTGTTTACTCTATCAAGGTGACCGAGCACCTGTCATGAATTAAACTAGCAGGGTGGCCGCGCATTTGAGCGGCTAGATTTCTTTTAAAGTTTTATATTATTAAATGATATAACTTATATGCTAGAGAATATATTAATGTATTCTCTAGGCTATTTAGATTTTTAAGACATCATAAACATTAGAAATGACAATAGAAGCTTCCAGAAAAATTCAACTGGAGGAACGTAATTAAAGTATAAGCTTTGATGGAAGATAATCATTGAGAATAATAAGTTGTTGGTGTTCTTATAAATGTAGCAACTTTTCATCTTGCATAGATCATGTAGCTATATACCCATTTTTTTTCTCTACCAGTAACTCTTTTTTCAAAATATATAAAGCACATGTACCTCTATTTAATCTCAAGTAATACACTGATTATTTTACATGGTATTAGAGTACATTGCTCACGTTTACACCGATACATTATGGGCAACTTACTTTGAACTTATCTTCCTTACACGCTGGCTGTCCCATCGAACCGTGTGTCTTCTATCTCTTATTGATTGCTCTCCAATTTTTCTGCTTCAACCTCCAATAGCAAGCCCAATTCTTAATCGAACCCTCTCAGCTGCTATATTTTTTAATGCAATACTCTATCATATAGCTATCTTCTATTTCTCTCCAATTATTACTTAATGCTAACATCAACATGCATAGATGTACAACTGTCGCTTATCCCTACCGGGGACACCCGTCATGCTCTCACCAGTAGCCTTAAGTCTATTCCATACAGTAGCGCCGTCTCTACTCCGAGCTTTTTGCTTCTTGTTTTGATTCATACGAATTTATGCATGTATATGCACATGCAGGATGTTATACATGCTCGATTTCTACTTGTCTCATGTAGGTCGCTTCTCTTATTCAACGTTGGCCAACTCAATGACGTTGCTCCCTCACTAACTGTGGCAACCTCCTATCTTCTTTGATGCTAGCATGTTAGCTTTATTCACTGTCTAACGATATGGAGAATTTTCCTGTCATCACGTGTGATGTCGTGTCCCTCAACAACGATGTCACGTTCCTAGCTACCCAATGTATATATATCTGTTGTGGCTCATCTTCCATTCAAAGCTTCATCTCCTTTCTACCATGTCCTCTCCATAACCAAGCTTCTTTTGCCACTTGACTTCTTCAACAACGCGGACGCTCACCACTCGTTGTCGTGGCTTTTGGCTCCTTCGGCTTTGGCCTTTCTCTTCAATGACTCTGGTGAGCAGTGTGATGTTGTTCTCATCTCTAACTTAAACACCTCCACCTATCGTTTCCCGTGAGTCAATTTTTTTTTGCATGACAAATCGACACCATTGCACTCATGTGTGCTTCCTCCAATAACACTTGTGATATCCACGTTATAACTTTTAATTGTATTCAAAATTTTAGTTTTTTGAATTTCATATATAAATAAATTGCTAATTTTATTTAATTATTCTAGATTTTAGCTATTAAAGGATTTTAATTTGGAATTTGTATAGAAATCAAATTTCAAACTTTCTTTCATTTTTTATTCCTAATTTTCAATTATTTTTTTAGATTTTTTATACAAATTCAGTTGATGATTTTTATTTTATTTTCATTCCGAATTAGTTATTTTGGGATTTACTTTAGAATTCATATAGAAATCAAATTTCTAGTTTTATTTTATTTTTAATTCGACTTTTGTTTTATTTTTTTTGTTGGAATTCATACAGAAAACAAATTGCTAATTTTTATTTAATTTTTATGATGGATTATATATATACTTAGGGATTTTACTCAGGAATTTGTGTGGAAATCATGTTGTTGATTTTTATTTGATTTTATATACTTAATTTACTTATCTTTGGTTGGAATTCTCATAGAAATGAAATTGACAGTTTTTGTTTATTTGTATTACAAATTATATTTATTTAGGAATTTTACTTAGTAATTCATATAGAAAAAATTGCTAATTTAATTTGTTTATACTGAATTTGAGTTATTGTTTTGGGAATTTGTGTAAAAATCTGTTTGCTATTTTTTTTATTCTGCATTAATTTTATTTTGGGAGTTTACATAGAGATTCATATGGAATTTTTTTTTTAGAATTTCAATTATTTCTGTATTGTACAAGACACGAACAATTTTTCTTTTAATTTAGACTATTATAATTTGTTCACAATGATTAACAGTGTAGGTCTCTCTCTCTTTCCTCGGATTAATGTGGAAAATTTCTAGCCTTGAGAGCAAACATGGTGGCTTCCTTTGCTTGTGCTTTTTTCATTCATATATAAATCAAGTTGTTAATCTTATTTAATTTATTCTAGATTTTATTTATTTAGGGGTTTTACATTGGAATTCGTATGGAAATCACATTGTAAATTTTCTTTCATTTTTTATTCATAATTTTCAATTATATTTTAGAATTTTTATATAGATCTAATTACTAATTTTTATTTAGTTTTCACTCCAAATTAGTTAATTTATAATTCATATCGATATCAAATTTACAATTTTATTCTATTGTTTACTCCAAATTTCAGTTATTTTTTTTTGAATTCATATAGAAATCCAATGACTAACTTTTCTTTAATTTTTATGCTGAGTTATATTTATTTAGGGATTTTATTGAGAAATTTGTATGGAAATTAAATTGGTGATTTTATTATATTTTTTATTTTGGATTTAATTATCTTTGGTTGGAATTCTTATGTAAAATAAATTGGCATTTTCTATATTCCAAATTATATTTGCATGCTGTTGGATCATACACGATATAGAGTTTTTTTTTTCTATAGTTTTAGGTTGAAATTGTATAAAAAAATTATTGGTATTTTTTTCATTTTTATTCCATTTTTTCTATTTAAGGATTTTACTTTGAAGTTCATATGGAAATTAAATTGCTAATTTTATTTTTTTATTCCGAATTCCAGTTTCAGGTTGGTATTCGTATACAAATCCAATTACCAATTTCAATTAATTTTTGTGCCAAATTTTATTTTTATTTTGATGTTCGTATGGAAATCAAATTGCTAATTTTATTTTATTTTTACTGTGATTTTTAGTTTTTTTATTGTACTTGACTCTTTATTTTAATCATATGGAAATTAAATTCCTATTTTTTATCCCGCATTTCAGCTTTGTAGGTTGGAATTCGTATACAAATATAACTACTAATTTTCATTTAATTTTTATTCCGAATTTCAGTTTTATTTTGATGTTCGTATGGAAATCAGATTACTAATTATCTTTTATTTTTTATTCCGATTTTTTTATTTTTTTTATTGTACTTCACATGGACTATTCCTTTTAATCGTATGGAAATTAAATTTCTAATTTTATTTTTTATTCCGAATTTCAGTTATTTCTATATTGTACATGACACACTTTGTTTTACTCTGGACCCATCATGATGAATGGTGTAGATTTTTTATTTTTTTCCCTCTGATTAGTGTGAGAATTTCTAGCCTTGAGAGCGAATGTGATAGATTCTTTTGCCTCTGCTTTAATATTATAATAGATATGTTTTCAAATGATAACTAAACTGAAGCACTAAATTGTTGTCACTAATTATTTGATTTTGGCTTTGCATCGTGAAACGACTTCATGCTCAATAGTTGATGACTGATCAAAATTTTATTCTTCGATTACCTTTTTGTTTAGAATATGTAGTTCTCATCTGAAGTCAATCTTATCTCATGTAAGGTAAAAATATTCCATCGGAAAATAACTTGTGGCACTTATACCTCATTACCACCCAAGTAAATGTTAGAAAGACCTTCCTAGATCTGCTACGAGTAGTTTGGCTGTTAAAGTGCGATAAAGTCTGCATATCAATTATCTCTATGAGGTAAAACATATAATTATGTCTCAATTATTTTAATGCGATAAAGTTCAGTTTTTTTTTCTGTAGAGAGCAGGTATATCTATAGTAGGAAGAGACCATTATAGCGTGTTTCCTCTCAGGAGAAAACTATCAAATGTGAGAGAAGCAAGCCATAAGCAGATAATGGATAATGCAGAGATTCATAATATAAAGCAAATCCTTGGTTTGCAGCATGATGTAAAACATATGCATACCTAAAGCAATATCTATAGGAAAGTTGTTTTGATCCTTTTGGCAGCCACTTCCCGTGGCCATCCCATCTTCAATCACGCCCTTTGGGCATGTGCAAGTAGTTGCTCCCTTTATGTTTGGGTGAAGGCATCTGTCAGCTCCTAGAAACAAAAATATGCATTATAAACTCTGTAGTTGCAAAGGGGAACCTGTAATAAGAGGAACCAATCAACACATTCTTAGCTTGCTGTTACTAAACCAAAGCTGTCTAATAATTATACAGAAAGATTATTCTTTTACTGCCTGATTTTTTTAATTGAGATATATGATGTATCTGTTGGTAGGTGTGTGTAGGATCGATATACACTAAACTAGCAATCAGAGGGGGGGTGAATGATTGCGCGGAAGCTAAAACTAAAATTTTGATCTACTAAAAATTCACCCCAATTCGGACTCAAATAATTGCTTCGTATTCAACAAAACAGAGTAGATGCATTCGGTAAATCGCTAATACCCGGAGATCCAACCGTCGGATTGACCTGAAATTTGAACTGTAGAAACTAGATTCCAATACGAATCTAACAAAAAGAATCAGCTCGATCGGACATACAGATCAAAAGTTATTAAACTCGCAAGCATGCTGTGATAGATTATGACGAGAATTGACCAAACCCTAATTTCGTGATTAATCACAATCTACAAAAGATTAACCAACGAAACTTTCAGGAACTCTAAGTTGATACTCTAGAAAGTTTTGGATGGATCAAATCAAGATTAAACACGTTAAATCAAGAGAGACAATGAATCAATCTACTAAATCGAAACCGAAGCGGCCAAACTAAAAATTGAATCATCAGTAGCAAACCACGCACGAACAAACCGAAAACCGAGCGGTCGTATGAACAGTAACGCGCGCATGAACAGTAGCAAAAGCGAATCATCAGTAGCGTGGATGTTTATCGTAGCCTCGCGATTTTCCTTCGCTTCTCGTCGCTCACGCAAGGAACTCCAGCGCAAGAAGAAATTGATTTTATTTCTTTTGTCTAATTTGGTTAAGTACTCCAAACAAAAGAGTACAAACCCTAAAACCTAGCTCTCTCCTCTAAACAGAGACACCCTCTCCTATTTATAATGAGCAACAGTTCGCATGCATATCCATCCGCCCAACATAGCCCAATACATGCAAACCGCCCGAATCAATTATAATCGCACGCGGACGGCCCACCCGCGCGCTCGCGTGACTAACCGACCTCTATGTGCACCGTTCTCTGCCCGAACGTCCCGCATGACATCCTTGACCACTAAGACCTCGGTTCCTCCTGAACCTAGTCCGAACCTCGGTTCCTCCATGAACCTAGTTCGGTCCGTCATCGACCACGTTCGCCTCAAGCAACACTCGCACATGAGTAAACAAGAAACAACTCCGAGCACAAGTCCACGACTTGACTCAACATCAATCCATGCAACCACTCACACGAGCGCATTGCATAAAGCAAAACCATTACCATGCTATCACAAGCATATCAAGTAAACATCTGAAACGGCATATGCAAAAGCACCACACATGCCATGAGCACAACCACTTTGTAATGCCAATTTCATCACTAAGCCAATTTTTCAGCACATGATCTTACAATCTCCCCCTTGATGAAAACATTGGCAACACCACTTAGAATTGAACATTGGCATTCATCTCACGAGAAAAGCTTTTGAAATCAAAAAGTTCTAAAATCAAAAGCCAAAGTGACAAACACAAAATCTCCCCCTTTGACAAATATGCAAAGTGAAAAACTCACCCTAGGTGAAAATAAGAAAAATCTCCCCCTAAGAAGAAAAAATGTGAGTGAATAAATGAATACCACTTATACAAGAACATGTGCATGTGTAAAGCATGTATAAATTTCTCCAAAATCTCCTCCAAAATTCTCCAAAGTGGCAAAATTCTCCCCTTTGACAATGGATTCATCAAGAACACAAAGAGAAAACAAAATCTTTTTGTTTTTTTTTAAAGTTTGACAATTTTTTTTATGTAATGAGCATTCTAAGTCATCCACAAATGTAGCAAATTCATCACCAAGCCATGCTATCAAAAATACTTGCACCCTCAAATCTACACAGACAATGTAGAGTAAGCATAACTAGAAATCAAGTATTATTAACAATTTATTGCATGGCATGATCTCCCTTTCTCAATAATCTCAAAACCTGAAAACATTGAATTTTTGAGCACTTTATTTATACTTGAAAAACTGATTCATTGATTGATTGCAATAATAACAATTGCAAGGAATTATATGCACCATCAGCCTTACTTTTCAACCATGCCAAGCAATCACAAGCTTAAGGTTTCATGGTTTCGGTCATACACAACCTCTTCCAAGTTCATATCAAAGTGCAATGATAAGCGGTCTAAGTAAAGAAGAAGTGCGATAGTACATAACCTTGATCTTGCATTTACCAACAATCACTCTTTGAGCTTTAGCACTTAATTTTGATAAATTTCATATTTAGCACTTTTTGAGTAGAATCAAGATAGCCAAGAAGGTTCAACCATGACAAGATTTAATTCAAGTTGTCATTCCAATTAAATAGTCATGACATAAACTACACCATATATGCATAAACATGAAGTTGCAATGACCTTGTAGCATAAACATGGCTTCAAATGACATATATGTATGATATATAATGCTCATTACTTTTTCATTGTTTTTCATTTTTTGTTTTTCATTTACTGAAACACACAAAATAAAAGTATGTTAACAAAATTTTACAAAGTTTTCACAAACTCCCCTCAAAACAACATCTTAAAACTTTCTTCAAAATTGTCACCCAGTGGGATTAATTTTATAAACAAAAGTCTAAAAGAACAGTCCTCTCACTAGGCAAACGAAATAAATTTTCACCAAAAGTCCATTAACTCCCCTCAAACAAATAACCAATGAAATCAAAAGAGAGGTGATGATATACATGTGTTTGAGTTATCACGGTATGTTCAGATTAAGCATAAGTATGAATCATGATAAATAAATCTGAACATGAAAAGGCATGATTTAAGATATAACATAATTGAACATGCCGGGGATACATATGAGCATATAAGCAAACATCTCATCTCATACCACAATTAGATATCTGTGAATGTAAAAGATATGAGTGTATAAAATAGCTCACAAAGTAGGTGAAGAATTATCGCACATGCCTCTTGAAGGCCATCTCAAGGGTGAGAACCATCCAAGTCTTGATCACATCTTACAAAGACCAAGATCCACTAAGCTTCGTTCTCCAACCCGCATCCGAAAAACCTACATAGCACTAGAAGATGTCGAGGCCTCGGTACTAGGGTTAGAAATAAAGCATTTAGGGATCCATCTTCGAGACACACGACACATAGTAGTAGGCACAACACGAGTATTCTTATGCACAAAATCAAATTTGCCCTTTCTCGTGTTTCTAGCAACAAAAGGTGTTTGCATCACCCTAGGCACATAATGAGGAGTAAAGCGTGCACATGCTCAAATTAGACCTAGCCTTAGCATTTTCTTTCTTTTGTTGTTTGGCTAGTCTAAAGCAAAAATCTACTAAGTGTCCATCTCTACCACAATGAGTGCACGTGTACTTAACACGATGTTTAGCTTTAGAAGTGGAAGCAACATTTGCATTCATTATAGTAGAAGATAAAATTCAATGACTTAAAAGCAGTTTTCTTAGGCTCATTGACAATTTCAAAATTTTCACTTTCAAGAGCCTTAACAACAGATGGGTGGTTTGGTTTCATATGAAGCATAAGGATCAAAACCTAAACCTTTCTTGTTTGAGCTAACCTTAGATTGATCCAAAATCATGTTCAAATTTTTCTTGCCATTAGTGAAACGTTCTAAAGAATTTTGCAAGTAATCAACCTTCTTAGCAAGAGTTAAACAATTATTGCACTAACGTCCACTTTAGCCTTTTGCTTGCGACAATTTGAGCATGAAAGAACCTCATGAGTGAGCAGATCATTAATCATTTGAGAAACTCTAGCATTTGCATCTTTCAATTTCAATTCAAGAATGAACATTTAGAACAAGAAATTGATTCATCCAAATTAGAAGTAGAGGAACTAGCATCTTTAATTTGTTTGCAATTCAAAGCAACAAGTTTCTCATTCTTCTCAATTTCATCTCTAAGCTTATCAAGAGTTGAAGCATGAACATTTCTTAGTGAAGTAAGCTCGGAATAAATTAAGTCACATGATTTGCAAGCATCATCATCAGGAATCAAGGATTTAAGTCTAGCAATTTCAGCATTCAAAGATTCAATCAAAACATCATGTTTCTTAATTTTCTTGTTTCTTTTCTCTAAAAGCGTACCAAGACGAACAACAGCATCTGAAAGCTCATCGTAAGAAGGATTTACCTCGTTTCCCTCACTGTCAAGTTCATCTTCGGTTGAGCTGTCCATACTTGCCATGAGACACAAGCTCGTCAAGTCTTGTCTCGTCTTACCTTTGGATATTGTATCTTCATCACTGCTTTCAGAGTCTACATCACTCAAGTTGACTTGTTCAAGTGCTGAAAGAACTCGATGCACAACTTTGCTATTTAGGAAGCTCCTTTTCTTCTTGTCATTGAATGGACGCTTGTACTTTGTCTCTTTCTCCTCCTTCGATGATTTACCTGCAAGTTTAGGACAATTTGGACGAATGTGGTTGAGATCACCACACTGATAGCATCTTGGAGGGCCACCATCAACTCTCTTCCTCATTCTCACATTCTCGCAAAGCTTTATTAAAACGAGAAGAGAGTGATGCCAAGTCTTCTTCCTGAAATTCCTCAATCATTCATCGGTTAGTGAAGATAAGAAAGACAAAGCAAAACTTGAAGAAGCATTATTATGAGACATGCTAGATTGGGAGGTCAAAGCAATTGATTTGTGATCATTCTTCCTAGCAAGAACATCCAATTCATGAGTTTTTAATTTAGAGAAAAGAACATCTAAAGTAAGTGTACTCATGACAGTTGATTCTCTAATGGATGTAACTTTCATCTCCCAAATAGACATGTCTAATGCACCAAGCAATTGTCTAGCATTAGCAGCATCGTCATAGCTAACCCCAACAAAGACGTAAATTGCTAAGAATTTTATTAAAGCGTGCAAAGAAGTCATCTACAGACTCACCAGGTTTCATCTCGAAACGCATATATTCTTTTTTGTAAATATCTTGGCGAACCTCTTTGATAGTGTTTGATCCCTCATGATAGTCACAAAGAGATTTCCATACCTCATATGCGGATCGAAGATGAACTACTCGATCAAGTCGCTACGCCCCAAGCCCTGGATGATCAAGTTGCGCGCTTGTCGCTTGCTTCTTCAACATGTGCGCGATTGGCGTCGTTGGCGTTGTCGTTCTCGGAACTTCGTGCGGCTTGTAAACCTTCT
The DNA here is from genome assembly GCA_036346275.1 of Otatea glauca. Lineage (NCBI taxonomy): Eukaryota > Viridiplantae > Streptophyta > Magnoliopsida > Poales > Poaceae > Otatea > Otatea glauca. The sequence goes on along the minus strand of CM070713.1, from coordinate 67,981,885 downwards.
CCCAAATTGCGAAGCCCTGCGCTTGGATGTACGCCTCCATCTTGGCCTTCCAAAACTGAAAATCAACACCATCGAACACACACGGTTTTGTCGAATAACGATCCATGAATCTAATCACCGGTTAAGATAAATTAGAAAACCGTGCTCGATACCACTTGTAGGATCGATATACACTAAACTAGCAATCAGAGGGGGTGAATGATTGCGCGAAGCTAAAACTAAAATTTTGATCTACTAAAAATTCACCCCAATTCGGACTCAAATAATTGCTTCGTATTCAACAAAACAGAGTAGATGCATTCGGTAAATCGCTAATACCGGAGATCCAACCGTCGGATTGACCTGAAATTTGAACTGTAGAAACTAGATTCCAATACGAATCTAACAAAAAGAATCAGCTCGATCGGACATACAGATCAAAAGTTATTAAACTCGCAAGCATGCTGTGATAGATTATGACGAGAATTGACCAAACCCTAATTTCGTGATTAATCACAATCTACAAAAGATTAACCAACGAAACTTTCAGGAACTCTAAGTTGATACTCTAGAAAGTTTTTGGATGGATCAAATCAAGATTAAACACGTTAAATCAAGAGAGACAATGAATCAATCTACTAAATCGAAACCGAGCAAGCGACCAAACTAAAAATTCGAATCAGTAGCAAACCACGCACGAACAAACCGAAACCGAAGCGGTCGTATGAACAGTAACGGCGCATGAACAGTAGCAAAAGCGAATCATCAGAAGCGTGGATGTTTATCAGTAGCCTCGCGATTTTCCTTCGCTTCGCGTCTCGCTCATTGCAAGGAACTCCAGCGCAAGAAGAAATTGATTTTATTTCTTTTGTCTAATTTGGTTAGAGTACTCCAAACAAAAGAGTACAAACCCTAAAACCTAGCTCTCTCCTCTAAACAGAGACACCCTCTCCTATTTATAATGAGCAACAGTTCGCATGCATATCCATCCGCCCAACATAGCCCAATACATGCAAACCGCCCCGATCAATTATAATCGCACGCGGACGGCCCACTGCCGCGCTCGCGTGACTAACCAGCCTCTATGTGCACCGTTCTCTGCCCGAACGTCCCGCATGACATCCTTGACCACTAAGACCTCGGTTCCTCCTCGAACCTAGTCCCGAACCTCGGTTCTCCATGAACCTAGTTCCGGTCCCGTCATCGACCACGTTAGCCTCAAGCAACACCCGCACATGAGTAAACAAGAAACAACTCCGAGCACAAGTCCACGACTTGACTCAACATCAATCCATGCAACCACTCACACGAGCGCATTGCATAAAGCAAAACCATTACCATGCTATCACAAGCATATCAAGTAAACATCTGAAACGGCATATGCAAAAGCACCACACATGCCATGAGCACAACCACTTTGTAATGCCAATTTCATCACTAAGCCAATTTTTCAGCACATGATCTTACAGTGTGGATTGGTTGACCTGTTTACTTTTTTCGAGAACACGCAAAAGCTTTGCATGTCCTTGCATTAAGGTAGTAAAAAGTTTGTACAAGAGAACGCCTTAGAATACAAATTGGACTGAAAGGTGTACCCGACCACGCTACTGGTTGACCTGTTTACTCGAATAGGAGAATGTAAAAAGATCTACAAGTAACACAAGAATCTATATATACTACTAGTTGTTTGCAGCTATAGCCTCAGTATACCTACAGTTTAAGTGCTTACTAATACCTTTGGCTGGGATGTCTGGCTTAATTTGGATTCTTTATGGTTCCCCTGATACATCTACCATCTAAGAGACCAAATGAAATGTGATATATGTGAATTTAATACAGGAATAAGGTAAAAATCAATCAGAATGTCAGATAGAGGGCATGGGATTCACTTATTTTGACTTCAAAGAGTAACCAGTTCAGAGCTGTGCTCAACATTGACAGAAGCGGTTGAATAAAGTTGCAAACAGGGTATTGAGGTGGTACCAGGATCAGGTGGAGATGAAACTGAGACCAAGGGAGTGCAGCGCGTCCCTGACCTGTAACCATCACCAATCATGTTGGGTGGGCAAGAACACTGAAATCCTCCTGGAGTGTTGTTGCAGTACTGTGGAAAGGTACAAGGGTAATCCCGGTTTTGTGGCGGAAGTCGGCACTCGTCGATATCTAACAGTAGCATGAATAAATTGAACATTAATTTCGGAATGATCAGGAAAACTCTGAAAAGCTAGAAAGGTTTAGTAAGAGAATTGTCCTCTGGTCCAGTTGGACCAGTTGCCACAGTGAACAGCGCAAATAGCAATGATTTGAATTATCAATGGCATAATTGGTAGAATGAGACGTTGATCTGAAGCTTAAATGTTGAATTCTGCAGGCTGCATTCCTAATTCATGTTGAGGTTAAACATAGAAATAAAATCTAGCATTTTAATTAACCCTCATGAATTTACACTCCTGATACATACCTGATATGTTATATACGTGTATTCCTTAAATTAAATAATTTTGATATATATGTGTGTTTTCTCTGAAGCAAGCCTCTCTTGCGGTTAAGCCACGTACTAAAATTTTCTGCTGTTGTCATTTTAATGTTATAAAACAAGTATGTCTAGATATCTGAAGGTGCACTGCATATGTTCAGAAGAAGGCGCGTACCTTGACACCCATTATCCAGGTAAGGATTTCCTGCAAACCCTTGACGGCACTTGCAGAGATAGCCTACTCCCCTGGGAAAGTCAAAGCAAATGCTCATGCTCGCCTTGCATTTATCCGGTCGAGCAAGCCTGCCGCTCCCTGTTGCTTCCTTGCAGCTGTTGCTCCCAATTGCCCAGTCTAAGCTCATGATGCGCTCAACAGGTGGCACCACCAGCTCGTCCTTCAAAGATCCCTGAATCAACTCACCGCTGGCGTCGGAGGAGAAATCCGGGAAGACTTGCTGACCTTGGTCGACAAAGAACGCGGCGCTGCACGTGTCCTCCTCCTCGGGGTTGGAGTTCGCCGTCTTCGTGAACGACAGATTAAACGCTTGAGCTCCGCTGACCATGCCTGATGGCACGTCGGTCTGGCAGCAGGCTACGCCCGAGCTGCATGAATGGCTGGTGAGGGCGTCCGAGCTGCCTCGGCACCCGGTAGAGCAGGTGGTCATCTTTTCCAAGGAGTCGCCGCCGGAGCTGTCGAAGGAAGCGGAGAGCTTATAGTTGCAGCCGATGGCCGTCAGCCTGTTCCGCGCGGAGAAGGTGAACCGCGTTTCGGTCAGGTTCATGAGCCCGGTTCCGCTGCTTTCGGTTACCTTGCCGTCGCCGGCGTAGCAGGCTTGGCGGATGGGCCCAGCGAAGATGGTGACGTAGCCTTCCTCGAGCGACACCTCGTGGATCCGGTACAGGTTGTCGCCGATGGGCAGCATGGCCTCGTTGCCCGGCCCGCAGGACACCTCGAAGCCGGGCAAGGCCGTGCCGTTGACGCCGAAGGGGAGGGGAGCATTCAGACAGCTGACGTTTGGGTTCGACGGCAGAGGCAGGGTCTCTGCTGGAGCCGACGACGCTGCAGCTGCAGGCATCAGCATCATGAGGAAGACGGCGGCGAGCGCGGCGACGGTGACGCCCTCTCCGCTCCTGGACATGCCGCCGGCCGGCTGCTAGATGCTACCGACGGCGATCTGCACGCATGCACAGGCTGACAGGCGCTGTGTAGAGGCTTGTTGCGAGTCGCGACTTGTGAGGGAGCATGGACAGACTGGGGCACTGGATCATGTAGTTAAGCGTGCAACACCGTGCCCGTGTGTGATAGGGCAAGAGCGTCCAGTGCCGTCCAATTTAGGGGCCCGGGCGAAGACTGGGAGTGTGGAAGTCTTCGTGCACGGGGAGAAAAGGATTACACCTATCTGCTATAGCATGTAGCCGCGAGGCTGTTGAGATATCCGTCGTCTCCATCGAGACAAGAAGTATACGTACGTTTGACGCATGAGTTGAAGAAAAAAGAAAGAAAAGAAAAGAAAAGGAAAGAAAAAAACCGTGTCCATTTTTTCAGAGAGAATTCAGCGTTTCTACCATGGTCCACGGAGTCATTCGTCTGCCGTGCTAGCCAGGGGACTTGATGGTCAATATCGGAAAATGGCCCTTCTGTAGTCTAGAGTCGGTTTTTCATTGTCCATCTTGGCACGGGCGTGCAATTAGGATATGTTACCTATGTTTGTTTATGTTTTTTCTCTAGCTTACAAACCAAAAGCAAAAGGCTAGACAAAATCTTCGTATGAGGATATGCTTATTTGTTTGTAGTTTTTAACTGGATTTTTTTAAAAAAACTAGAAACCTTCGTATAATGACAAAAGCCACTTGAGCGATTTTTTTTGTCTTTTTGAGGATTAATTGATTTTATATCAATACTATTAAAGTTAAAGGTAAAATTACTCACTTTTGCCATGTATAAAAACCGGTGAGGAGCTGCCTCTCTCCTGATCAGATCAGCATCTGGACCGATCGGCGGTGGTGATTTTCTCTTGCCTGAAGTCACAGCTGTGATTGGTTCATGGTCCAGATGTCCCCTGGTCTGGGCTAAGAAAGTAGTTATGCCGTCACTTCTTTGAACACTTCGATTTGGGCTTCTTACAGGAAGGCCCCACCACTATTTCCAAGTGTGTGTTACTCGGTAGCTCAGTAGAAAAAAAAAAAAGATAACGCAACTGTCCACACTCATCAGCGGCGTCAGAGAGGAGCCTCTGGTTTTCCCAAGAATTCAATTTCCACCGCACGATCGCGCGCTCCCGAAAACCCCACCCTCCGTTCCCCAACCCGTTGCCCACCACGTGACGCGGCCTCACCCCAATATTCAAATTTCGAATACCTCGACCGTTCGCCACTTCGATAAAACACCGCAACCCTATTCCTTCTTTTCCCCAGATCCTCAATTCCCCAATTCGCAATCTCCCCACCCCAAAACCCTAGCGCACACAACCTCGGTGTGTCGCCATGGCCGCCGCCGCCATGAAGCTCCCGCTCCAGTCCAGCTCCGCGCACAACTCCGCCGCGGGGGGCGGCGACGGCAAGACCATCGAGGAGATGTACCAGAAGAAAACGCAGCTGGAGCACATCCTCCTGCGGCCGGACACCTACATCGGCTCCGTGGAGAAGCACACCCAGACGCTCTGGGTCTACGAGGGCGGCGCCATGGTGCAGCGGCCCGTCACCTACGTCCCCGGCCTCTACAAGATATTCGACGAAATCCTCGTCAACGCCGCCGACAACAAGCAGCGCGACCCCACCATGGACGTCCTCCGGGTCGAGATCGACGCCGCCGGGTGCTGCGTCTCCGTCTACAACAACGGCGACGGCATCCCCGTCGAGATCCACCAGGAGGAGCGCGTCTACGTGCCGGAGATGATCTTCGGCCACCTCCTCACCAGCAGCAACTACGACGACAACGTGAAGAAGACCACCGGTGGGAGGAACGGCTACGGGGCCAAGCTCACCAACATCTTCTCGACAGAGTTCGTGATCGAGACAGCCGATGGGCGCCGGCTGAAGAAGTATAAGCAGGTGAGATACTCATCTGTTCCTTAAGCGTTTTTCAGTTGGGTATTTTGGTTTTTGGGTTGGTGTTTGGGGATGAATTAGTTTAGAAATGCAGATTTCTGACAAATCTGGTTACATGAGTGAGAGACTAGAATGTTTGGCTTTGGATCCATAGTTCTCTTGATGTGCCATGTGATTGTAATTAAGTGCTTTCAGTTGTGATCACTTTATAGTTTACAATCTGGTGAGTCAAGTATTAGATTGTGAAATCGGAATGTTAGATTGGTAGTTTAGTATCTGTATTGTTTGGTTAGGCTAGAAGGTTTTAAGAGTTTTTAGGGTCACTCCATAATTTCTTGTCTGCTATATGACCAGGTTACTTGAGAGTTTTTCCTAGTGTAGTACAGATCTGAATGTTGTTTGGAATAATAGTGAACCATTGGTCAGTAAGGTTTATCATGAACACAAATACCAAATTTAACAGTGACCATTAGGATTTAGACGGTGCAGTCAATATGAATTAATTAGTCTTATACTTTGTTAAGGGACAACCACCCAAATTAACATTCCCGGATATGGATGTATGATGTTCCGCCTTGAATACATCTTGCAGGTTTTCTCTGAAAATATGGGGAAGAAGTCGGAGCCCCATATTACCAAGTGCAAACAAGGGGAGAACTGGACCAAAGTCACCTTCAAGCCTGACCTTGCCAAGTTCAACATGACCCATCTCGAGGATGATGTCGTAGCCCTCATGAATAAGAGAGTGGTTGATATGGCGGGCACTCTCGGCAAAACTGTGAAGGTTGAGTTAAATGGCCAGAGGGTGCCAGTAAAGAGCTTCGCGGAATACGTGGACCTGTATCTCCGGCCTGCTTCCATGGACGGAACTGAGCTCCCAAGGTATGATGATGGTTTCAGACACAGTTTGCGTCATTCAGTGTGATGTCCATTGAAAATGTCTTGAAAAAGGCATCAAGATATTGGTTATCATGTCCTGCTGGCAATGGTGGAAAGAACGAAACAACAGAGTTTTCTAGAAAGGTGCGGCGTCCCATGATCAGATACTTCAGTCCATCAAAGATGAGACTCTCAGCTGGACCCTTGCAGGAGCTGTGCAACTCGGAAGACTTCTCTAGCGTAGGGGTTAGAGCTTCGTTTTGTCTCCGTCTCTTTCTGTTTTTTCTCCTTTTCCTCTCTCTTTTTTCTTTTCTTTTCTGCCCCTCTAGCTGCTGGGCTCGCGCCCTCAGCGGCCTGCTGCTGAGCCTTCTGTGCCTTGTAGCTCCATTCTCCCTTTGTAACCTAATATCAGCTTTGGCTGTTTTCAAAAAAAAAAAAGCTCCCTCAGTGTTTCTGATCATTCACATTTGTCTTTCTTTCAGGATTTACCAAAAGGTAAATGATCGGTGGGAGGTGTGTGTGAGTCTAAGTGAAGGGCAGTTTCAGCAGGTAAATTTGGGATAAGTTCTTGTGCATGCCCCTTCTTGTGATATCGTTACATTTGTACCTCACCCATTTTATGTGTTGCAGGTCAGCTTTGTGAACAGGATTGCGACCATAAGGGGTGGAACTCACGTTGACTATGTGACTAACCAAATCGCCACCCATGTGATGGCCATTGTGAATAAGAAGAACAAGAATGCTAACATGAAAGTGCATAACGTGAAGAGCCATTTGTGGGTCTTTGTTAATGCACTTATTGACAACCCCGCCTTCGATTCACAGACCAAGGAGACCTTGACCACTCGTCAGGGAAGCTTGGGGTCCAAGTGCGAGCTTTCTGATGATTTCCTTAAGAAGGGTATGCGATGAGTTCAATTCTGTTGCCTGGATTTGTGTAATGTGGCTGCACCACTAACACTCACGTTCACTTGTTATAATTGCAGTTGCTAACTCGGGTGTTGTCACCAATCTCCTTTCTTGGGCTGACTTCAAACTAAGCAAGGATTTAAAGAAGACTGATGGAAGCAAGAGGTCAAAACTTTACGGCCTCACAAAGCTTGAGGATGCAAATGACGCTGGTGGGAAGTACTCTGACAAGTGCACCTTGATCCTGACTGAAGGAGATTCAGCAAAGGCTCTCGCTGTGAGTAATGCAAACTTGTTGAATGCCAGTGTACACCTTTACTATCAAACTGAAGAATTCAGCTCTCAGTTTCCTTTTTCTTGCTGTAGATGGCTGGCATATCTGTAGTAGGAAGAGATCACTATGGCGTGTTTCCTCTCAGGGGTAAACTATTAAATGTGAGAGAAGCAAGCCATAAGCAGATAATGGATAATGCAGAGATCCAGAATTTAAAGCAAATCCTTGGTTTGCAGCATGGAAAGCAGTACGATAGCACAAAAGGCTTGAGATACGGCCATCTCATGATAATGACAGATCAGGTTCCTCTGATACCATCTCCAGTTCTATCTCAACTTGTGAAACTCAAGTTGCATTGTTGCTCATATTTTGAACTAATAAAATTTCAGGACCATGATGGTTCCCACATCAAAGGGCTGTTGATCAACTTCATTCACTCGTTCTGGCCATCTCTTCTTAAAGTTCCATCTTTCTTGGTTGAGTTCATCACTCCGATTATCAAGGTAGGTTTCTCTTGGGGTTCATCTGTCAGATACTCAGACGCATCTTTTCTTAAGTTGCATACCAAATCTGTCATTAGAAGGAGTTACTGATTTGTGCCAGATTAATATATGTTTAAAATGGCTGATTTGCATCAATAATAATACTTGAATTTCTTTGTCCAGGCAACCAATACCAGGAATAAATCAGTCCTATCATTTTACACGATGCCAGAGTATGAAGAATGGAAAGAGAGGTTAGGAGGAAATGCAAGTGGTTGGTCTGTGAAGTACTACAAGGTCTGCTTTTCGATCTGGTTTATTTTGTTGTTCTATTACGGTTTTACCACATGAAGGTGTTTTTTCTCTCCTTAATTTTGGAGTATCTTGTGTTGTGAAGACAGTTGTAGTTGACGTTAACTGAATTCTGGTTGGTACAGGGGCTGGGAACAAGCACAGCCAACGAAGGTAAGGAGTACTTTGAAGAAATTGGCAAACACAAGAAGGATTTTATCTGGGTGGATGACAAAGATGGTAATGATATTGAATTAGCATTCAGCAAGAAAAGAATTTCTGATAGGAAGGACTGGCTTAGCAACTTTCAGGTTAGCCCTGTATCTTTTCCCAGATCGATATAGGCTCGTTGGTATTCTGGATTAAAACTAATATGCAAACCAAATTTCAGCCGGGAACTTACCTTGACCAAAATGAGAAACGCATCAAGTACAGCGACTTTATCAACAAAGAGTTGATACTATTCTCTATGGCAGACCTGCAGCGGTCAATACCTTCAATGGTTGATGGCCTTAAACCTGGCCAGAGGAAGATTTTGTTCTGCTCGTTCAAGAGGAACTTTGTTAAGGAAGCTAAGGTGTGCAATCTGAAAGAATTTTGGAATTTGTGTATTTTGGATCATCAAGACATATTGCTAAATTTCTACTGTTACTTCTATTGACCGCAGGTGGCACAGTTCTCTGGTTATGTGTCAGAACACTCAGCATACCACCATGGCGAGCAGAGTCTAGCAAGTACGATTATTGGAATGGCTCAAGATTTTGTTGGCAGCAATAACATAAACCTTTTGCAGCCCAATGGCCAATTCGGGACCAGACATCAGGTAGGATAATCGACGATGTAAAAGCCAAGTTATTGACCTTTTTCTTTCTAACCCATTCTTCTCATGCATTTCAGGGAGGCAAAGATGCTGCTAGTGCTAGGTACATCTTCACCAAATTATCACCTTTCACTCGTGTGATTTTTCCAAAGGATGACGACATTCTTCTTAACTATTTGAATGAAGATGGGCAATCGATTGAACCCACCTGGTAATATTTGCTCTTAGAAGATTCATCCTCCGTTATTGCAAATAGATTGATACAAGTACCTAACACATGCCTCCTTTTCTTCAGGTATCTGCCAATCCTTCCCATGGTTTTGGTCAATGGGAGTGAAGGCATTGGTACTGGATGGAGCACCTTTATCCCAAACTATAATCCAAGAGACATTGTCTCTAATCTCAGACGTTTGCTAAATGATGAGCCTGTTGAACCGATGGATCCATGGTACAGGGGGTTCAAGGTCAGTAACATGGGTTTATTAGCATAGTCATGTTACACCAACAGTGCGGCTCTTTTTTTTTTAATTAATGGTCGTATCGTGCAAATTTCTATTCACAACCCAACAGGGCTCCGTTAAAAAGACAAGTACAAAGGCAGCTGGTGTCACATATACCATCACTGGTATTATAGAGGCTGTTGACAACACTATGCTGAGAATTACTGAGTTGCCAATCCGCCGCTGGAGTCAGGATTACAAAGAATTTCTTGCTTCTATGACTCCTCCAGACCCTAAGGACAACAAGGACAAGGACAAGCTCAGGGAAACATTTATTGAGGTAGTTAGTTATAAAAAGAATTCCTTTTGGTCGGGTTTCTATGTTTCCCTCATATACAATGTTCTTTAATCACAACCAATTTACAGGATTTCATGGTGCATGGTGATGACGCAAGTGTGGAATTTGTGGTCAAATTGAGTGAGGAAAATATGGACATAGCTAAGGAAGAAGGCTTGGAGAAGAAATTCAAGCTGACAACAACAATCGGAACGACGAACATGCATTTGTTTGACTCAGATGGTAAAATTCGAAAGTATGACACTCCGGAGGAAAGTAAGTATCTAGCATCTACCTATTTTGTTGCTACAGACCCTGCTTGGCATCCAATCACTGAAATTATGTCATTTTTTCAGTACTTGAAGAGTTCTTTGCGTTGAGGCTTGTATTCTATCAGAAAAGAAAGGTAAATGTGTTAAATTTGTTCTTTATCTGTGTTGTTCTATTTGCAGAATACCACATTAACTAATTTATGTTGTGCAGGAAGCTTTGTTAGAAAATATTAAGCTGGAGCTCGACAAGCTTAATAACAAAGTTAGGTTTATTCGTTGTGTTGTTGAAGGCGATATCATAGTCAATAACAGGAAGAGGGCAGAGCTGTTCCTGGAACTTGAGCAGAAGAACTTCACTGCTTTCCCGAAGAAAAAAAAGAGGGCCGAGCCAGCTGCTGTTGGAGCTACAGAAGAGGAGGACGATATTGAAGAGAGTCCTGAAGCTGCAAAAGGAGTTAATGCAAGTGGCTATGATTATCTCCTCTCAATGGCAATTGGTACCTTGACTCTTGAGAAGATACAGGAGCTCAATGCGGAGCAGCAGAAATTAGAGAATGATGTTGAGGAAGTGAGAAAAACACCACCAAAAACATTTTGGATGAGAGACCTTGACGCTTTTGAGAAGGAACTGGATGTAAGCAGTGCTGCTCTCTGATGTTTCAATTCATGTTTTGTGTTTCACTTGTCACTCATCGATTTTGATGCAGGTGCTTGATCAAAAGGATAATGAGGCTGAAGCGGAGAGAATTGCTAAGAGAATTGCCAGAAAGGCTGAAAAGGAGGGAAAAGCAGCACCCAAGAGACAGCCTAAAAAGACTGCAGCTAAATCTCGGAAGGTGGAAAGTAGCACAAGTGATAGCACAGGTATTTGTCCCCCCGCGCGATGTTCCACATTGCTTTCCAGTTGGATGTGGAAGTACTTGAAATTGTCCGCTCGTCCATTACAGGGAATGCTGCTGAACCAGTGGCTGCAAATCGTGCGGCACCACGGAAGAAAACAGCTGGGAAGGTGAGAACCGTCATATCCCAATCCTTAAGATGGACAACCTATTAGTACTTTTTACTGATAAAATAATCGAGCTTTTTAAGGCGAATTCGGCCGGGAGTGATGATGAAGATTATGGAGCTGCAATTGCGAAACCAGCAGCACAAAAGAAGAAACCAGCTAAGAAGGTTGGATCCTTAAGAAAACCTCTTAATTTTGCGTGTCATAATTTATCTATGGCTTTTACAAGTAAATTAAACAATTTCGTAGGCAAGTACACCGGTGAGTGATGACGAGGACGAAGTGGGCGCACTAAAAGACCGTCTAGCTGCTTATAATCTTGACTCGTCTCCAGATCATACTGGTAACGCCTAAGTGCAGTGCTTTGTTTGTGAAACAAAAAGTATTCTTCTCTGGCCATACAGTTTCAAAAGGTCTAAGCTGATGATGTTGCACTTTTGCAGCCATGGAAACTGAGAATGCAGAACAACAGCAGAACGAAAAGAAAGGGAGGAAGGAACCAAGCAAAAGAGGTGCAGCAAAGAAGGCCTGGTCATCCTTAAACGAGATATCTGATGAGGACGACGACGGACCTGTGTCCATCCATGAGAGCGAGGACGAAGATTTTGCCGTGGAAGAAGTGCAGATTGAGAAGAAAGGTACAGGAAGAAAGCCCGCTGCCGAGAAGCCGAAGGCTACCACCAGGAAGAGGGCGCCAGCTCAGGGTAAGGCCATGAGGCAGAAAGTGATGGAACAAATGTTCAAACCTACACAGGACAGCAACTCCAGTGCTCCTTCTCCTGAGAAGAAGGTGCGCAAGATGAGGGCCTCTCCCTTCCACAAGAAGAGCGGCTCGGTTCTGCAGAGAGGCGCGAGCGCTTCGACGAGCACTACTGAAACTTCCCCCTCCGGCAGCTCTGCCGAGCCAGTTGCACCGGCGGCGAGAAGGCCAACAACTAGGGGGAAGAAGTACTCTATTCAATGTATTGAGAGCGACGATTCCGAGGATGAAGTGCAGGACTTGAGCGACGATTCTGACTTCGAGGAGGACGACGACTGAATTCCCTGACATGTGCCGTGCGTTGTGTGCAGTGAGTCTGTCTAATCGCCGAGACGTTAGATTGGCTAATCTGAAGCTTGCCGAGATGCATCTCTTGTGCGTCGGATGTTGTATTTTCCTCTTTGGTATTCAGTGTAGTAGTGAACTCTTCTGAGACATTGGATAACTAAACGAGCAGTGATGTGACATTTTAAAATTGCAGACCATGGGATTAACTAAACTGCTTGGAAATTGGAATTCCGGTCTCCGGCGCAGCCTCGGCCGCACACAAGTACTCTGTCGGGTTGTCTCGTTGGAGCTGGATCTTCGTCTGGGTGCGTGCGTCCAAGCCGCCAAAACGCACCGTGCCCACCACTCCGGATGCACCACGGGGAAAAAGAGGCGTGGTTGGCGGCGTGGGGATGGTGGCAATCGGCACGGTCATTGGCGTGGAGCGCCGAGGTGAGACGGCGCCGGCGCGTCGAGGGCCAACAAGAACGATTCAGGCATCACATTCCTACTGAGAGCAGTGCCGTGGATTCTAGATCGAGCCCAGACCCGCAAGCTCACTGCCGTGAGATACATTATGCGCAGTTTTAGGGTGTGTTTGGTAGGCATTTCTAGTTCCACCGGATCCGTAGAGCTAGAGTTTTGAGTACATTAAGAGTGTTTAGATGGATCATCTTGTTTACATTTTAGACAAAAATATAAACTTAATTCACTTTATTTTAGACTATAAGTTTTAGATCTCAGGTGAAGCTGAGATTTGGAGCTCTATCATCCTTAGTTAAAGGCTTTTAGCCTTTTAGGGAAGGCAGGCAGGCTGTCTAGTGTCCACCATGGCTGTTGGTTTTGAGAGCAAGAGGCCCGGTGCCGGTAGTACGCGGAGGAGTTGGGCGTGAGCCACGTCAACAGGTGGGCCAACCCAAGCACACGACGCTAACTCACCTGCATTGGTACGTGCGGTGCCGCGGCGCGCCTAAAAGGCCGGCCGCCCCTCTGCAGCGCGGTGGCGGCACGTTACAGCAACGCGCGCCATGTCTGCCACACTGATGCCCAATTTGCGGCCAAACAGAGCGTCCGCCGTCTGGTACGTACCTACGATCAGGCAGCCGACGCGGCAGATATTTTGGTTGTCGCCGTGGTCTTCTTTTTTTAAGGAAAAAGTCTACTTCCCCCTCAAACACTATGGTTTGTCTACTTAAGCTACAAAATCAGGTAATGTGCCCTGCGTCTAAATAACCCCTGAAGCGGTTTTGTAGGTGGTTTTGTCACCGCGACGAATGACGTGGCTAACGATATAAAGATGACCAAGCAGATGGAATAAAACAAATAACTAAAAAACGATCCCACATGGCATTGATAAAATCTCCCTCTCTCCCAAGTTGACGGAGTGTGGCTTGGCTTCAACGCGGACGCATCGCAAGGGTCGGTGGTGCTGGGCTGCTGGCCGAGCTGTGGATCGAGCTGATTGTCTTCATCGCACCCTCCGACAAAATCAAGGCCCACGCGGAGGCGTTGGCACAGGGCGGTGAGTTCATCATGTTGTTGTGGGCGTCGTCACCCAACGTTACAACTTTTGTTTTCAGACCATATCTCGAGAGCGATCTAAACCCGAAATTTTAGAATTTTAGTCGAAATCTGACCAAAATTTAAAAGCTAAATTTCAAAACCGGTATTTTGGATGCCGGCGAAATTGACCTAAATTTCACCCTTTTTCAACCCCTTGTGAAATAGTCTCCCGAAGCTTGAAAAATTGAGGGGAAAAAAAATCATGTAAGCATTTATCTACATTTTCTATCTGTTGGAATGCAAAATACTAAGTATTTGCACATAAAATACCCTAAATTTAAAAATACTAAGTTTTTTTTTGCAAAATTTTCACATGTATTCTTAAAAAAGGCATTACAATTCACTATAAAAAAATTGGTGCTAAATTCAGTCCTTAAAAAAAATAAAATCAGTCGAATTTGTAATCATCTAGGTAAAAAAACCCAAAATCTCGCCGAAATACTCCGTAATTTGAAAATTTTCAACAAAAATTTATCTCGCCGAGAAGGTATTGGAGGTTCCGACAGGTTGTTCAGGTAGAGGAAGATGGACTCGAGCTTCAACGTGGCTCCGAAGCTCAAGGGGATGCTGCCGATGAGGAGGTTGCTGTCAAGCCTGGTGTACAAAAGGCAAGAGCGGTTGCACAGCTCACCCGGGATCTCGCCGTGGAGAGAGTTGCTACCTGAGTTGAGGTACTCGAGGAGACGAAGGGAGCCGATCGTCGCAGAGATCTCCCCGTAGAGCCGGTTGGATGTTAGGTTGAGGCTCTGGAGGAAGCTGAGGTTCCCAATGCTAGGCGAGATCGTCCCGACTAAGCCGCTGGAGAGGAGGGCCACCGCCAAGACCCTTAGCGGCTGGCTGGCGTTGTTGCAGGTGACCCCCTCCCATTGACAGAAGTCAGCATTGCTCTGGTTCGACGAGCTCAACATGCCCAAGGGATCAGAGAGCCCGGCTTTGAAGGCAAGCAAAGCCTCCCTGTCCGTTTTGTCCACAGAGACGGTGGCATTTGCCTATATGGCTTGACGGAGCAGCAGCAGAAAGATAACTTGAACGAATTGACCCATATTCTTTGGTGTTTTGAGTCGAATTGTTCAATTACAAGGTATGTCTACATATACTAGTCAAGCTTGCCGAATGGTTCGGTGTTGTGACAAAACAACCTCTTGCAAAGGTTTAAAATAAAGAAGGATCTCGCCATCACCGGAAACCATCTACAGCGCATTGAGTCTAAAACAAGTGCTTCGATCCATTAGGATCATGTTGGGAAAAAATTTAAATGTATTGAACCAACCAAACCTTTTTTTTTTTAACGGCAAGCCATGATTATATTAGACGAAATGAAACAGAGTGCAAGGTATCAGGGTGCAGAGACTGTACCTGAGAAAAGCAAAAAGGAAGAACAAAAGGTGGTGATTCTAAGCTTGTCGTTGAAGGATCTGTCCGAGGTGTGTTGCTCCCGCGGATACCCAGTCGGCAACCTCATCCTTGACCGACTGGAGGATTTGTTCTTGAGTTGCCCAATTCCTTTAGAAAATTCTGTTGTTGCGTTCTTTTCACCACTGCCAACATATTAGAATTATGAGAGATTTGACACCTTTCTGGATGTTGGACCGGTCGACTATGTGTTGAAAATTCCATTACTCGAGGTCCTCCGATGGCTTCCACCGATCCGGTTATAGAGACGGTATGCTAGCCTACTGCGCGATGGAGGACCACATACGCCGAACCTGAGCATAGTCTACAAATAGGTGGAAAACCATTTCTAGATTTCGATTGCACATTTGGCAGAAGTATTGATTGGGCCATCCACTGAGCTGCAGACGTTGCGTCGTCCATAGGCGGTTTTGTTGCGCTAGCTAGAAAAAGATCTTGCATCGGAGCGGGGTCCAGCGGACCAGATGGTAGCGACGAAAGTTTTGTGGGTGCATCCTTGAAATTGCAAGCTATACACAGAGGTTGCTAAGTAGATTCCATGTGAGGATTGCGTCCATGTGATGACGTCATCCAACTCCGATCGAAGATGCACATACTGTACCTGGGACCATAGGTTGATGTACCCCCTATTAGCTATGAGTCAAGATGATGTCGAATGTCACGAATCCAATTATTATTTTGCAATGCATTAAGCACTGATCTTGTTTTCCTCCTTTGGTTATAGAGTCGGTGCGCAATTTGGTAGGGCGCTACGCCTTGTAGCCAACTAGAAGTCCACAAGGTTGCTGATCGCCCATTTCCAATGGTGACCTTTGTTGCCGCCATGAATAGGTGTTGGTCAACCCGGTCACACATAGTCTGCAACCCAATCCACAATCTTTTTGGGTTGGAATACCTGAGCCACAGCTAGCGTAGTCTAAGAGCTCTCGCAAACTTGTCCAGATCCATTACTCCTAGTCCTCCCAATTTGAGTGGGCGGCAAACAGTTGCCCATCGCACCTTGCAATTACCATAGTGCATTTGAGCGCTCCTGTCCATATGAATTTCCTCTTTATTTTGTCAATGTTAGTTATGAATTTGATGGGCACCTTGTGCGTTGTCAACATGTAAATCAGAATGGAGGTGAGGACAGATTTGACCAAGATGAGACGTCCTCCTAAAGTTAGGTGAGCTGTTTGCCATGACGCAAGACGTCGGGCCACTTTATCCCGGATAGACTGGAGATGGACACGGCGTAGGCAACCCAGCATAAGTGGCAACCCAAGATATTTAGTTGGGAAGTGCGAGATCACACCGTCAAACGACTACAAGATGGTAGGCAGATCTAGATCATGATATTGAATTGCGGTTAGAGTTTTTGTGCATGTTGACCCGTAGATCAAACTTTAAAACATCAATAGGAAGCTTCACAGTTGCAGGCTTGCAGCATTCATATAAGAATGAACGTCTTATCCAGCTTCATATATTTCCATTGAGTACTAAGTAAAATAATTGTGACAAATATCCGACGATTTGCACAATAAGAGGCCAACAATAAGAAAGAACAATCATGCTGAATATAGTATCTCTAGCTAAAGACTTCTTGGGTACACCATAGAATAGATATATTTCAATTTTAACATTTTTTTTTGCAATTTTTTCATATGTATTTCTCAGAAAAGACATCACAATTCACCATAAAAAATTTGATGCTAAATCTGGTCATACAAACATGAAAATCAGTCGAATTTGTGATCATCTCGGTAAAAAAAACAAGAAATCTCCAAAAAAATCCTAAATTCACTCTAGCAATTTGAATTTTTTTTATCTATTGCAATTTAGAATTTCGGTCCTGACCAAAAGCCAAGAGTCGGCGAGATTTTGAATGTCGCCGTCACCATCATCTCCACGCTCGCCCTTGTCACTGAATTCTTTCACAAAGAGGCTGGTCGTGATGTGCCACATGAGGATGACCTTAGTGATGCTCCTACTCTGGGAGGCCCAACCTAAACAGATCCTCTACACCAATGTATACCATATATTAAACGGAGAGGATTGCCGGTCAACCAAGGACGCTACGTCAGCATCTTATGAGGAGGTCCTTCAGAGAATTCTAAATAACGTTTAGATCCTCCTGTCAGTTTTTAACATAATGGACCCAAAAATAAAATTGCGTCTAGGTCCCTCCGCGGTTTACGTTTAGATCCTCCCGTCGGTTTTTAGCAGAATGGATCCAAAAAATCAAAATTACGTTTAGATCCTAAGAAATCTATTTTTAGAAGAATAGACCCGAAAAAATAAAAATATGTTTAGATCCCATCGCGTTTTTCTCCAAAAAAATCCAACAGGTTCGCCGACGACTTTGTTTTTAGTGCAATGGACCCAAAAAAAGAAATTACGTTTAGATCTCTATGTGGTTTTCTAAAAAAAATCTCACTGGTTCGCCGACGACTTTGTTTTTAGTGGAATGGACCCGAAAAAAAGAAATTACATTTAGATCCCTACGTGGTTTTCTAAAAAAATCTCACTGGTTCGCCGACGGCTTATAGCAATCCACAGATTCGCCGACGGCTCCTAGCAACACGTTTTTTTATAAAAAACAAAAAAAAACGAAAATTACGCAAAAAAACAAAGATATATTTAGGTCCCTCCGCGGTTTTCTCCCAAAATAAATTCCACAGATTCGCCGACGGATCCTAGCAATCCACATATTCACTGATAGCTCATAGCAACCCATTTGTTTTAAAAAGAAACCCAGGAAAAGCAAAATTACGCCAGCACATTTTTAAAAATTTCTCCAGAAAAAACGAAAATATGTTCATATCCTCGTAGTTTTTTTCGTAGGTAACCGTCTGACCAAGTTTCTCATCGCAAAAAGAGGACCCGAGGTGTTGCAAATTCGTCGATGACTCCTAACTAGCACATTTTTGAAAAAAATACCGAGAAAAAATGAATCTCCGTTTACATCCTCGTACCTTTTTTCCAGAGATCGGACCAAACTTCGGACGGCGCAGCGTCGCGCGACCCTAGCTACCTTTTTTTTCTTCAAAATAGACGTCGAACCGAATTTCTCACGGCACAGCGTCGCGTGACCAAATTTCGCACGACGCAGCGTAGCACGCGATCCTGACTAGTCCATCGTTACCGCGGGCCACTGATCCCTCAGGTCGGTGAGCTACCTGGAATTTTTGTTCACGTCACTTTTTCCTGCCTATTCTCATGCAAACCCCCAAATTAATTTGATTACGTTGGTCACAGGGTCTGGAAATCTCCCTTGCCTCCGTTCAGGTTTCACCGTCGTCGTTTGTCGTCTACAGGGATCCTCCGTCCAATTAACTTACACCAAAGCAGCAAAGCTTCCTCTCTGTGTTCTACGCTTTGTCTTATCTACCTTCCAAACTGCGTGGCACCACGTCCACCGTGGCTAAACCACCACTACGTGGCCACCATAGTTTAAAATTCTAGCGAAATTTTAGAAATTTCGTCAGAGATTTCGGATTTTGACAAGGGACGAGATCCAAAATCCCGGTCAAATTTAAAAAAAAAATCAAATTGCTATTTTTTTTTGAAATCTTGAGATGTTTGACTAGATTTGGGTCAATAACCCTTAAAAATGTCATCTTCTATGAAAGTTTGATGAAAAACAAAATTTTTGAAACGTTTTATAAAAATAGCAGAAACAATGTTAAATTTTTATAAAATTGTACAAGCTTGATCATACTTTGAAAAAATATATGATACTATCTTTAGCAGTCTAAGATCATACAGACATTTTTTCAAAACAATTGAACTTCATGTGTTATATTTAAAAATCCAAAAAATAGAATGTAAATAACTAAGACATTAAATGTGTTAGAATTTTTTAAATACGTTGAGTGTTATTATGAACCAAAATTTTTAGGAGAGCTTAGTAATTGCCTCATAACCCTTCCATAAAAGTTTCAAAAAATTTAAACTTGTTTTGGTTACTCAATCATATCTATAAAAGCAATACATGTAGCACCTTAAGGCTTTTACCAGGACAGTAGTATTGTCATAATTTTTGATAATTCCTTAAGCTTGATCATTATCTTAAAATTTTATAGGAATATTAATGATACGTTAGGATCATCCACTGAATTTTTCAAATTTTCTAACGTGGTTTAAACTATTTTTCATTCGGTTGAAATTTACCGGACAGCCTTCAATAGCACTGCCCGAATGTTTGAAAATTCCTCATGCTTGATCATCTTCTAAAAATTTTATGGGAACATTATTGATACGTCATGATCATCCACAATTTTTTAAAATTTTATAACGTGGTTTACACCATTTTTCATTAGGTTCAAATTTGTCAATTAGCCTTTTATCAGGACAATAGCACTGTTAAATTTTTTAAAAATTCGTCAGGCTTAATCAACATCTGCAATTTTTATGGGAACATTAGTAATGTGTCAAGACCATTCACAAAAAAATTGTAACATCGTTTCAACCATTTTTGACTCAATTGAATTTTTCCGAGATTTTAGTAATTTCGGTCGAAATTTTAGATAAAAAAATTTGGATTTCAAATTTGAATTTTGACCAGACCAAAAATAAGAGATTTCACCAAAATTTCAAATTTCGCCCACCTATGATGTATCAACGGAAAACAAAATTTGAAACCGTGGTTGCCACCCATCTGCTGTCCCGCTCCCCGAACCATCGCCACCACCGGCACCGAATCGTCGCAAGCATTCTATTTTCCCCATTCCCGGAACCCTGCCACCGGGTTCACAAAACCGAATTTCGAAATTCGCGGTACGAAAATCGCAAAAACCGCTCGGAAAACCGCCCAAAAACCGAAGGGTTAATAAATCATTTTTTCTGAAAAATTCAAAAAAAATAGAAAAACCGCGGTTTTTTCGCGAAAAACCGCTGCCAACTATATGTTCATCGCAAAACGGTTTTTGTGAGCGGTTTTTGACGAAAAACCGAGCGCATAATTTTTTTCAAAATTTTTAAATAAATTTTTGAATGGACCGGTTTCCCGAACGGTTTTTTATTTCGAACCTCAGCGGTATGCTCGAAAACCGCAGTTTTCGAACGGTTTTCGTCAGTTTTGTGAACCCTGCCTGCCACCCATGTTTTGCTATTCTCTTACTTAGCCCTAGCCTCTAGACTTGTTTGTTCTCTATGTCCAAGAGCCGAGGAGGTAGATCCCAGCAAGAAAAATAAATTTTTAGAAGGAAATTAAACTTGACTTCACGGCAAGCGGACCCCAATACTTTAAATAATTTTAAGCTAAAGTCATCGCCACGTCATTCACAAGTAGCACCACCATCTCAGGAGATATTTAGAAAGTTTCACATAGTTTAGTAGGCAAGTTTTATTCTTGAGAGGGTTAAATAGACGATAACTGTCATTTCATGAGGTAAGTAGACCTTTTTTTTTTTTGAGTGATGGCAGATGTTCTAGTCGACCGTGGTCCGGCCGCTGCCTTTGTTTCGGCGGTTGGCGTTGGCCTTGGCATGCTGAAAACATTGCATGGTGGGCTGGGCTTCGCTGCGTAGGTTTAACAAAACCGCGGTAAATCGTTCGGTTTTCGATCGTACTGCTCCGATCCGAAGCGGTATATCGGTGGAATTCAAAAAAATCAAAAATTTGAAAAAAATAATTATGCGATAAAACCGCTTGAAAAACAGCGGATTTCACAAAAAACTGCTCAAAAACCGTTCGAAAAACTGTTTTTAAAAAACGTTCAATTGGTGGAATAACCGTGGTTTTCGCGAAATAGATTTGAACAAAATTCAAATTTTTTGAATTTGCAAATCGTTCGGTTTTTCGTGATTTTCGAGCGGTTTCTCACGTACTCGATACAAGGTGGCAGGACAAGACAGGACGAGGAGCGGATGCGGCTCCTTGTCAATTTTAGGCGAGATCATGTCGAATCTGTGGACTTCTAATGGAAGTACATACACCGGTATAATAGTCCTCACTCCAGTCACAAATAGCTGATGTTTTGAACAACAATACGGTTTTCAAAATAATATTATGAAAATACTTTTCGAGATAAATCTACACATGATTTTCATGTATCCAATTTAAATATTTAAAAAGATATTGACAGTCAAAGTTTCAAAAGTTTGACTATATCTATATCCAAATCGACTTAAAAGGACTGCCTACAGGAGTATTGTGAAATTATATACCAAAGAAACACAGTATAATGTTGTTACCGAAAAGAGCTAGAACTGTGCTTCCATGTGCAACAACTGTCGAAATCACGAACTTATGTTCTTTGTTCAGAACTTCATATCATATCACAGTCGTGCGCTAAAGCTACAGATGCTTACTACACAAATGCAGCTTACTCCAGATATTGGACTATTCGTAACATTGAACAATATAGGAATAAGCAGTTGAATAAAATCACGAATTAGTATGTATCATCTATCACATAATCACGGCTCACTTGATTTCAAGATTGTTATACATGAACAGATTGGTAAAGAAACAATAATATCTAAGCACATATGGATAATCTAAGAGCAAAGAGGAAAGAAACGAAAGCATATTATTAGAACCCCACGTTTCTATGGCAACCCTACTAAATAAGTTAATTAACATTTCGACTACTGTAGTGCATCAAACGAGCCAGTGTGATGAGCATATTCAGTAGCAATCAAATGCGCTAAACTATCAAGCAGCCAAGCAAATGCTGTCACAACACACCCAACAATATAACAAAAAAAATCACATCACCATAGCAAATTAGCAATACTCAAGAACAACATATAATTCTAGCTGCATTAATAACATTGATTCTGCAATGTAATCATTAAAGCATGATAAAAAAGTCTCACGAGGGAACCACTAGAGCATGACAAAAGTTTTTCTTCTTCAGCGAGAGAAGAACAAGTGGCCAGATCACATCCATTCTCTCAACTGCATCAGGAAGCATCTAGATCGGGAAAAAAACACTACTTCAGCAGCCTCACATAACCTCCTCAATGCCAAATCTGCATGGTTAAACACAAAAGTTGTCATAATCACGACATGTTGATACAAACAATCTCTATGCAGGTGAGAAACAAAGTGTAAATATGGTATCGATAACTGAAACAGCATTCAAATCACCCACCAGAACAAAGTGATTTATTTCAGTACACTCATTCCTACTATTTAACAAGACAAACGAGTTGCTCTACATAACTAGCCATCTGTATCAGTTTTTGCCATCAATAAATAATATCATCCTCGATGTCCAATTATAATCCTAAGTCATACAATATACTAGTCGTAGTCTCTCTTCACATACTAGTCGCAGTCTCTCTTCACATTAAGATAACACAACATAACAGCGCTAACTGCCAGCAATCCTAACCAGCAACGCAAACACATAATTAAGAATCAAGATCTTGCTTATACCTTTTTAAGCGGAGGGGATCTCGACCTCGTCGTCAGTGATCTCCTGCTGCAGATCCTTGGGGTCCTTGCCGTCGACAGTGCACCCGACGCTGACGCAGGTGCCGAGGATCTCCTTGACGGTGCCTGACAGCTCCTTGGCCATGGAGCGGTGCCTCATGGTCCTGGCGATCTCGATGACGTCGTCGAGGCTGATGTTTCCGTTGTGCTTGATGTTCTTCACCTTCTTGCGGTCCCTCTCGGGCTCCTTGAGCGACTTGATGACGAGCGCGGCGGCGGAGGGGACGACGGACACCTTGGCCTGTCGGTTCTGCACCGTGAGCTTGACGGTGACGCGGAGGCCCTTCCAGTCCTTGGCCGTCTCCTTGGCGATGTCCTCTCCGATCTTCTTCGGGGAAAGACCGAGCGGGCCGATCTTGGGGGCCAGGGACGACGCCGCGCCGACCTCGCCGCCGGTCACGCGGACGTACACGTCCACCACCTGGGATGGGTCCAACTTGGGCGGCATGGTTGCGAGCTCGGGTCGGGTGGGCGGAGGTTGGTGGTGGGGGTTTGCGGCGGCGGCTGGGGTTCGGGAGGATAGGATTTGGGGCGCGGCCTTGTGATGAGTTTATATACTGTCTGGGGTGGGGGGGTGGGGGTTAGGGTTTCGTCTGATTCGGTGGTGCATACATCTCGGCCGTCGAGTGACGTCGCGATTCGGCCCCTTGGGCTAAATGGGCGGAGTTGCATCTGGCGAAGAATCTTTAGTTGGTCCAGAAGAGGGTTTAGGCAGCTGGTCCGGGCTGCTCAAATCTCTTCGTCTAAAATTTAAGTAAATTTATGATGCTGGTCTTTCTAATTGTTTCACGAAATTTGCTATGTGGAGACCGTATATGAATTTCGATTGGATGGTGCGGATCTAATTGACGGTGATTGCTCGTTGGTTACTTTGTCTGCACAAACTTGCTAGCAGGTGAGGCGCTTTCATTTGCATAACTAGTCGTCGACATAATATATACAATAATATCTTCTCATCTTCCTTTCTATTTTCAGATTATTGCACCTTTATTAGCCGCTTTAAGATGACGAGTAGGTAAGGAAAGCAAAGCTTCCCCTCCATAGGGTACTTCTCTGATTTGCCATATATCTTTTATGAATAAATAAATATATCTAAGCCGTGGATGAAAATGGTACTCCTCTGATTTAACATATATCTCTTATAAATAGATAAATAGATCTAAGTCATAGATGAAAATGATTAAGGAGATCAGACGACCAAGATTTTCTCTTTTTTAGAATAACGTAAGATTTTCTAGAAATTTTCTTTTTTTAGATTAACGTGTGAATTTCTAGTATTTTCTGATTAACGTGGGGGCTTTTAGGAGGGCCTCCAATTAGTATATAAAATAATAATAATAATAACTAGCTGACTTACCCGCGCAACTGCGCGTCTAGATATTAAGTTACAATTATCTTTGATATACAACTCTACTTTCAATTATTGAAATACAATTGTATTTGTTATATAACTCTGTTTATATATGATTAATCTGCACCGTTATAATCTGACCCCACCAAAATAAGTGGTGGAAATCCTTTCTTTGATATACATTTTTACTTCCAATTATTGAAATATAATTGTATTTGTTATATATGATTAATCCGCATAGTTATAGTCTGACCCCACCAGAATAAGTGGTGGAGATCTTTCTCTTTTTCTTCTGATTAAATGTGAGAATTTCTAGAATTTAGGATTATTGAAATACAATTGTATTTGTTATATATGATTAATCCGCATAGTTATAGTCTGACCCCACCAGAATAAGTGGTGGAGATCTTTCTCTTTTTCTTCTGATTAAATGTGAGAATTTCTAGAATTTAGGATTATTGAAATACAATTGTATTTGTTATATATGATTGATCTGCACCATTATAATCTGGTCCACCAAAATAAGTGATGGAGATCCTTCTTTTTTTTCTTTCGATTAATGTGAGAATTTCTAGAATTTAAAATTATTGTGGGATTTTTTTGCCATTAAAACGAATAAGATGCCTTAAATATCACTGGTTGTCTTTATATTAATATAATAAGATTTGTTGGATGTATTTGAGTGGCCATAATTCGGACTCGGACCTAATTTGCTACTGGCTTATTTCTTCCTTTTCCGTCTCGTCTCTCCGCAAGCAGAGATAACAGGTTAATTTCAATTCTACAATTCGTTTCTCTGCAAGTCTCTCTGTTTATCTCAGTGTGTTCGAGGATAGCATCTAGCGAATTGGATTCATTCGCTGCTACAGTTACTACTTGTCCCTTCTCAAATGCTTGGCTAGAAACTTCAATATCCCTATTATTTACCGCATACACAAAATCATGTCGATCGAATCAGCGGAGCAGGCATCATTTTGATTTGATGCGTCGGCGGTAAACAGAAACATCGACATATGTTGTTGCAGTGCAAGTTTCAGTCAAGAATAGGTGTATCAAGGAGGAGCTTATTCGCTGCTACAGTTACTATGCATCAAGTACATCACTCATAAACAGAAGGAAATAGGTGAAAGAACACAAGAATTTAAGCACTCTAATTTATTATAATTCCTTTGGGATTAACAGGACACAGTTTCATCATCTCACAACTCATGACCCCATATAGAAGTGAACAAAGGAACATACACAAAATGACAAGAAAAAAAATAGAGCAGAGAAACTAACACGAACTGAACTGCAGGTTGGTAGGAGAAACCATGGTTTCACAACCTGATGCTCTTCTCCCCCGCACACGAAAACTTGAGCATCCACTCCACCACAGAATTTGGAAATGAAAAAACAAGCCTAGTTATCACTTCACAACCAGAGCTCTCCTTTATTTCATATCCCGTCGCAGCAGACGTATACGGGTTCAGCAGTCGACGCAGGCGTTGTCGTCCAGCTCCGCAAGCGGCAGCCTCTTCTTCTCTTCCTGCATCACAGACGAAGAGCAGGCAGCAAAATTTCAGTCATTGCGAAACACTATGAAAATTGGAGATGAAATATTATTTATCACCAGAGATTTGCCATTTTATACCTTAGCAGCAATAAGCTCCTCCTTGAGCATGGCTTTAAGCTTCCTTAGGCTCTTGGCCCCAAGATCCTCAGCTTTCAGCTGCTTCTTCTTCTTCTCCTTTGCCTCCGGTTCGCATTTTTCTCGAGTCACCTGACCCTCCGTCATGGTGAACTCATCCAGGGACTTCACAATGGTGTCAAGTGTGCTGGCAACCTTCCTCTCGCTGGAGACTTCTAGCTCTTCAGTGATGGCGGAGTCATCAAGCGACTTCACAGCAGCCTTGGATGCGGAGGATGCAATGGCAACTAGGATTTCCTCTGGCACTGGAGGAGCGGTGTCGCTCCCAGTTTCAGCATCACTGAAGTTGCCGACATTGTCAAACTCTGGTGGCAGGTCACCGCTGAAATCATCTTCCTCGCCAGATGAGTCATTAGTGGTCTCTTCGGTTGTCTCTTCAATGGAGTCGCTCTCCTCATGGATCTCACCATTCTCTTCTTCGGTCTCATAAGTGGAGTCAATTTCCGCACTGGTCTCATAGTCTGTCAGGTCAGCCTGCTGCATCTCATGGGGAGCCCCTCCCTTCTCTTTTTCAAGTTCATCTTTAGCACTGGTCCCATCGCCTGTCATATCAGCCTGTGACATCTCATCGGTAGCCTCCTCCTCTTCATCGAGGTCATCTTCTTCACTGGTCTCTTCATCGAGATCATCTTCCTCGGTGGTCTCATCGTCTGTCAAAGCAGCTGGAAGCATCTTGCTAGCTGCATCACCGGTCTCACCGGTGAAAACGAAACCATATTCCTTGATAGCCTCCTCTGAAACTTCAACGGCAGCCACTGCCTTGTCTTCACTGACACGATTGATCTCTTCAGTTATATCCTTCACCGGTGACCATTCGCCAAAATCCTCACCACCATCTCCAACCGAGGCATCTTCTACCTTCTCGATGACTGGTCCTGCGGCTTCCGCCTTGGACAGGACGCCGAGGATTGGTGAATCCTCCATGGTTGGCATGGGATCAGGCCTCTCAACACTGACAAGCTTCTGTTCTTCCCCAGTTCCTGCCACTGTTGCATCATGATTCTTAATTAGCAAACCGGTTCAACAGACAAAAAGCACACAATGAACAAATAGATGGATTTCGGAATGCCACAGTTCAGTCCTAATCACTACAGACAAAGCAAGGAAATGGATGGATTCTAGAATGCCACAACTCAGAATCTTGATCACTACATATAAATAAAGGAACAAATGGATGGATTTTGGAATGCGTAGGTACTGAAATGAATCATCTCACCTTCCCGGGGCTTTGTGGTCACTTCCTCCATCACAACCACCATTTCCTCCACCATAGGATCATCACCGCTCCTGTCCGAAACTACTGCAGATGCAATCGGCGCAACGGAAGAAACGACTGCATAAACACGAATTTGCATCAAGAACTGCTCGCAAACAACACCGAATCATACAATTTCAAATTGCAAAGCACGCGTAGAATTCAAACAGGATAATTGGAATCCAAGTGCAGTAGCAAACCTCACCTTCCTCATCCTGCTCTGGTTCCTCCTCTTTGTTGTTACCTTCCTTCAGAAGACTCGTAACTTCCTCCTCCTCAGGTTCATCACATTTCTCATCAGAAGCAACGCCTGCATGATTACAAAATTCGCATCATAAACTGCCTCCAAGCAATACAACAACACAAACAAACTGATCAGGGGAAGCAAATCACACTCACCTTTTGGTTCCTCTTCCTGCACCTTCTCCTCCTCCGGTGGAGCCTCCACCTCCTCTTCCTGGTCCAAATCAATCATCACCTTCGATCTCGCAGACCTCCTAGTCGTTCTCTTTGCCGTCGACATTACTTCCTCCACTGGCGCCGCGGCCTTCCGAGCCGCGGTCATCTGGCTCCTCAGAGTGGCTGGGGTAGGGATCGGCCCGGGCGTGGCCCGCGCGCGGCGGCTGGTGCTGCGCAGCACGACGCCGGGGGTCCTCACGATCTCCTTGACGAGATATCGCTTCATCTCGTCCTCACCCTCCTCGACGTCCATCCGAATGGCCTCGGGCGACTTCACCGACACGCGGCGGCC
Organism: Otatea glauca; assembly: GCA_036346275.1. Classification (NCBI taxonomy): domain Eukaryota; kingdom Viridiplantae; phylum Streptophyta; class Magnoliopsida; order Poales; family Poaceae; genus Otatea; species Otatea glauca. The sequence goes on along the minus strand of CM070713.1, from coordinate 67,954,197 downwards.
ACGGGGGAGCGGGCTCCCGTGCTGCTGTTGGTCCTCCCCAACCGCCGCCGCCGCCTTGAGCGCGGACTTCATCGTCGACCTGCCCGGCGTCGGGAGGCTGAGCGTGGTGCCGATCTCGTCGATCCCATCCACCTAATCCACAGCCAACACCCACACACGTCAACAACCATCCCAAACCCAAATCGTCCAACGAACGCACGCGAGATTGAATCCCACACCGAACCATCGAAACGAAGAGCTTACCGAGGGGAGGGACTGGAGGGCCTCGGCCATGGCGGCGTTGGTCATGTTGGCACGGACGCCGTTGCGCTTGCACAGCGCCTGGAGCTCACGGCGCGAGAGGGCGTGGAAGTCCACGACCGCCGCCGCCTCCATCTCTGGCGTCTCCTACCTTCTCTTACCTCCTCCGGATTCGGGTGTGTTGGTGGATTTTTTTTGGATGGCGAAACTAAGTGCAGAGATGCGGAGGAAGAGGGGGGCGAGAGTTGTAATATATAGGGGCGGGTTCGAGGAACTTGACCGTTGGGGAGGGAGAGGCACTCGTCTAGGGCTTTCTTTCCCCCTCCTTTTTCGAATGTTTGAACGTTGCCCAGGCAAGTGGACGTGGCGGCTTAGCGGAAGTAGAAAGAAACTCGGCATATTCTGGGAAACCACATGGCTCAATGAAAATCTATGATGATGTCTTAGTCGAAACCTTAGACGAATACTATATAATGAGGAGGGAGTCACCCTATTGTACAAGCAACCACAAAGCAATAAAAATTTTGTCGTTGTTCTCCCTGAACCTGTGTCTCTCTTTCTCTCTCTGTTCTCCAATTCAGATCTGTTCGGGAACCCAGGACTATTCGATAGCGAGGTTCCTTAACACGTTATCAGCACGAAGCTCTATCGATGAACAGATTGAAAGGTGAGAAAAGTGTGTTTTTCGGCGATTAATCTAATCGCGCGTATTTTCTATGTATGCATCTAACCTACGCATCAGTACCTCGTCGTGTGGTATGAAGTTACAGGCAGTATAATTTCCATACAGTACATGAAGTTACTGTTCATTCATCCACAGAAAAAAAACCGCCGTCGCTTCGGTCTTGGCGATGCAACAGCGTATGCCGTCGCTTTGGTCTTCGTACTACGGCCGCGCCGCCGATCTGCGTTATCGCCGTCGCCCGGCCGGCCGTCGCGACCACGGCTCAATCGCCGCCGCCCGCCGGTCGTAGCCGCCACGTCGGCCGCGCACCACCCGCTTCATGCCGCCGCCGCCCCGCCGCGGCGTTCGGCCCGCCGCGGCTACCCGATCTGGTCGCGTCGCGCGCCACTTAACCGTCGACCTTGGCCAGCCGCGCCCGCCTCGGTCGCGTCGCCCGCCGCCCTCCCGACGGCCGGGCCCCACTCGGCCACGTCGCCGCCTCGGCGCCCGGCTCGCGGCCGCTCCCCTTGACCGCCGCGCCCGCTTCGACCCGACCTTGGCTCGGCGGATCTGTCGCGCTCTGTTCTCGGCCGGCCGCCATGCTGCCCGGCCCCGACCTCGGCTCAAAGCCGCCTCGCTGCACGCCCGGTCTCGACCACCGCGCCTCGGTCGCCCGACCAAGATCCGCCTCAGAGCGCCGACGACGCCGCCATCGCTGACACGGCCGCCGTGCCCGCCAACCTCGCCGGCGCGCAAAGGAAGAAGAAGAAGCGGTGGCGCGCGCGCAAGAGAAGAGGAAGCGGCGTGCAAGAAGAAGAAGGCGACACCCGAGGAGAGGAAGGCAAGGCTGTGGCGGCTAGGGTTTTCACCCTAGCCGTCGCACTACCGATGGGCGGGAAGGCGCGACCAGATGGCGCTTACCAAGAAAAGAAAAAAAGAAAAAGAAAAAAATAGCAGAAAATTTTGAAAAAATGCCAGAAAATCCAGAAAAATTATCTAGCTCTGTTTTTATTTTTTTCTAGCTTTATTCTCTGCATTTATGAATATTCATTATGAATTTTGGATTCATTGCTTTATTTAGTATACTGGCAATTTATTTTTGCACTTTATGCTTTTTGCAACTATTTTCTATTAGATTACACGCAGTAATCTAATGCCGGATTTTTGAAATCATGCAGATGTCCGGCATCGTGAATCGTGAGTTTGAAGAACTGGCCCCGCATGGTTAGAACTACCTCACTTGGGCATCGGACGTGAAGATCGTTCTTGGGGGCAAGAAGCTCCGTGCCACGATTGGTCTAGGGTACTCGCAGGACACGAAACCTACCACCGAGCAGAACGATCAAGCCTTACATTTCCTCAGGCACCACCTCTCAGCCACTCTGAAGAATGAATATATGGCTGAGGAGAGTGCACTTGAGTTTTGGACTGCACTTCAGAAGCGGTTCGAGAAGCTCAAGTACACCATCTTGCCCCAAGCATAGCAAGATTGGGTACGCCTGAGGTTTGCAGACTACAAAACAATGGCCGAGTACAATTCTGTCTTGCACAGAATTTGTACCAATCTCTCCCTATGTGGCAAGAAGATCACTGACGAGGAGAAGATTGAGAAAACTCTCTCTACCTTCCATCCAAATGCTATCCAGAGTACACGCAGCTATCGTCAGGATACATACAAGGAGTATAGCGAACTGATTGATGTAATACAAGTTGCGGAATCGCAAGACGATGTTCTACGCAAGAACTATGTCTCGCAGCCACCTGGAAGGGGCATTGGCACAGAAGTCAATGCCAATAGCTATAAGGTGAAAAGTCCACTCATAGAAAGAAGGGCAAGCAGGGTGGAAAAGAGAGGTCTCAGGCCAAAGGAAAGTCCAAAGCCCCAGTGAACAAGGATAACAAGGAAAAGTCGCACGCCAAGCTGTATGGACAGCAGAACCAAACGTGCTTCAGGTGCGGCGGCACTTGGGGACACTGGTCGAAGATATGTCGGGAATCCAAGGAAGCGATCAACGCATATTAGGCTAAGAGGAAGGCAAAAGAAAACGCCCCAACAGAGGTGCACTTTGCCAAGATTGGTGATGATGACGCCATGGATGAAGATATCCCACTTGTCTCATCCTCATAGAATAGCCTGGACATCGATGCTGCAGCCAATCTTACGGCAAATGAAGAGAAAACTTATGTCGATGACATAGAAGCAGAAATTAATGCATATTTTACAGATTCCGTTTAATTCATGAATCATATTTTTTTTAGATTATGGTTGTTAGCAATTTCTTTTGAATAATGAATTGTAAGCTCTAGAAGAGCATACTTCTCTCATGAATAAATATGCAATTTATTCTTTATTCCAGTATTCTTTAATTTGCAAGCAATGTTTGAATTATTTTGCCTCTGTTTGATTGGGATTAATTTTCTTTTTTAGAAATCGTGTAGCGCCCAAATGGAAGAGATATGCATTGTTGATAGTGGCACAACAAATACCATCTTAAGAGAGTCCAAATATTTCGATCGATCACGAAGAACGCTTTGGAAAGATTACTACGATTGCGAGAAGCGATTCCTATATAATAGGCTCGAAGAGCCACAATTATATTACCTATGGGTACAACTTTAGTAATTGAAGAAGCCCTTTTGTACCCCGAATCAACGCGCACTCTCTTAAGTTTCAAAGACATCCGCGCCAATGGTTTTCACGTAGAAACTAATGAAGAAAATGGCAAAGAATACTTGTGCATTGTGAAGCACGCGGTATGTGGAAAAATGGTATTAGAAAAATGTCCCTCATATGAATCTGGGTTGTACTACACGAATATTCATGCACCCGAAGTGTATACTTCCTTGAAGACTGTCTTTAGAAGCTCTGAGTTATTTTCTTTATGGCATGGTAGATTAGGTCATCCTGGTCTTAGAATGATGAGAAATATAGTGAACAACTCACAAGGTCATAGCATTGATGTTAAAAAATTGAATCATGAAGATTTCGTGTGCCCTGCATGTGCCACCGGGAAATTAATAATTAGACCCTCTGTCATGAAAGTGCAAAGTGAAATTCCTGCATTCCTGGAACGCATCTAGGGGGATATTTGCGGCCCGATTCAGCCCTTGTCAGGGCCGTTTCGATACTTTATGGTGCTCATCGATGCCTCCTCGAAATGGTCGCATGTATGCTTATTGTCAACAAAAAACCATGCTTTGCAAAGCTGATCTCGCAGATCATAAGAATTAAGAATGCTTTTCCTGATCATCGCGTGAAGTCCATCAGAATGTACAATGCCGGAGAATTTACTTCAAAGGCATTTGATGATTATTGCACTGCAACAGGGATAGCAGTTGAGCACTCGGTACCGCACGTCCATACGTAGAATGGACTAGCCGAAGCACTCATAAAGAGGATTAAATTCATTGCCAGACCGCTTTTGCAGAGTTGTAACTTGCCCAACACTTGTTGGGGACACGCAGTCCTACACGCAGCAGCTCTCATCAATTTCAGACCTTCAGCCTACAACATCCATTTTCCTATGCAGCTTGTGCACCGGATCATCCCGAAAATCTCCCATCTCAGGAAATTTGGGTGTATGGTATATGTGCCTATACCACCCCCTCAGCGGACTGCAATGGGTGTAACATCCCGAAAAATATAATAAAATGAAGATGAATATTTTGGATTTGAATATATTTATTTATGAGTTTTCTTAGTGTTATTGGTTTTTATTTGGATTTTCTTGGATTTATGCTTTGTATGAAAAGTCCAACAAATAGAATTATTAAATGGAAAATGGTAAGAAGGTAAAGAGGTAAAAGTAAATATGGGAAAAATTACCATGAGACCTTATTCATGCTGGTAAACCAGTAAAACCATCTAGTAAAAATCTTAGGTGTTGAAATGTAAACAAATAAAATATTTAATCATCTCTTTTTGACTAAAAACAGTGAAGTCAGAATTAATGAAAAATATTAGAAACTTATCTGGAGACACAAAAATTACCATAGTACCCTCAGAGAAGTAAATACGTCTGGTAAAAATATTAGAAATTTATCATGTCGTACAAGCCTATTAAAAATTCAAGAACAGAGGCATTGGAAAACTGAAAATCATCATGTCAAAATTTTTATAAAATATTTAATTGAGATTTAGACCTGAAATTTTTATGGAGATATACATGATCCGAAATTAACCCTTTTAAAAAGTTTGAAAAAAAATTGATTTTATTTATACTCTTAAATAAATAAAATACCAAAATGCAAATTTTGGATAGTGCACAGTGTCAGAATTTTTATAAATCAATCGTTGGGTATGTTAGCCTCAAATTTTTACTGGGCAATGTAAACTATTAGGAGACCCCATTCAAAAAGTTTTGAAAATTTTAAAATTGAGTTGATGGCTAAATTAATGCGAGTACTAGCTGTCTAGGCTGAGGCTTATCTCATTTAGCGTGTGCACTCACTGACCGGTGGGCCCCGTGGTGTACAGGCCCAGTTCCTGGCGCAAGGCGGTGCCGAAGTTCTCTCGCTGACCGGTGTACCCTGGGCCCAACCGTCAGCCACTCATTTCTTTCTCCCCTCTCTTCTTCGCCTCTCTGCCGACTAAGCTCGCGCACGCCGAGTCGTCGCCGACTCGTCTCTGCGCCTCAACGCAAATCGTGCCGAGCCCGCACTCGTGCGTCGCCACGGCTTGTCCTCGGTCTGTCCATGCCATGCCTCGCCCATACCACGCTGTCCCGAGCCCCAAAAACCGCGCGCCACCGCTCCATTTCCGTGTCAATTGAGCCGAGCCTCGTGCGCGTGATCAAGCCCCGGTGAGACCGCCTCACCTCGGTTATAAATACGCCCTTATATCACCATTGAGACCCCCATCCTCTTCCTCCCTGAGAGCCATTGAGTCTCGAGTTGATTTCATCTTCATCTCTGTTCTGCCGCCGGAGCCGAAAAAGTGGGGAAAACCGGTGAAGCAGCCAAGAGGCATCAATGCTCGAAATTTCTTTCCCCTATAGCTTCGCCGTGACCTATTGAGCACTAACCACTCTTCATTTTCACTTCTTCTCGCCTGCAGTTCAACTCCTACGCCGTTCTTCTTCTCTCTGGTCGGCGATCGTTGGTAGTCAACCTCCGTGTTTCTTCGACCGTACCAACAGGTGAAATAGAACCCCTAGGACTCACTGGTACTCTAGGAGCGTTGGCCCGGTGAAAAGATGGCCGGCGGCGAGCTTTTGCTTGCTCGACTGTGGCGCCGCCGCACCCCCACGGTGGCAACCACCTTTTCGGCCATCTCCCGGTGAATAGGTACCACACCTAGGTGAGCCTCGGCGCACTGATGCTCATGGTGCTACCTATTCCGCTGCGGCGGAGCTAGTTCGCCGGCGGCGAGCCTAGAACCAGCGACCTCTGTTTAGTGTCACTGACAATCGGGACCCAGTGGTCAGTTGCCTTGCGCGAGTATGCTACTGACTCGTGGGCCCGGCTTGGCAGTCACTCCGTGACGCAGGCCCACGCGCCAATAGTTTTCCTCTCTTCGCCACGACAGTGGGTCGCGCCGTCGATCATTGGTCGCGCCGTCAGACGCCGGGTGATGGGGCGATTTGTCGACCAGACATTTGAGTTCGAGCAACGCCACTCGCCAATGAGCCAAAAGTTGAAAGACGCTTTCCACCGGTGAAAGTGTATTTTTGGAATTTCAGTGTATTTTCCAAAACCGAGTCACTTCAAATGTCCATAAGTTTTGAATCATAACTCCAAAATTAGTGAAATAAAGTTCTATATTCATGTAAAATCAAGTTCTTTCATAATATGTAAAAATATGTTGAAAATGATCTCTGGATGATTTTGAAATTCAAATTTGAATAAAAGGCCTAAAGATATGCTTTATACAAAAATTTTGCAAACAAACTTAGAATTTAATGAAACTAATTTTTCTAGGATCCTTATATTTCCAGGAGTTCAAATATATATATATATATATATATTTAATTTTCATGCATGTTTGAACTACTTTCTATTTAAGTCTTGCTTTCAATACACTAAGAATTCAAACATGTATAATAGTATAAAGGGCATATGAAAGAAACAAAAATTTAATTCATGAATAATAGGATGGCAGTAGAATAATTGAACTTGTCAAAATAACTAAGGATTAGACTTGTTTGGATCTACTATTAGAAATATGAAGAAACCCTTGTGCCGAATGCAATCACACATATATATGCATATATATGTGCATAGGAAATTAAATAATTAGGATATAGATTAAATGGTTTCAAGCCATGAGCAAACCTAGTATCAAAGCTTAATAAGATTTAGAGCAATCAACCCCCTTTATCTTATGTTTTAAATTTTGTTAGTTTAGATAATTTTAGCATCTATAATTCGAAGTTATAAACGCAAAAAATTATAATTTTAGCCTCTTGAATTCGTAATATAAGAATAAATAATCCACAAGAAAACCCACGCTGTTCATCATAAAAAGTATTAACACTTTGAACGTGTAATTATTTACATCATGAAGTCTTAAAATTTTATAATCCAAACCCTAAGAAATACCCCTATTTTCTGCAGTTAATCTTTATTTGGTTTACTGTCTGTCTTCTTTTACCCTTATTGAAATTTAATATTTGCTATGTTTCCGGTGGATCGACGTGTAGAATCCGACGTGCTCGAAGAAGAAGACGACTCCGTCGCAGATCCAGATCCTGACCTAGACAGCGAGTTGCAAGGCAAGCAACCCCTTAAGCATATTGAGCCTGCTAATTTACCTACATTATGTTGTTTTTGTCTATGTACTATGCATCCGAATAATTCTTCATAGAACTGCTAATTTGGATTGGAACTGTAGTTAATCCTGTAAATTATGGTTTACCTCAATCTGTTTGAACATGTGAACCTTGTAAACCTTAGTTGAGCTAGACATGCTTAATGTCATTTTGGGTATAACCGCTAGCATAATATTCCCGCTTAAGCTACTTGTCGTATGTTTTCAGTCTTTTCAACAAATGTATGATCCTCATTTGGAAAGGTTGCTGGTACTTTGGTTAAAAACCCAACAAAAAACTATGGTTTGATGCGGGCGATTATTGGCAATAGCCAGAGGTGCAAAGGGGGTTGCACGTAGTGTAGGGTGGAGTATCGCCCGTGTCGGATTAAGGACCGAGCAATGGGACGCTATAGATCCAAGAATTTCGTACAACCACGAGGGCTTGTATGGGCGGGTCTTAGCCTATTAAATTGTCTAGATGTGGCTTTGCATCTAAGGAAGACGGGAGATTGCACAGGCATTCCGGTCAGGTCTGTCTGTAGGGGTTTCTACATACCAATGCAACGGTGTACGCCTTGTCATGAACAGAAATGTGGTGTTGGGTGTGATGAAAATGGATCCACGACTTGAGTGAGTGTTTCTGTTTTCATGGCGAAGGTCAAACGTCCCGGGCTGGTTCAAAGCCACGTCTAGATAATGTAACGGCTCTGTATGATCTCCTTGCTGACACACCAAAGGAAGTGTGTTATTTGGCCTGGCAAAAGAGGTTGATCATTCCTTGTGGGTAAAGCTGTACACCTTTGCAGAGTGTAAGATCTAATCGATTAGCCGCGTCCACGGTCAAGGACACTTGGTGAAGTCATTCCAATGTTAGAGTTTTTGGTATTTTCTGGAAAAATGGATTTGGGATGGAAAACAATTTTGCAACTAGCTTTTGTGTCAAAGGATAGACACCGAGGATTTTTTTTCCAGTCGGGTAGGCTGGGTTGAAAGACTTGAATACTCGCTTACCACTTTATGTTTCAATTGCCTGTTTAAAAATGCGATGTTTTCAATCTACTATGTTCATACTTTTAAATGTTTATGCAACTGCAAAATAACCTTTAACCTGCCTTTGCTTAGCCTGCATAATTACTGAATTGCATCTGTCAAACACTATAAGTCTTGCTGAGTACCAATGTACTCAATCTTACATCTGCTGTCTCAGAGGACGAAGCCAGCGAAGTGCCAGACGATTTTGCTTTCACGTAGGGCACGTGGTATTTGACGATGATTTCCCCTAGGTTTGCCGAGTCAGTTGCCTGAGGGTTAGCGGGCAAACCACGAGGCTTTTGGAGTTCTTTAACTCTCTATTTTTCACTGTTCCGTCTTTGTAAATTTTAAACTCTGTATAATTATTTCCGCTTGTAATACATACTTAGCAGTTTATTATCTTGTGGTTGTGATATAAATGTTGTAAACATGTGAGTGCTAGCCACTGATCATGGGACTAGTACAGTAATCACATGGAGGTTCCTGTTTGCAAGAACGGGGTCTCACAATGGGCCCTCTCCGCAAGTCTGAGATATACGTTGGTTATGAGAGTGCATCCATAATCAGGTATTTGGAACCCATTACTAGAGACTTGCATACAACTCGATTCGCTGATTGCATTTTTGACGAGGATCGTTTCCCATCATTAGGGGGAGGAAATCAACCTTTGGATGAAAAATGCCGGAAAATCATATGGCATTCCACTGGAATCCCCGCGCATGACCTCCGCACTAATGAAGCAAATCAAGAAGTCCAGAAGATAATTGATTTGCAGAATTTAGCAAATAAACTGCCTGATCATTTTTGCAATCTGAACAGCGTGGTTAAGTCGCATGTACCCGCAAGAAATGCATCAGAGAGGGTGGAAATACCAAAGAAAGCAGAAGATATCCCTCACCCTGTTCAGAGGTCTCAAAGAAAAAGAACAGGAAATCTGGCTCCTCAAACCCAAAGTACCCGGAGACGTCCGGAGAAAACTGGGCAAGAGGACTTACCACAACCAATCACGAAAATACCCCAAGGGAAGAAGGGGAGCCAGTTGAGACCTGGCACTGGAAAGAAGCCGACGGAAAAGGCAATTCCAGACTTGAACCTTCCACTGCAGAAATCGCCGCAAATAATGTGTGCGCACACATAGGCGATGAAAAGTTAAAGGAACTTGCTCCTGCGATGGGAAATAGCAGAGAAGAGCAAGTAGAAGTGCATGAAGCACCCCATGATGAAATTGCCATAAACTTTGTAATAACAGGAGAATCCCTGAATAGAGCAACAACCAATGTTGATACATACTTTGCAAAGAAGATTGCCTCGATCATTGATCATGATCCCGAGCCCGCATCTCTAGCAGAGAGCAAGAAAAGGCTAGATTGGGAAGAATGGAAGAAGACAATCACTGCAGAGTTAGTCTATCTGAACAAGAGAGAGGTGTTTGGGCCCGTATGCCGCACACCTCCACATATAAACCCTGTGGGTCACAAATGGGTCTTTGTTCGGAAGAGGAATGAAAACAACGAAGTTGTAAGGTAAAAGGCAAGGCTTGTAGCTCAAGGTTTCACTCAACGTCCTGGAGTTGATTATGAAGAAACCTATTCTCCGGTCATAGGAGGAATTACCTTTAGATATTTGATCTCAATAGCAGTCAACTTGAAGTTGAGAATGAAGCTAATGGATGTTGTTACAGCATATTTGTATGGAAACTTGGATTCGAGATATACATGAAGGTACCGGAAGGTATTCCTATCTCGAACCAAGACAGAGCAAATAGAAACTTGTACAGTGTGAAATTGGAGAAATCATTTGTATGGGCTAAAGCGATCGAAGAATGTGGTACAATCGCTGAGTGACTTTCTCGCAAGAAAGGCTACACAAACAATGAAGATTGTCCATGCGTATTTATACAGCGATCCCCGAATGGATTCTGTATAATCTCCGTCTATATTGATGACTTGAACATCATTGGGACGGATGAAGAGATTAAAGAAGCATGCTCATACTTGAAGTCTTTGTTTGAAATGAAGGATTTGGGTAAAACCAAGTTTTGTTTAGGTTTGCAGCTTGAGCATGTCCAAGGAGGAATCTTGGTACACCAATCATCCTACACGCAGAAAGTGTTGGAAAGATTTGGCTTTGAAAAGGCATATCCTGCAAAGACTCCAAATGGTGGAAGGTCACTCCAAGCGGACCTAGACCCATACTGCACCTAGAGAAGAGGGGAGGAAGTCACGGGAGCAGAATTCCCATATCCGAGTGCGCTGGAGCGCTCATGTACCTTGCGAATAGCACCAGGCCGGACATTGCGTTATTTGTGAATTTGCTAGCCGTCTGGTCTGTAACCCACCAAAAGGCATTGAAAAGGGGTCAAGGACATCTTCCGTTACCTCCAAGGAAGCAAAGATCTTGGCTTGTTCTTCAGAAGAAACAATGAACTGAATTTGGTTGGCTACACCGATGCTGGGTACTTATCAGACCCGCATACTGGCAAATCCCAAACTGGCTATGTTTTCCTATGTGGAGGAACAACAGTTTCCTGGAAGTCGTCTAAGCAGACCCTTGTCTCGAAATCGATAAACCACTCAGAAATCATTGCTTTGTATGAAGCATCTCGTGAATGTGCATGGCTCCGAAGAATGGTTCACCACATCCAGAAGTCATGTGGCTTGAACATTGAGCAAACTCCTACAATCATCTATGAAGATAATGCAGCATGTGTTGCTCAAGCACAGATGGGTTATGTGAAGAGCAATCTCACGAAACATATCAACCCTAAGTTCTTCTATGCTCACGAATTGCATAAGATGAACGAGATCAAGATATTGCATACTAAGTCATGTGAAAATCTTGCAGATTTGTTCACTAAATCACTCCCAGCATCTACCTTTGAAAGATGCGTAAAGGGATTGGGATGATGAGACTTAGAGAAGTGCAGATTTCAGGGGGAGATATTTCACATACTCCCACATAAATCTTGAACATGAAGTTTTGAAAGGACAGGGGATGTCGCCTAGAGGGGGGTGAATAGGCGAATTAAAATATTTAAAACTAAATTGCAGCGGAATAAAAAATTTGCAGCTAAATAAAATCTCCCGAGGGTCTAAGTCCGAGTGTCCGGACTTTTATCCGGATACTCGATATGTCCGGATCGTCAGGGTCAGAGTCTGGATACTCCGGATTGGACCCGAGGGACTGAGACCGGAGTGTCCGGGACTTATCTCCGGATACTCCGAAATGTCCGGACTATCCGGGTTCAGGAGTCCGGATACTCCGGATTTAAGACCTCGAAATGAGATTTTAAATCCCTACAATTTTTTCAACAATCTACTTGAATACAAAAGATCTAAATGCTATCAGGTACCTGGGGATGATGTAGATCTAGAGCCAAACACAACAATAGAGTAGATCGGGCAATTTCAAGATTCAAAATCAAATACTAAAGCAAGAGTAAGAAGCAAACTTGGAGACAATGATTTTTCACCCGAAGTTCGAATCCTTGAGGGGATCCTACGTCTCCGTTGAGGCGGCTCGGTCACACTTGAGCTGGGGTCTCTTTCAACCCTCTTCCTCCCGGTGTTGCACAAATGCACTCGCCGGTCTTCACTCCTTTGATTCCTTCCCTTACGGAGGCGGAACCGGCCTTCACAAACTTCCCACGGTCAACCACACAAAGCTCCGGTGGCTCGTAGGCGACCTCCTAGCCGTCTAGGAGTCCTCAACCTCCAAGAGTAACAAATGCTCACGAAGAACAAGCTTGGAGATGAAATCAAGTGCTCAATCAACTCAAAACCCACTCAACCTAGCACCTCACTCCTCAAACTCTTCCCAACCCTTCTCACAAAGGGGATCACTTAGATCTAAGGGTAAAGAGGTGTTTTGGGGGTTCAAGAACAAGGGTATAGCACCTCTAATCAACAGGTTAAAAAGCCCTCTCCAAAATGAGGAGGATGGGGCTATAAATAGAGCCCCCAAAACTAGCCGTTGGAGACAATGCGCGCAAGCCAAGACTCGGATAAATACCGGACACTCGGGCTAATTCAACCCGGAGTGTCCGGACTTAACACCGGATACTCCGGATTGTCCGAACAGCACTGAGCAACCCGACGAAAACGAGCATAACTTTTGACTCCGGACTCCGATTTCAGAGATCTTGGACTCTACCGAAAGCTAAGAACAAGGACTACACAACCAACAAGGTCTCACTACCCAAAACTCAAAGGATAAACACAGATTACACAAAGAATCCAAGGGAGACCTACAACCCTCACTTTTCGGTACCACCAACACCACTCTCTTTCTAAGTTTCACAAGGATGGATCACTTGAGCACTTGACACATCTAAAAGTCATTCGACATCGCATCCCTCTTAATAGTACGACAATCCTTAGACTCAAATTAAATCAAAGATTATATAAGTCTAGAAATAGTCACTTGCCGTCTTCTTTCTTAATGTCGATGCATGAAGACTTTCACCATATAATTGATGACATCTTCGCCTTGTCCAACTCGACTCGATTCACCTCATGAGACTCTCGTCCTATCAACCTTGACTTGATCATCCTCTCTGACGATCTCCACGCCAAATCGATCTTGACTTAGTCCTCAACTCTTGGTGACATCGCCGTCTTGTTGACCTCGGCTTAACGATCATCCTCCAAGATACCTTGGTCATCATACACATACAGGACCTAAGTCTTTCCAATCCACTTATGATAGACATTAGTCCCAAAAGCTCAATAGATATAAACAAGTTGATATTTGTGAACAATTGATTACAACAAGTGTTTCATATAAAGAAGCACAACATAAATGGAAACACTTGACATAAGAAATGTTCTCTACTAAGTACATCATGATGAATATGTAATTGATCTATATGCACTAGAGAGATAATTGCCAATATGATGAATCAATTAAATCATGGCAAGGATCACAGTCTTTACTTAAATGAAGCACATGATGGAATATATACGAATTGTACATGTGCAAATAATATTTTGAATAAGAGTAAATATGTGATCCAACTCTAGATTAAACTTTACCAAGAGAAGTGCATGAGAAGATACACAACTAAGACATGCATGCACCAAGTCAATCTATAGCAATATGAAGTTTAACTCTAGTTAATACATGCATACTAAAAACAAAGCACATAATGAACTCAAATGAATATATATGCACAAATAAATATGACATGAACCAATGTTCATATAGAACCAATGTTCATATATATAATCAACATGCTATTTGGAGTTCACTATGTATTTGCACAAAAGGAATGCAATAACAAATATAGAATAGATACCAAAATTGCATACCTTATCTTTGCTTAACCATCCCACTTGATTTTCCTCTAAAAGATGAGACTGATACTTAACTAGGTAATAACATGTTAGTCTCATAGCAATATAATCATATTAGAGGTTTGTCATTTGTTAAGCACTAAGTTAAGCATTTACTTAATTACATAGATTGTCATTATGTGTGTTTGTCATTAATCACCAAAATAACATAAGTGCCTAGATGCACTTTCAAGTTTGAGTACTCAACATGAATCTCGAAGATTAGCAATTGAAGTTTGTGCGAACAGAGGATTGGATTCGCTGGCAACATAAAATTAGGACAATATATCAATGATCTTCTCTCTCTCTCTTTCTCGAGAGGAATTAATGAGCTTTTTCTTTTGCACAGTACCTTAGAAATAGAGTACTCACATTCTTGTATCGCTCCTTTTTTGCTGGTAAAAAAACATCGCTGTTACCCCAAAGATTTGCATTGCTCCATAGAAACGATGTAATCATACAGACAAATGTTATATAGCTCAGTCCTTGTTCGACTAGTTCAAGTGATCGAGTCATGGAAAGGTCTCCTCCATTATGCGCACAGAACCATAGGAACTCCAAGAGAACTGTCAATTACCGACTATACATATTATTATTTCAGTCTTCAGCTTTACTTACAGAAATTTACACTACTACTGTAAACTTGGTACCTGGTCGCTTATGTACAAAATACAACACTTCGTCACTTCCTGTAACTAAACCCTGCTTCCTTTGATTCTTTTCGACAAATGGACTGTACAATTGAGGTTTTGGCTTTCTAAATCTACCACTCTCCAGTCTGTTGCATCTCTAGATAGTTGGTAAGAACCTGAGAGACCAATCTGGTGAATAGCCCTGAGAAATGTGGAGAGGAAATCGCATCTACATCCTCACTTCGACTATATCCCCATCCTTGAGCTCGGTTTGAGGGAGCACAAGTTGGCCATTGACCCAAAGCAGCTTCCCTTCAACGCCCATTCTTCTGGCAGCGTCCGCGGCTGTGCTGCCAGTACTCATCCTCATTATCTTCCCATGCGGCCAGCAGATGATGGCCACCTCCCGAAGGAGTGGTTCAGTGCACGTGCTTGCACCAAGACTTTTCTCTGCCAACGATGCTCCACGGCGAACTTGCTTCTCCCACTGAAGCATCGTCCTGAGCAAATGCACCTATGGCGCACATTGAAGAAAGACAAGAAGCAATTGAGGATTGAGGTTGTCTTGCTTTGGGATGGTATTATTTTGCATCTAGAGTTTCCACATGGAAGAAGACAACAACGTACATTCTGAACCTTTATTGTGAAAGAACAATTGTATTATAACATTTGTCACTGGACCTTTCCTTTCACAGAATAGAGTAAACACGAGAGATGGCCAGAGTATGCCAACCTTATTGTTGATGGGATCACTCAAGGGAGTAGAGTTAGGAAGGTCAGATGCTGATCTATCAGCGTTGCTCGATCCAGATGTCAGTGTGGAGGTTTCTTTGCCCTCAAATACAGCGGATACAACCATCCAGTACTCCGCCTCTTCCTCCTCAGTCAAATCAATTATTTGAATAAAAGTAGGCAAAAGTCTCCCAAATTGGTCTTGCTGCAAAAGACATTACAGGTGTACAGGATATATAATCAACCCATGAATTAAAATGGCCTACTAGGACAGAAACAGTCTAACCCATCATTACCACTCCAAGTTTCAGCTCGAGCAACTCTTCTACACTCACATGCACAATAAGCCCCATAGACCCATATTAAAAAAATTCGATGATATTTCAACACAAACCATTCAAACGAAAACCAAAAAAACACAAAAAAAAACAGAGAAGCAAAGAAATGAAGTGATAAAAACTAGTAACGTTTCAGCCATGCACACCTTATGGAATATCCCATCCTGGCATAGTGTGTACTTCTCCAGGTTTGTTGACCAATCACCATGTCCTGGTGCACACCACCATTTCTCAGAAACCTGAAATAGGTTTGGGTATTAGACAGAAATAAGCATTCTCAAAATCAGAACCCGTCAAGAAAAAAATTGTTATCAGGTTAACCTTCTTATGAAGCCTAGCATAAGCTTCCCAACGCTTCAACTGAAAGGAAGATCTTCGCTCAGCTACAGCTTCAGAAGCTTCAAGGCTAAAACTTACAGCAACAAGCAATTCTTTTCCCCCTTTATCTATGCTGCAATCGACTTACACAATTAGATGATAAAAGGAACGGAAGACATGAATTTATCTAGAAAACCCTTGTGGAAAAAACCATAGACACACAAAGGCAAGATTTACTATACGAGGAGAGATTACAACCACAAAGGACCTCGGCGTATCTAAACTATGCAACTACAGTGGTACATATATAGGCTAGGGATCAGAGTCCTGAACGGAGATGGAAACCAAATCAGAGTCGGTTGCGCCTGCCTGCGCCACGTCTAACACGGCTTGGCGTGTGTGTCCTAGAGCCGCCTAGGTCAACGCTCATGTCCGGCACAGACACCGCAAGAATTCAGATCACACTTTACCACAGAATAAACAACAAAATTCGTTTATGCTTGAAGTAGAAGCTATACCTGACTATGAGAGCTGCCAGTAAGTGACTACCCTCAATTCTTAGGACCGGATGCCCCACTTTCATAGAACTATACTTTGAGGGTATACCATCTTGTACATAGCCTTCATCTTCTGAAGAACTTGATGGGTATGATGTACTTCGGCTTATCTTGTTACTCATACCACTTCTGTATTCAACTTTGCTCTCCTTATACAGCCAGTGAGCAGCAAGTCCATATTCTGCGTACTCATGCATTCGCTGTGGACAACAACCTCCATCAGGATCAGGATGAACTGTCATAAACATCTATTCAAATAAGAAGGAAGAAATTTTATTTACCTGGGTCCTAATTTGGACCTCCAGCGGTGAGCTATCAGATGCCTGAACTGCTGTATGGAGTGACTAGAATGGAAAATAACCACCAGCAAATAAATAAGCAAAGAGGGGACGAAATGAATCAATAAACTAGGCAGCCTACGAATTGAAAAGCAAATGAAAATTCAACTCTAGACAGTTCATGGTAAACCAGCATAATACTAGCTTGGGCAACTATAGCAGCATAAGTGCAAAACTAAGAATGCTGAAGTTTTTGGAAAAAAAATCATCCTAATACTTACTGGCTACAAGTTGCTGAGAGTACTACCTCAAATTATCAATGCATGTAATGTTTAATTTTGTGCTAGATGATTCTTACTTGGTAACCACTACCCTTAGGGTTGATAATATAGTCATCAAACTCCCCATCAATTGGA
Source organism: Otatea glauca (assembly GCA_036346275.1). NCBI lineage: Eukaryota > Viridiplantae > Streptophyta > Magnoliopsida > Poales > Poaceae > Otatea > Otatea glauca. The sequence goes on along the minus strand of CM070713.1, from coordinate 67,936,906 downwards.
GTCCATAGCCTGCACATATGGATGAAGCAAGAAATTTACAAAGGTAAGCAGAGAAAATTAAAAGTTCTTAACTGAGATAAGTGTCATTTAGCAAATTGTGGACTCAAATCATAAATTGCAAAACATGGACCTGTCGCATGCATAAAGATAGAAATGCCAATAGGTATGTGGTTCATAGGTAATATAGAAATTAGTTGGTGCTAAATGATACAAAAAATAAAGGATTTATTTGATCAAGTAGCAAATTTATAGTATGCCTGGCCCTTGTGACATTGGTAGCCCCAGATAAATACTTAAGTTCACGAGAAACCTGTGTACTATGTCAAGGACGCTGTAGCAACTCCTGACTGCAGGTCCATGCAATGCACCGTTTTTGTCCCCAACAATCACCCTCAACGCACGGGCATCATAGACTTGTCTAATGCCTACATCTTTCCTTTTCATCTGTTGATATAAAATGTGCCAGTAACTAAGGAAACCATCAAACAGAAGACAGTTACACAAGAAAAATCCTTTGATTAGGCTGAAAACCCCAGCATAAGTTCTCCAATTTATGATAATAATGAATGGCACATGTACTTAACAACACAAGCAATTCATCAATGTGCATACTCCTCAGTATAAAGTAGAAGTACCTTGCAGTAGATACTATACAAGCTCTTGAGTCTACTAGACAAAGTCACTTCCATCCCTGGTATATACCTGAAGAAGAAATCGCATAATTCAAGAATGAAAACCTCAAAGCTACTAGTAGACTACACAAATATTACACAATTAGAGGCAAAGTTAGGCATTCTGAAAATTACTAGGATCTGAACTTACGATGTTGATATAAGTAATTCCCGCTCAAGCTCTTCCTCACAAGCTGCTAAAGATGCTAATGCAATAGCAGCGTCATCAACAATCTTAGGCTTTGGTATAGAAGCTTCAGAACTACTTTGGAGATTATTAAGGAAGTAAGAACGCCTTTTCCGATCCAAAAAGAGGTCAAATGGCAATACAGCTTGCAATAGGTCCTACAGGAAGAATAGCATATAGTAATAAGATATCCAATATCACAAGCGGTCACCCTACCCATGAAGGAAAATCAGAAAGGCTTTATTGCTTTATTCATATATGTTTATGAGGTGGGGGGCATATGAGAGACAGAATAAATGAAGCTATTGCACAATGTCAATGCTAGTCAACCGACAATTAATGTTCAGTCTTCAGTGAGTGTGGATATCACTGAAGACCCAAGCATATTCATTTCACCAAGAACTCACCCTCATATTTGGTTCTTCTTGGTTGTTCGAACTAAACAAATCATGGGTAGATGTTGTATGCACATCCTTCATTGAGGCAAGCAATTCACTTCTAATTGATGACCTTCTCATACTTTTAGCTTTGCTGGTAGAATTCCACATTGAAGTAAGTTCAGATTGTATTTTCTTGAAAACTTGGGGCTGCATGAATTTGACAAAGATATTGAACAATTAAACATAATGATATGCAAAGTAAAAAATGATATTATGAAGTAAATTGATAAAAACAAAAAAGTAACATGAAAACATCATTGCAGCTACAAGATCGAGATACAAGCATTGGGATGAAGAGGATCAAAATAACATCATATGTCTGTATGCCTTACATAAGTAAACACACACATGAATAAGTAGAGACAACTAAAGATGGTATTGGATGAGAATGCGGTTTTTCATAAACCTTTTCCTCAGAGCATCTAGATGTTGAGTCGAACTACTTGGTAACGTTATATAGTACAAAGTAAGCATTTTGGTCCAACAATGAAAAAGATCTAGTTAATCACTACCAAAGCATGCATTACAGAATAGCTCCTAAATATCAAATCAACATGTTTGAGAAACACATCAAGTGTTGTACCATGCAAACAAACAGTACATGAAAGTTTCAAGATAGAAAAATTATAATGTTTACTAACCATGAGAATTAACAGAGTTTCCCTTGAAATTTGAAAAGATTGTAATAACAACTACAAGACATAAAGCTCACCTGGTAGGTATCCAACATCAAAGGAAGCCATAAAAGCATCAAATTCATTGAAAATATCAAAAACAGTGTAAAAGCATAAAAGGACAAGGTACAGCACTCTTATCTTGCTGTAGAGAAAAAAGTATGTGTACTGTAGTTCTGTACAGAGCAACAAAATAACATTCCGTAGGCAACCAATATGTTCGATAGAATAAAAACCTGAAGGACAGCAAAGCATAAATCCTCTAGCTCAGCTTTCAAAGCCCAGACTCCCAATCGAGAAGCCAGTGAGCACCAGACAGCCAATGTCTCTTGAGCAACAGCTTCAGCTTTGGGAATGGGAAGAGCATAGCTGCAATATTGCTTTTAGTAAGGTATAACATTTACAGAATCCAATAACTATTTGAAAGCATCATGAAGTTAAAAGTAGGAGCATTTCAATACATATAGAGCATGTTAGGATGCAGGTAAGTAAAGCACCTAAAGGAGAAGCATGGATAAATTGGACTGTGTTACGACATAAATGATTCAAAATGAGTACTGTTGCTGATTTAAAGGGAAAACACAGTAAATTTCAAAATGAGCACAAAGACAAATAAGATAGTTTATAAGCTCGATGCTAGGGCTGAGCCAATGAATATGCCATTGGATTATACCAGTTCCTTTTCCTGTGATTAGTGTAGGATCGAGCAGAATGTATCAGAATTTTCCTCCATTCCTTTGTGCCAGGTAGCAACAGAAAATAAGAACACTAGAATCCAATTCTCTAATTTAACCTTTAGTTTTTAACTCAAAACCTAACAGGTTTATCCAATTTAGTATTTCAATTCCCATTATATTTATGGGGTTCATTTTCAATCACCGGTTCCAGCACTTTGGCTTTAGGCTTGTAAGATGAAACAGGAATTTCTGTTGAAAATAATTAGAAGCTCACAAAAAACATATCATGGAAATAATGCTAATATTGACAAGGATATTGTTAAATTAAAGGAAAACCCCAATACATAAACAATACATATAACAATTGAATCACGTAAGGAAATATTAAATACTTCAGATTAAAAAGCATATTGTGCAAGTAATATACTAATGACAAGCCTAAAATGACATACATGGTTCGCATATTGTGTAAACGATCTGCCAGCTTGATAAGTACCACACGAGGGTCGTCAACCATCCCCAATAACATAACACGCAAATTGTTTGCCTGACTGACAAAAGGAGAAAAGTCAATTCCTGGGTTTTCTGAGAGCAGCGTTATATGCTTTTCTGGCAACTGACCCAAAAAAAATATCAAAAACATGCCAATACATTGTTTGTAACTCACTTGCACTAACAAGCAAAATAATAGGAAAAGAATGGGGGCCATTAACAGTCTCTAAGAGTAGCTTAATATCACATCATCACTACGCACTAAAGACTATAGGAAGGGAACATACTTCTTCTGAAGTAAGAGTGCTTCCAGCAGTGTTTTTTTGCCGATGCCTGCGCAGTAGCTGTAATGTACAATAGCAAGGACATGTCAAAGGGAAAGGAAACACTCTTGGCACAAAGCATTCTGCCATGCAGTAATGATGGTCTTTCAATAGACCAATAGGATAGGATGAGCAACATTATTATGTAACAAGGACACAAGGCATTGGCATATTATATGGTACACTCAGACACCTGAAGCCAATAGATCGACAATTTGACATAATTCGGCATCTGGAGAAAAAATGGACTGAAATGGAACTTTAAAAGTGGTGGGAATATGACAATATACTGCATTCAAGAACCACAGGCTGCTTTAAGTATAACAGCATACACTATGCAACAATCAGCAAAATTGTTATAACAATCAATGTATTCATGTTGAATTGGCATGTGTCGACCATAATGTTACACATCCCAAAATTATATGGCCAAGTCAGCTAGCAGTTCTCAATCAACATCAGAACTCAGCAGAGACATGTTTCTATGCTTATATAACATGTTCTAAATGTGTATCACCTGATTTATGTAGCTTAATTTTGAGACACCAGATACCAAACTAGCAACATCACCCCCAAACTGCTCCTCTATGCTCTTCAAGTTCTCAGTTGTATCATCAATAACATCATGAAGAATGCCAGCAACAACTGTATTGATTGCCTACAAGAAATGCAACAAGGGGATTAGGGAAGAGAAAAAAAAAGCATTCATCAATTAAAGCCTGTGAGAAATCAGTGAAGCAGTATGCACATAGAAAATAAAAGACAGAGAAACCGTACTCTTTCTCCAGTGGAAGGGACCAAGGCAGCTAAGATTTTTCCAGTATGTATGCAGTGTGTAACATATGGATCTCCTGTTTTCCTAAATTGCCCAATGTGGGCTGTACTTGCAAATACAATTGCTTTCTGCACCTGTATCACAGGATCGAGAATGTCAAACTAAAGAGTAAAAATGATAAAGTTCAGGCGGTCATATATTTATCTAAAATGTCTCTATTGCTTTAACACCTTTGTATCTTCAAATATCTGGTATCCTGTCACCTCTACTCCTTCAAATACAAGAGTATCTGCACGTATACAGAATAATAAATACGAGATAAGCAAAAGAATGAATATTAATCATACTTAAGTGGGTGCAGGGCCTGCAGGCATAGCAATTGGTTATTGGCTTATTGCAGCAACAATGTTAACTAAGCACTTAAGCAATAAGCTCCAAACCGCATTATTGTTTTATTCTGTTATACTACATAGTAAATACATTCTCAAATGTTCTGCACTGTATATTTCTCTCGAATGCCAGTCCCAACGGTTCAAACATGTGAACAAAATACTTCCAATTAAAGGAAAAATTCTGCGTTCTGACACATAACGATTAAGATCGTCTGAAAGGCGATTAATAAAGCTTAATAGCTATCACCCATACGAAGTGGAAGCATAGAGATATGCTCAAATCATATCCGAACAGAATTTCGCACACATGGCACCGAATCGCCTTAAGATGATCCATAACTGCTTATTACAGCGCCGACACAGTAATGTTTCATCAATAAACCACTCAATGATACACCCAAGGGTACACAGAAGCGCGCAGGCAGAGAGAGAGAGAGAGAGAGAGCTTCTACCGGGCAGCTGGTCGATGCGAGGCCAGAGGAAGTCGACCTTGGTCGACAGGCACGCCCCTGAGGCGATCGCCACGGCCGTGACAGCCACCTGCGCGAGCGTCGACGCCACGGCAGCGTGACCCGGGCCTCCGCTTCCCCCCGCGGCGGCGGCCGCCGCGATCACTTCCCCGGCCCCCACGAGCGCGGCTGACGCCACCGCGAGCCGCGGCGCCAAGTGGTCGAGCACGCATCCCAGCCGCATCCGCGCCCGCGTCGTCCCCGCGCGCCAACGCCGCCGCCGCCGGGAGCAGCACGAGGCGGCGGCCGAGCATCCCGGCGTCCGAGGCTGACGTGGACGCCGGCGAAGGCGTCATGCGACTCCGCTGGCCGCTGGGGCTGGGGCTCCGGCCTGGCTCTGCGCGGGTGTGGGCGGTTCCTATCTCATTCTCACGCGGCGCTCGCGTGGCGACGAGGAGAGCAGTGGAGGGGGTGAGGCCGCGAGGGGCCGTTGGGTTTGTGTGGCTGTCGCTGGGCCGGGGCACCTGGCCAACGGCGTTGCTCGGCCTCCCCCCTCGCGCTGCTGTTGTGCTCTCTGATACGCCTCTCCTTCCTTTCTGGCTTACCTCGATATTTCAATTGTCTCTCGTTTTATATTGTTCCATCGGAGAGGGGGGGAAAAGTTCTTCTCAGAGGATTCCATCTGAGACATGATTGAAGGTTTTAATTTTCCGTTTTTATTAGTATTGTTTCATCTGAGATATGACATGACAGAAGACATGATTGAATAGCCGATGTTGCATTTGGTTGACATAAGCTTTTACATGAGTTTGTGTACGTGTGTTAACACGAGCGAGTTGGTTTGAATCCGGGTTTTGTTTGAACATCGAAATTTGTAAGATTTTTGTAGTGCAACGATAGAATTACTGCAAAATTTCTACCGTTCTAAACCATGCCTAATAAGCTTGACCTAAGTTTGTAATACGAATGGCAAGGTCTGGTTGACTGATAACAAAATCCCCCAAAATCCCCGGATACCATTATATAGAACTATGAGCACGTTGTACTCCAATAAATTTTCAATATGCATCATACCCAGAATATAATAGTTTCAATTTATTACAGTGTATATTATTTGGTATACCATATTACAGGTTAGGTTCCCCGGAATAATGGTAGGTGCGCATCCAGCCAGCCAGTTCAGCTATCATCTTCTTTGATTTAATAAATTCAGTCCTGATGTAGAACCGTCAGACAAGTGGTATGCAATGCGACCAGATTGTTGATATAAATCGCATTTATAACATAATTTTACAGAAACTTTTACATTGATAACGTTATGTTTCACTCATATGTGAACAAACGCATCCGATTGTTAGCTTGTCTGAACTTGCAAGGAAATTTACACCACGTATATCACAAGTTAGAGCATCCACACAAATGGCTATTCCCATGGATGAGTACGACCCATGACAAAATTGCATTGGTAAAATTTTTTGACCGGGAACATTGGTAAAATTTTGATGTAGTAAGGTCCATGCATCATATTTCCTTCAGCAGAATCAACACCGCGAAGCATATCGCCTGGACAATGTAGTATGTGATTATAAGGCCTTTCGTCTTTCTCATCAAGATCTATTTTTTTCGACAAACATCTTTGATTCAAGATTGTTAGTATCAGCTGAAGGATCTTACAGGCAGACCTGCTACTTAGAACAGCCAGGTCCCTCCTGAGGGTAGGTGACCTGAAGCTTGCAGTTCCTTCAGAGTATTTGCCAGCCAGTGTCAGTCCAAGCCTTCACAAAGACCATCACCTTTGAGGGCACAAGAGCTTTGGATGTGCCACATGCGGTTCTTCAAATCAGAGAGGCCAAGGCCTTTGCACACCTCCATCAGTGTCATTGCCCCTTTCTGACAGAACAAGAAAAACTCCGTTAGACAGCAGCAGCATAGACAGTTCTAGCATAATATTATTACTCAAACTGTAAAGAGGGTGCACCACAAGAGAGCAAATCTCGTTGTCATCTATTTGTTCCCCTGTCATCCTTAACAGATAAGCGGCAACCTGATCTATAGTGACATGTTTGATGGCAGATAACATTCTACTCATGCAGTAACCACTTGAAATAAAGAAATGTCGCACAAGCACAATCCCATCTACACTTAAACTAAATATTAGAAACATAACAATCCAATTTCACAAAATCAATTCAGACGTAACTTGCAACATTCTTGAAAATAATATAAAGAAAATTTATTATATGCCCTTGAATAACTTCCTCTTCCACCTTTTACCATCAAATAACTACTTATTCATTCCATGCCATCAGGATTCAAATTTCATCATAATATGCCATCGCTGTCATGTCCCCATCCCGACTGATGCCGTCAAGGCCGTAGAAAAGACTATTTTGCCCCTATGAATGTTAGCCAAGTCCCACATTCCATTTATTTCTCCTCTTTGTATCTCTGCATGTAGCACCCCACATGTTAGAGCCATCGACTTCTCTCTATCTCTTTCCCCAATCCTCTGTTCATCGGTGGCAACGAATCAGGGAGAGCAACTTGTGGATTTCGTCGCGACTAGAGGTGGGCACTTGGGCCGTGCATTTGTGGGCCGATCCGGCACGATCCGCACACGGGGCCGCACGACATTGTTTATTGGTAGTGTGCGGCCGAGGATATCGAGCACGCGGTGGCGGCCCGCCCGCAAGACGGCCGTCGTGGCCGCGGCCCATGCCGGCCGCCGCGGCGGCGGCGACGCTGGGCACGAGCACGTCCGGCATGGCGGCGCGCACGCCGGCACGGGCATGGCGGCACGGAGACGCCATGCTCGGGCATGGGCACCGCTGCGGGCCACGGCAAGGCACGCCGGCCGGCCGCGCAAGGGTGCGGGACAATGGGAGAGGGGCAGGGCGTTACCTGGGAGTTGTTGGGTCGTCGAAGCACAGCGTCGAGCCGCCCTCGCCCGGGAGAACGAACCCAAAGACCTCTCCGAGGGCCGTCGACGTGCTCGCCAGTCCCACAGGGGAGCCGCGGCGGGCCGCCTCGCGTGCGGACACCACCCGTGCCTCCTCGCGCGATGCCGCCCGCGCGCTTGCCGCTTCGCTTCCGCGCGCGCCGCCGGGCCGTGTCGCCTCGCGTAGACGCCACTGCCTCCTCGCGCGCGTTTGCCGCCTCACGCCGCCTCCGCCGCGCTGCCGCTTCTCGTGCCGCCACGCGTGGAGCCGTCTCCGCCGCCTCGGGCGTGGCGCCTCGTCTGCCGCCTCTCGTGCCTCCGCGCCGCTCTCGTGCCGCCGCCTCCCATGATGCCTCGCGCCCGGTCGCCTCCCCCGCCGCCTCATGCATGGCCTCCCGCGCCACCGCCTCGCATGCGGCCTCGCGGGGAGGGGATGAGGAGAGTCGCAGGCCTCGCGGGGAGGGGAGGGGTCGTGAGGAGGGAGGGGAGGCCTGCGGCCGACGGTCGATGGGGAGAGAGGGGGGTTCACGGGGACGCCGGGGAGGGAGCTGGGTTCGTGAGGAGGGAGCCGGTGGGGGAAGTGAGTGGGGTTCGCGGGGACACCGGGGAGGGAGCAGGGTTCACGGGGACAGGGAGGAAGCTGGCGGGGGTAGCGAGGGGGCACCATGGGAGGAAGGGAGAAAAATTGGGGAAGGGAGGGAAAAAAAGGAGAGAGGCGTCGGTTGGGGGAAAGGGAGAAACTTGGGGAGAAGGGGAGGGAAAAAATGGAAAGGGGAAAACAGGTGAAAAAAATGAAAAGAAAAAAAGAAAAAAAGAGAGAGAAAATTCAAGTATTATCATTTTTTTCAGTTTTCTATGTGACTATATCACATATTTGGAGACAGGGACAGCGATCCACCTAATTATTTTGAAAGAAGACAAGTAAGGGATACGCCAAACACCTACCTGACTCTCTATCTCACTCTCTCTAGCTCAATCCCACTCTCTCTCCCTCTCCTCGAGCGAATGAGAGACTGAGAGATTGAGAGAGAGACTGATTGAGCGAGAGAGGCTAAGAGATTGAGAGAGAGAGACCGAGAGATTGGGAGAGAGAATGATCAGACGAGAGAGCGAGCGAGAGAGAGAGAGAGAGAGAGAATGAGAGAGAGAGATGATCAGGCGAGAGAGATTGAGAGAGAGACTGGTTGGGTGAGAGAGCAAGAGAGATTGAGAGAGAGAGAAAAAAGACCGAGAGAGATTGAGAGAGACAACGATTAAGAAAGAGAGAGCGGTAGTTAAGAATAAATAAAATTTAGTTCTTTTTTTGTTGGGATAGAGTTCAAGAGCATATATTGTTGGGATAGAGTTCAATTAGAGTCATGTTGGGATAGAGTTCAATTAGAATCAAATTTGGATAGAGTTAATGTGCCCGATTCAACGTGTAGCACGTCCTGTTGCGGTGGTCGATCATCCTCGTGCGGTAGTTTACGTAATAAACAAATGAAGCTCATTAATTAAGTTTTATCGGACATTTGGTTAAATTTGTCGATTGAATTAAAGTTCCAATTTATTACCCTCCAACTCTATGTCACTATATCTTGCTCACTTTCACTCTCGGTCCATCTCTCCCCTTCTGACTCTCTATATCACTCTCTCAGTTCCTCTCTCTCTCCTCTGACCTCTATGTCACTCTCTTTAGCTTACTCTCTCTGACTCACTTTCACTCTCTCAGTCCCTCTCTCCCCCTCCGACTCTCTATATCACTCTCTCAGTCCCTCTCTCACTCCCTCTAACCTCTATGTCACTGTCTTTAGCTTACTCTCTCTGACTCACTCATTCTCCCATCACTCTCACTCTCCTAGTCATCTCTCTCTCCGACTCTCTATGTCACTCTCTCTCTCCCTCCGAAGTGAAGCACGAAGATCTACCTCAACAACGCAACAAGCACAAGACAGTTCGACCACTTCAAGCATATGGAAAAAGCTGAAAGGCAAGTCGTTTAGTTCATCTTTCGAAACGTCGAGCAAGTCGTAATAGAATCCACAGGTAGAGATCAACCACTACATCGATATTTGTGTCCAATGCTAGCAATACTGATATCCACACAGGATGTTTCTTTCGTATGCTTTCTTTTGATCCTTCCTTTGCGTGTACATTTTTTCTCGTCATTTATTTATTTACTTTGCTAATTTGTCCAGAGATACACAAGGGAACGAACGCGTGTTCGCTAATAATGATTTAATTAATTAGCATAATGCATGGCCCCACTTTATTTTGGATGATCTAAGCGAATGCGTGTTGCTCGATTGTAGATTTACATATTTCTTTGATCAAGGTGGCTATACATTCACTGCATATCGTAGTATTGCATACGCACGCTACTACAAGCAACTTTGGTTTATTTCCTCTCGTCGCAATAGTGTAAATGGACCGGTTCTGGGCCGGCACGGCACGAACTAGGCACGAAGCGCAAATGGGCCGTGTCTAGGCTCACCGAAGACGAGTCGGGCCGGCACGGCATGGGCCACGACGCCCACCTCTAGTCGCGACTAAGCATCTCCCGCCTCAGCATCGGAGTGGAAGCCTCCTCGAGCGGTAGGGGTAGAGCGAGGTGGCGACTAGCACGAGGTCATCGGCTGGTGCCCAAAGGTGAGCCTCGAGAACAGCACTCTCGAGCACGTCTCACGTCCCACAGTTGCCAAGGTTGGGGGGCGACGACGGCAGAGCAGTGTCGCCTCCGGCATCACGGTGTTCTACGAGGTGAAGCAATCGTGCTGCACTGAGAACGTTGAACCGCCGAGCTCCGGCACCGACCTACCAACCTCGATCTCACAAATCGATGAGTTATCTCGACATCCGTTCACATCACAATGTGTTCCACACCTTTCTCATTCAAACCCGAAGTTAAGTTGACATCTTTGCTAGAAGCTGACCGGAATCAAACTTCTTCCCCGACTCCATCGAACTCCACCGTGGCCATTCATCTTCGTTGGTGAGACTCTATTCAATTTGTTAGCACCTGAGCACCCCCTTCTTCCCCTCTTCATTTTGATGCGCTCAATTTGATGGCTCCTGCACCATGGCGCTGCAGCCATGTGTGCCCGTGTCGCCTCGCCGCTTGTCTCTGTCGCCACTGTGTCCGCAGCGCCCATCTCCCCAAACCACTACCATCGTCGGCTTCCTCACATGGTGTGCTTTCCATTTTGCCCATCTTTTGGGGCTTCGCTACCATTCCATTGCTATCTGCATGTGCCGCCTGTAGCCGCCTCATTGCCCTATCGCTACCTCCCTTTCGAACGAGGAAGACATGAAAGAGAGGAAGTTATTCGATGGCATATAATGAATTTCCTCGATAATATACTGTTAGATGCCATATAGTTTCCACAAAAGAACCACGTCAATACAACATGAACAGCTCAAATATAATATTATCTTGATACAAAGAACCACATTAAAAAGAAGACTAATGTGTCTCTTCGTGTATATCAATGTGTGCATATATATGAAGGTTTAAAAGGCTTAGACACAAAAGTTTGCCACAAGAAATAGAATTCTGAAAGTTATATATTAAACTTAGTGGGACAAGATGTTAGAGATCTGAATTTACATGAGAGTTAAAATAAGTACATATTTGCAAGTTGTGAAGTACCTTTGTATAAAGCAATCTAACAACTTAAGCAAAGGAGTAAGAATGTCCACTAAATTCAAGCACATATATTCGATAATTTCATGTTAAAAGTACTGGTCAAGTTTTGTTGATTACCATATCTTGTTTATTGGCAAATACCAATATGACACTGTTAAGCATCAAAGGATCATTAATTATTGCCTGCAACAAAGCTATCAAATATTAGCTTGATTAACAAAGCAAACTTAAGTCCACAATGGGCAGTTATAACCATTTATAAAACCTGAAACTCTGCTTTGGCTTTTCCGATTATCTCTCTATCCAATGAATCAACCACGTAGAACTGTAAATCAGAACATACAAATATTATATAAGAAGCTGATATGTTCATGAATACATCCAAAGTCCAAAGTTTCACACAGATCACTCAAGGAAGAAAGACAATAAAAATGTAGAATAAGGTTTTACTAAAGAGCATCATTTAGCTGTCGTGAAGAGCAAATAAGGTTTTACTGAAGAGCATCATCTAGCTGTCCTGAAGAGTATGATTAACTATATTCACATTCTAGACGATAAGACATGACCAATTAACAACTTCCTTTGGGGTTAAATAACACAAAATAATCCAAAAATAATTGTTAACTGAGCTTATATTTGAAAGGATGAGCTTTGT